>OZ059907.1:31222178-31954678 GCA_964057215.1 Oscheius myriophilus | reverse complement strand
GTAAGGTAACTGGACTAAACTTTAGTCCAACCGTAAGGTAACTGGACTAAACTTCAGTCCAACCGTAAGGTAACTGGACTAAACTTTAGTCCAAGCGTAAGGTAACTGAACTAAACTTTAGTTCAACCGTAAGGTAACTGGACTAAACTTTCGTCCAAGCGTAAGGTAACTGAACTAAACTTTAGTTCAACCGTAAGGTAACTGGACTAAACTTTAGTACATGCGTAAGGTAACTGGACTAAACTTTAGTCCAACCGTAAGGTAAATGGACTAAACTTTAGTCCAAGCGTAAGGTAACTGAACTAAACTTTAGTTCAACCGTAAGGTAACTCGACTAAACTTCAGTCCAACCGTAAGGTAACTGGACTAAACTTTAGTCCAAGCGTAAGGTAACTGAACTAAACTTTAGTTCAACCGTAAGGTAACTGGACTAAACTTTAGTCCAAGCGTAAGGTAACTGAACTAAACTTTAGTTCAACCGTAAGGTAACTGGACTAAACTTTAGTACATGCGTAAGGTAACTGGACTAAACTTTAGTCCAACCGTAAGGTAACTGGACTAAACTTTAGTCCAAGCGTAAGGTAACTGAACTAAACTTTAGTTCAACCGTAAGGTAACTGGACTAAACTTTAGTACATGCGTAAGGTAACTGGACTAAACTTTAGTCCAACCGTAAGGTAACTGGACTAAACTTTAGTCCAACCGTAAGGTAACTGGACTGAACTTTACTCCAAGCGTAAGGTAACTGAACTAAACTTTAGTTCAACCGTAAGGTAACTGGACTAAACTTTAGTCCAAACGTAAGGTAACTGGATTAAACTGTAGTCCAAGCGTAAGGTAACTGAACTAAACTTTAGTTCAACCGTAAGGTAACTGAACTAAATTTTAGTTCAACCGTAAGGTAACTGGACAAAACTTTAGTCCAACCGTAAGGTAACTGGACTAAACTTCAGTCCAACCGTAAGGTAACTGGACTAAACTTTAGTCTAAGCGTAAGGTAACTGAACTAAACTTTAGTTCTACCGTAAGGTAACTGGACTAAACTTTAGTCCAAGCGTAAGGTAACTGGACTAAACTTCAGTCCAACCGTAAGGTAACTGGACTAAACTTTAGTCCAAGCGTAAGGTAACTGAACTAAACTTTAGTTCAACCGTAAGGTAACTGGACTAAACTTTAGTCCAAGCGTAAGGTAACTGAACTAAACTTTAGTTCAACCGTAAGGTAACTGGACTAAACTTTAGTACATGCGTAAGGTAACTGGACTAAACTTTAGTCCAACCGTAAGGTAACTGGACTAAACTTTAGTCCAAGCGTAAGGTAACTGAACTAAACTTTAGTTCAACCGTAAGGTAACTGGACTAAACTTTAGTACATGCGTAAGGTAACTGGACTAAACTTTAGTCCAACCGTAAGGTAACTGGACTAAACTTTAGTCCAACCGTAAGGTAACTGGACTAAACTTTAGTCCAACCGTAAGGTAACTGGACTAAACTTTACTCCAAGCGTAAGGTAACTGAACTAAACTTTAGTTCAACCGTAAGGTAACTGGACTAAACTTTAGTCCAAACGTAAGGTAACTGGACTAAACTTTAGTCCAAGCGTAAGGTAACTGAACTAAACTTTAGTTCAACCGTAAGGTAACTGGACTAAACTTTAGTCCAAGCGTAAGGTAACTGAACAAAACTTTAGTCCAACCGTAAGGTAACTGGACTAAACTTTAGTCCAACCGTAAGATAACTGGACTAAACTTTAGTACATGCGTAAGGTAACTGGACTAAACTTTAGTCCAAGCGTAATGTACCTGGACTAAACTTTAGTCCAAGCGTAAGGTAACTGAACTAAACTTTAGTCCAAGCGTAAGGTAACTGAACTAAACTTTAGTCCAAGCGTAAGGTAACTGAACTAAACTTTAGTCCAACCGTAAGGTAACTGAACAAAATTTTAGTCCAACCGTAAGGTAACTGGACTAAACTTTAATCCAAGCGTAAGGTAACTGAACTAAACTTTAGTTCAACCGTAAGGTAAATGAACTAAATTTTAGTTCAACCGTAAGGTAACTGGACTAAACTTTAGTCCAACCGTAAGGTAACTGGACTAAACTTCAGTCCAACCGTAAGGTAACTGGACTAAGCTTTAGTCCAAGCGTAAGGTAACTGAACTAAACTTTAGTTCAACCGTAAGGTAACTGGACTAAACTTTAGTCCAAGCGTAAGGTAACTGAACTAAATTTTAGTTCAACCGTAAGGTAACTGGACTAAACTTTAGTCCAACCGTAAGGTAACTGGACTAAACTTTAGTACATGCGTAAGGTAACTGGACTAAACTTTAGTCCAACCGTAAGGTAACTGGACTAAACTTTAGTCCAACCGTAAGGTAACTGGACTAAACTTTACTCCAAGCGTAAGGTAACTGAACTAAACTTTAGTTCAACCGTAAGGTAACTGGACTAAACTTTAGTCCAAACGTAAGGTAACTGGACTAAACTTTAGTCCAAGCGTAAGGTAACTGAACTAAACTTTAGTTCAACCGTAAGTTAACTGGACTAAACTTTAGTCCAAGCGTAAGGTAACTGAACAAAACTTTAGTCCAACCGTAAGGTAACTGGACTAAACTTTAGTCCAACCGTAAGATAACTGGACTAAACTTTAGTACATGCGTAAGGTAACTGGACTAAACTTTAGTCCAAGCGTAATGTACCTGGACTAAACTTTAGTCCAAGCGTAAGGTAACTGAACTAAACTTTAGTCCAAGCGTAAGGTAACTGAACTAAACTTTAGTCCAAGCGTAAGGTAACTGAACTAAACTTTAGTCCAACCGTAAGGTAACTGAACAAAACTTTAGTCCAACCGTAAGGTAACTGGACTAAACTTCAGTCCAACCGTAAGGTAACTGGACTAAACTTTAGTCCAAGCGTAAGGTAACTGAACTAAACTTTAGTTCAACCGTAAGGTAACTGGACTAAACTTTAGTCCAAGCGTAAGGTAACTAAACTAAACTTTAGTTTAACCGTAAGGTAACTGAACTAAACTTTAGTTCAACCGTAAGGTAACTGGACTAAACTTTAGTCCAAGCGTAAGGTAACTGGACTAAACTTTAGTTTAACCGTAAGGTAACTGGACTAAACTTTAGTTCAACCGTAAGGTAACTGAACTAAATTTTAGTTCAACCGTAAGGTAACTGGACTAAACTTTAGTCCAACCGTAAGGTAACTGTACTAAACTTCAGTCCAAGCGTAAGGTAACTGAACTAAACTTTAGTCCAAGCGTAAGGTAACTGAACTAAACTTTAGTTCAACCGTAAGGTAACTGGACAAAACTTTAGTCCAACCGTAAGGTAACTGGACTAAACTTTAGTCAAAGCGTAAAGTAACTGAACTAAACTTTAGTTCAACCGTAAGGTAACTGAACAAAACTTTAGTCCAACCGTAAGGTAACTGGACTAAACTTTAGTCCAAGCGTAAGGTAACTGAACTAAACTTTAGTTCAACCGTAAGGTAACTGAACTAAATTTTAGTTCAACCGTAAGGTAACTGGACTAAACTTTAGTCCAACCGTAAGGTAACTGGACTAAACTTCAGTCCAACCGTAAGGTAACTGGACTAAACTTTAGTCCAAGCGTAAGGTAACTGAACTAAACTTTAGTTCAACCGTAAGGTAACTGGACTAAACTTTAGTCCAAGCGTAAGGTAACTGAACTAAATTTTAGTTCAACCGTAAGGTAACTGGACTAAACTTTAGTCCAAGCGTAAGGTAACTGAACTAAACTTTAGTTCAACCGTAAGGTAACTGAACTAAATTTTAGTTCAACCGTAAGGTAACTGGACTAAACTTTAGTCCAACCGTAAGGTAACTGTACTAAACTTCAGTCCAACCGTAAGGTAACTGGACTAAACTTTAGTCCAAGCGTAAGGTAACTGAACTAAACTTTAGTTCAACCGTAAGGTGACTGGACTAAACTTTAGTCCAAGCGTAAGGTAACTGAACTAAATTTTAGTTCAACCGTAAGGTAACTGGACTAAACTTTAGTACATGCGTAAGGTGACTGGACTAAACTTTAGTCCAAGCGTAAGGTAACTGGACTAAACTTTAGTCCAACCGTAAGGTAACTGGACTAAACTTTAGTCCAACCGTAAGGTAACTGGACTAAACTTTAGTCCAAGCGTAAGGTAACTGGACTAAACTTTAGTCAAAGCGTAAAGTAACTGAACTAAACTTTAGTTCAACCGTAAGGTAACTGAACAAAACTTTAGTCCAACCGTAAGGTAACTGGACTAAACTTTAGTCCAAGCGTAAGGTAACTGAACTAAACTTTAGTTCAACCGTAAGGTAACTGAACTAAATTTTAGTTCAACCGTAAGGTAACTGGACTAAACTTTAGTCCAACCGTAAGGTAACTGGACTAAACTTCAGTCCAACCGTAAGGTAACTGGACTAAACTTTAGTCCAAGCGTAAGGTAACTGAACTAAACTTTAGTTCAACCGTAAGGTAACTGGACTAAACTTTAGTCCAAGCGTAAGGTAACTGAACTAAATTTTAGTTCAACCGTAAGGTAACTGGACTAAACTTTAGTACATGCGTAAGGTAACTGGACTAAACTTTAGTCCAACCGTAAGGTAACTGGACTAAACTTTAGTCCAACCGTAAGGTAACTGGACTAAACTTTAGTCCAAGCGTAAGGTAACTGAACTAAACTTTAGTTTAACCGTAAGGTAACTGGACTAAACTTTTGTCCAAGCGTAAGGTAACTGAACTAAACTTTAGTTCAACCGTAAGGTGACTGGACTAAACTTTAGTCCAAGCGTAAGGTAACTGAACTAAATTTTAGTTCAACCGTAAGGTAACTGGACTAAACTTTAGTACATGCGTAAGGTAACTGGACTAAACTTTAGTCCAACCGTAAGGTAACTGGACTAAACTTTAGTCCAACCGTAAGGTAACTGGACTAAACTTTAGTCCAACCGTAAGGTAACTGGACTAAACTTTAGTCCAAGCGTAAGGTAACCGAACTAAACTTTAGTTCAACCATAAGGTAACTGGACTAAACTTTAGTCCAAGCGTAAGGTAACTGAACTAAACTTTAGTTCAACCGTAAGGTAACTGGACTAAACTTTAGTACATGCGTAAGGTAACTCGACTAAACTTTAGTCCAACCGTAAGGTAACTGGACTAAACTTTAGTCCAACCGTAAGGTAACTGGACTAAACTTTAGTCCAAGCGTAAGGTAACTGAACTAAACTTTAGTTCAACCGTAAGGTAACTGGACTAAACTTTAGTCCAAGCGTAATGTACCTGGACTAAACTTTAGTCCAACCGTAAGGTAACTGAACAAAACTTTAGTCCAACCGTAAGGTAACTGAACTAAACTTTAGTTCAACCGTAAGGTAACTGAACTAAATTTTAGTTCAACCGTAAGGTAACTGGACTAAACTTTAGTCCAACCGTAAGGTAACTGGACTAAACTTCAGTCCAACCGTAAGGTAACTGGACTAAACTTTAGTCCAAGCGTAAGGTAACTGAACTAAACTTTAGTTCAACCGTAAGGTAACTGGACTAAACTTTCGTCCAAGCGTAAGGTAACTGAACTAAACTTTAGTTCAACCGTAAGGTAACTGGACTAAACTTTAGTACATGCGTAAGGTAACTGGACTAAACTTTAGTCCAACCGTAAGGTAAATGGACTAAACTTTAGTCCAAGCGTAAGGTAACTGAACTAAACTTTAGTTCAACCGTAAGGTAACTCGACTAAACTTCAGTCCAACCGTAAGGTAACTGGACTAAACTTTAGTCCAAGCGTAAGGTAACTGAACTAAACTTTAGTTCAACCGTAAGGTAACTGGACTAAACTTTAGTCCAAGCGTAAGGTAACTGAACTAAACTTTAGTTCAACCGTAAGGTAACTGGACTAAACTTTAGTACATGCGTAAGGTAACTGGACTAAACTTTAGTCCAACCGTAAGGTAACTGGACTAAACTTTAGTCCAAGCGTAAGGTAACTGAACTAAACTTTAGTTCAACCGTAAGGTAACTGGACTAAACTTTAGTACATGCGTAAGGTAACTGGACTAAACTTTAGTCCAACCGTAAGGTAACTGGACTAAACTTTAGTCCAACCGTAAGGTAACTGGACTGAACTTTACTCCAAGCGTAAGGTAACTGAACTAAACTTTAGTTCAACCGTAAGGTAACTGGACTAAACTTTAGTACATGCGTAAGGTAACTGGACTAAACTTTAGTCCAACCGTAAGGTAACTGGACTAAACTTTAGTCCAAGCGTAAGGTAACTGAACTAAACTTTAGTTCAACCGTAAGGTAACTGGACTAAACTTTAGTACATGCGTAAGGTAACTGGACTAAACTTTAGTCCAACCGTAAGGTAACTGGACTAAACTTTAGTCCAACCGTAAGGTAACTGGACTGAACTTGACTCCAAGCGTAAGGTAACTGAACTAAACTTTAGTTCAACCGTAAGGTAACTGGACTAAACTTTAGTCCAAACGTAAGGTAACTGGATTAAACTGTAGTCCAAGCGTAAGGTAACTGAACTAAACTTTAGTTCAACCGTAAGGTAACTGAACTAAATTTTAGTTCAACCGTAAGGTAACTGGACAAAACTTTAGTCCAACCGTAAGGTAACTGGACTAAACTTCAGTCCAACCGTAAGGTAACTGGACTAAACTTTAGTCTAAGCGTAAGGTAACTGAACTAAACTTTAGTTCAACCGTAAGGTAACTGGACTAAACTTTAGTCCAAGCGTAAGGTAACTGGACTAAACTTCAGTCCAACCGTAAGGTAACTGGACTAAACTTTAGTCCAAGCGTAAGGTAACTGAACTAAACTTTAGTTCAACCGTAAGGTAACTGGACTAAACTTTAGTCCAAGCGTAAGGTAACTGAACTAAACTTTAGTTCAACCGTAAGGTAACTGGACTAAACTTTAGTACATGCGTAAGGTAACTGGACTAAACTTTAGTCCAACCGTAAGGTAACTGGACTAAACTTTAGTCCAAGCGTAAGGTAACTGAACTAAACTTAGGTCAACCGTAAGGTAACTGGACTAAACTTTAGTACATGCGTAAGGTAACTGGACTAAACTTTAGTCCAACCGTAAGGTAACTGGACTAAACTTTAGTCCAACCGTAAGGTAACTGGACTAAACTTTAGTCCAACGGTAAGGTAACTGGACTAAACTTTACTCCAAGCGTAAGGTAACTGAACTAAACTTTAGTTCAACCGTAAGGTAACTGGACTAAACTTTAGTCCAAACGTAAGGTAACTGGACTAAACTTTAGTCCAAGCGTAAGGTAACTGAACTAAACTTTAGTTCAACCGTAAGGTAACTGGACTAAACTTTAGTCCAAGCGTAAGGTAACTGAACAAAACTTTAGTCCAACCGTAAGGTAACTGGACTAAACTTTAGTCCAACCGTAAGATAACTGGACTAAACTTTAGTACATGCGTAAGGTAACTGGACTAAACTTTAGTCCAAGCGTAATGTACCTGGACTAAACTTTAGTCCAAGCGTAAGGTAACTGAACTAAACTTTAGTCCAAGCGTAAGGTAACTGAACTAAACTTTAGTCCAAGCGTAAGGTAACTGAACTAAACTTTAGTCCAACCGTAAGGTAACTGAACAAAATTTTAGTCCAACCGTAAGGTAACTGGACTAAACTTTAATCCAAGCGTAAGGTAACTGAACTAAACTTTAGTTCAACCGTAAGGTAAATGAACTAATTTTTAGTTCAACCGTAAGGTAACTGGACTAAACTTTAGTCCAACCGTAAGGTAACTGGACTAAACTTCAGTCCAACCGTAAGGTAACTGGACTAAGCTTTAGTCCAAGCGTAAGGTAACTGAACTAAACTTTAGTTCAACCGTAAGGTAACTGGACTAAACTTTAGTCCAAGCGTAAGGTAACTGAACTAAATTTTAGTTCAACCGTAAGGTAACTGGACTAAACTTTAGTCCAACCGTAAGGTAACTGGACTAAACTTTAGTACATGCGTAAGGTAACTGGACTAAACTTTAGTCCAACCGTAAGGTAACTGGACTAAACTTTAGTCCAACCGTAAGGTAACTGGACTAAACTTTACTCCAAGCGTAAGGTAACTGAACTAAACTTTAGTTCAACCGTAAGGTAACTGGACTAAACTTTAGTCCAAACGTAAGGTAACTGGACTAAACTTTAGTCCAAGCGTAAGGTAACTGAACTAAAATTTAGTTCAACCGTAAGTTAACTGGACTAAACTTTAGTCCAAGCGTAAGGTAACTGAACAAAACTTTAGTCCAACCGTAAGGTAACTGGACTAAACTTTAGTCCAACCGTAAGATAACTGGACTAAACTTTAGTACATGCGTAAGGTAACTGGACTAAACTTTAGTCCAAGCGTAATGTACCTGGACTAAACTTTAGTCCAAGCGTAAGGTAACTGAACTAAACTTTAGTCCAAGCGTAAGGTAACTGAACTAAACTTTAGTCCAAGCGTAAGGTAACTGAACTAAACTTTAGTCCAACCGTAAGGTAACTGAACAAAACTTTAGTCCAACCGTAAAGTAACTGAACTAAACTTTAGTTCAACCGTAAGGTAACTGAACAAAACTTTAGTCCAACCGTAAGGTAACTGGACTAAACTTTAGTCCAAGCGTAAGGTAACTGAACTAAACTTTAGTTCAACCGTAAGGTAACTGAACTAAATTTTAGTTCAACCGTAAGGTAACTGGACTAAACTTTAGTCCAACCGTAAGGTAACTGGACTAAACTTCAGTCCAACCGTAAGGTAACTGGACTAAACTTTAGTCCAAGCGTAAGGTAACTGAACTAAACTTTAGTTCAACCGTAAGGTAACTGGACTAAACTTTAGTCCAAGCGTAAGGTAACTGAACTAAATTTTAGTTCAACCGTAAGGTAACTGGACTAAACTTTAGTCCAAGCGTAAGGTAACTGAACTAAACTTTAGTTCAACCGTAAGGTAACTGAACTAAATTTTAGTTCAACCGTAAGGTAACTGGACTAAACTTTAGTCCAACCGTAAGGTAACTGTACTAAACTTCAGTCCAACCGTAAGGTAACTGGACTAAACTTTAGTCCAAGCGTAAGGTAACTGAACTAAACTTTAGTTCAACCGTAAGGTGACTGGACTAAACTTTAGTCCAAGCGTAAGGTAACTGAACTAAATTTTAGTTCAACCGTAAGGTAACTGGACTAAACTTTAGTACATGCGTAAGGTGACTGGACTAAACTTTAGTCCAAGCGTAAGGTAACTGGACTAAACTTTAGTCCAACCGTAAGGTAACTGGACTAAACTTTAGTCCAACCGTAAGGTAACTGGACTAAACTTTAGTCCAAGCGTAAGGTAACTGAACTAAACTTTAGTCCAAGCGTAAGGTAACTGAACTAAACTTTAGTTCAACCGTAAGGTAACTGGACAAAACTTTAGTCCAACCGTAAGGTAACTGGACTAAACTTTAGTCAAAGCGTAAAGTAACTGAACTAAACTTTAGTTCAACCGTAAGGTAACTGAACAAAACTTTAGTCCAACCGTAAGGTAACTGGACTAAACTTTAGTCCAAGCGTAAGGTAACTGAACTAAACTTTAGTTCAACCGTAAGGTAACTGAACTAAATTTTAGTTCAACCGTAAGGTAACTGGACTAAACTTTAGTCCAACCGTAAGGTAACTGGACTAAACTTCAGTCCAACCGTAAGGTAACTGGACTAAACTTTAGTCCAAGCGTAAGGTAACTGAACTAAACTTTAGTTCAACCGTAAGGTAACTGGACTAAACTTTAGTCCAAGCGTAAGGTAACTGAACTAAATTTTAGTTCAACCGTAAGGTAACTGGACTAAACTTTAGTACATGCGTAAGGTAACTGGACTAAACTTTAGTCCAACCGTAAGGTAACTGGACTAAACTTTAGTCCAACCGTAAGGTAACTGGACTAAACTTTAGTCCAAGCGTAAGGTAACTGAACTAAACTTTAGTTTAACCGTAAGGTAACTGGACTAAACTTTTGTCCAAGCGTAAGGTAACTGAACTAAACTTTAGTTCAACCGTAAGGTGACTGGACTAAACTTTAGTCCAAGCGTAAGGTAACTGAACTAAATTTTAGTTCAACCGTAAGGTAACTGGACTAAACTTTAGTACATGCGTAAGGTAACTGGACTAAACTTTAGTCCAACCGTAAGGTAACTGGACTAAACTTTAGTCCAACCGTAAGGTAACTGGACTAAACTTTAGTCCAACCGTAAGGTAACTGTACTAAACTTTAGTCCAAGCGTAAGGTAACTGAACTAAACTTTAGTCCAAGCGTAAGGTAACTGAACTAAACTTTAGTTCAACCGTAAGGTAACTGGACAAAACTTTAGTCCAACCGTAAGGTAACTGGACTAAACTTTAGTCCAAGCGTAAGGTAACTGAACTAAACTTTAGTTCAACCGTAAGGTAACTGAACAAAACTTTAGTCCAACCGTAAGGTAACTGGACTAAACTTTAGTCCAAGCGTAAAGTAACTGAACTGAACTTTAGTTCAACCGTAAGGTAACTGAACTAAATTTTAGTTCAACCGTAAGGTAACTGGACTAAACTTTAGTCCAACCGTAAGGTAACTGGACTAAACTTCAGTCCAACCGTAAGGTAACTGGACTAAACTTTAGTCCAAGCGTAAGGTAACTGAACTAAACTTTAGTTCAACCGTAAGGTAACTGGACTAAACTTTAGTCCAAGCGTAAGGTAACTGAACTAAATTTTAGTTCAACCGTAAGGTAACTGGACAAAACTTTAGTACATGCGTAAGGTAACTGGACTAAACTTTAGTCCAACCGTAAGGTAACTGGACTAAATTTTAGTCCAACCGTAAGGTAACTGGACTAAACTTTAGTCCAAGCGTAAGGTAACTGAACTAAACTTTAGTTTAACCGTAAGGTAACTGGACTAAACTTTTGTCCAAGCGTAAGGTAACTGAACTAAACTTTAGTTCAACCGTAAGGTAACTGGACTAAACTTTAGTCCAAGCGTAAGGTAACTGAACTAAACTTTAGTTCAACCGTAAGGTAACTGAACTAAATTTTAGTTCAACCGTAAGGTAACTGGACTAAACTTTAGTTCAACCGTAAGGTAACTGTACTAAACTTCAGTCCAACCGTAAGGTAACTGGACTAAACTTTAGTCCAAGCGTAAGGTAACTGAACTAAACTTTAGTTCAACCGTAAGGTAACTGGACTAAACTTTAGTCCAAGCGTAAGGTAACTGAACTAAATTTTAGTTCAACCGTAAGGTAACTGGACTAAACTTTAGTACATGCGTAAGGTAACTGGACTAAACTTTAGTCCAACCGTAAGGTAACTGGACTAAACTTTAGTCCAACCGTAAGGTAACTGGACTAAACTTTAGTCCAACCGTAAGGTAACTGGACTAAACTTTAGTCCAAGCGTAAGGTAACTGAACTAAACTATAGTTCAACCGTAAGGTAACTGGACTAAACTTTTGTCCAAGCGTAAGGTAACTGAACTAAACTTTAGTTCAACCGTAAGGTAACTGGACTAAACTTTAGTACATGCGTAAGGTACCTGGACTAAACTTTAGTCCAACCGTAAGGTAACTGGACTAAACTTTAGTCCAACCGTAAGGTAACTGGACTAAACTTTAGTCCAAGCGTAAGGTAACTGAACTAAACTTTAGTTCAACCGTAAGGTAACTGGACTAAACTTTAGTCCAAGCGTAAGGTAACTGAACTAAACTTTAGTTCAACCGTAAGGTAACTGGACTAAACTTTAGTACATGCGTAAGGTAACTGAACTAAACTTTAGTTCAACCGTAAAGTAACTGGACTAAACTTTAGTCCAAACGTAAGGTAACTGGACTAAACTTTAGTACATGCGTAATGTACCTGGACTAAACTTTAGTCCAAGCGTAAGGTAACTGAACTAAACTTTAGTCCAAGCGTAAGGTAACTGAACTAAACTTTAGTCCAAGCGTAAGGTAACTGAACTAAACTTTAGTCCAACCGTAAGGTAACTGGACTAAACTTTAGTCCTAGCGTAAGGTAACTGAACAAAACTTTAGTCCAACCGTAAGGTAACTGGACTAAACTTTAGTACATGCGTAATGTACCTGGACTAAACTTTAGTCCAAGCGTAAGGTAACTGAACTAAACTTTAGTCCAAGCGTAAGGTAACTGAACTAAACTTTAGTCCAAGCGTAAGGTAACTGAACTAAACTTTAGTCCAACCGTAAGGTAACTGAACAAAACTTCAGTCCAACCGTAAGGTAACTGGACTAAACTTTAATCCAAGCGTAAGGTAACTGAACTAAACTTTAGTTCAACCATAAGGTAACTGAACTAAATTTTAGTTCAACCGTAAGGTAACTGGACTAAACTTTAGTCCAACCGTAAGGTAACTGGACTAAACTTTAGTCCAACCGTAAGGTAACTGGACTAAACTTTAGTCCAACCGTAAGGTAACTGGACTAAACTTTAGTCCAACCGTAAGGTAACTGGACTAAACTTTAGTCCAAGCGTAAGGTAACTGAACTAAACTTTAGTTCAACCGTAAGGTAACTGGACTAAACTTTAGTCCAAGCGTAAGGTAACTGAACTAAACTTTAGTTCAACCGTAAGGTAACTGGACTAAACTTTAGTACATGCGTAAGGTAACTGGACTAAACTTTAGTCCAACCGTAAGGTAACTGGACTAAACTTTAGTCCAAGCGTAAGGTAACTGAACTAAACTTTAGTTCAACCGTAAGGTAACTGGACTAAACTTTAGTCCAAGCGTAAGGTAACTGAACTAAACTTTAGTTCAACCGTAAGGTAACTGGACTAAACTTTAGTACATGCGTAAGGTAACTGGACTAAACTTTAGTCCAACCGTAAGGTAACTGGACTAAACTTTAGTCCAACCGTAAGGTAACTGGACTAAACTTTAGTACATGCGTAAGGTAACTGGACTAAACTTTAGTCCAAGCGTTAGGTAACTGAACTAAACTTTAGTTCAACCGTAAGGTAACTGGACTAAACTTTAGTCCAAACGTAAGGTAACTGGACTAAACTTTAGTCCAAGCGTAAGGTAACTGAACTAAACTTTAGTTCAACCGTAAGGTAACTGGACTAAACTTTAGTCCAAGCGTAAGGTAACTGAACAAAACTTTAGTCCAACCGTAAGGTAACTGGACTAAACTTTAGTACATGCGTAAGGTAACTGGACTAAACTTTAGTCCAAGCGTAATGTACCTGGACTAAACTTTAGTCCAAGCGTAAGGTAACTGAACTAAACTTTAGTCCAAGCGTAAGGTAACTGAACTAAACTTTAGTCCAAGCGTAAGGTAACTGAACTAAACTTTAGTCCAAGCGTAAGGTAACTGAACTAAACTTTAGTCCAACCGTAAGGTAACTGAACAAAACTTTAGTCCAAGCGTAAGGTAACTGAACTAAACTTTAGTCCAACCGTAAGGTAACTGAACAAAACTTTAGTCCAACCGTAAGGTAACTGGACTAAACTTTAGTCCAAGCGTAAGGTAACTGAACTAAACTTTAGTTCAACCGTAAGGTAACTGAACTAAATTTTAGTTCAACCGTAAGGTAACTGGACTAAACTTTAGTCCAACCGTAAGGTAACTGGACTAAACTTCAGTCCAACCGTAAGGTAACTGGACTAAACTTTAGTCCAACCGTAAGGTAACTGGACTAAACTTTAGTACATGCGTAAGGTAACTGGACTAAACTTTAGTCCAAGCGTAATGTACCTGGACTAAACTTTAGTCCAAGCGTAAGGTAACTGAACTAAACTTTAGTCCAAGCGTAAGGTAACTGAACTAAACTTTAGTCCAAGCGTAAGGTAACTGAACTAAACTTTAGTCCAACCGTAAGGTAACTGAACAAAACTTTAGTCCAACCGTAAGGTAACTGGACTAAACTTTAATCCAACCGTAAGGTAACTGGACTAAACTTTAGTCCAAGCGTAAGGTAACTGAATTAAACTTTAGTTCAACCGTAAGGTAACTGGACTAAACTTTAGTCCAAGCGTAAGGTAACTGAACTAAACTTTAGTTCAACCGTAAGGTAACTGGACTAAACTTTAGTACATGCGTAAGGTAACTGGACTAAACTTTAGTCCAACCGTAAGGTAACTGGACTAAACTTCAGTCCAACCGTAAGGTAACTGGACTAAACTTTAGTCCGAGCGTAAGATAACTGAACTAAACTTTAGTTCAACTGTAAGGTAACTGGACTAAACTTTAGTTCAACCGTAAGGTAACTGGACTAAACTTTAGTACATGCGTAAGGTAACTGGACTAAACTTTAGTCCAACCGTAAGGTAACTGGACTAAACTTTAGTCCAACCGTAAGGTAACTGGACTAAACTTTAGTCCGAGCGTAAGATAACTGAACTAAACTTTAGTTCAACTGTAAGGTAACTGGACTGAACTTTAGTCCAAGCGTAAGGTAACTGAACTAAACTTTAGTTCAACCGTAAGGTAACTGGACTGAACTTTAGTCCAAGCGTAAGGTAACTGAACTGAACTTTAGTTCAATCGTAAGGTAACTGAACTAAATTTTAGTTCAACCGTAAGGTAACTGGACTAAACTTTAGTACATGCGTAAGGTAACTGGACTAAACTTTAGTCCAACCGTAAGGTAACTGGACTAAACTTTAGTCCAAGCGTAATGTACCTGGACTAAAGTTTTAGTTCAACTGTAAGGTAACTGGACTGAACTTTAGTCCAAGCGTAAGGTAACTGAACTAAACTTTAGTTCAACCGTAAGGTAACTGGACTGAACTTTAGTCCAAGCGTAAGGTAACTGAACTGAACTTTAGTTCAATCGTAAGGTAACTGAACTAAATTTTAGTTCAACCGTAAGGTAACTGGACTAAACTTTAGTACATGCGTAAGGTAACTGGACTAAACTTTAGTCCAACCGTAAGGTAACTGGACTAAACTTTAGTCCAAGCGTAATGTACCTGGACTAAAGTTTTAGTCCAAGCGTAAGGTAACGGAACTAAACTTTAGTCCAAGCGTAAGGTAACTGAACTAAACTTTAGTTCAACCGTAAGGTAACTGGACTGAACTTTAGTCCAAGCGTAAGGTAACTGAACTAAATTTTAGTTCAACCGTAAGGTAACTGGACTAAACTTTAGTACTTTAGTCCAACCGTAAGGTAACTGGACTAAACTTTAGTCCAACCGTAAGGTAACTGGACTAAACTTTAGTCCAACCGTAAGGTAACTGGACTAAACTTTAGTCCAAGCGTAAGGTAACTGAACTAAACTTTAGTTCAACCGTAAGGTAACTGGACTGAACTTTAGTTCAACCGTAAGGTAACTGAACTAAATTTTAGTTCAACCGTAAGGTAACTGGACTAAACTTTAGTACATGCGTAAGGTAACTGGACTAAACTTTAGTCCAACCGTAAGGTAACTGGACTAAACTTTAGTCCAAGCGTAATGTACCTGGACTAAAGTTTTAGTCCAAGCGTAAGGTAACGGAACTAAACTTTAGTCCAAGCGTAAGGTAACTGAACTAAACTTTAGTCCAAGCGTAAGGTAACTGAACTAAACTTTAGTCCAACCGTAAGGTAACTGAACAAAACTTTAGTCCAACCGTAAGGTAACTGGACTAAACTTTAGTCCAAGCGTAAGGTAACTGAACTAAACTTTAGTTCAACCGTAAGGTAACTGAACTAAATTTTAGTTCAACCGTAAGGTAACTGGACTAAACTTTAGTCCAACCGTAAGGTAACTGGACTAAACTTCAGTCCAACCGTAAGGTAACTGGACTAAACTTTAGTCCAACCGTAAGGTAACTGGACTAAACTTTAGTACATGCGTAAGGTAACTGGACTAAACTTTAGTCCAAGCGTAATGTACCTGGACTAAACTTTAGTCCAAGCGTAAGGTAACTGAACTAAACTTTAGTCCAAGCGTAAGGTAACTGAACTAACCTTTAGTCCAAGCGTAAGGTAACTGAACTAAACTTTAGTCCAACCGTAAGGTAACTGAACAAAACTTTAGTCCAACCGTAAGGTAACTGGACTAAACTTTAATCCAACCGTAAGGTAACTGGACTAAACTTTAGTCCAAGCGTAAGGTAACTGAATTAAACTTTAGTTCAACCGTAAGGTAACTGGACTAAACTTTAGTCCAAGCGTAAGGTAACTGAACTAAACTTTAGTTCAACCGTAAGGTAACTGGACTAAACTTTAGTACATGCGTAAGGTAACTGGACTAAACTTTAGTCCAACCGTAAGGTAACTGGACTAAACTTCAGTCCAACCGTAAGGTAACTGGACTAAACTTTAGTCCGAGCGTAAGATAACTGAACTAAACTTTAGTTCAACTGTAAGGTAACTGGACTAAACTTTAGTTCAACCGTAAGGTAACTGGACTAAACTTTAGTACATGCGTAAGGTAACTGGACTAAACTTTAGTCCAACCGTAAGGTAACTGGACTAAACTTTAGTCCAACCGTAAGGTAACTGGACTAAACTTTAGTCCGAGCGTAAGATAACTGAACTAAACTTTAGTTCAACTGTAAGGTAACTGGACTAAACTTTAGTCCAAGCGTAAGGTAACTGAACTAAACTTTAGTTCAACCGTAAGGTAACTGGACTGAACTTTAGTCCAAGCGTAAGGTAACTGAACTAAGTTTTAGTTCAACCGTAAGGTAACTGGACTAAACTTTAGTACTTTAGTCCAACCGTAAGGTAACTGGACTAAACTTTAGTCCAACCGTAAGGTAACTGGACTAAACTTTAGTCCAACCGTAAGGTAACTGGACTAAACTTTAGTCCAACCGTAAGGTAACTGAACTAAACTTTAGTTCAACCGTAAGGTAACTGGACTGAACTTTAGTTCAACCGTAAGGTAACTGAACTAAATTTTAGTTCAACCGTAAGGTAACTGGACTAAACTTTAGTACATGCGTAAGGTAACTGGACTAAACTTTAGTCCAACCGTAAGGTAACTGAACTAAATTTTAGTTCAACCGTAAGGTAACTGGACTAAACTTTAGTCCAAGCGTAAGGTAACTGAACTAAACTTTAGTTCAACCGTAAGGTAACTGAACTAAATTTTAGTTCAACCGTAAGGTAACTGGACTAAACTTTAGTCCAACCGTAAGGTAACTGGACTAAACTTCAGTCCAAGCGTAAGGTAACTGAACTAAACTTTAGTTCAACCGTAAGGTAACTGGACTGAACTTTAGTCCAAGCGTAAGGTAACTGAACTAAATTTTAGTTCAACCGTAAGGTAACTGAGCTAAACTTTAGTTCAACCGTAAGGTAACTGGACTAAACTTTAGTCCAACCGTAAGGTAACTGGACTAAACTTTAGTTCAACCGTAAGGTAACTGAGCTAAACTTTAGTTCAACCGTAAGGTAACTGGACTAAACTTTAGTCCAACCGTAAGGTAACTGGACTATACTTTAGTCCAAGCGTAACGTAACTGAACTAAACTTTAGTCCAACCGTAAGGTAACTGGACTAAACTTTAGTCCAAGCGTAAGGTAACTGGACTAAACTTTAGTCCAACCGTAAGGTAACTGGACTAAACTTTAGTCCAACCGTAAGGTAACTGGACTAAACTTTAGTTCAACCGTAAGGTAACTGAGCTAAACTTTAGTTCAACCGTAAGGTAACTGGACTAAACTTTAGTCCAACCGTAAGGTAACTGGACTATACTTTAGTCCAAGCGTAACGTAACTGAACTAAACTTTAGTTCAACCGTAAGTTAACTGAACTAAACTTTAGTCCAACCGTAAGGTAACTGGACTAAACTGTAGTCCAAGCGTAAGGTAACTGAACAAAACTTTAGTCCCAGCGTAACGTAACTGGACTAAACTTTAGTCCCAGCGTAAGGTAACTGGACTAAACTTTAGTCCTAGCGTAAGGTAACTGGACTAAACTTTAGTCCAAGCGTAATGTAACTGGACTAAACTTTAGTCCTAGCGTAAGGTAACTGGACTAAACTTTAGTCCCAGCGTAATGTAACTGGACTAAACTTTAGTCCTAGCGTATGGTAACTGAACTAAACTTTAGTCCCAGCGTAATGTAACTGGACTAAACTTTAGTCCAACCGTAAGGTAACTGGACTAAACTTTAGTCCAACCGTAAGGTAACTGGACTATACTTTAGTCCAAGCGTAACGTAACTGAACTAAACTTTAGTTCAACCGTAAGGTAACTGAACTAAACTTTAGTCCAACCGTAAGGTAACTGGACTAAACTGTAGTCCAAGCGTAAGGTAACTGAACAAAACTTTAGTCCCAGCGTAACGTAACTGGACTAAACTTTAGTCCCAGCGTAAGGTAACTGGACTAAACTTTAGTCCCAGCGTAATGTAACTGGACTAAACTTTAGTCCTAGCGTAAGGTAACTGGACTAAACTTTAGTCCCAGCGTAATGTAACTGGACTAAACTTTAGTCCTAGCGTAAGGTAACTGGACTAAACTTTAGTCCCAGCGTAATGTAACTGGACTAAACTTTAGTCCAACCGTAAGGTAACTGGACTAAACTTTAGTCCTAGCGTAAGGTAACTGGACTAAACTTTAGTCCCAGCGTAATGTAACTGGACTAAACTTTAGTCCTAGCGTAAGGTAACTGGACTAAACTTTAGTCCCAGCGTAATGTAACTGGACTAACCTTTTGTCCCAGCGTAAGGTAACTAGACTAAACTTTAGTCCAAGCGTAAGGTAACTGAACTAAACTTTAGTCCAAGCGTAAGGTAACTGAACTAAACTTTAGTCCAAGCGTAAGGTAACTGAACTAAACTTTAGTTCAACCGTAAGGTAACTGAACTAAATTTTAGTTCAACCGTAAGGTAACTGGACTAAACTTTAGTCCAACCGTAAAGTAACTGGACTAAACTTTAGTCCAAGCGTAAGGTAACTGAACTAAACTTTAGTTCAACCGTAAGCTAACTGGACTAAACTTTAGTCCAAGCGTAAGGTAACTGAACTAAACTTTAGTTCAACCGTAAGGTAACTGGACTAAACTTTAGTCCAACCGTAAGGTAACTGGACTAAACTTTAGTCCAAGCGTAAGGTAACTGAACTAAACTTTAGTTCAACCGTAAGGTAACTGGACTAAACTTTAGTCCAACCGTAAGGTAACTGGACTATACTTTAGTCCAAGCGTAACGTAACTGAACTAAACTTTAGTTCAACCGTAAGGTAACTGAACTAAACTTTAGTCCAACCGTAAGGTAACTGGACTAAACTGTAGTCCAAGCGTAAGGTAACTGAACAAAACTTTAGTCCCAGCGTAACGTAACTGGACTAAACTTTAGTCCCAGCGTAAGGTAACTGGACTAAACTTTAGTCCCAGCGTAATGTAACTGGACTAAACTTTAGTCCTAGCGTAAGGTAACTGGACGAAACTTTAGTCCCAGCGTAATGTAACTGGACTAAACTTTAGTCCTAGCGTAAGGTAACTGGACTAAACTTTCGTCCCAGCGTAATGTAACTGGACTAAACTTTAGTCCTAGCGTAAGGTAACTGAACTAAACTTTAGTTCAACCGTAAGGTAACTGAACTAAACTTTAGTTCAACCGTAAGGTAACTGGACTAAACTTTAGTCCAAGCGTAAGGTAACTGAACTAAACTTTAGTCCAAGCGTAAGGTAACTGAACTAAACTTTAGTCCAACCGTAAGGTAACTGAACAAAACTTTAGTCCAACCGTAGGGTAACTGGACTAAACTTTAATCCAAGCGTAAGGTAACTGAACTAAACTTTAGTTCAACCGTAAGGTAAATGAACTAAATTTTAGTTCAACCGTAAGGTAACTGGACTAAACTTTAGTCCAACCGTAAGGTAACTGGACTAAACTTCAGTCCAACCGTAAGGTAACTGGACTAAGCTTTAGTCCAAGCGTAAGGTAACTGAACTAAACTTTAGTTCAACCGTAAGGTAACTGGACTAAACTTTAGTACATGCGTAAGGTAACTGGACTAAACTTTAGTCCAACCGTAAGGTAACTGGACTAAACTTTAGTCCAACCGTAAGGTAACTGGACTAAACTTCAGTCCAACCGTAAGGTAACTGGACTAAACTTTAGTCCAAGCGTAAGGTAACTGAACAAAACTTTAGTCCAACCGTAAGGTAACTGGACTAAACTTTAGTCCAAGCGTAAGGTAACTGAACTAAACTTTAGTTCAACCGTAAGGTAACTGAACTAAATTTTAGTTCAACCGTAAGGTAACTGGACTAAACTTTAGTCCAACCGTAAGGTAACTGGACTAAACTTTAGTCCAACCGTAAGGTAACTGGACTAAACTTCAGTCCAACCGTAAGGTAACTGGACTAAACTTTAGTCCAAGCGTAAGGTAACTGAACTAAACTTTAGTCCAAGCGTAAGGTAACTGAACTAAATTTTAGTTCAACCGTAAGGTAACTGGACTAAACTTTAGTACTTTAGTCCAACCGTAAGGTAACTGGACTAAACTTTAGTACTTTAGTCCAACCGTAAGGTAACTGGACTAAACTTTAGTCCAACCGTAAGGTAACTGGACTAAACTTTAGTCCAAGCGTAAGGTAACTGAACTAAACTTTAGTTCAACCGTAAGGTAACTGGACTGAACTTTAGTTCAACCGTAAGGTAACTGGACTGAACTTTAGTTCAACCGTAAGGTAACTGAACTAAATTTTAGTTCAACCGTAAGGTAACTGGACTAAACTTTAGTACATGCGTAAGGTAACTGGACTAAACTTTAGTCCAACCGTAAGGTAACTGGACTAAACTTTAGTCCAAGCGTAATGTACCTGGACTAAACTTTAGTCCAACCGTAAGGTAACTGGACTAAACTTTAGTCCGAGCGTAAGATAACTGAACTAAACTTTAGTTCAACTGTAAGGTAACTGGACTAAACTTCAGTCCAACCGTAAGGTAACTGGACTAAACTTCAGTCCAAGCGTAAGGTAACTGA
The DNA here is from genome assembly GCA_964057215.1 of Oscheius myriophilus. Lineage (NCBI taxonomy): Eukaryota > Metazoa > Nematoda > Chromadorea > Rhabditida > Rhabditidae > Oscheius > Oscheius myriophilus. The sequence goes on along the minus strand of OZ059907.1, from coordinate 31,933,767 downwards.
ACAAAACTTTAGTCCAACCGTAAGGTAACTGGACTAAACTTTAGTCCAAGCGTAAGGTAACTGAATTAAACTTTAGTTCAACCGTAAGGTAACTGGACTAAACTTTAGTCCAAGCGTAAGGTAACTGAACTAAACTTTAGTTCAACCGTAAGGTAACTGGACTAAACTTTAGTACATGCGTAAGGTAACTGGACTAAACTTTAGTCCAACCGTAAGGTAACTGGACTAAACTTTAGTCCAACCGTAAGGTAACTGGACTAAACTTTAGTCCGAGCGTAAGATAACTGAACTAAACTTTAGTTCAACTGTAAGGTAACTGGACTAAACTTCAGTCCAACCGTAAGGTAACTGGACTAAACTTTAGTCCAAGCGTAAGGTAACTGAACAAAACTTTAGTACAACCGTAAGGTAACTGGACTAAACTTTAGTCCAAGCGTAAGGTAACTGAACTAAACTTTAGTTCAACCGTAAGGTAACTGAACTAAATTTTAGTTCAACCGTGAGGTAACTGGACTAAACTTTAGTCCAACCGTAAGGTAACTGGACTAAACTTTAGTCGAACCGTAAGGTAACTGGACTAAACTTCAGTCCAACCGTAAGGTAACTGGACTAAACTTTAGTCCAAGCGTAAGGTAACTGAACTAAACTTTAGTTCAACCGTAAGGTAACTGGACTGAACTTTAGTCCAAGCGTAAGGTAACTGAACTAAATTTTAGTTCAACCGTAAGGTAACTGGACTAAACTTTAGTACTTTAGTCCAACCGTAAGGTAACTGGACTAAACTTTAGTCCAACCGTAAGGTAACTGGACTAAACTTTAGTCCAACCGTAAGGTAACTGGACTAAACTTTAGTCCAAGCGTAAGGTAACTGAACTAAATTTTAGTTCAACCGTAAGGTAACTGGACTAAACTTTAGTACTTTAGTCCAACCGTAAGGTAACTGGACTAAACTTTAGTACTTTAGTCCAACCGTAAGGTAACTGGACTAAACTTTAGTCCAACCGTAAGGTAACTGGACTAAACTTTAGTCCAAGCGTAAGGTAACTGAACTAAACTTTAGTTCAACCGTAAGGTAACTGGACTGAACTTTAGTTCAACCGTAAGGTAACTGAACTAAATTTTAGTTCAACCGTAAGGTAACTGGACTAAACTTTAGTACATGCGTAAGGTAACTGGACTAAACTTTAGTCCAACCGTAAGGTAACTGGACTAAACTTTAGTCCAAGCGTAATGTACCTGGACTAAACTTTAGTCCAACCGTAAGGTAACTGGACTAAACTTTAGTCCGAGCGTAAGATAACTGAACTAAACTTTAGTTCAACTGTAAGGTAACTGGACTAAACTTCAGTCCAACCGTAAGGTAACTGGACTAAACTTCAGTCCAAGCGTAAGGTAACTGAACAAAACTTTAGTCCAACCGTAAGGTAACTGGACTAAACTTTAGTCCAAGCGTAAGGTAACTGAATTAAACTTTAGTTCAACCGTAAGGTAACTGGACTAAACTTTAGTCCAAGCGTAAGGTAACTGAACTAAACTTTAGTTCAACCGTAAGGTAACTGGACTAAACTTTAGTACATGCGTAAGGTAACTGGACTAAACTTTAGTCCAACCGTAAGGTAACTGGACTAAACTTTAGTCCAACCGTAAGGTAACTGGACTAAACTTTAGTCCGAGCGTAAGATAACTGAACTAAACTTTAGTTCAACTGTAAGGTAACTGGACTAAACTTCAGTCCAACCGTAAGGTAACTGGACTAAACTTTAGTCCAAGCGTAAGGTAACTGAACAAAACTTTAGTCCAACCGTAAGGTAACTGGACTAAACTTTAGTCCAAGCGTAAGGTAACTGAACTAAACTTTAGTTCAACCGTAAGGTAACTGAACTAAATTTTAGTTCAACCGTGAGGTAACTGGACTAAACTTTAGTCCAACCGTAAGGTAACTGGACTAAACTTTAGTCGAACCGTAAGGTAACTGGACTAAACTTCAGTCCAACCGTAAGGTAACTGGACTAAACTTTAGTCCAAGCGTAAGGTAACTGAACTAAACTTTAGTTCAACCGTAAGGTAACTGGACTGAACTTTAGTCCAAGCGTAAGGTAACTGAACTAAATTTTAGTTCAACCGTAAGGTAACTGGACTAAACTTTAGTACTTTAGTCCAACCGTAAGGTAACTGGACTAAACTTTAGTCCAACCGTAAGGTAACTGGACTAAACTTTAGTCCAACCGTAAGGTAACTGGACTAAACTTTAGTCCAAGCGTAAGGTAACTGAACTAAACTTTAGTTCAACCGTAAGGTAACTGGACTGAACTTTAGTTCAACCGTAAGGTAACTGAACTAAATTTTAGTTCAACCGTAAGGTAACTGGACTAAACTTTAGTACATGCGTAAGGTAACTGGACTAAACTTTAGTCCAACCGTAAGGTAACTGGACTAAACTTTAGTCCAAGCGTAAGGTAACTGAACTAAACTTTAGTTCAACCGTAAGGTAACTGGACTAAACTTTAGTCCAACCGTAAGGTAACTGGACTAAACTTCAGTCCAACCGTAAGGTAACTGGACTAAACTTTAGTCCAAGCGTAAGGTAACTAAACTAAATTTTAGTTCAACCGTAAGGTAACTGGACTAAACTTTAGTACATGCGTAAGGCAACTGGACTAAACTTTAGTCCAAGCGTAAGGTAACTGAGCTAAACTTTAGTTCAACCGTAAGGTAACTGGACTATACTTTAGTCCAAGCGTAACGTAACTGAACTAAACTTTAGTTCAACCGTAAGGTAACTGAACTAAACTTTAGTCCAACCGTAAGGTAACTGGACTAAACTGTAGTCCAAGCGTAAGGTAACTGAACAAAACTTTAGTCCCAGCGTAACGTAACTGGACTAAACTTTAGTCCCAGCGTAAGGTAACTGGACTAAACTTTAGTCCTAGCGTAAGGTAACTGGACTAAACTTTAGTCCCAGCGTAAGGTAACTGGACTAAACTTTAGTCCCAGCGTAATGTAACTGGACTAAACTTTAGTCCCAGCGTAATGTAACTGGACTAAACTTTAGTCCAACCGTAAGGTAACTGGACTAAACTTTAGTCCAACCGTAAGGTAACTGGACTATACTTTAGTCCAAGCGTAACGTAACTGAACTAAACTTTAGTTCAACCGTAAGGTAACTGAACTAAACTTTAGTCCAACCGTAAGGTAACTGGACTAAACTGTAGTCCAAGCGTAAGGTAACTGAACAAAACTTTAGTCCCAGCGTAACGTAACTGGACTAAACTTTAGTCCCAGCGTAAGGTAACTGGACTAAACTTTAGTCCCAGCGTAAGGTAACTGGACTAAACTTTAGTCCTAGCGTAAGGTAACTGGACTAAACTTTAGTCCCAGCGTAATGTAACTGGACTAAACTTTAGTCCTAGCGTAAGGTAACTGGACTAAACTTTAGTCCCAGCGTAATGTAACTGGACTAAACTTTAGTCCTAGCGTAAGGTAACTGAACAAAACTTTAGTCCCAGCGTAACGTAACTGGACTAAACTTTAGTCCCAGCGTAAGGTAACTGGACTAAACTTTAGTCCTAGCGTAATGTAACTGGACTAAACTTTAGTCCTAGCGTAAGGTAACTGGACTAAACTTTAGTCCCAGCGTAATGTAACTGGACTAAACTTTAGTCCTAGCGTAAGGTAACTGGACTAAACTTTAGTCCCAGCGTAATGTAACTGGACTAAACTTTAGTCCTAGCGTAAGGTAACTGGACTAAACTTTAGTCCCAGCGTAATGTAACTGGACTAAACTTTAGTCCTAGCGTAAGGTAACTGGACTAAACTTTAGTCCCAGCGTAATGTAACTGGACTAAACTTTAGTCCAACCGTAAGGTAACTGGACTAAACTTTAGTCCAACCGTAAGGTAACTGGACTATACTTTAGTCCAAGCGTAACGTAACTGAACTAAACTTTAGTTCAACCGTAAGGTAACTGAACTAAACTTTAGTCCAACCGTAAGATAACTGGACTAAACTTTAGTACATGCGTAAGGTAACTGGACTAAACTTTAGTCCAAGCGTAATGTACCTGGACTAAACTTTAGTTCAACCGTAAGGTAACTGAACTAAACTTTAGTCCAACCGTAAGGTAACTGGACTAAACTGTAGTCCAAGCGTAAGGTAACTGAACAAAACTTTAGTCCCAGCGTAACGTAACTGGACTAAACTTTAGTCCCAGCGTAAGGTAACTGGACTAAACTTTAGTCCCAGCGTAATGTAACTGAACTAAACTTTAGTCCAACCGTAAGGTAACTGGACTAAACTGTAGTCCAAGCGTAAGGTAACTGAACAAAACTTTAGTCCCAGCGTAACGTAACTGGACTAAACTTTAGTCCCAGCGTAAGGTAACTGGACTAAACTTTAGTCCCAGCGTAAGGTAACTGGACTAAACTTTAGTCCTAGCGTAAGGTAACTGGACTAAACTTTAGTCCCAGCGTAATGTAACTGGACTAAACTTTAGTCCTAGCGTAAGGTAACTGGACTAAACTTTAGTCCCAGCGTAATGTAACTGGACTAAACTTTAGTCCTAGCGTAAGGTAACTGAACAAAACTTTAGTCCCAGCGTAACGTAACTGGACTAAACTTTAGTCCCAGCGTAAGGTAACTGGACTAAACTTTAGTCCTAGCGTAATGTAACTGGACTAAACTTTAGTCCTAGCGTAAGGTAACTGGACTAAACTTTAGTCCCAGCGTAATGTAACTGGACTAAACTTTAGTCCTAGCGTAAGGTAACTGGACTAAACTTTAGTCCCAGCGTAATGTAACTGGACTAAACTTTAGTCCTAGCGTAAGGTAACTGGACTAAACTTTAGTCCCAGCGTAATGTAACTGGACTAAACTTTAGTCCTAGCGTAAGGTAACTGGACTAAACTTTAGTCCCAGCGTAATGTAACTGGACTAAACTTTAGTCCAACCGTAAGGTAACTGGACTAAACTTTAGTCCAACCGTAAGGTAACTGGACTATACTTTAGTCCAAGCGTAACGTAACTGAACTAAACTTTAGTTCAACCGTAAGGTAACTGAACTAAACTTTAGTCCAACCGTAAGATAACTGGACTAAACTTTAGTACATGCGTAAGGTAACTGGACTAAACTTTAGTCCAAGCGTAATGTACCTGGACTAAACTTTAGTCCAAGCGTAAGGTAACGTAACTAAACTTTAGTCCAAGCGTAAGGTAACTGAACTAAACTTTAGTCCAAGCGTAAGGTAACTGAACTAAACTTTAGTCCAACCGTAAGGTAACTGAACAAAACTTTAGTCCAACCGTAAGGTAACTGGACTAAACTTTAATCCAAGCGTAAGGTAACTGAACTAAACTTTAGTTCAACCGTAAGGTAAATGAACTAAATTTTAGTTCAACCGTAAGGTAACTGGACTAAACTTTAGTTCAACCGTAAGGTAACTGGACTAAACTTTAGTACATGCGTAAGGTAACTGGACTAAACTTTAGTCCAACCGTAAGGTAACTGGACTAAACTTTAGTCCAACCGTAAGGTAACTGGACTAAACTTTAGTCCGAGCGTAAGATAACTGAACTAAACTTTAGTTCAACTGTAAGGTAACTGGACTAAACTTCAGTCCAACCGTAAGGTAACTGGACTAAACTTTAGTCCAACCGTAAGGTAACTGGACTAAACTTTAGTCCGAGCGTAAGGTAACTGAACTAAACTTTAGTCCAACCGTAAGGTAACTGAACAAAACTTTAGTCCAACCGTAAGGTAACTGGACTAAACTTTAATCCAAGCGTAAGGTAACTGAACTAAACTTTAGTTCAACCGTAAGGTAAATGAACTAAATTTTAGTTCAACCGTAAGGTAACTGGACTAAACTTTAGTTCAACCGTAAGGTAACTGGACTAAACTTTAGTACATGCGTAAGGTAACTGGACTAAACTTTAGTCCAACCGTAAGGTAACTGGACTAAACTTTAGTCCAACCGTAAGGTAACTGGACTAAACTTTAGTCCGAGCGTAAGATAACTGAACTAAACTTTAGTTCAACTGTAAGGTAACTGGACTAAACTTCAGTCCAACCGTAAGGTAACTGGACTAAACTTTAGTCCAAGCGTAAGGTAACTGAACAAAACTTTAGTCCAACCGTAAGGTAACTGGACTAAACTTTAGTCCAAGCGTAAGGTAACTGAACTAAACTTTAGTTCAACCGTAAGGTAACTGAACTAAATTTTAGTTCAACCGTAAGGTAACTGGACTAAACTTTAGTCCAACCGTAAGGTAACTGGACTAAACTTTAGTCCAACCGTAAGGTAACTGGACTAAACTTCAGTCCAACCGTAAGGTAACTGGACTAAACTTTAGTACATGCGTAAGGTAACTGGACTAAACTTTAGTCCAACCGTAAGGTAACTGGACTAAACTTTAGTCCAACCGTAAGGTAACTGGACTAAACTTTAGTCCGAGCGTAAGATAACTGAACTAAACTTTAGTCCAAGCGTAATGTAACTGGACTAAACTTTAGTCCAACCGTAAGGTAACTGGACTAAACTTTAGTCCAAGCGTAATGTAACTGGACTAAACTTTAGTCCTAGCGTAAGGTAACTGGACTAAACTTTAGTCCCAGCGTAATGTAACTGGACTAAACTTTAGTCCTAGCGTAAGGTAACTGGACTAAACTTTAGTCCCAGCGTAATGTAACTGGACTAAACTTTAGTCCTAGCGTAAGGTAACTGGACTAAACTTTAGTCCCAGCGTAATGTAACTGGACTAAACTTTAGTCCAACCGTAAGGTAACTGGACTAAACTTTAGTCCAACCGTAAGGTAACTGGACTATACTTTAGTCCAAGCGTAACGTAACTGAACTAAACTTTAGTTCAACCGTAAGGTAACTGAACTAAACTTTAGTCCAACCGTAAGGTAACTGGACTAAACTGTAGTCCAAGCGTAATGTAACTGAACAAAACTTTAGTCCCAGCGTAACGTAACTGGACTAAACTTTAGTCCCAGCGTAATGTAACTGGACTAAACTTTAGTCCTAGCGTAAGGTAACTGGACTAAACTTTAGTCCCAGCGTAATGTAACTGGACTAAACTTTAGTCCTAGCGTAAGGTAACTGGACTAAACTTTAGTCCCAGCGTAATGTAACTGGACTAAACTTTAGTCCAACCGTAAGGTAACTGGACTAAACTTTAGTCCAACCGTAAGGTAACTGGACTATACTTTAGTCCAAGCGTAACGTAACTGAACTAAACTTTAGTTCAACCGTAAGGTAACTGAACTAAACTTTAGTCCAACCGTAAGGTAACTGGACTAAACTGTAGTCCAAGCGTAAGGTAACTGAACAAAACTTTAGTCCCAGCGTAACGTAACTGAACTAAACTTTAGTCCAACCGTAAGGTAACTGGACTAAACTTTAGTCCCAGCGTAATGTAACTGAACTAAACTTTAGTCCAACCGTAAGGTAACTGGACTAAACTGTAGTCCAAGCGTAAGGTAACTGAACAAAACTTTAGTCCCAGCGTAACGTAACTGGACTAAACTTTAGTCCCAGCGTAAGGTAACTGGACTAAACTTTAGTCCCAGCGTAAGGTAACTGGACTAAACTTTAGTCCTAGCGTAAGGTAACTGGACTAAACTTTAGTCCCAGCGTAATGTAACTGGACTAAACTTTAGTCCTAGCGTAAGGTAACTGGACTAAACTTTAGTCCCAGCGTAATGTAACTGGACTAAACTTTAGTCCTAGCGTAAGGTAACTGAACAAAACTTTAGTCCTAGCGTAACGTAACTGGACTAAACTTTAGTCCCAGCGTAAGGTAACTGGACTAAACTTTAGTCCTAGCGTAATGTAACTGGACTAAACTTTAGTCCTAGCGTAAGGTAACTGGACTAAACTTTAGTCCCAGCGTAATGTAACTGGACTAAACTTTAGTCCTAGCGTAAGGTAACTGGACTAAACTTTAGTCCCAGCGTAATGTAACTGGACTAAACTTTAGTCCTAGCGTAAGGTAACTGGACTAAACTTTAGTCCCAGCGTAATGTAACTGGACTAAACTTTAGTCCCAGCGTAATGTAACTGGACTAAACTTTAGTCCAACCGTAAGGTAACTGGACTAAACTTTAGTTCAACCGTAAGGTAACTGAACTAAACTTTAGTCCAACCGTAAGATAACTGGACTAAACTTTTGTACATGCGTAAGGTAACTGGACTAAACTTTAGTCCAAGCGTAATGTACCTGGACTATACTTTAGTCCAAGCGTAAGGTAACGTAACTAAACTTTAGTCCAAGCGTAAGGTAACTGAACTAAACTTTAGTCCAAGCGTAAGGTAACTGAACTAAACTTTAGTCCAACCGTAAGGTAACTGAACAAAACTTTAGTCCAACCGTAAGGTAACTGGACTAAACTTTAATCCAAGCGTAAGGTAACTGAACTAAACTTTAGTCCAACCGTAAGGTAACTGGACTAAACTTTAGTCCAACCGTAAGGTAACTGGACAATACTTTAGTCCAAGCGTAACGTAACTGAACTAAACTTTAGTTCAACCGTAAGGTAACTGAACTAAACTTTAGTCCAACCGTAAGATAACTGGACTAAACTTTAGTACATGCGTAAGGTAACTGGACTAAACTTTAGTCCCAGCGTAATGTAACTGGACTAAACTTTAGTCCCAGCGTAAGGTAACTGGACTAAACTTTAGTCCCAGCGTAAGGTAACTGGACTAAACTTTAGTCCAAGCGTAAGGTAACTGAACTAAACTTTAGTTCAACCGTAAGGTAACTGAACTAAACTTTAGTCCCAGCGTAAGGTAACTGAACTAAACTTTAGTTTAACCGTAAGGTAACTGGACTAAACTTCAGTATATGCGTAAGGTAACTGGACTAAACTTCAGTATATGCGTAAGGTAACTGGACTAAACTTTAGTCCTAGCGTAAGGTAACTGGACTAAACTTTAGTCCTAGCGTAAGGTAACTGGACTAAACTTTAGTCCAAGCGTAAGGTAACTGGACTAAAGTTTAGTCCCAGCGTAAGGTAACTGGACTAAACTTTAGTCCCAGCGTAAGGTAACTGGACTAAACTTTAGTCCAAGCGTAAGGTAACTGAACTAAACTTTAGTTCAACCGTAAGGTAACTGAACTAAACATTAGTCCAACCGTAAGGTAACTGGACTAAACTTTAGTCCCAGCGTAACGTAACTGAACTAAACTTTAGGTCAACCGTAAGGTAACTGGACTAAACTTTAGTACATGCGTAAGGTAACTGGACTAAACTTTAGTCCAACCGTATGGTAACTGGACTAAACTTTAGTCCAAGCGTAAGGTAACTGAACTAAACTTTAGTCCCAGCGTAAGGTAACTGGACTAAATTTTAGTCCCAGCGTAATGTTACTGGACTAAACTTCAGTCCCAGCGTAAGGTAACTGGACTAAACTTTAGTCCAAGCGTAAGGTAACTGAACTAAACTTTAGTTCAACCATAAGGTAACTGGACTAAACTTTAGTCCAAGCGTAAGGTAACTGAACTCAACTTTAGTTCAACCGTAAGGTAACTGGACTAAACTTTAGTACATGCGTAAGGTAACTGGACTAAACTTTAGTCCAACCGTAAACTGGACTAAACTTTAGTCCAACCGTAAGGTAACTGGACTAAACTTTAGTCCAACCGTAAGGTAACTGGACTAAACTTTAGTCCAAGCGTAAGGTAACTGAACTAAACTTTAGTTCAACCGTAAGGTAACTGAACTAAACTTTAGTACATGCGTAAGGTAACTGGACTAAACTTTAGTCCAACCGTAAGGTAACTGGACTAAACTTTAGTCCAATCGTAAGGTAACTGGACTAAACTTTAGTCCAAGCGTAAGGTAACTGAACTAAACTTTAGTTCAACCGTAAGGTAACTGGACTAAACTTTAGTCCAACCGTAAGGTAACTGGATTAAACTTTAGTCCCAGCGTAAGGTAACTGGACTAAACTTTAGTCCAAGCGTAAGGTAACTGAACTAAACTTTAGTTCAACCGTAAGGTAACTGGACTAAACTTTAGTACATGCGTAAGGTAACTGGACTAAACTTTAGTCCAAGCGTAAGGTAACTGAACTAAACTTTAGTTCAACCGTAAGGTAACTGGACTAAACTTTAGTCCAACCGTAAGGTAACTGGACTAAACTTTAGTCCAAGCGTAAGGTAACTGAACTAAACTTTAGTTCAACCATAAGGTAACTGGACTAAACTTTAGTCCAAGCCTAAGGTAACTGAACTCAACTTTAGTTCAACCGTAAGGTAACTGGACTAAACTTTAGTACATGCGTAAGGTAACTGGACTAAACTTTAGTCCAACCGTAAACTGGACTAAACTTTAGTCCAACCGTAAGGTAACTGGACTAAACTTTAGTCCAACCGTAAGGTAACTGGACTAAACTTTAGTCCAAGCGTAAGGTAACTGAACTAAACTTTAGTTCAACCGTAAGGTAACTGGACTAAACTTTAGTCCAAGCGTAAGGTAACTGAACTAAACTTTAGTTCAACCGTAAGGTAACTGAACTAAACTTTAGTACATGCGTAAGGTAACTGGACTAAACTTTAGTCCAACCGTAAGGTAACTGGACTAAACTTTAGTCCAACCGTAATGTACCTGGACTAAACTTTAGTCCAAGCGTAAGGTAACGTAACTAAACTTTAGTCCAAGCGTAAGGTAACTGAACTAAACTTTAGTCCAAGCGTAAGGTAACTGAACTAAACTTTAGTCCAACCGTAAGGTAACTGAACAAAACTTTAGTCCAACCGTAAGGTAACTGGACTAAACTTTAATCCAAGCGTAAGGTAACTGAACTAAACTTTAGTTCAACCGTAAGGTAAATGAACTAAATTTTAGTTCAACCGTAAGGTAACTGGACTAAACTTTAGTTCAACCGTAAGGTAACTGGACTAAACTTTAGTACATGCGTAAGGTAACTGGACTAAACTTTAGTCCAACCGTAAGGTAACTGGACTAAACTTTAGTCCAACCGTAAGGTAACTGGACTAAACTTTAGTCCGAGCGTAAGATAACTGAACTAAACTTTAGTTCAACTGTAAGGTAACTGGACTAAACTTCAGTCCAACCGTAAGGTAACTGGACTAAACTTTAATCCAAGCGTAAGGTAACTGAACTAAACTTTAGTTCAACCGTAAGGTAAATGAACTAAATTTTAGTTCAACCGTAAGGTAACTGGACTAAACTTTAGTTCAACCGTAAGGTAACTGGACTAAACTTTAGTACATGCGTAAGGTAACTGGACTAAACTTTAGTCCAACCGTAAGGTAACTGGACTAAACTTTAGTCCAACCGTAAGGTAACTGGACTAAACTTTAGTCCCAGCGTAACGTAACTGAACTAAACTTTAGGTCAACCGTAAGGTAACTGGACTAAACTTTAGTACATGCGTAAGGTAACTGGACTAAACTTTAGTCCAACCGTATGGTAACTGGACTAAACTTTAGTCCAAGCGTAAGGTAACTGAACTAAACTTTAGTCCCAGCGTAAGGTAACTGGACTAAATTTTAGTCCCAGCGTAATGTTACTGGACTAAACTTCAGTCCCAGCGTAAGGTAACTGGACTAAACTTTAGTCCAAGCGTAAGGTAACTGAACTAAACTTTAGTTCAACCATAAGGTAACTGGACTAAACTTTAGTCCAAGCGTAAGGTAACTGAACTCAACTTTAGTTCAACCGTAAGGTAACTGGACTAAACTTTAGTACATGCGTAAGGTAACTGGACTAAACTTTAGTCCAACCGTAAACTGGACTAAACTTTAGTCCAACCGTAAGGTAACTGGACTAAACTTTAGTCCAACCGTAAGGTAACTGGACTAAACTTTAGTCCAAGCGTAAGGTAACTGAACTAAACTTTAGTTCAACCGTAAGGTAACTGAACTAAACTTTAGTACATGCGTAAGGTAACTGGACTAAACTTTAGTCCAACCGTAAGGTAACTGGACTAAACTTTAGTCCAATCGTAAGGTAACTGGACTAAACTTTAGTCCAAGCGTAAGGTAACTGAACTAAACTTTAGTTCAACCGTAAGGTAACTGGACTAAACTTTAGTCCAACCGTAAGGTAACTGGATTAAACTTTAGTCCCAGCGTAAGGTAACTGGACTAAACTTTAGTCCAAGCGTAAGGTAACTGAACTAAACTTTAGTTCAACCGTAAGGTAACTGGACTAAACTTTAGTACATGCGTAAGGTAACTGGACTAAACTTTAGTCCAAGCGTAAGGTAACTGAACTAAACTTTAGTTCAACCGTAAGGTAACTGGACTAAACTTTAGTCCAACCGTAAGGTAACTGGACTAAACTTTAGTCCAAGCGTAAGGTAACTGAACTAAACTTTAGTTCAACCATAAGGTAACTGGACTAAACTTTAGTCCAAGCCTAAGGTAACTGAACTCAACTTTAGTTCAACCGTAAGGTAACTGGACTAAACTTTAGTACATGCGTAAGGTAACTGGACTAAACTTTAGTCCAACCGTAAACTGGACTAAACTTTAGTCCAACCGTAAGGTAACTGGACTAAACTTTAGTCCAACCGTAAGGTAACTGGACTAAACTTTAGTCCAAGCGTAAGGTAACTGAACTAAACTTTAGTTCAACCGTAAGGTAACTGGACTAAACTTTAGTCCAACCGTAAGGTAACTGGACTAAACTTTAGTCCAACCGTAATGTACCTGGACTAAACTTTAGTCCAAGCGTAAGGTAACGTAACTAAACTTTAGTCCAAGCGTAAGGTAACTGAACTAAACTTTAGTCCAAGCGTAAGGTAACTGAACTAAACTTTAGTCCAACCGTAAGGTAACTGAACAAAACTTTAGTCCAACCGTAAGGTAACTGGACTAAACTTTAATCCAAGCGTAAGGTAACTGAACTAAACTTTAGTTCAACCGTAAGGTAAATGAACTAAATTTTAGTTCAACCGTAAGGTAACTGGACTAAACTTTAGTTCAACCGTAAGGTAACTGGACTAAACTTTAGTACATGCGTAAGGTAACTGGACTAAACTTTAGTCCAACCGTAAGGTAACTGGACTAAACTTTAGTCCAACCGTAAGGTAACTGGACTAAACTTTAGTCCGAGCGTAAGATAACTGAACTAAACTTTAGTTCAACTGTAAGGTAACTGGACTAAACTTCAGTCCAACCGTAAGGTAACTGGACTAAACTTTAATCCAAGCGTAAGGTAACTGAACTAAACTTTAGTTCAACCGTAAGGTAAATGAACTAAATTTTAGTTCAACCGTAAGGTAACTGAACTCAACTTTAGTTCAACCGTAAGGTAACTGGACTAAACTTTAGTACATGCGTAAGGTAACTGGACTAAACTTTAGTCCAACCGTAAACTGGACTAAACTTTAGTCCAACCGTAAGGTAACTGGACTAAACTTTAGTCCAACCGTAAGGTAACTGGACTAAACTTTAGTCCAAGCGTAAGGTAACTGAACTAAACTTTAGTTCAACCGTAAGGTAACTGAACTAAACTTTAGTACATGCGTAAGGTAACTGGACTAAACTTTAGTCCAACCGTAAGGTAACTGGACTAAACTTTAGTCCAATCGTAAGGTAACTGGACTAAACTTTAGTCCAAGCGTAAGGTAACTGAACTAAACTTTAGTTCAACCGTAAGGTAACTGGACTAAACTTTAGTCCAACCGTAAGGTAACTGGATTAAACTTTAGTCCCAGCGTAAGGTAACTGGACTAAACTTTAGTCCAAGCGTAAGGTAACTGAACTAAACTTTAGTTCAACCGTAAGGTAACTGGACTAAACTTTAGTACATGCGTAAGGTAACTGGACTAAACTTTAGTCCAAGCGTAAGGTAACTGAACTAAACTTTAGTTCAACCGTAAGGTAACTGGACTAAACTTTAGTCCAACCGTAAGGTAACTGGACTAAACTTTAGTCCAAGCGTAAGGTAACTGAACTAAACTTTAGTTCAACCATAAGGTAACTGGACTAAACTTTAGTCCAAGCCTAAGGTAACTGAACTCAACTTTAGTTCAACCGTAAGGTAACTGGACTAAACTTTAGTACATGCGTAAGGTAACTGGACTAAACTTTAGTCCAACCGTAAACTGGACTAAACTTTAGTCCAACCGTAAGGTAACTGGACTAAACTTTAGTCCAACCGTAAGGTAACTGGACTAAACTTTAGTCCAAGCGTAAGGTAACTGAACTAAACTTTAGTTCAACCGTAAGGTAACTGGACTAAACTTTAGTCCAAGCGTAAGGTAACTGAACTAAACTTTAGTTCAACCGTAAGGTAACTGAACTAAACTTTAGTACATGCGTAAGGTAACTGGACTAAACTTTAGTCCAACCGTAAGGTAACTGGACTAAACTTTAGTCCAACCGTAATGTACCTGGACTAAACTTTAGTCCAAGCGTAAGGTAACGTAACTAAACTTTAGTCCAAGCGTAAGGTAACTGAACTAAACTTTAGTCCAAGCGTAAGGTAACTGAACTAAACTTTAGTCCAACCGTAAGGTAACTGAACAAAACTTTAGTCCAACCGTAAGGTAACTGGACTAAACTTTAATCCAAGCGTAAGGTAACTGAACTAAACTTTAGTTCAACCGTAAGGTAAATGAACTAAATTTTAGTTCAACCGTAAGGTAACTGGACTAAACTTTAGTTCAACCGTAAGGTAACTGGACTAAACTTTAGTACATGCGTAAGGTAACTGGACTAAACTTTAGTCCAACCGTAAGGTAACTGGACTAAACTTTAGTCCAACCGTAAGGTAACTGGACTAAACTTTAGTCCGAGCGTAAGATAACTGAACTAAACTTTAGTTCAACTGTAAGGTAACTGGACTAAACTTCAGTCCAACCGTAAGGTAACTGGACTAAACTTTAATCCAAGCGTAAGGTAACTGAACTAAACTTTAGTTCAACCGTAAGGTAAATGAACTAAATTTTAGTTCAACCGTAAGGTAACTGGACTAAACTTTAGTTCAACCGTAAGGTAACTGGACTAAACTTTAGTACATGCGTAAGGTAACTGGACTAAACTTTAGTCCAACCGTAAGGTAACTGGACTAAACTTTAGTCCAACCGTAAGGTAACTGGACTAAACTTTAGTCCAAGCGTAAGGTAACTGAACAAAACTTTAGTCCAACCGTAAGGTAACTGGACTAAACTTTAGTCCAAGCGTAAGGTAACTGAACTAAACTTTAGTTCAACCGTAAGGTAACTGAACTAAATTTTAGTTCAACCGTAAGGTAACTGGACTAAACTTTAGTCCAACCGTAAGGTAACTGGACTAAACTTTAGTCCAACCGTAAGGTAACTGGACTAAACTTCAGTCCAACCGTAAGGTAACTGGACTAAACTTTAGTACATGCGTAAGGTAACTGGACTAAACTTTAGTCCAACCGTAAGGTAACTGGACTAAACTTTAGTCCAACCGTAAGGTAACTGGACTAAACTTTAGTCCGAGCGTAAGATAACTGAACTAAACTTTAGTTCAACTGTAAGGTAACTGGACTAAACTTTAGTTCAACTGTAAGGTAACTGGACTAAACTTCAGTCCAACCGTAAGGTAACTGGACTAAACTTTAGTCCAAGCGTAATGTAACTGGACTAAACTTTAGTCCTAGCGTAAGGTAACTGGACTAAACTTTAGTCCCAGCGTAATGTAACTGGACTAAACTTTAGTCCAAGCGTAAGGTAACTGAACTAAACTTTAGTTCAACCATAAGGTAACTGGACTAAACTTTAGTCCAAGCCTAAGGTAACTGAACTCAACTTTAGTTCAACCGTAAGGTAACTGGACTAAACTTTAGTACATGCGTAAGGTAACTGGACTAAACTTTAGTCCAACCGTAAACTGGACTAAACTTTAGTCCAACCGTAAGGTAACTGGACTAAACTTTAGTCCAACCGTAAGGTAACTGGACTAAACTTTAGTCCAAGCGTAAGGTAACTGAACTAAACTTTAGTTCAACCGTAAGGTAACTGGACTAAACTTTAGTCCAAGCGTAAGGTAACTGAACTAAACTTTAGTTCAACCGTAAGGTAACTGAACTAAACTTTAGTACATGCGTAAGGTAACTGGACTAAACTTTAGTCCAACCGTAAGGTAACTGGACTAAACTTTAGTCCAACCGTAATGTACCTGGACTAAACTTTAGTCCAAGCGTAAGGTAACGTAACTAAACTTTAGTCCAAGCGTAAGGTAACTGAACTAAACTTTAGTCCAAGCGTAAGGTAACTGAACTAAACTTTAGTCCAACCGTAAGGTAACTGAACAAAACTTTAGTCCAACCGTAAGGTAACTGGACTAAACTTTAATCCAAGCGTAAGGTAACTGAACTAAACTTTAGTTCAACCGTAAGGTAAATGAACTAAATTTTAGTTCAACCGTAAGGTAACTGGACTAAACTTTAGTTCAACCGTAAGGTAACTGGACTAAACTTTAGTACATGCGTAAGGTAACTGGACTAAACTTTAGTCCAACCGTAAGGTAACTGGACTAAACTTTAGTCCAACCGTAAGGTAACTGGACTAAACTTTAGTCCGAGCGTAAGATAACTGAACTAAACTTTAGTTCAACTGTAAGGTAACTGGACTAAACTTCAGTCCAACCGTAAGGTAACTGGACTAAACTTTAATCCAAGCGTAAGGTAACTGAACTAAACTTTAGTTCAACCGTAAGGTAAATGAACTAAATTTTAGTTCAACCGTAAGGTAACTGGACTAAACTTTAGTTCAACCGTAAGGTAACTGGACTAAACTTTAGTACATGCGTAAGGTAACTGGACTAAACTTTAGTCCAACCGTAAGGTAACTGGACTAAACTTTAGTCCAACCGTAAGGTAACTGGACTAAACTTTAGTCCAAGCGTAAGGTAACTGAACAAAACTTTAGTCCAACCGTAAGGTAACTGGACTAAACTTTAGTCCAAGCGTAAGGTAACTGAACTAAACTTTAGTTCAACCGTAAGGTAACTGAACTAAATTTTAGTTCAACCGTAAGGTAACTGGACTAAACTTTAGTCCAACCGTAAGGTAACTGGACTAAACTTTAGTCCAACCGTAAGGTAACTGGACTAAACTTCAGTCCAACCGTAAGGTAACTGGACTAAACTTTAGTACATGCGTAAGGTAACTGGACTAAACTTTAGTCCAACCGTAAGGTAACTGGACTAAACTTTAGTCCAACCGTAAGGTAACTGGACTAAACTTTAGTCCGAGCGTAAGATAACTGAACTAAACTTTAGTTCAACTGTAAGGTAACTGGACTAAACTTTAGTTCAACTGTAAGGTAACTGGACTAAACTTCAGTCCAACCGTAAGGTAACTGGACTAAACTTTAGTCCAAGCGTAATGTAACTGGACTAAACTTTAGTCCTAGCGTAAGGTAACTGGACTAAACTTTAGTCCCAGCGTAATGTAACTGGACTAAACTTTAGTCCTAGCGTAAGGTAACTGGACTAAACTTTAGTCCCAGCGTAATGTAACTGGACTAAACTTTAGTCCTAGCGTAAGGTAACTGGACTAAACTTTAGTCCCAGCGTAATGTAACTGGACTAAACTTTAGTCCAACCGTAAGGTAACTGGACTAAACTTTAGTCCAACCGTAAGGTAACTGGACTATACTTTAGTCCAACCGTAAGGTAACTGGACTAAACTGTAGTCCAAGCGTAAGGTAACTGAACAAAACTTTAGTCCCAGCGTAACGTAACTGGACTAAACTTTAGTCCCAGCGTAATGTAACTGGACTAAACTTTAGTCCTAGCGTAAGGTAACTGGACTAAACTTTAGTCCCAGCGTAATGTAACTGGACTAAACTTTAGTCCTAGCGTAAGGTAACTGGACTAAACTTTAGTCCCAGCGTAATGTAACTGGACTAAACTTTAGTCCAACCGTAAGGTAACTGGACTAAACTTTAGTCCAACCGTAAGGTAACTGGACTATACTTTAGTCCAAGCGTAACGTAACTGAACTAAACTTTAGTTCAACCGTAAGGTAACTGAACTAAACTTTAGTCCAACCGTAAGGTAACTGGACTAAACTGTAGTCCAAGCGTAAGGTAACTGAACAAAACTTTAGTCCCAGCGTAACGTAACTGGACTAAACTTTAGTCCCAGCGTAAGGTAACTGGACTAAACTTTAGTCCCAGCGTAATGTAACTGAACTAAATTTTAGTTCAACCGTAAGGTAACTGGACTAAACTGTAGTCCAAGCGTAAGGTAACTGAACAAAACTTTAGTCCCAGCGTAACGTAACTGGACTAAACTTTAGTCCCAGCGTAAGGTAACTGGACTAAACTTTAGTCCCAGCGTAAGGTAACTGGACTAAACTTTAGTCCTAGCGTAAGGTAACTGGACTAAACTTTAGTTCAACTGTAAGGTAACTGGACTAAACTTCAGTCCAACCGTAAGGTAACTGGACTAAACTTTAGTCCAACCGTAAGGTAACTGGACTAAACTTTAGTCCGAGCGTAAGGTAACTGAACTAAACTTTAGTCCAACCGTAAGGTAACTGAACAAAACTTTAGTCCAACCGTAAGGTAACTGGACTAAACTTTAGTCCTAGCGTAATGTAACTGAACTAAACTTTAGTTCAACCGTAAGGTAAATGAACTAAACTTTAGTCCCAGCGTAATGTAACTGGACTAAACTTTAGTCCTAGCGTAAGGTAACTGGACTAAACTTTAGTCCCAGCGTAATGTAACTGGACTAAACTTTAGTCCTAGCGTAAGGTAACTGGACTAAACTTTAGTCCCAGCGTAATGTAACTGGACTAAACTTTAGTCCCAGCGTAATGTAACTGGACTAAACTTTAGTCCAACCGTAAGGTAACTGGACTAAACTTTAGTCCAACCGTAAGGTAACTGGACTATACTTTAGTCCAAGCGTAACGTAACTGAACTAAACTTTAGTTCAACCGTAAGGTAACTGAACTAAACTTTAGTCCAAGCGTAAGGTAACTGAACTAAACTTTAGTTCAACCGTAAGGTAAATGAACTAAACTTTAGTCCCAGCGTAATGTAACTGGACTAAACTTTAGTCCTAGCGTAAGGTAACTGGACTAAACTTTAGTCCCAGCGTAATGTAACTGGACTAAACTTTAGTCCTAGCGTAAGGTAACTGGACTAAACTTTAGTCCCAGCGTAATGTAACTGGACTAAACTTTAGTCCCAGCGTAATGTAACTGGACTAAACTTTAGTCCAACCGTAAGGTAACTGGACTAAACTTTAGTCCAACCGTAAGGTAACTGGACTATACTTTAGTCCAAGCGTAACGTAACTGAACTAAACTTTAGTTCAACTGTAAGGTAACTGGACTAAACTTCAGTCCAACCGTAAGGTAACTGGACTAAACTTTAGTCCAACCGTAAGGTAACTGGACTAAACTTTAGTCCGAGCGTAAGGTAACTGAACTAAACTTTAGTCCAACCGTAAGGTAACTGAACAAAACTTTAGTCCAACCGTAAGGTAACTGGACTAAACTTTAGTCCTAGCGTAATGTAACTGAACTAAACTTTAGTTCAACCGTAAGGTAAATGAACTAAACTTTAGTCCCAGCGTAATGTAACTGGACTAAACTTTAGTCCTAGCGTAAGGTAACTGGACTAAACTTTAGTCCCAGCGTAATGTAACTGGACTAAACTTTAGTCCTAGCGTAAGGTAACTGGACTAAACTTTAGTCCCAGCGTAATGTAACTGGACTAAACTTTAGTCCCAGCGTAATGTAACTGGACTAAACTTTAGTCCAACCGTAAGGTAACTGGACTAAACTTTAGTCCAACCGTAAGGTAACTGGACTATACTTTAGTCCAAGCGTAACGTAACTGAACTAAACTTTAGTTCAACCGTAAGGTAACTGAACTAAACTTTAGTCCAAGCGTAAGGTAACTGAACTAAACTTTAGTCCCAGCGTAACGTAACTGGACTAAACTTTAGTCCCAGCGTAAGGTAACTGGACTAAACTTTAGTCCCAGCGTAAGGTAACTGGACTAAACTTTAGTCCTAGCGTAAGGTAACTGGACTAAACTTTAGTCCCAGCGTAATGTAACTGGACTAAACTTTAGTCCTAGCGTAAGGTAACTGGACTAAACTTTAGTCCCAGCGTAATGTAACTGGACTAAACTTTAGTCCTAGCGTAAGGTAACTGAACAAAACTTTAGTCCCAGCGTAACGTAACTGGACTAAACTTTAGTCCCAGCGTAAGGTAACTGGACTAAACTTTAGTCCAAGCGTAACGTAACTGAACTAAACTTTAGTTCAACCGTAAGGTAACTGAACTAAACTTTAGTCCAACCGTAAGGTAACTGGACTAAACTGTAGTCCAAGCGTAAGGTAACTGAACAAAACTTTAGTCCAACCGTAAGGTAACTGGACTATACTTTAGTCCAAGCGTAACGTAACTGAACTAAACTTTAGTTCAACCGTAAGGTAACTGAACTAAACTTTAGTCCAAGCGTAAGGTAACTGAACTAAACTTTAGTCCCAGCGTAACGTAACTGGACTAAACTTTAGTCCCAGCGTAAGGTAACTGGACTAAACTTTAGTCCCAGCGTAAGGTAACTGGACTAAACTTTAGTCCTAGCGTAAGGTAACTGGACTAAACTTTAGTCCCAGCGTAATGTAACTGGACTAAACTTTAGTCCAACCGTAAGGTAACTGGACTAAACTTTAGTCCAACCGTAAGGTAACTGGACTATACTTTAGCCCAAGCGTAACGTAACTGAACTAAACTTTAGTTCAACCGTAAGGTAACTGAACTAAACTTTAGTCCAACCGTAAGGTAACTGGACTAAACTGTAGTCCAAGCGTAAGGTAACTGAACAAAACTTTAGTCCCAGCGTAACGTAACTGGACTAAACTTTAGTCCCAGCGTAATGTAACTGGACTAAACTTTAGTCCTAGCGTAAGGTAACTGGACTAAACTTTAGTCCCAGCGTAATGTAACTGGACTAAACTTTAGTCCTAGCGTAAGGTAACTGGACTAAACTTTAGTCCCAGCGTAATGTAACTGGACTAAACTTTAGTCCAACCGTAAGGTAACTGGACTAAACTTTAGTCCAACCGTAAGGTAACTGGACTATACTTTAGTCCAAGCGTAACGTAACTGAACTAAACTTTAGTTCAACCGTAAGGTAACTGAACTAAACTTTAGTCCAACCGTAAGGTAACTGGACTAAACTGTAGTCCAAGCGTAAGGTAACTGAACAAAACTTTAGTCCCAGCGTAACGTAACTGGACTAAACTTTAGTCCCAGCGTAAGGTAACTGGACTAAACTTTAGTCCCAGCGTAATGTAACTGAACTAAATTTTAGTTCAACCGTAAGGTAACTGGACTAAACTGTAGTCCAAGCGTAAGGTAACTGAACAAAACTTTAGTCCCAGCGTAACGTAACTGGACTAAACTTTAGTCCCAGCGTAAGGTAACTGGACTAAACTTTAGTCCCAGCGTAAGGTAACTGGACTAAACTTTAGTCCTAGCGTAAGGTAACTGGACTAAACTTTAGTTCAACTGTAAGGTAACTGGACTAAACTTCAGTCCAACCGTAAGGTAACTGGACTAAACTTTAGTCCAACCGTAAGGTAACTGGACTAAACTTTAGTCCGAGCGTAAGGTAACTGAACTAAACTTTAGTCCAACCGTAAGGTAACTGAACAAAACTTTAGTCCAACCGTAAGGTAACTGGACTAAACTTTAGTCCGAGCGTAAGGTAACTGAACTAAACTTTAGTCCAACCGTAAGGTAACTGAACAAAACTTTAGTCCAACCGTAAGGTAACTGGACTAAACTTTAGTCCTAGCGTAATGTAACTGAACTAAACTTTAGTTCAACCGTAAGGTAAATGAACTAAACTTTAGTCCCAGCGTAATGTAACTGGACTAAACTTTAGTCCCAGCGTAATGTAACTGGACTAAACTTTAGTCCTAGCGTAAGGTAACTGGACTAAACTTTAGTCCCAGCGTAATGTAACTGGACTAAACTTTAGTCCCAGCGTAATGTAACTGGACTAAACTTTAGTCCAACCGTAAGGTAACTGGACTAAACTTTAGTCCAACCGTAAGGTAACTGGACTATACTTTAGTCCAAGCGTAACGTAACTGAACTAAACTTTAGTTCAACCGTAAGGTAACTGAACTAAACTTTAGTCCAAGCGTAAGGTAACTGAACTAAACTTTAGTCCCAGCGTAACGTAACTGGACTAAACTTTAGTCCCAGCGTAAGGTAACTGGACTAAACTTTAGTCCAACCGTAAGGTAACTGGACTAAACTTTAGTCCGAGCGTAAGGTAACTGAACTAAACTTTAGTCCAACCGTAAGGTAACTGAACAAAACTTTAGTCCAACCGTAAGGTAACTGGACTAAACTTTAGTCCTAGCGTAATGTAACTGAACTAAACTTTAGTTCAACCGTAAGGTAAATGAACTAAACTTTAGTCCCAGCGTAATGTAACTGGACTAAACTTTAGTCCTAGCGTAAGGTAACTGGACTAAACTTTAGTCCCAGCGTAATGTAACTGGACTAAACTTTAGTCCTAGCGTAAGGTAACTGGACTAAACTTTAGTCCCAGCGTAATGTAACTGGACTAAACTTTAGTCCCAGCGTAATGTAACTGGACTAAACTTTAGTCCAACCGTAAGGTAACTGGACTAAACTTTAGTCCAACCGTAAGGTAACTGGACTATACTTTAGTCCAAGCGTAACGTAACTGAACTAAACTTTAGTTCAACCGTAAGGTAACTGAACTAAACTTTAGTCCAAGCGTAAGGTAACTGAACTAAACTTTAGTCCCAGCGTAACGTAACTGGACTAAACTTTAGTCCCAGCGTAAGGTAACTGGACTAAACTTTAGTCCCAGCGTAAGGTAACTGGACTAAACTTTAGTCCTAGCGTAAGGTAACTGGACTAAACTTTAGTCCCAGCGTAATGTAACTGGACTAAACTTTAGTCCTAGCGTAAGGTAACTGGACTAAACTTTAGTCCCAGCGTAATGTAACTGGACTAAACTTTAGTCCTAGCGTAAGGTAACTGAACAAAACTTTAGTCCCAGCGTAACGTAACTGGACTAAACTTTAGTCCCAGCGTAAGGTAACTGGACTAAACTTTAGTCCAAGCGTAACGTAACTGAACTAAACTTTAGTTCAACCGTAAGGTAACTGAACTAAACTTTAGTCCAACCGTAAGGTAACTGGACTAAACTGTAGTCCAAGCGTAAGGTAACTGAACAAAACTTTAGTCCCAGCGTAACGTAACTGGACTAAACTTTAGTCCCAGCGTAATGTAACTGGACTAAACTTTAGTCCTAGCGTAAGGTAACTGGACTAAACTTTAGTCCCAGCGTAATGTAACTGGACTAAACTTTAGTCCTAGCGTAAGGTAACTGGACTAAACTTTAGTCCCAGCGTAATGTAACTGGACTAAACTTTAGTCCAACCGTAAGGTAACTGGACTAAACTTTAGTCCAACCGTAAGGTAACTGGACTATACTTTAGTCCAAGCGTAACGTAACTGAACTAAACTTTAGTTCAACCGTAAGGTAACTGAACTAAACTTTAGTCCAACCGTAAGGTAACTGGACTAAACTGTAGTCCAAGCGTAAGGTAACTGAACAAAACTTTAGTCCCAGCGTAACGTAACTGGACTAAACTTTAGTCCCAGCGTAAGGTAACTGGACTAAACTTTAGTCCCAGCGTAATGTAACTGAACTAAACTTTAGTCCAACCGTAAGGTAACTGGACTAAACTGTAGTCCAAGCGTAAGGTAACTGAACAAAACTTTAGTCCCAGCGTAACGTAACTGGACTAAACTTTAGTCCCAGCGTAAGGTAACTGGACTAAACTTTAGTCCCAGCGTAAGGTAACTGGACTAAACTTTAGTCCTAGCGTAAGGTAACTGGACTAAACTTTAGTCCCAGCGTAATGTAACTGGACTAAACTTTAGTCCTAGCGTAAGGTAACTGGACTAAACTTTAGTCCCAGCGTAATGTAACTGGACTAAACTTTAGTCCTAGCGTAAGGTAACTGAACAAAACTTTAGTCCTAGCGTAACGTAACTGGACTAAACTTTAGTCCCAGCGTAAGGTAACTGGACTAAACTTTAGTCCTAGCGTAATGTAACTGGACTAAACTTTAGTCCTAGCGTAAGGTAACTGGACTAAACTTTAGTCCCAGCGTAATGTAACTGGACTAAACTTTAGTCCTAGCGTAAGGTAACTGGACTAAACTTTAGTCCCAGCGTAATGTAACTGGACTAAACTTTAGTCCTAGCGTAAGGTAACTGGACTAAACTTTAGTCCCAGCGTAATGTAACTGGACTAAACTTTAGTCCCAGCGTAATGTAACTGGACTAAACTTTAGTCCAACCGTAAGGTAACTGGACTAAACTTTAGTCCAACCGTAAGGTAACTGGACTATACTTTAGTCCAAGCGTAACGTAACTGAACTAAACTTTAGTTCAACCGTAAGGTAACTGAACTAAACTTTAGTCCAACCGTAAGATAACTGGACTAAACTTTTGTACATGCGTAAGGTAACTGGACTAAACTTTAGTCCAAGCGTAATGTACCTGGACTATACTTTAGTCCAAGCGTAAGGTAACGTAACTAAACTTTAGTCCAAGCGTAAGGTAACTGAACTAAACTTTAGTCCAAGCGTAAGGTAACTGAACTAAACTTTAGTCCAACCGTAAGGTAACTGAACAAAACTTTAGTCCAACCGTAAGGTAACTGGACTAAACTTTAATCCAAGCGTAAGGTAACTGAACTAAACTTTAGTCCAACCGTAAGGTAACTGGACTAAACTTTAGTCCAACCGTAAGGTAACTGGACTATACTTTAGTCCAAGCGTAACGTAACTGAACTAAACTTTAGTTCAACCGTAAGGTAACTGAACTAAACTTTAGTCCAACCGTAAGATAACTGGACTAAACTTTAGTACATGCGTAAGGTAACTGGACTAAACTTTAGTCCAAGCGTAATGTACCTGGACTATACTTTAGTCCAAGCGTAAGGTAACGTAACTAAACTTTAGTCCAAGCGTAAGGTAACTGAACTAAACTTCAGTCCAACCGTAAGGTAACTGGACTAAACTTTAGTCCAAGCGTAAGGTAACTGAACAAAACTTTAGTCCAACCGTAAGGTAACTGGACTAAACTTTAGTCCAAGCGTAAGGTAACTGAACTAAACTTTAGTTCAACCGTAAGGTAACTGAACTAAATTTTAGTTCAACCGTAAGGTAACTGGACTAAACTTTAGTCCAACCGTAAGGTAACTGGACTAAACTTTAGTCCAACCGTAAGGTAACTGGACTAAACTTCAGTCCAACCGTAAGGTAACTGGACTAAACTTTAGTCCAAGCGTAAGGTAACTGAACTAAACTTTAGTTCAACCGTAAGGTAACTGGACTGAACTTTAGTCCAAGCGTAAGGTAACTGAACTAAATTTTAGTTCAACCGTAAGGTAACTGGACTAAACTTTAGTACTTTAGTCCAACCGTAAGGTAACTGGACTAAACTTTAGTCCAACCGTAAGGTAACTGGACTAAACTTTAGTCCAACCGTAAGGTAACTGGACTAAACTTTAGTCCAAGCGTAAGGTAACTGAACTAAACTTTAGTTCAACCGTAAGGTAACTGGACTGAACTTTAGTTCAACCGTAAGGTAACTGAACTAAATTTTAGTTCAACCGTAAGGTAACTGGACTAAACTTTAGTACATGCGTAAGGTAACTGGACTAAACTTTAGTCCAACCGTAAGGTAACTGGACTAAACTTTAGTCCAAGCGTAATGTACCTGGACTAAACTTTAGTCCAACCGTAAGGTAACTGGACTAAACTTTAGTCCAAGCGTAATGTACCTGGACTAAACTTTAGTCCAACCGTAAGGTAACTGGACTAAACTTTAGTCCGAGCGTAAGATAACTGAACTAAACTTTAGTTCAACTGTAAGGTAACTGGACTAAACTTCAGTCCAACCGTAAGGTAACTGGACTAAACTTCAGTCCAAGCGTAAGGTAACTGAACAAAACTTTAGTCCAACCGTAAGGTAACTGAACTAAATTTTAGTTCAACCGTAAGGTAACTGGACTAAACTTTAGTTCAACCGTAAGGTAACTGGACTAAACTTTAGTCCAACCGTAAGGTAACTGGACTAAACTTCAGTCCAACCGTAAGGTAACTGGACTAAACTTTAGTCCAAGCGTAAGGTAACTGAACTAAACTTTAGTTCAACCGTAAGGTAACTGGACTGAACTTTAGTCCAAGCGTAAGGTAACTGAACTAAATTTTAGTTCAACCGTAAGGTAACTGGACTAAACTTTAGTACTTTAGTCCAACCGTAAGGTAACTGGACTAAACTTTAGTCCAACCGTAAGGTAACTGGACTAAACTTTAGTTCAACCGTAAGGTAACTGGACTAAACTTTAGTACTTTAGTCCAACCGTAAGGTAACTGGACTAAACTTTAGTCCAACCGTAAGGTAACTGGACTAAACTTTAGTCCAACCGTAAGGTAACTGGACTAAACTTTAGTCCAAGCGTAATGTACCTGGACTAAACTTTAGTCCAACCGTAAGGTAACTGGACTAAACTTTAGTCCAAGCGTAAGGTAACTGAACTAAACTTTAGTTCAACCGTAAGGTAACTGGACTGAACTTTAGTTCAACCGTAAGGTAACTGAACTAAATTTTAGTTCAACCGTAAGGTAACTGGACTAAACTTTAGTACATGCGTAAGGTAACTGGACTAAACTTTAGTCCAACCGTAAGGTAACTGGACTAAACTTTAGTCCAAGCGTAATGTACCTGGACTAAACTTTAGTCCAACCGTAAGGTAACTGGACTAAACTTTAGTCCAAGCGTAATGTACCTGGACTAAACTTTAGTCCAACCGTAAGGTAACTGGACTAAACTTTAGTCCGAGCGTAAGATAACTGAACTAAACTTTAGTTCAACTGTAAGGTAACTGGACTAAACTTCAGTCCAACCGTAAGGTAACTGGACTAAACTTCAGTCCAAGCGTAAGGTAACTGAACAAAACTTTAGTCCAACCGTAAGGTAACTGAACTAAATTTTAGTTCAACCGTAAGGTAACTGGACTAAACTTTAGTTCAACCGTAAGGTAACTGGACTAAACTTTAGTCCAACCGTAAGGTAACTGGACTAAACTTCAGTCCAACCGTAAGGTAACTGGACTAAACTTTAGTCCAAGCGTAAGGTAACTGAACTAAACTTTAGTTCAACCGTAAGGTAACTGGACTGAACTTTAGTCCAAGCGTAAGGTAACTGAACTAAATTTTAGTTCAACCGTAAGGTAACTGGACTAAACTTTAGTACTTTAGTCCAACCGTAAGGTAACTGGACTAAACTTTAGTCCAACCGTAAGGTAACTGGACTAAACTTTAGTTCAACCGTAAGGTAACTGGACTAAACTTTAGTACTTTAGTCCAACCGTAAGGTAACTGGACTAAACTTTAGTCCAACCGTAAGGTAACTGGACTAAACTTTAGTCCAACCGTAAGGTAACTGGACTAAACTTTAGTCCAAGCGTAAGGTAACTGAACTAAACTTTAGTTCAACCGTAAGGTAACTGGACTGAACTTTAGTTCAACCGTAAGGTAACTGAACTAAATTTTAGTTCAACCGTAAGGTAACTGGACTAAACTTTAGTACATGCGTAAGGTAACTGGACTAAACTTTAGTCCAACCGTAAGGTAACTGGACTAAACTTTAGTCCAAGCGTAATGTACCTGGACTAAACTTTAGTCCAAGCGTAAGGTAACGGAACTGAATTTTAGTCCAAGCGTAAGGTAACTGAACTAAACTTTAGTCCAAGCGTAAGGTAACTGAACTAAACTTTAGTCCAACCGTAAGGTAACTGAACAAAACTTTAGTCCAACCGTAAGGTAACTGGACTAAACTTTAGTCCAAGCGTAAGGTAACTGAACTAAACTTTAGTTCAACCGTAAGGTAACTGAACTAAATTTTAGTTCAACCGTAAGGTAACTGGACTAAACTTTAGTCCAACCGTAAGGTAACTGGACTAAACTTCAGTCCAACCGTAAGGTAACTGGAATAAACTTTAGTCCAAGCGTAAGGTAACTGGACTAAACTTTAGTCCAAGCGTAAGGTAACTAAACTAAATTTTAGTTCAACCGTAAGGTAACTGGACTAAACTTTAGTCCTAGCGTAAGGTAACTGGACTAAACTTTAGTCCCAGCGTAATGTAACTGGACTAAACTTTAGTCCTAGCGTAAGGTAACTGGACTAAACTTTAGTCCCAGCGTAATGTAACTGGACTAAACTTTAGTCCTAGCGTAAGGTAACTGGACTAAACTTTAGTCCCAGCGTAATGTAACTGGACTAAACTTTAGTCCAACCGTAAGGTAACTGGACTAAACTTTAGTCCAACCGTAAGGTAACTGGACTATACTTTAGTCCAAGCGTAACGTAACTGAACTAAACTTTAGTTCAACCGTAAGGTAACTGAACTAAACTTTAGTCCAACCGTAAGGTAACTGGACTAAACTGTAGTCCAAGCGTAAGGTAACTGAACAAAACTTTAGTCCCAGCGTAACGTAACTGGAATAAACTTTAGTCCCAGCGTAAGGTAACTGGACTAAACTTTAGTCCCAGCGTAATGTAACTGGACTAAACTTTAGTCCTAGCGTAAGGTAACTGGACTAAACTTTAGTCCCAGCGTAATGTAACTGGACTAAACTTTAGTCCTAGCGTAAGGTAACTGGACTAAACTTTAGTCCCAGCGTAATGTAACTGGACTAAACTTTAGTCCTAGCGTAAGGTAACTGGACTAAACTTTAGTCCCAGCGTAATGTAACTGGACTAACCTTTTGTCCCAGCGTAAGGTAACTAGACTAAACTTTAGTCCAAGCGTAAGGTAACTGAACTAAACTTTAGTCCAAGCGTAAGGTAACTGAACTAAACTTTAGTCCAAGCGTAAGGTAACTGAACTAAACTTTAGTACAACCGTAAGGTAACTGAACTAAATTTTAGTTCAACCGTAAGGTAACTGGACTAAACTTTAGTCCAACCGTAAAGTAACTGGACTAAACTTTAGTCCAAGCGTAAGGTAACTGAACTAAACTTTAGTTCAACCGTAAGCTAACTGGACTAAACTTTAGTCCAAGCGTAAGGTAACTGAACTAAACTTTAGTTCAACCGTAAGGTAACTGGACTAAACTTTAGTCCAACCGTAAGGTAACTGGACTAAACTTTAGTCCAAGCGTAAGGTAACTGAACTAAACTTTAGTTCAACCGTAAGGTAACTGGACTAAACTTTAGTCCAACCGTAAGGTAACTGGACTATACTTTAGTCCAAGCGTAACGTAACTGAACTAAACTTTAGTCCCAGCGTAAGGTAACTGGACTAAACTTTAGTCCTAGCGTAAGGTAACTGGACTAAACTTTAGTCCCAGCGTAATGTAACTGGACTAAACTTTAGTCCTAGCGTAAGGTAACTGGACTAAACTTTAGTCCCAGCGTAATGTAACTGGACTAAACTTTAGTCCAACCGTAAGGTAACTGGACTAAACTTTAGTCCAACCGTAAGGTAACTGGACTATACTTTAGTCCAAGCGTAACGTAACTGAACTAAACTTTAGTTCAACCGTAAGGTAACTGAACTAAACTTTAGTCCAACCGTAAGGTAACTGGACTAAACTGTAGTCCAAGCGTAAGGTAACTGAACAAAACTTTAGTCCCAGCGTAACGTAACTGGACTAAACTTTAGTCCAACCGTAAGGTAACTGGACTAAACTGTAGTCCAAGCGTAAGGTAACTGAACAAAACTTTAGTTCAACCGTAAGGTAACTGAACTAAATTTTAGTTCAACCGTAAGGTAACTGGACTAAACTTTAGTCCAACCGTAAGGTAACTGGACTAAACTTCAGTCCAACCGTAAGGTAACTGGAATAAACTTTAGTCCAAGCGTAAGGTAACTGAACTAAACTTTAGTTCAACCGTAAGGTAACTGGACTAAACTTTAGTCCAAGCGTAAGGTAACTAAACTAAATTTTAGTTCAACCGTAAGGTAACTGGACTAAACTTTAGTCCTAGCGTAAGGTAACTGGACTAAACTTTAGTCCCAGCGTAATGTAACTGGACTAAACTTTAGTCCTAGCGTAAGGTAACTGGACTAAACTTTAGTCCCAGCGTAATGTAACTGGACTAAACTTTAGTCCTAGCGTAAGGTAACTGGACTAAACTTTAGTCCCAGCGTAATGTAACTGGACTAAACTTTAGTCCAACCGTAAGGTAACTGGACTAAACTTTAGTCCAACCGTAAGGTAACTGGACTATACTTTAGTCCAAGCGTAACGTAACTGAACTAAACTTTAGTTCAACCGTAAGGTAACTGAACTAAACTTTAGTCCAACCGTAAGGTAACTGGACTAAACTGTAGTCCAAGCGTAAGGTAACTGAACAAAACTTTAGTCCCAGCGTAACGTAACTGGACTAAACTTTAGTCCCAGCGTAAGGTAACTGGACTAAACTTTAGTCCCAGCGTAATGTAACTGGACTAAATTTTAGTCCTAGCGTAAGGTAACTGGACTAAACTTTAGTCCCAGCGTAATGTAACTGGACTAAACTTTAGTCCTAGCGTAAGGTAACTGGACTAAACTTTAGTCCCAGCGTAATGTAACTGGACTAAACTTTAGTCCAACCGTAAGGTAACTGGACTAAACTTTAGTCCTAGCGTAAGGTAACTGGACTAAACTTTAGTCCCAGCGTAATGTAACTGGACTAAACTTTAGTCCTAGCGTAAGGTAACTGGACTAAACTTTAGTCCCAGCGTAATGTAACTGGACTAACCTTTTGTCCCAGCGTAAGGTAACTAGACTAAACTTTAGTCCAAGCGTAAGGTAACTGAACTAAACTTTAGTCCAAGCGTAAGGTAACTGAACTAAACTTTAGTCCAAGCGTAAGGTAACTGAACTAAACTTTAGTACAACCGTAAGGTAACTGAACTAAATTTTAGTTCAACCGTAAGGTAACTGGACTAAACTTTAGTCCAACCGTAAAGTAACTGGACTAAACTTTAGTCCAAGCGTAAGGTAACTGAACTAAACTTTAGTTCAACCGTAAGCTAACTGGACTAAACTTTAGTCCAAGCGTAAGGTAACTGAACTAAACTTTAGTTCAACCGTAAGGTAACTGGACTAAACTTTAGTCCAACCGTAAGGTAACTGGACTAAACTTTAGTCCAAGCGTAAGGTAACTGAACTAAACTTTAGTTCAACCGAAAGGTAACTGGACTAAACTTTAGTCCAACCGTAAGGTAACTGGACTATACTTTAGTCCAAGCGTAACGTAACTGAACTAAACTTTAGTCCCAGCGTAACGTAACTGGACTAAACTTTAGTCCCAGCGTAAGGTAACTGGACTAAACTTTAGTCCTAGCGTAAGGTAACTGGACTAAACTTTAGTCCCAGCGTAATGTAACTGGACTAAACTTTAGTCCTAGCGTAAGGTAACTGGACTAAACTTTAGTCCCAGCGTAATGTAACTGGACTAAACTTTAGTCCTAGCGTAAGGTAACTGGACTAAACTTTAGTCCCAGCGTAATGTAACTGGACTAAACTTTAGTCCAACCGTAAGGTAACTGGACTAAACTTTAGTCCAACTGTAAGGTAACTGGACTATACTTTAGTCCAAGCGTAACGTAACTGAACTAAACTTTAGTTCAACCGTAAGGTAACTGAACTAAACTTTAGTCCAACCGTAAGGTAACTGGACTAAACTGTAGTCCAAGCGTAAGGTAACTGAACAAAACTTTAGTCCCAGCGTAACGTAACTGGACTAAACTTTAGTCCCAGCGTAAGGTAACAGGACTAAACTTTAGTCCCAGCGTAATGTAACTGGACTAAACTTTAGTCCTAGCGTAAGGTAACTGGACTAAACTTTAGTCCCAGCGTAATGTAACTGGACAAAACTTTAGTCCTAGCGTAAGGTAACTGGACTAAACTTTAGTCCCAGCGTAATGTAACTGGACTAAACTTTAGTCCAACCGTAAGGTAACTGGACTAAACTTTAGTCCTAGCGTAAGGTAACTGGACTAAACTTTAGTCCCAGCGTAATGTAACTGGACTCAACTTTAGTCCTAGCGTAAGGTAACTGGACTAAACTTTAGTCCCAGCGTAATGTAACTGGACTAACCTTTTGTCCCAGCGTAAGGTAACTAGACTAAACTTTAGTCCAAGCGTAAGGTAACTGAACTAAACTTTAGTCCAAGCGTAAGGTAACTGAACTAAACTTTAGTCCAAGCGTAAGGTAACTGAACTAAACTTTAGTTCAACCGTAAGGTAACTGAACTAAATTTTAGTTTAGTTCAACCGTAAGGTAACTGAACTAAATTTTAGTTCAACCGTAAGGTAACTGGACTAAACTTTAGTCCAACCGTAAAGTAACTGGACTAAACTTTAGTCCAAGCGTAAGGTAACTGAACTAAACTTTAGTTCAACCGTAAGCTAACTGGACTAAACTTTAGTCCAAGCGTAAGGTAACTGAACTAAACTTTAGTTCAACCGTAAGGTAACTGGACTAAACTTTAGTCCAACCGTAAGGTAACTGGACTAAACTTTAGTCCAAGCGTAAGGTAACTGGACTAAACTTTAGTCCAACCGTAAGGTAACTGGACTAAACTTTAGTCCAACCGTAAGGTAACTGGACTATACTTTAGTCCAAGCGTAACGTAACTGAACTAAACTTTAGTTCAACCGTAAGGTAACTGAACTAAACTTTAGTCCAACCGTAAGGTAACTGGACTAAACTGTAGTCCAAGCGTAAGGTAACTGAACAAAACTTTAGTCCCAGCGTAACGTAACTGGACTAAACTTTAGTCCCAGCGTAAGGTAACTGGACTAAACTTTAGTCCCAGCGTAATGTAACTGGACTAAACTTTAGTCCTAGCGTAAGGTAACTGGACTAAACTTTAGTCCCAGCGTAATGTAACTGGACAAAACTTTAGTCCTAGCGTAAGGTAACTGGACTAAACTTTAGTCCCAGCGTAATGTAACTGGACTAAACTTTAGTCCAACCGTAAGGTAACTGGACTAAACTTTAGTCCTAGCGTAAGGTAACTGGACTAAACTTTAGTCCCAGCGTAATGTAACTGGACTCAACTTTAGTCCTAGCGTAAGGTAACTGGACTAAACTTTAGTCCCAGCGTAATGTAACTGGACTAACCTTTTGTCCCAGCGTAAGGTAACTAGACTAAACTTTAGTCCAAGCGTAAGGTAACTGAACTAAACTTTAGTCCAAGCGTAAGGTAACTGAACTAAACTTTAGTCCAAGCGTAAGGTAACTGAACTAAACTTTAGTTCAACCGTAAGGTAACTGAACTAAATTTTAGTTTAGTTCAACCGTAAGGTAACTGAACTAAATTTTAGTTCAACCGTAAGGTAACTGGACTAAACTTTAGTCCAACCGTAAAGTAACTGGACTAAACTTTAGTCCAAGCGTAAGGTAACTGAACTAAACTTTAGTTCAACCGTAAGCTAACTGGACTAAACTTTAGTCCAAGCGTAAGGTAACTGAACTAAACTTTAGTTCAACCGTAAGGTAACTGGACTAAACTTTAGTCCAACCGTAAGGTAACTGGACTAAACTTTAGTCCAAGCGTAAGGTAACTGAACTAAACTTTAGTTCAACCGTAAGGTAACTGGACTAAACTTTAGTCCAACCGTAAGGTAACTGGACTATACTTTAGTCCAAGCGTAACGTAACTGAACTAAACTTTAGTTTAACCGTAAGGTAACTGAACTAAATTTTAGTCCAACCGTAAGGTAACTGGACTAAACTGTAGTCCAAGCGTAAGGTAACTGAACAAAACTTTAGTCCCAGCGTAACGTAACTGGACTAAACTTTAGTCCCAGCGTAAGGTAACTGGACTAAACTTTAGTCCCAGCGTAATGTAACTGGACTAAACTTTAGTCCTAGCGTAAGGTAACTGGACTAAACTTTAGTCCCAGC
Organism: Oscheius myriophilus; assembly: GCA_964057215.1. Classification (NCBI taxonomy): domain Eukaryota; kingdom Metazoa; phylum Nematoda; class Chromadorea; order Rhabditida; family Rhabditidae; genus Oscheius; species Oscheius myriophilus. The sequence goes on along the minus strand of OZ059907.1, from coordinate 31,899,806 downwards.
GTAATGTAACTGGACTAAACTTTAGTCCTAGCGTAAAGTAACTGGACTAAACTTTAGTCCCAGCGTAATGTAACTGGACTAAACTTTAGTCCAACCGTAAGGTAACTGGACTAAACTTTAGTCCTAGCGTAAGGTAACTGGACTAAACTTTAGTCCCAGCGTAATGTAACTGGACTAAACTTTAGTCCTAGCGTAAGGTAACTGGACTAAACTTTAGTCCCAGCGTAATGTAACTGGACTAACCTTTTGTCCCAGCGTAAGGTAACTGAACTAAACTTTAGTCCAAGCGTAAGGTAACTGAACTAAACTTTAGTCCAAGCGTAAGGTAACTGAACTAAACTTTAGTTCAACCGTAAGGTAACTGAACTAAATTTTAGTTCAACCGTAAGGTAACTGGACTAAACTTTAGTCCAACCGTAAAGTAACTGGACTAAACTTTAGTCCAAGCGTAAGGTAACTGAACTAAACTTTAGTTCAACCGTAAGCTAACTGGACTAAACTTTAGTCCAAGCGTAAGGTAACTGAACTAAACTTTAGTTCAACCGTAAGGTAACTGGACTAAACTTTAGTCCAACCGTAAGGTAACTGGACTAAACTTTAGTCCAACCGTAAGGTAACTGGACTAAACTTTAGTCCAAGCGTAAGGTAACTGAACTAAACTTTAGTTCAACCGTAAGGTAACTGGACTAAACTTTAGTCCAACCGTAAGGCAACTGGACTAAACTTTAGTCCAAGCGTAAGGTAACTGAGCTAAACTTTAGTTCAACCGTAAGGTAACTGGACTAAACTTTAGTCCAACCGTAAGGTAACTGGACTATACTTTAGTCCAAGCGTAACGTAACTGAACTAAACTTTAGTCCAACCGTAAGGTAACTGGACTATACTTTAGTCCAAGCGTAACGTAACTGAACTAAACTTTAGTTCAACCGTAAGGTAACTGAACTAAACTTCAGTCCAACCGTAAGGTAACTGGACTAAACTGTAGTCCAAGCGTAAGGTAACTGAACAAAACTTTAGTCCAACCGTAAGGTAACTGGACTAAACTTTAGTCCAACCGTAAGGTAACTGGACTAAACTTTAGTCCCAGCGTAACCTAACTGGACTAAACTTTAGTCCCAGCGTAAGGTAACTGGACTAAACTTTAGTCCTAGCGTAAGGTAACTGGACTAAACTTTAGTCCCAGCGTAAAGTAACTGGACTAAACTTCAGTCCTAGCGTAAGGTAACTGGACTAAACTTTAGTCCCAGCGTAATGTAACTGGACTAAACTTTAGTCCTAGCGTAAGGTAACTGGACTAAACTTTAGTCCAACCGTAAGGTAACTGGACTAAACTTTAGTCCCAGCGTAACCTAACTGGACTAAACTTTAGTCCCAGCGTAAGGTAACTGGACTAAACTTTAGTCCTAGCGTAAGGTAACTGGACTAAACTTTAGTCCCAGCGTAATGTAACTGGACTAAACTTCAGTCCTAGCGTAAGGTAACTGGACTAAACTTTAGTCCCAGCGTAATGTAACTGGACTAAACTTTAGTCCTAGCGTAAGGTAACTGGACTAAACTTTAGTCCAACCGTAAGGTAACTGGACTAAACTTTAGTCCCAGCGTAATGTAACTGGACTAAACTTTAGTCCTAGCGTAAGGTAACTGGACTAAACTTTAGTCCAACCGTAAGGTAACTGGACTAAACTGTAGTCCAAGCGTAAGGTAACTGAACAAAACTTTAGTCCAACCGTAAGGTAACTGGACTAAACTTTAGTCCAACCGTAAGGTAACTGGACTAAACTTTAGTCCCAGCGTAAGGTAACTGGACTAAACTTTAGTCCTAGCGTAAGGTAACTGGACTAAACTTTAGTCCCAGCGTAATGTAACTGGACTAAACTTTAGTTCAACCGTAAGCTAACTGGACTAAACTTTAGTCCAACCGTAAGGTAACTGGACTAAACTTTAGTCCCAGCGTAACGTAACTGGACTAAACTTTAGTCCCAGCGTAAGGTAACTGGACTAAACTTTAGTCCAACCGTAAGGTAACTGGACTATACTTTAGTCCAAGCGTAACGTAACTGAACTAAACTTTAGTTCAACCGTAAGGTAACTGAACTAAACTTCAGTCCAACCGTAAGGTAACTGGACTAAACTGTAGTCCAAGCGTAAGCTAACTGAACAAAACTTTAGTCCAACCGTAAGGTAACTGGACTAAACTTTAGTCCAACCGTAAGGTAACTGGACTAAACTTTAGTCCCAGCGTAACCTAACTGGACTAAACTTTAGTCCCAGCGTAAGGTAACTGGACTAAACTTTAGTCCTAGCGTAAGGTAACTGGACTAAACTTTAGTCCCAGCGTAATGTAACTGGACTAAACTTTAGTCCTAGCGTAAGGTAACTGGACTAAACTTTAGTCCCAGCGTAATGTAACTGGACTAAACTTTAGTCCTAGCGTAAGGTAACTGGACTAAACTTTAGTCCAACCGTAAGGTAACTGGACTAAACTTTAGTCCCAGCGTAATGTAACTGGACTAAACTTTAGTCCTAGCGTAAGGTAACTGGACTAAACTTTAGTCCAACCGTAAGGTAACTGGACTAAACTGTAGTCCAAGCGTAAGGTAACTGAACAAAACTTTAGTCCAACCGTAAGGTAACTGGACTAAACTTTAGTCCCAGCGTAAGGTAACTGGACTAAACTTTAGTCCCAGCGTAAGGTAACTGGACTAAACTTTAGTCCTAGCGTAAGGTAACTGGACTAAACTTTAGTCCAACCGTAAGGTAACTGGACTAAACTGTAGTCCAAGCGTAAGGTAACTGAACAAAACTTTAGTCCAACCGTAAGGTAACTGGACTAAACTTTAGTCCCAGCGTAAGGTAACTGGACTAAACTTTAGTCCTAGCGTAAGGTAACTGGACTAAACTTTAGTCCCAGCGTAATGTAACTGGACTAAACTTTAGTTCAACCGTAACCTAACTGGACTAAACTTTAGTCCCAGCGTAATGTAACTGGACTAAACTTCAGTCCTAGCGTAAGGTAACTGGACTAAACTTTAGTCCCAGCGTAATGTAACTGGACTAAACTTTAGTCCTAGCGTAAGGTAACTGGACTAAACTTTAGTCCAACCGTAAGGTAACTGGACTAAACTTTAGTCCCAGCGTAACCTAACTGGACTAAACTTTAGTCCCAGCGTAAGGTAACTGGACTAAACTTTAGTCCTAGCGTAAGGTAACTGGACTAAACTTTAGTCCCAGCGTAATGTAACTGGACTAAACTTCAGTCCTAGCGTAAGGTAACTGGACTAAACTTTAGTCCCAGCGTAATGTAACTGGACTAAACTTTAGTCCTAGCGTAAGGTAACTGGACTAAACTTTAGTCCCAGCGTAATGTAACTGGACTAAACTTTAGTCCTAGCGTAAGGTAACTGGACTAAACTTTAGTCCAACCGTAAGGTAACTGGACTAAACTTTAGTCCCAGCGTAACCTAACTGGACTAAACTTTAGTCCCAGCGTAAGGTAACTGGACTAAACTTTAGTCCTAGCGTAAGGTAACTGGACTAAACTTTAGTCCCAGCGTAATGTAACTGGACTAAACTTCAGTCCTAGCGTAAGGTAACTGGACTAAACTTTAGTCCCAGCGTAATGTAACTGGACTAAACTTTAGTCCTAGCGTAAGGTAACTGGACTAAACTTTAGTCCAACCGTAAGGTAACTGGACTAAACTTTAGTCCCAGCGTAATGTAACTGGACTAAACTTTAGTCCTAGCGTAAGGTAACTGGACTAAACTTTAGTCCAACCGTAAGGTAACTGGACTAAACTTTAGTCCCAGCGTAACGTAACTGGACTAAACTTTAGTCCCAGCGTAAGGTAACTGGACTAAACTTTAGTCCAACCGTAAGGTAACTGGACTATACTTTAGTCCAAGCGTAACGTAACTGAACTAAACTTTAGTTCAACCGTAAGGTAACTGAACTAAACTTCAGTCCAACCGTAAGGTAACTGGACTAAACTGTAGTCCAAGCGTAAGCTAACTGAACAAAACTTTAGTCCAACCGTAAGGTAACTGGACTAAACTTTAGTCCAACCGTAAGGTAACTGGACTAAACTTTAGTCCCAGCGTAACCTAACTGGACTAAACTTTAGTCCAAGCGTAACGTAACTGAACTAAACTTTAGTTCAACCGTAAGGTAACTGAACTAAACTTCAGTCCAACCGTAAGGTAACTGGACTAAACTGTAGTCCAAGCGTAAGGTAACTGAACAAAACTTTAGTCCAACCGTAAGGTAACTGGACTAAACTTTAGTCCAACCGTAAGGTAACTGGACTAAACTTTAGTCCCAGCGTAACCTAACTGGACTAAACTTTAGTCCCAGCGTAAGGTAACTGGACTAAACTTTAGTCCTAGCGTAAGGTATCTGGACTAAACTTTAGTCCCAGCGTAATGTAACTGGACTAAACTTTAGTCCTAGCGTAAGGTAACTGGACTAAACTTTAGTCCCAGCGTAATGTAACTGGACTAAACTTTAGTCCTAGCGTAAGGTAACTGGACTAAACTTTAGTCCAACCGTAAGGTAACTGGACTAAACTTTAGTCCCAGCGTAATGTAACTGGACTAAACTTTAGTCCTAGCGTAAGGTAACTGGACTAAACTTTAGTCCAACCGTAAGGTAACTGGACTAAACTGTAGTCCAAGCGTAAGGTAACTGAACAAAACTTTAGTCCAACCGTAAGGTAACTGGACTAAACTTTAGTCCAACCGTAAGGTAACTGGACTAAACTTTAGTCCCAGCGTAAGGTAACTGGACTAAACTTTAGTCCTAGCGTAAGGTAACTGGACTAAACTTTAGTCCCAGCGTAATGTAACTGGACTAAACTTTAGTTCAACCGTAAGCTAACTGGACTAAACTTTAGTCCAACCGTAAGGTAACTGGACTAAACTTTAGTCCCAGCGTAACGTAACTGGACTAAACTTTAGTCCCAGCGTAAGGTAACTGGACTAAACTTTAGTCCTAGCGTAAGGTAACTGGACTAAACTTTAGTCCCAGCGTAATGTAACTGGACTAAACTTTAGTCCTAGCGTAAGGTAACTGGACTAAACTCTAGTCCCAGCGTAATGTAACTGGACTAAACTTTAGTCCAACCGTAAGGTAACTGGACTAAACTGTAGTCCAAGCGTAAGGTAACTGAACAAAACTTTAGTCCAACCGTAAGGTAACTGGACTAAACTTCAGTCCAACCGTAAGGTAACTGGACTAAACTTTAGTTCCAGCGTAAGGTAACTGGACTAAACTTTAGTCCTAGCGTAAGGTAACTGGACTAAACTTTAGTCCAACCGTAAGGTAACTGGACTAAACTGTAGTCCAAGCGTAAGGTAACTGAACAAAACTTTAGTCCAACCGTAAGGTAACTGGACTAAACTTTAGTCCCAGCGTAAGGTAACTGGACTAAACTTTAGTCCTAGCGTAAGGTAACTGGACTAAACTTTAGTCCCAGCGTAATGTAACTGGACTAAACTTTAGTTCAACCGTAAGCTAACTGGACTAAACTTTAGTCCAACCGTAAGGTAACTGGACTAAACTTTAGTCCCAGCGTAACGTAACTGGACTAAACTTTAGTCCCAGCGTAAGGTAACTGGACTAAACTTTAGTCCTAGCGTAAGGTAACTGGACTAAACTTTAGTCCCAGCGTAATGTAACTGGACTAAACTTTAGTCCCAGCGTAATGTAACTGGACTAAACTTTAGTCCTAGCGTAAGGTAACTGGACTAAACTCTAGTCCCAGCGTAATGTAACTGGACTAAACTTTAGTTCAACCGTAAGGTAACTGAGCTAAACTTTAGTCCAACCGTAAGGTAACTGGACTAAACTGTAGTCCAAGCGTAAGGTAACTGAACAAAACTTTAGTCCAACCGTAAGGTAACTGGACTAAACTTTAGTCCAACCGTAAGGTAACTGGACTAAACTTTAGTCCCAGCGTAACCTAACTGGACTAAACTTTAGTCCCAGCGTAAGGTAACTGGACTAAACTTTAGTCCTAGCGTAAGGTAACTGGACTAAACTTTAGTCCCAGCGTAATGTAACTGGACTAAACTTTAGTCCTAGCGTAAGGTAACTGGACTAAACTTTAGTCCCAGCGTAATGTAACTGGACTAAACTTTAGTCCTAGCGTAAGGTAACTGGACTAAACTTTAGTCCAAGCGTAAGGTAACTGGACTAAACTTTAGTCCCAGCGTAATGTAACTGGACTAAACTTTAGTCCTAGCGTAAGGTAACTGGACTAAACTTTAGTCCTAGCGTAAGGTAACTGGACTAAACTTTAGTCCAACCGTAAGGTAACTGGACTAAACTGTAGTCCAAGCGTAAGGTAACTGAACAAAACTTTAGTCCAACCGTAAGGTAACTGGACTAAACTTTAGTCCAACCGTAAGGTAACTGGACTAAACTTTAGTCCCAGCGTAAGGTAACTGGACTAAACTTTAGTCCTAGCGTAAGGTAACTGGACTAAACTTTAGTCCCAGCGTAATGTAAATGGACTAAACTTTAGTTCAACCGTAAGCTAACTGGACTAAACTTTAGTCCAACCGTAAGGTAACTGGACTAAACTTTAGTCCCAGCGTAACGTAACTGGACTAAACTTTAGTCCCAGCGTAAGGTAACTGGACTAAACTTTAGTCCTAGCGTAAGGTAACTGGACTAAACTTTAGTCCCAGCGTAATGTAACTGGACTAAACTTTTGTCCCAGCGTAAGGTAACTAGACTAAACTTTAGTCCCAGCGTAATGTAACTGGACTAAACTTTAGTCCTAGCGTAAGGTAACTGGACTAAACTCTAGTCCCAGCGTAATGTAACTGGACTAAACTTTAGTCCAACCGTAAGGTAACTGGACTAAACTGTAGTCCAAGCGTAAGGTAACTGAACAAAACTTTAGTCCAACCGTAAGGTAACTGGACTAAACTTTAGTCCCAGCGTAAGGTAACTGGACTAAACTTTAGTCCTAGCGTAAGGTAACTGGACTAAACTTTAGTCCAACCGTAAGGTAACTGGACTAAACTGTAGTCCAAGCGTAAGGTAACTGAACAAAACTTTAGTCCAACCGTAAGGTAACTGGACTAAACTTTAGTCCAACCGTAAGGTGACTGGACTAAACTTTAGTCCCAGCGTAAGGTAACTGGACTAAACTTTAGTCCTAGCGTAAGGTAACTGGACTAAACTTTAGTCCCAGCGTAATGTAACTGGACTAAACTTTAGTTCAACCGTAAGCTAACTGGACTAAACTTTAGTCCAACCGTAAGGTAACTGGACTAAACTTTAGTCTTAGCGTAACGTAACTGGACTAAACTTTAGTCCCAGCGTAAGGTAACTGGACTAAACTTTAGTCCTAGCGTAAGGTAACTGGACTAAACTTTAGTCCCAGCGTAATGTAACTGGACTAAACTTTTGTCCCAGCGTAAGGTAACTAGACTAAACTTTAGTCCCAGCGTAATGTAACTGGACTAAACTTTAGTCCTAGCGTAAGGTAACTGGACTAAACTCTAGTCCCAGCGTAATGTAACTGGACTAAACTTTAGTCCAACCGTAAGGTAACTGGACTAAACTGTAGTCCAAGCGTAACGTAATTGAACAAAACTTTAGTCCAACCGTAAGGTAACTGGACTAAACTTTAGTCCAACCGTAAGGTAACTGGACTAAACTTTAGTCCCAGCGTAACGTAACTGGACTAAACTTTAGTCCCAGCGTAAGGTAACTGGACTAAACATTAGTCCTAGCGTAAGGTAACTGGACTAAACTTTAGTCCCAGCGTAATGTAACTGGACTAAACTTTAGTCCTAGCGTAAGGTAACTGGACTAAACTTTAGTCCCAGCGTAATATAACTGGACTAAACTTTTGTCCCAGCGTAAGGTAACTAGACTAAACTTTAGTCCAAGCGTAAGGTAACTGAACTAAACTTTAGTCCAAGCGTAAGGTAACTGAACTAAACTTTAGTCCAAGCGTAAGGTAACTGAACTAAACTTTAGTTCAACCGTAAGGTAACTGAACTAAATTTTAGTTTAACCGTAAGGTAACTGGACTAAACTTTAGTCCAACCGTAAAGTAACTGGACTGAACTTTAGTTCAACCGTAAGCTAACTGGACTAAACTTTAGTCCAAGCGTAAGGTAACTGAACTAAACTTTAGTTCAACCGTAAGGTAACTGGACTAAACTTTATTCCAACCGTAAGGTAACTGGACTAAACATTAGTCCAACCGTAAGGTAACTGGACTAAACTTTAGTCCAAGCGTAAGGTGAACTAAACTTTAGTTCAACCGTAAGGTAACTGGACTAAACTTTAGTCCAACCGTAAGGTAACTGGACTAAAATTTAGTCCAACCGTAAGGTAACTGGACTAAACTTTAGTCCAAGCGTAAGGTAACTGAACTGAACTTTAGTTCAACCGTAAGGTAACTGGACTAAACTTTAGTCCAACCGTAAGGTAACTGGACTAAACTTTAGTCCCAGCGTAACGTAACTGGACTAAACTTTAGTCCAAGCGTAAGGTAACTGGACTAAACTTTAGTCCAACCGTAAGGTAACTGGACTTAACTTTAGTCCAAGCGTAAGGTAACTGAACTAAACTTTAGTTCAACCGTAAGGTAACTGGACTAAACTTTAGTCCAACCGTAAGGTAACTGAACTAAACTTTAGTTCAACCGTAAGGTAACTGGACTAAACTTTAGTCCAACCGTAAGGTAACTGGACTAAACTTTAGTCCAAGCGTAAGGTAACTGAACAAAACTTTAGTCCAACCGTAAGGTAACTGGACTAAACTTTAGTCCAACCGTAAGGTAACTGGACTAAACTTTAGTACATGCGTAAGGTAACTGGACTAAACTTTAGTCCAAGCGTAAGGTAACTGAACTAAATTTTAGTTCAACCGTAAGGTAACTAAACTAAATTTTAGTCCCAGCGTAAGGTAACTGGACTAAACTTTAGTCCAACCGTAAGGTAACTGGACTAAACTTTAGTACATGCGTAAGGTAACTGGACTAAACTTTAGTCCAAGCGTAAGGTAACTGAACTAAACTTTAGTTCAACCGTAAGGTAACTGAACTAAATTTTAGTTCAACCGTAAGGTAACTGGACTAAACTTTAGTCCAACCGTAAGGTAACTGGACTAAACTTTAGTACATGCGTAAGGTAACTGGACTAAACTTTAGTCCAACCGTAAGGTAACTGAACTAAACTTTAGTCCAACCGTAAGGTAACTGGACTAAACTTTAGTCCAACCGTAAGGTAACTGGACTAAACTTTAGTCCAAGCGTAAGGTAACTGAACTAATCTTTAGTTCAACCGTAAGGTAACTGGACTATACTTTAGTCCAACCGTAAGGTAACTGGACTAAACTTTAGTCCCAGCGTAACGTAACTGGACTAAACTTTAGTCCCAGCGTAACGTAACTGGACTAAACTTTAGTCCCAGCGTAATGTAACTGGACTAAACTTTAGTCCAAGCGTAAGGTAACTGAACTAATCTTTAGTTCAACCGTAAGGTAACTGGACTATACTTTAGTCCAACCGTAAGGTAACTGGACTAAACTTTAGTCCCAGCGTAACGTAACTGGACTAAACTTTAGTCCCAGCGTAATGTAACTGAACTAAACTTTAGTCCAAGCGTAAGGTAACTGAACTAAACTTTAGTCCAAGCGTAAGGTAACTGAACTAAACTTTAGTTCAACCGTAAGGTAACTGAACTAAATTTTAGTTTAACCGTAAGGTAACTGGACTAAACTTTAGTCCCAGCGTAACGTAACTGGACTAAACTTTAGTCCCAGCGTAATGTAACTGGACTAAACTTTAGTCCAACCGTAAGGTAACTGGACTAAACTGTAGTCCAAGCGTAAGGTAACTGAACAAAACTTTAGTCCAACCGTAAGGTAACTGGACTAAACTTTAGTCCAACCGTAAGGTAACTGGACTAAACTTTAGTCCAACCATAAGGTAACTGGACTAAACTTTAGTCCAACCGTAAGGTAACTGGACTAAACTTTAGTCCAACCATAAGGTAACTGGACTAAACTTTAGTACATGCGTAAGGTAACTGAACTAAACTTTAGTTCAACCGTAAGGTAACTGGACTAAACTTTAGTCCAACCGTAAGGTAACTGGACTAAACTTCAGTCCAAGCGTAAGGTAACTGAACAAAACTTTAGTCCAACCGTAAGGTAACTGGACTAAACTTTAGTCCAACCGTAAGGTAACTGGACTAAACTTTAGTACATGCGTAAGGTAACTGGACAAAACTTTAGTTCAACCGTAAGGTAACTGGACTAAACTTTAGTCCAACCGTAAGGTAACTGGACTAAACTTTAGTCCCAGCGTAACGTAACTGGACTAAACTTTAGTCCAAGCGTAAGGTAACTGGACTAAACTTTAGTCCAACCGTAAGGTAACTGGACTAAACTTTAGTCCAACCATAAGGTAACTGGACTAAACTTTAGTACATGCGTAAGGTAACTGAACTAAACTTTAGTTCAACCGTAAGGTAACTGGACTAAACTTTAGTCCAACCGTAAGGTAACTGGACTAAACTTCAGTCCAAGCGTAAGGTAACTGAACAAAACTTTAGTCCAACCGTAAGGTAACTGGACTAAACTTTAGTCCAACCGTAAGGTAACTGGACTAAACTTTAGTACATGCGTAAGGTAACTGGACAAAACTTTAGTTCAACCGTAAGGTAACTGGACTAAACTTTAGTCCAACCGTAAGGTAACTGGACTAAACTTTAGTCCCAGCGTAACGTAACTGGACTAAACTTTAGTCCAAGCGTAAGGTAACTGGACTAAACTTTAGTCCAACCGTAAGGTAACTGGACTTAACTTTAGTCCAAGCGTAAGGTAACTGAACTAAACTTTAGTTCAACCGTAAGGTAACTGGACTAAACTTTAGTCCAACCGTAAGGTAACTGGACTAAACTTTAGTCCAACCGTAAGGTAACTGGACTAAACTTTAGTCCAACCGTAAGGTAACTGGACTAAACTTTAGTACATGCGTAAGGTAACTGGACTAAACTTTAGTCCAAGCGTAATGTACCTGGACTAAACTTTAGTCCAAGCGTAAGGTAACTGAACTAAACTTTAGTCCAAGCGTAAGGTAACTGAACTAAACTTTAGTCCAAGCGTAAGGTAACTGAACTAAACTTTAGTCCAACCGTAAGGTAACTGAACAAAACTTTAGTCCAACCGTAAGGTAACTGGACTAAACTTTAGTCCAAGCGTAAGGTAACTGAACTAAACTTTAGTTCAACCGTAAGGTAACTGAACTAAATTTTAGTTCAACCGTAAGGTAACTGGACTAAACTTCAGTCCAACCGTAAGGTAACTGGACTAAACTTCAGTCCAACCGTAAGGTAACTGGACTAAACTTTAGTCCAAGCGTAAGGTAACTGAACTAAACTTTAGTTCAACCGTAAGGTAACTGGACTAAACTTTAGTCCAACCGTAAGGTAACTGGACTAAACTTTAGTCCAAGCGTAAGGTAACTGAACTAAACTTTAGTTCAACCGTAAGGTAACTGGACTAAACTTTAGTCCAACCGTAAGGTAACTGGACTAAACTTTAGTCCAAGCGTAAGGTAACTGAACAAAACTTTAGTCCAACCGTAAGGTAACTGGACTAAACTTTAGTCCAACCGTAAGGTAACTGGACTAAACTTTAGTACATGCGTAAGGTAACTGGACTAAACTTTAGTCCAAGCGTAAGGTAACTGAACTAAATTTTAGTTCAACCGTAAGGTAACTAAACTAAATTTTAGTCCCAGCGTAAGGTAACTGGACTAAACTTTAGTCCAACCGTAAGGTAACTGGACTAAACTTTAGTACATGCGTAAGGTAACTGGACTAAACTTTAGTCCAAGCGTAAGGTAACTGAACTAAACTTTAGTTCAACCGTAAGGTAACTGAACTAAATTTTAGTTCAACCGTAAGGTAACTGGACTAAACTTTAGTCCAACCGTAAGGTAACTGGACTAAACTTTAGTACATGCGTAAGGTAACTGGACTAAACTTTAGTCCAACCGTAAGGTAACTGGACTAAACTTTAGTCCAACCGTAAGGTAACTGGACTAAACTTTAGTCCAAGCGTAAGGTAACTGAACAAAACTTTAGTCCAACCGTAAGGTAACTGGACTAAACTTTAGTCCCAGCGTAACGTAACTGGACTAAACTTTAGTCCAAGCGTAAGGTAACTGGACTAAACTTTAGTCCAACCGTAAGGTAACTGGACTTAACTTTAGTCCAAGCGTAAGGTAACTGAACTAAACTTTAGTTCAACCGTAAGGTAACTGGACTAAACTTTAGTCCAACCGTAAGGTAACTGGACTAAACTTTAGTCCAACCGTAAGGTAACTGGACTAAACTTTAGTCCAACCGTAAGGTAACTGGACTAAACTTTAGTACATGCGTAAGGTAACTGGACTAAACTTTAGTCCAAGCGTAATGTACCTGGACTAAACTTTAGTCCAAGCGTAAGGTAACTGAACTAAACTTTAGTCCAAGCGTAAGGTAACTGAACTAAACTTTAGTCCAAGCGTAAGGTAACTGAACTAAACTTTAGTCCAACCGTAAGGTAACTGAACAAAACTTTAGTCCAACCGTAAGGTAACTGGACTAAACTTTAGTCCAAGCGTAAGGTAACTGAACTAAACTTTAGTTCAACCGTAAGGTAACTGAACTAAATTTTAGTTCAACCGTAAGGTAACTGGACTAAACTTCAGTCCAACCGTAAGGTAACTGGACTAAACTTCAGTCCAACCGTAAGGTAACTGGACTAAACTTTAGTCCAAGCGTAAGGTAACTGAACTAAACTTTAGTTCAACCGTAAGGTAACTGGACTAAACTTTAGTCCAACCGTAAGGTAACTGGACTAAACTTTAGTCCAAGCGTAAGGTAACTGAACTAAACTTTAGTTCAACCGTAAGGTAACTGGACTAAACTTTAGTCCAACCGTAAGGTAACTGGACTAAACTTTAGTCCAAGCGTAAGGTAACTGAACAAAACTTTAGTCCAACCGTAAGGTAACTGGACTAAACTTTAGTCACACCGTAAGGTAACTGGACTAAACTTTAGTCCAAGCGTAAGGTAACTGGACTAAATTTTAGTTCAACCGTAAGGTAACTAAACTAAATTTTAGTTCAACCGTAAGGTAACTAAACTAAATTTTAGTCCCAGCGTAAGGTAACTGGACTAAACTTTAGTCCAACCGTAAGGTAACTGGACTAAACTTTAGTACATGCGTAAGGTAACTGGACTAAACTTTAGTCCAAGCGTAAGGTAACTGAACTAAACTTTAGTTCAACCGTAAGGTAACTGAACTAAATTTTAGTTCAACCGTAAGGTAACTGGACTAAACTTTAGTCCAACCGTAAGGTAACTGGACTAAACTTTAGTACATGCGTAAGGTAACTGGACTAAACTTTAGTCCAACCGTAAGGTAACTGGACTAAACTTTAGTCCAACCGTAAGGTAACTGGACTAAACTTTAGTCCAAGCGTAAGGTAACTGGACTAAACTTTAGTCCAAGCGTAAGGTAACTGAACTAATCTTTAGTTCAACCGTAAGGTAACTGGACTATACTTTAGTCCAACCGTAAGGTAACTGGACTAAACTTTAGTCCCAGCGTAACGTAACTGGACTAAACTTTAGTCCCAGCGTAACGTAACTGGACTAAACTTTAGTCCCAGCGTAATGTAACTGGACTAAACTTTAGTCCAAGCGTAAGGTAACTGAACTAATCTTTAGTTCAACCGTAAGGTAACTGGACTATACTTTAGTCCAACCGTAAGGTAACTGGACTAAACTTTAGTCCCAGCGTAACGTAACTGGACTAAACTTTAGTCCCAGCGTAATGTAACTGGACTAAACTTTAGTCCAACCGTAAGGTAACTGGACTAAACTGTAGTCCAAGCGTAAGGTAACTGGACTAAACTTTAGTCCCAGCGTAATGTAACTGGACTAAACTTTAGTCCAACCGTAAGGTAACTGGACTAAACTTTAGTCCAACCGTAAGGTAACTGGACTAAACTTTAGTCCAACCATAAGGTAACTGGACTAAACTTTAGTACATGCGTAAGGTAACTGAACTAAACTTTAGTTCAACCGTAAGGTAACTGGACTAAACTTTAGTCCAACCGTAAGGTAACTGGACTAAACTTCAGTCCAAGCGTAAGGTAACTGAACAAAACTTTAGTCCAACCGTAAGGTAACTGGACTAAACTTTAGTCCAACCGTAAGGTAACTGGACTAAACTTTAGTACATGCGTAAGGTAACTGGACAAAACTTTAGTCCAAGCGTAAGGTAACTGAACTAAATTTTAGTTCAACCGTAAGGTAACTAAACTAAATTTTAGTCCCAGCGTAAGGTAACTGGACTAAACTTTAGTCCAACCGTAAGGTAACTGGACTAAACTTTAGTACATGCGTAAGGTAACTGGACTAAACTTTAGTCCAAGCGTAAGGTAACTGAACTAAACTTTAGTTCAACCGTAAGGTAACTGAACTAAATTTTAGTTCAAGCGTAAGGTAACTGAACTAAACTTTAGTTCAACCGTAAGGTAACTGGACTAAACTTTAGTCCCAGCGTAACGTAACTGGACTAAACTTTAGTCCCAGCGTAATGTAACTGGACTAAACTTTAGTCCTAGCGTAAGGTAACTGGACTAAACTTTAGTCCCAGCGTAATGTAACTGGACTAAACTTTTGTCCCAGCGTAAGGTAACTAGACTAAACTTTAGTCCAAGCGTAAGGTAACTGGACTAAACTTTAGTCCAAGCGTAAGGTAACTGGACTAAACTTTAGTCCAACCGTAAGGTAACTGGACTAAACTTTAGTCCAACCGTAAGGTAACTGGACTAAACTTTAGTCCAACCGTAAGGTAACTGGACTAAACTTTAGTCCAACCGTAAGGTAACTGGACTAAACTTTAGTCCCAGCGTAACGTAACTGGACTAAACTTTAGTCCCAGCGTAACGTAACTGGACTAAACTTTAGTCCCAGCGTAATGTAACTGGACTAAACTTTAGTCCAAGCGTAAGGTAACTGAACTAATCTTTAGTTCAACCGTAAGGTAACTGGACTATACTTTAGTCCAACCGTAAGGTAACTGGACTAAACTTTAGTCCCAGCGTAACGTAACTGGACTAAACTTTAGTCCCAGCGTAATGTAACTGGACTAAACTTTAGTCCAACCGTAAGGTAACTGGACTAAACTGTAGTCCAAGCGTAAGGTAACTGAACAAAACTTTAGTCCAACCGTAAGGTAACTGGACTAAACTTTAGTCCAACCGTAAGGTAATTGGACTAAACTTTAGTCCAACCATAAGGTAACTGGACTAAACTTTAGTACATGCGTAAGGTAACTGGACTAAACTTCAGTCCAAGCGTAAGGTAATTGGACTAAACTTTAGTTCAACCGTAAGGTAACTGGACTAAACTTTAGTCCAACCGTAAGGTAACTGGACTAAACTTCAGTCCAAGCGTAAGGTAACTGAACAAAACTTTAGTCCAACCGTAAGGTAACTGGACTAAACTTTAGTCCCAGCGTAAGGTAACTGGACTAAACTTTAGTCCAACCGTAAGGTAACTGGACTAAACTTTAGTACATGCGTAAGGTAACTGGACTAAACTTTAGTCCAAGCGTAAGGTAACTGAACTAAACTTTAGTTCAACCGTAAGGTAACTGAACTAAATTTTAGTTCAAGCGTAAGGTAACTGAACTAAACTTTAGTTCAACCGTAAGGTAACTGGACTAAACTTTAGTACATGCGTAAGGTAACTGGACTAAACTTTAGTCCAACCGTAAGGTAACTGGACTAAACTTTAGTCCAACCGTAAGGTAACTGGACTAAACTTTAGTCCAACCGTAAGGTAACTGGACTAAACTTTAGTCCAACCGTAAGGTAACTGGACTAAACTTTAGTCCAACCGTAAGGTAACTGGACTAAACTTTAGTCCAAGCGTAGGGTAACTGAACTAATCTTTAGTTCAACCGTAAGGTAACTGGACTATACTTTAGTCCAACCGTAAGGTAACTGGACTAAACTTTAGTCCCAGCGTAACGTAACTGGACTAAACTTTAGTCCAAGCGTAAGGTAACTGAACAAAACTTTAGTCCAACCGTAAGGTAACTGGACTAAACTTTAGTCCAACCGTAAGGTAACTGGACTAAACTTTAGTCCCAGCGTAACGTAACTGGACTAAACTTTAGTCCCAGCGCAATGTAACTGGACTAAACTTTAGTCCTAGCGTAAGGTAACTGGACTAAACTTTAGTCCCAGCGTAATGTAACTGGACTAAACTTTTGTCCCAGCGTAAGGTAACTAGACTAAACTTTAGTCCAAGCGTAAGGTAACTGAACTAAACTTTAGTCCAAGCGTAAGGTAACTAGACTAAACTTTAGTCCAAGCGTAAGGTAACTGAACTAAACTTTAGTCCAAGCGTAAGGTAACTGAACTAAACTTTATTCCAAGCGTAAGGTAACTGAACTAAACTTTAGTTCAACCGTAAGGTAACTGAACTAAATTTTAGTTTAACCGTAAGGTAACTGGACTAAACTCTAGTCCAAGCGTAAGGTAACTGAACTAAACTTTAGTTCAACCGTAAGGTAACTGGACTAAACTTTAGTCCAACCGTAAGGTAACTGAACTAAACTTTAGTTCAACCGTAAGGTAACTGGACTAAACTTTAGTCCAACCGTAAGGTAACTGGACTAAACTTTAGTCCAAGCGTAAGGTAACTGAACTAAACTTTAGTTCAACCATAAGGTAACTGGACTAAACTTTAGTCCAAGCGTAAGGTAACTGAACTAAACTTTAGTTCAACCGTAAGGTAACTGGACTAAACTTTAGTCCAACCGTAAGGTAACTGGACTAAACTTTAGTCCAATCGTAAGGTAACTGGACTAAACTTTAGTCCAAGCGTAAGGTAACTGAACTAAACTTTAGTTCAACCGTAAGGTAACTGGACTAAACTTTAGTCCAACCGTAAGATAACTGGACTAAACTTTAGTCCAACCGTAAGGTAACTGGACTAAACTTTAGTCCCAGCGTAACGTAACTGGACTAAACTTTAGTCCCAGCGTAAGGTAACTGGACTAAACTTTAGTCCTAGCGTAAGGTAACTGGACTAAACTTTAGTCCCAGCGTAATGTAACTGGACTAAACTTTAGTCCTAGCGTAAGGTAACTGGACTAAACTTTAGTCCCAGCGTAATGTAACTGGACTAAACTTTTGTCCCAGCGTAAGGTAACTAGACTAAACTTTAGTCCAAGCGTAAGGTAACTGAACTGAACTTTAGTCCAAGCGTAAGGTAACTGAACTAAACTTTAGTCCAAGCGTAAGGTAACTGAACTAAACTTTAGTTCAACCGTAAGGTAACTGAACTAAATTTTAGTTCAACCGAAAGGTAACTGGACTAAACTTTAGTCCAACCGTAAAGTAACTGGACTAAACTTCAGTCCAACCGTAAGGTAACTGAACTAAACTTTAGTTCAACCGTAAGGTAACTGGACTAAACTTTAGTCCAACCGTAAGGTAACTGGACTAAACTTTAGTCCAACCGTAAGGTAACTGGACTAAACTTTAGTTCAACCGTAAGGTAACTGAACTAAATTTTAGTTCAACCGAAAGGTAACTGGACTAAACTTTAGTCCAACCGTAAAGTAACTGGACTAAACTTTAGTCCAACCGTAAGGTAACTGGACTAAACTTTAGTCCAACCGTAAGATAACTGGACTAAACTTTAGTCCAAGCGTAAGGTAACTGAACTAATCTTTAGTTCAACCGTAAGGTAACTGGACTATACTTTAGTCCAACCGTAAGGTAACTGGACTAAACTTTAGTCCCAGCGTAACGTAACTGGACTAAACTTTAGTCCCAGCGTAACGTAACTGGACTAAACTTTAGTCCCAGCGTAATGTAACTGGACTAAACTTTAGTCCAAGCGTAAGGTAACTGAACTAATCTTTAGTTCAACCGTAAGGTAACTGGACTATACTTTAGTCCAACCGTAAGGTAACTGGACTAAACTTTAGTCCCAGCGTAACGTAACTGGACTAAACTTTAGTCCCAGCGTAATGTAACTGGACTAAACTTTAGTCCAACCGTAAGGTAACTGGACTAAACTGTAGTCCAAGCGTAAGGTAACTGAACAAAACTTTAGTCCAACCGTAAGGTAACTGGACTAAACTTTAGTCCAACCGTAAGGTAACTGGACTAAACTTTAGTCCAACCATAAGGTAACTGGACTAAACTTTAGTACATGCGTAAGGTAACTGAACTAAACTTTAGTTCAACCGTAAGGTAACTGGACTAAACTTTAGTCCAACCGTAAGGTAACTGGACTAAACTTTAGTCCAACCGTAAGGTAACTGGACTAAACTTTAGTACATGCGTAAGGTAACTGGACTAAACTTTAGTCCAATTGTAAGGTAACTGGACTAAATTTTAGTTTAACCGTAAGGTAACTAAACTAAATTTTAGTTTAACCGTAAGGTAACTGGACTAAACTTTAGTCCAACCGTAAAGTAACTGGACTAAACTTCAGTCCAACCGTAAGGTAACTGGACTAAACTTTAGTCCAAGCGTAAGGTAACTGAACTTAACTTTAGTTCAACCGTAAGGTAACTGAACTAAATTTTAGTTCAACCGTAAGGTAACTGGACTAAACTTTAGTCCAACCGTAAGGTAACTGGACTAAACTTTAGTACATGCGTAAGGTAACTGGACTAAACTTTAGTCCAAGCGTAAGGTAACTGAACTAAATTTTAGTTTAACCGTAAGGTAACTAAACTAAATTTTAGTTTAACCGTAAGGTAACTGGACTAAACTTTAGTCCAACCGTAAAGTAACTGGACTAAACTTCAGTCCAACCGTAAGGTAACTGGACTAAACTTTAGTCCAAGCGTAAGGTAACTGAACTAAACTTTAGTTCAACCGTAAGGTAACTGAACTAAATTTTAGTTCAACCGTAAGGTAACTGGACTAAACTTTAGTCCAACCGTAAGGTAACTGGACTAAACTTTAGTACATGCGTAAGGTAACTGGACTAAACTTTAGTCCAATTGTAAGGTAACTGGACTAAATTTTAGTTTAACCGTAAGGTAACTAAACTAAATTTTAGTTTAACCGTAAGGTAACTGGACTAAACTTTAGTCCAACCGTAAAGTAACTGGACTAAACTTCAGTCCAACCGTAAGGTAACTGGACTAAACTTTAGTCCAAGCGTAAGGTAACTGAACTAAACTTTAGTTCAACCGTAAGGTAACTGAACTAAATTTTAGTTCAACCGTAAGGTAACTGGACTAAACTTTAGTCCAACCGTAAGGTAACTGGACTATACTTTAGTCCAACCGTAAGGTAACTAAACTAAATTTTAGTTTAACCGTAAGGTAACTGGACTAAACTTTAGTACATGCGTAAGGTAACTGGACTAAACTTTAGTCCAATTGTAAGGTAACTGGACTAAACTTTAGTCCAACCGTAAGGTAACTGGACTAAACTTTAGTCCAACCGTAAGGTAACTGGACTAAACTTTAGTCCAAGCGTAAGGTAACTGAACTAATCTTTAGTTCAACCGTAAGGTAACTGGACTATACTTTAGTCCAACCGTAAGGTAACTGGACTAAACTTTAGTCCCAGCGTAACGTAACTGGACTAAACTTTAGTCCCAGCGTAACGTAACTGGACTAAACTTTAGTCCCAGCGTAACGTAACTGGACTAAACTTTAGTCCCAGCGTAATGTAACTGGACTAAACTTTAGTCCAACCGTAAGGTAACTGGACTAAACTGTAGTCCAACCGTAAGGTAACTGGACTAAACTTTAGTCCAACCATAAGGTAACTGGACTAAACTTTAGTACATGCGTAAGGTAACTGAACTAAACTTTAGTTCAACCGTAAGGTAACTGGACTAAACTTTAGTCCAACCGTAAGGTAACTGGACTAAACTTCAGTCCAAGCGTAAGGTAACTGAACAAAACTTTAGTCCAACCGTAAGGTAACTGGACTAAACTTTAGTCCAACCGTAAGGTAACTGGACTAAACTTTAGTACATGCGTAAGGTAACTGGACTAAACTTTAGTCCAAGCGTAAGGTAACTGAACTAAATTTTAGTTTAACCGTAAGGTAACTAAACTAAATTTTAGTTTAACCGTAAGGTAACTGGACTAAACTTTAGTCCAACCGTAAAGTAACTGGACTAAACTTCAGTCCAACCGTAAGGTAACTGGACTAAACTTTAGTCCAAGCGTAAGGTAACTGAACTAAACTTTAGTTCAACCGTAAGGTAACTGAACTAAATTTTAGTTCAACCGTAAGGTAACTGGACTAAACTTTAGTCCAACCGTAAGGTAACTGGACTAAACTTTAGTACATGCGTAAGGTAACTGGACTAAACTTTAGTCCAATTGTAAGGTAACTGGACTAAATTTTAGTTTAACCGTAAGGTAACTAAACTAAATTTTAGTTTAACCGTAAGGTAACTGGACTAAACTTTAGTCCAACCGTAAAGTAACTGGACTAAACTTCAGTCCAACCGTAAGGTAACTGGACTAAACTTTAGTCCAAGCGTAAGGTAACTGAACTAAACTTTAGTTCAACCGTAAGGTAACTGAACTAAATTTTAGTTCAACCGTAAGGTAACTGGACTAAACTTTAGTCCAACCGTAAGGTAACTGGACTAAACTTTAGTACATGCGTAAGGTAACTGGACTAAACTTTAGTCCAATTGTAAGGTAACTGGACTAAACTTTAGTCCAACCGTAAGGTAACTGGACTAAACTTTAGTCCAACCGTAAGGTAACTGGACTAAACTTTAGTCCAAGCGTAAGGTAACTGAACTAATCTTTAGTTCAACCGTAAGGTAACTGGACTATACTTTAGTCCAACCGTAAGGTAACTGGACTAAACTTTAGTCCCAGCGTAACGTAACTGGACTAAACTTTAGTCCCAGCGTAACGTAACTGGACTAAACTTTAGTCCCAGCGTAACGTAACTGGACTAAACTTTAGTCCCAGCGTAATGTATATGGACTAAACTTTAGTCCAAGCGTAAGGTAACTGAACTAATCTTTAGTTCAACCGTAAGGTAACTGGACTATACTTTAGTCCAACCGTAAGGTAACTGGACTAAACTTTAGTCCCAGCGTAACGTAACTGGACTAAACTTTAGTCCCAGCCTAATGTAACTGGACTAAACTTTAGTCCAACCGTAAGGTAACTGGACTAAACTGTAGTCCAAGCGTAAGGTAACTGAACAAAACTTTAGTCCAACCGTAAGGTAACTGGACTAAACTTTAGTCCAACCGTAAGGTAACTGGACTAAACTTTAGTCCCAGCGTAACGTAACTGGACTAAACTTTAGTCCCAGCGTAAGGTAACTGGACTAAACTTTAGTCCTAGCGTAAGGTAACTGGACTAAACTTTAGTCCCAGCGTAACGTAACTGGACTAAACTTTAGTCCCAGCGTAAGGTAACTGGACTAAACTTTAGTCCTAGCGTAAGGTAACTGGACTAAACTATAGTCCCAGCGTAATGTAACTGGACTAAACTTTAGTCCTAGCGTAAGGTAACTGGACTAAACTTTAGTCCCAGCGTAATGTAACTGGACTAAACTTTTGTCCCAGCGTAAGGTAACTAGACTAAACTTTAGTCCAAGCGTAAGGTAACTGAACTAAACTTTAGTCCAAGCGTAAGGTAACTGAACTAAACTTTAGTCCAAGCGTAAGGTAACTGAACTAAACTTTAGTTCAACCGTAAGGTAACTGAACTAAATTTTAGTTTAACCGTAAGGTAACTGGACTAAACTTTAGTCCAACCGTAAAGTTACTGGACTAAACTTCAGTCCAACCGTAAGGTAACTGGACTAAACTTTAGTCCAAGCGTAAGGTAACTGAACTAAACTTTAGTTCAACCGTAAGGTAACTGGACTAAACTTTAGTCCAACCGTAAGGTAACTGGACTAAACTTTAGTCCAAGCGTAATGTAACTGGACTAAACTTTTGTCCCAGCGTAAGGTAACTAGACTAAACTTTAGTCCAAGCGTAAGGTAACTGAACTAAACTTTAGTCCAAGCGTAAGGTAACTGAACTAAACTTTAGTCCAAGCGTAAGGTAACTGAACTAAACTTTAGTCCAACCGTAAGGTAACTGAACTAAATTTTAGTTCAACCGTAAGGTAACTGAACTAAATTTTAGTTCAACCGAAAGGTAACTGGACTAAACTTCAGTCCAACCGTAAAGTAACTGAACTAAACTTTAGTTCAACCGTAAGGTAACTGGACTAAACTTTAGTTCAACCGTAAGGTAACTGGACTAAACTTTAGTCCAACCGTAAGGTAACTGGACTAAACTTTAGTCCAACCGTAAGGTAACTGGACTAAACTTTAGTTCAACCGAAAGGTAACTGGACTAAACTTTAGTCCAACCGAAAGGTAACTGGACTAAACTTTAGTCCAACCGTAAAGTAACTGGACTAAACTTCAGTCCAACCGTAAGGTAACTGGACTAAACTTTAGTCCAACCGTAAGGTAACTGGACTAAACTTTAGTCCAACCGTAAGGTAACTGGACTAAACTTTAGTCCAACCGTAAGATAACTGGACTAAACTTTAGTCCAAGCGTAAGGTAACTGAACTAATCTTTAGTTCAACCGTAAGGTAACTGGACTATACTTTAGTCCAACCGTAAGGTAACTGGACTAAACTTTAGTCCCAGCGTAACGTAACTGGACTAAACTTTAGTCCCAGCGTAACGTAACTGGACTAAACTTTAGTCCCAGCGTAATGTAACTGGACTAAACTTTAGTCCAAGCGTAAGGTAACTGAACTAATCTTTAGTTCAACCGTAAGGTAACTGGACTATACTTTAGTCCAACCGTAAGGTAACTGGACTAAACTTTAGTCCCAGCGTAACGTAACTGGACTAAACTTTAGTCCCAGCGTAATGTAACTGGACTAAACTTTAGTCCAAGCGTAAGGTAACTGAACAAAACTTTAGTCCAACCGTAAGGTAACTGGACTAAACTTTAGTCCAACCGTAAGGTAACTGGACTAAACTTTAGTCCAACCATAAGGTAACTGGACTAAACTTTAGTCCAACCATAAGGTAACTGGACTAAACTTTAGTACATGCGTAAGGTAACTGAACTAAACTTTAGTCCAACCGTAAGGTAACTGGACTAAACTTCAGTCCAAGCGTAAGGTAACTGAACAAAACTTTAGTCCAACCGTAAGGTAACTGGACTAAACTTTAGTCCAACCGTAAGGTAACTGGACTAAACTTTAGTACATGCGTAAGGTAACTGGACTAAACTTTAGTACATGCGTAAGGTAACTGAACTAAATTTTAGTTTAACCGTAAGGTAACTAAACTAAATTTTAGTTTAACCGTAAGGTAACTGGACTAAACTTTAGTCCAACCGTAAAGTAACTAGACTAAACTTCAGTCCAACCGTAAGGTAACTGGACTAAACTTTAGTCCAAGCGTAAGGTAACTGAACTAAACTTTAGTTCAACCGTAAGGTAACTGAACTAAACTTTAGTTCAACCGTAAGGTAACTGAACTAAATTTTAGTTCAACCGTAAGGTAACTGGACTAAACTTTAGTCCAACCGTAAGGTAACTGGACTAAACTTTAGTACATGCGTAAGGTAACTGGACTAAACTTTAGTCCAATTGTAAGGTAACTGGACTAAACTTTAGTCCAACCGTAAGGTAACTGGACTAAACTTTAGTCCAACCGTAAGGTAACTGGACTAAACTTTAGTCCAAGCGTAAGGTAACTGAACTAATCTTTAGTTCAACCGTAAGGTAACTGGACTATACTTTAGTCCAACCGTAAGGTAACTGGACTAAACTTTAGTCCCAGCGTAACGTAACTGGACTAAACTTTAGTCCCAGCGTAACGTAACTGGACTAAACTTTAGTCCCAGCGTAACGTAACTGGACTAAACTTTAGTCCCAGCGTAATGTAACTGGACTAAACTTTAGTCCAAGCGTAAGGTAACTGAACTAATCTTTAGTTCAACCGTAAGGTAACTGGACTATACTTTAGTCCAACCGTAAGGTAACTGGACTAAACTTTAGTCCCAGCGTAACGTAACTGGACTAAACTTTAGTCCCAGCGTAATGTAACTGGACTAAACTTTAGTCCAACCGTAAGGTAACTGGACTAAACTGTAGTCCAAGCGTAAGGTAACTGAACAAAACTTTAGTCCAACCGTAAGGTAACTGGACTAAACTTTAGTCCAACCGTAAGGTAACTGGACTAAACTTTAGTCCCAGCGTAACGTAACTGGACTAAACTTTAGTCCCAGCGTAAGGTAACTGGACTAAACTTTAGTCCTAGCGTAAGGTAACTGGACTAAACTTTAGTCCCAGCGTAATGTAACTGGACTAAACTTTAGTCCTAGCGTAAGGTAACTGGACTAAACTTTAGTCCCAGCGTAATGTAACTGGACTAAACTTTAGTCCTAGCGTAAGGTAACTGGACTAAACTTTAGTCCCAGCGTAATGTAACTGGACTAAACTTTTGTCCCAGCGTAAGGTAACTAGACTAAACTTTAGTCCAAGCGTAAGGTAACTGAACTAAACTTTAGTCCAAGCGTAAGGTAACTGAACTAAACTTTAGTCCAAGCGTAAGGTAACTGAACTAAACTTTAGTTCAACCGTAAGGTAACTGAACTAAATTTTAGTTTAACCGTAAGGTAACTGGACTAAACTTTAGTCCAACCGTAAAGTAACTGGACTAAACTTCAGTCCAACCGTAAGGTAACTGGACTAAACTTTAGTCCAAGCGTAAGGTAACTGAACTAAACTTTAGTTCAACCGTAAGGTAACTGGACTAAACTTTAGTCCAACCGTAAGGTAACTGGACTAAACTTTAGTCCAAGCGTAAGGTAACTGAACTAAACTTTAGTTCAACCGTAAGGTAACTGGACTAAACTTTAGTCCAACCGTAAGGTAACTGGACTAAACTTTAGTCCAACCGTAAGGTAACTGGACTAAACTTTAGTTCAACCGTAAGGTAACTGGACTAAACTTTAGTCCAACCGTAAGATAACTAAACTAAACTTTAGTCCAACCGTAAGGTAACTGGACTAAACTTTAGTCCCAGCGTAACGTAACTGGACTAAACTTTAGTCCCAGCGTAAGGTAACTGGACTAAACTTTAGTCCTAGCGTAAGGTAACTGGACTAAACTTTAGTCCCAGCGTAATGTAACTGGACTAAACTTTAGTCCTAGCGTAAGGTAACTGGACTAAACTTTAGTCCCAGCGTAATGTAACTGGACTAAACTTTTGTCCCAGCGTAAGGTAACTAGACTAAACTTTAGTCCAAGCGTAATGTAACTGGACTAAACTTTAGTCCAAGCGTAAGGTAACTGAACTAAACTTTAGTCCAAGCGTAAGGTAACTGAACTAAACTTTAGTTCAACCGTAAGGTAACTGAACTAAACTTTAGTCCAAGCGTAAGGTAACTGAACTAAACTTTAGTCCAAGCGTAAGGTAACTGAACTAAACTTTAGTTCAACCGTAAGGTAACTGGACTAAACTTTAGTCCAACCGTAAGGTAACTGGACTAAACTTTAGTCCAACCGTAAGGTAACTGGACTAAACTTTAGTCCAAGCGTAAGGTAACTGGACTAAACTTTAGTCCAACCGTAAGGTAACTGGACTAAACTTTAGTCCTAGCGTAAGGTAACTGGACTAAACTTTAGTCCCAGCGTAATGTAACTGGACTAAACTTTTGTCCCAGCGTAAGGTAACTAGACTAAACTTTAGTCCAAGCGTAAGGTAACTGAACTAAACTTTAGTCCAAGCGTAAGGTAACTGAACTAAACTTTAGTCCAAGCGTAAGGTAACTGAACTAAACTTTAGTTCAACCGTAAGGTAACTGAACTAAATTTTAGTTTAACCGTAAGGTAACTGGACTAAACTTTAGTCCAACCGTAAAGTAACTGGACTAAACTTCAGTCCAACCGTAAGGTAACTGGACTAAACTTTAGTCCAAGCGTAAGGTAACTGAACTAAACTTTAGTTCAACCGTAAGGTAACTGGACTAAACTTTAGTCCAACCGTAAGGTAACTGGACTAAACTTTAGTCCAAGCGTAAGGTAACTGAACTAAACTTTAGTTCAACCGTAAGGTAACTGGACTAAACTTTAGTCCAACCGTAAGGTAACTGGACTAAACTTTAGTCCAACCGTAAGGTAACTGGACTAAACTTTAGTTCAACCGTAAGGTAACTGGACTAAACTTTAGTCCAACCGTAAGATAACTAAACTAAACTTTAGTCCAACCGTAAGGTAACTGGACTAAACTTTAGTCCCAGCGTAACGTAACTGGACTAAACTTTAGTCCCAGCGTAAGGTAACTGGACTAAACTTTAGTCCTAGCGTAAGGTAACTGGACTAAACTTTAGTCCCAGCGTAATGTAACTGGACTAAACTTTAGTCCAACCGTAAGGTAACTGGACTAAACTGTAGTCCAAGCGTAAGGTAACTGAACAAAACTTTAGTCCAACCGTAAGGTAACTGGACTAAACTTTAGTCCAACCGTAAGGTAACTGGACTAAACTTTAGTCCCAGCGTAACGTAACTGGACTAAACTTTAGTCCCAGCGTAAGGTAACTGGATTAAACTTTAGTCCTAGCGTAAGGTAACTGGACTAAACTTTAGTCCCAGCGTAATGTAACTGGACTAAACTTTAGTCCTAGCGTAAGGTAACTGGACTAAACTTTAGTCCCAGCGTAATGTAACTGGACTAAACTTTTGTCCCAGCGTAAGGTAACTAGACTAAACTTTAGTCCAAGCGTAAGGTAACTGAACTAAACTTTAGTCCAAGCGTAAGGTAACTGAACTAAACTTTAGTCCAAGCGTAAGGTAACTGAACTAAACTTTAGTTCAACCGTAAGGTAACTGAACTAAATTTTAGTTTAACCGTAAGGTAACTGGACTAAACTTTAGTCCAACCGTAAAGTAACTGGACTAAACTTCAGTCCAACCGTAAGGTAACTGGACTAAACTTTAGTCCAAGCGTAAGGTAACTGAACTAAACTTTAGTTCAACCGTAAGGTAACTGGACTAAACTTTAGTCCAACCGTAAGGTAACTGGACTAAACTTTAGTCCAAGCGTAAGGTAACTGAACTAAACTTTAGTTCAACCGTAAGGTAACTGGACTAAACTTTAGTCCAACCGTAAGGTAACTGGACTAAACTTTAGTCCAACCGTAAGGTAACTGGACTAAACTTTAGTTCAACCGTAAGGTAACTGGACTAAACTTTAGTCCAACCGTAAGATAACTAAACTAAACTTTAGTCCAACCGTAAGGTAACTGGACTAAACTTTAGTCCCAGCGTAACGTAACTGGACTAAACTTTAGTCCCAGCGTAAGGTAACTGGACTAAACTTTAGTCCTAGCGTAAGGTAACTGGACTAAACTTTAGTCCCAGCGTAATGTAACTGGACTAAACTTTAGTCCTAGCGTAAGGTAACTGGACTAAACTTTAGTCCCAGCGTAATGTAACTGGACTAAACTTTTGTCCCAGCGTAAGGTAACTAGACTAAACTTTAGTCCAAGCGTAATGTAACTGGACTAAACTTTAGTCCAAGCGTAAGGTAACTGAACTAAACTTTAGTCCAAGCGTAAGGTAACTGAACTAAACTTTAGTTCAACCGTAAGGTAACTGAACTAAACTTTAGTCCAAGCGTAAGGTAACTGAACTAAACTTTAGTCCAAGCGTAAGGTAACTGAACTAAACTTTAGTTCAACCGTAAGGTAACTGGACTAAACTTTAGTCCAACCGTAAGGTAACTGGACTAAACTTTAGTCCAACCGTAAGGTAACTGGACTAAACTTTAGTCCAAGCGTAAGGTAACTGGACTAAACTTTAGTCCAACCGTAAGGTAACTGGACTAAACTTTAGTCCAACCGTAAGGTAACTGGACTAAACTTTAGTTCAACCGTAAGGTAACTGAACTAAACTTTAGTCCAACCGTAAGGTAACTGGACTAAACTGTAGTCCAAGCGTAAAGTAACTGAACAAAACTTTAGTCCCAGCGTAATGTAACTGGACTTAACTTTTGTCCCAGCGTAAGGTAACTAGACTAAACTTTAGTCCAAGCGTAAGGTAACTGCACTAAACTTTAGTTCAACCGTAAGGTAACTGGACTAAACTTTAGTCCAACCGTAAGGTAACTGGACTAAACTTTAGTCCAACCGTAAGGTAACTGGACTAAACTTTAGTCCAAGCGTAAGGTAACTGAACTAAACTTTAGTTCAACCGTAAGGTAACTGGACTAAAATTTAGTCCAACCGTAAGGTAACTGGACTAAACTTTAGTCCAAGCGTAAGGTAACTGAACTAAACTTTAGTTCAACCGTAAGGTAACTGGACTAAACTTTAGTCCAACCGTAAGGTAACTGGACTAAACTTTAGTCCAACCGTAAGGTAACTGGACTAAACTTTAGTTCAACCGTAAGGTAACTGGACTAAACTTTAGTTCAACCGTAAGGTAACTGGACTAAACTTTAGTCCAACCGTAAGGTAACTGGACTAAACTTTAGTCCAAGCGTAAGGTAACTGAACTAAACTTTAGTTCAACCGTAAGGTAACTGGACTAAACTTTAGTCCAACCGTAAGATAACTGGACTAAACTTTAGTCCAACCGTAAGGTAACTGGACTAAACTTTAGTCCCAGCGTAACGTAACTGGACTAAACTTTAGTCCCAGCGTAAGGTAACTGGACTAAACTTTAGTCCTAGCGTAAGGTAACTGGACTAAACTTTAGTCCCAGCGTAATGTAACTGGACTAAACTTTTGTCCCAGCGTAAGGTAACTAGACTAAACTTTAGTCCAAGCGTAAGGTAACTGAACTAAACTTTTGTCCCAGCGTAAGGTAACTAGACTAAACTTTAGTCCAAGCGTAAGGTAACTGAACTAAATTTTAGTCCAAGCGTAAGGAAACTGAACTAAACTTTAGTCCAACCGTAAGGTAACTGAACTAAATTTTAGTTCAACCGTAAGGTAACTGGACTAAACTTTAGTCCAACCGTAAAGTAACTGGACTAAACTTCAGTCCAACCGTAAAGTAACTGGACTAAACTTCAGTCCAACCGTAAGGTAACTGGACTAAACTTTAGTACAAGCGTAAGGTAACTGAACTAAACTTTAGTTCAACCGTAAGCTAACTGGACTAAACTTTAGTCCAAGCGTAAGGTAACTGGACTAAACTTTAGTCCAAGCGTAAGGTAACTGAACTAAACTTTAGTTCAACCGTAAGGTAACTGGACTAAACTTTAGTCCAACCGTAAGGTAACTGGACTAAACTTTAGTCCAACCGTAAGGTAACTGGACTAAACTTTAGTCCAAGCGTAAGGTAACTGAACTAAACTTTAGTTCAACCGTAAGGTAACTGGACTAAACTTTAGTCCAACCGTAAGGTAACTGGACTAAACTTTAGTCCCAGCGTAACGTAACTGGACTAAACTTTAGTCCCAGCGTAATGTAACTGGACTAAACTTTAGTCCAACCGTAAGGTAACTGGACTAAACTTTAGTACATGCGTAAGGTAACTGGACTAAACTTTAGTCCAAGCGTAATGTACCTGGACTAAACTTTAGTCCAAGCGTAAGGTAACTGAACTAAACTTTAGTCCAAGCGTAAGGTAACTGGACTAAACTTTAGTCCAAGCGTAAGGTAACTGAACTAAACTTTAGTTCAACCGTAAGGTAACTGAACTAAATTTTAGTTCAACCGTAAGGTAACTAGACTAAACTTCAGTCCAACCGTAAGGTAACTGGACTAAACTTCAGTCCAACCGTAAGGTAACTGGACTAAACTTTAGTCCAACCGTAAGGTAACTGGACTAAACTTTAGTCCAACCGTAAGGTAACTGGACTAAACTTTAGTTCAACCGTAAGGTAACTGGACTAAACTTTAGTTCAACCGTAAGGTAACTGGACTAAACTTTAGTTCAACCGTAAGGTAACTGGACTAAACTTTAGTCCAACCGTAAGGTAACTGGACTAAACTTTAGTCCAAGCGTAAGGTAACTGAACTAAACTTTAGTTCAACCGTAAGGTAACTGGACTAAACTTTAGTCCAACCGTAAGATAACTGGACTAAACTTTAGTCCAACCGTAAGGTAACTGGACTAAACTTTAGTCCCAGCGTAACGTAACTGGACTAAACTTTAGTCCCAGCGTAAGGTAACTGGACTAAACTTTAGTCCTAGCGTAAGGTAACTGGACTAAACTTTAGTCCCAGCGTAATGTAACTGGACTAAACTTTTGTCCCAGCGTAAGGTAACTAGACTAAACTTTAGTCCAAGCGTAAGGTAACTGAACTAAACTTTAGTCCAAGCGTAAGGAAACTGAACTAAACTTTAGTTCAACCGTAAGGTAACTGAACTAAATTTTAGTTCAACCGTAAGGTAACTGGACTAAACTTTAGTCCAACCGTAAAGTAACTGGACTAAACTTCAGTCCAACCGTAAGGTAACTGGACTAAACTTTAGTACAAGCGTAAGGTAACTGAACTAAACTTTAGTTCAACCGTAAGCTAACTGGACTAAACTTTAGTCCAAGCGTAAGGTAACTGAACTAAACTTTAGTTCAACCGTAAGGTAACTGGACTAAACTTTAGTCCAAGCGTAAGGTAACTGAACTAAACTTTAGTTCAACCGTAAGGTAACTGGACTAAACTTTAGTCCAACCGTAAGGTAACTGGACTAAACTTTAGTCCAACCGTAAGGTAACTGGACTAAACTTTAGTCCAAGCGTAAGGTAACTGAACTAAACTTTAGTTCAACCGTAAGGTAACTGGACTAAACTTTAGTCCAACCGTAAGGTAACTGGACTAAACTTTAGTCCCAGCGTAACGTAACTGGACTAAACTTTAGTCCCAGCGTAATGTAACTGGACTAAATTTTAGTCCAACCGTAAGGTAACTGGACTAAACTTTAGTACATGCGTAAGGTAACTGGACTAAACTTTAGTCCAAGCGTAAGGTAACTGAACTAAACTTTAGTCCAAGCGTAAGGTAAGTGGACTAAACTTTAGTCCAAGCGTAAGGTAACTGAACTAAACTTTAGTTCAACCGTAAGGTAACTGAACTAAATTTTAGTTCAACCGTAAGGTAACTAGACTAAACTTCAGTCCAACCGTAAGGTAACTGGACTAAACTTCAGTCCAACCGTAAGGTAACTGGACTAAACTTTAGTCCAAGCGTAAGGTAACTGAACTAAACTTTAGTTCAACCGTAAGGTAACTGGACTAAACTTTAGTCCAAGCGTAAGGTAACTGAACTAAACTTTAGTTCAACCGTAAGGTAACTGGACTAAACTTTAGTACATGCGTAAGGTAACTGGACTAAACTTTAGTCCAACCGTAAGGTAACTGGACTAAACTTTAGTCCAACCGTAAGGTAACTGGACTAAACTTTAGTCCAAGCGTAAGGTAACTGAACTAAACTTTAGTTCAACTGTAAGGTAACTGAACTAAACTTTAGTTCAACCGTAAGGTAACTGGACTAAACTTTAGTCCAAGCGTAAGGTAACTGAACTAAATTTTAGTTCCACCGTAAGGTAACTGAACTAAATTTTAGTTCAACCGTAAGGTAACTGGACTAAACTTTAGTCCAACCGTAAGGTAACTGGACTAAACTTTAGTCCAAGCGTAAGGTAACTGAACTAAACTTTAGTTCAACCGTAAGGTAACTGGACTAAACTTTAGTCCCAGCGTAACGTAACTGGACTAAACTTTAGTCCCAGCGTAACGTAACTGGACTAAACTTTAGTACATGCGTAAGGTAACTGGACTAAACTTTAGTCCAACCATAAGGTAACTGGACTAAACTTTAGTACATGCGTAAGGTAACTGGACTAAACTTTAGTCCAACCGTAAGGTAACTGGACTAAACTTTAGTCCAACCGTAAGGTAACTGGACTAAACTTTAGTCCCAGCGTAACGTAACTGGACTAAACTTTAGTCCAAGCGTAAGGTAACTGAACTAAACTTTAGTTCAACCGTAAGGTAACTGGACTAAACTTTAGTCCAACCGTAAGGTAACTGGACTAAACTTTAGTCCAAGCGTAAGGTAACTGAACTAAACTTTAGTTCAACCGTAAGGTAACTGGACTAAACTTTAGTCCCAGCGTAACGTAACTGGACTAAACTTTAGTCCCAGCGTAATGTAACTGGACTAAACTTTAGTCCAACCGTAAGGTAACTGGACTAAACTTTAGTACATGCGTAAGGTAACTGGACTAAACTTTAGTCCAAGCGTAATGTACCTGGACTAAACTTTAGTCCAAGCGTAAGGTAACTGAACTAAACTTTAGTCCAAGCGTAAGGTAACTGAACTAAACTTTAGTCCAAGCGTAAGGTAACTGAACTAAACTTTAGTCCAACCGTAAGGTAACTGAACAAAACTTTAGTCCAACCGTAAGGTAACTGGACTAAACTTTAGTCCAAGCGTAAGGTAACTGAACTAAACTTTAGTTCAACCGACAGGTAACTGAACTAAATTTTAGTTCAACCGTAAGGTAACTGGACTAAACTTCAGTCCAACCGTAAGGTAACTGGACTAAACTTCAGTCCAACCGTAAGGTAACTGGACTAAACTTTAGTCCAAGCGTAAGGTAACTGAACTAAACTTTAGTTCAACCGTAAGGTAACTGGACTAAACTTTAGTACATGCGTAAGGTAACTGGACTAAACTTTAGTCCAACCGTAAGGTAACTGGACTGAACTTTAGTCCAACCGTAAGGTAACTGGACTAAACTTTAGTCCAAGCGTAAGGTAACTGAACTAAACTTTAGTTCAACTGTAAGGTAACTGAACTAAACTTTAGTTCAACCGTAAGGTAACTGGACTAAACTTTAGTCCAAGCGTAAGGTAACTGAACTAAATTTTAGTTCCACCGTAAGGTAACTGAACTAAATTTTAGTTCAAGCGTAAGGTAACTGGACTAAACTTTAGTTCAACCGTAAGGTAACTGGACTAAACTTCAGTCCAAGCGTAAGGTAACTAAACTAAACTTTAGTCCAACCGTAAGGTAACTGAACAAAACTTTAGTCCAACCGTAAGGTAACTGGACTAAACTTTAGTCCAAGCGTAAGGTAACTGAACTAAACTTTAGTTCAACCGTAAGGTAACTGGACTAAACTTTAGTCCAACCGTAAGGTAACTGGACTAAACTTTAGTACATGCGTAAGGTAACTGGACTAAACTTTAGTCCAACCATAAGGTAACTGGACTAAACTTTAGTACATGCGTAAGGTAACTGGACTAAACTTTAGTCCAACCGTAAGGTAACTGGACTAAACTTTAGTCCAACCGTAAGGTAACTGGACTAAACTTTAGTCCCAGCGTAACGTAACTGGACTAAACTTTAGTCCCAGCGTAATGTAACTGGACTAAACTTTAGTCCCAGCGTAAGGTAACTGGACTAAACTTTAGTCCAACCGTAAGGTAACTGGACTAAACTTTAGTACATGCGTAAGGTAACTGGACTAAACTTTAGTCCAAGCGTAAGGTAACTGAACTAAACTTTAGTTCAACCGTAAGGTAACTGAACTAAATTTTAGTTCAACCGTAAGGTAACTGGACTAAACTTTAGTCCAACCGTAAGGTAACTGGACTAAACTTTAGTACATGCGTAAGGTAACTGGACTAAACTTTAGTCCAACCGTAAGGTAACTGGACTAAACTTTAGTCCAACCGTGAGGTAACTGGACTAACTTTAGTCCAACCGTAAGGTAACTGGACTAAACTTTAGTCCAAGCGTAAGGTAACTGAACTAAACTTTAGTTCAACCGTAAGGTAACTGGACTAAACTTTAGTACATGCGTAAGGTAACTGGACTAAACTTTAGTCCAACCGTAAGGTAACTGGACTGAACTTTAGTCCAACCGTAAGGTAACTGGACTAAACTTTAGTCCAAGCGTAAGGTAACTGAACTAAACTTTAGTTCAACTGTAAGGTAACTGAACTAAACTTTAGTTCAACCGTAAGGTAACTGGACTAAACTTTAGTCCAAGCGTAAGGTAACTGAACTAAATTTTAGTTCCACCGTAAGGTAACTGAACTAAATTTTAGTTCAAGCGTAAGGTAACTGGACTAAACTTTAGTTCAACCGTAAGGTAACTGGACTAAACTTCAGTCCAACCGTAAGGTAACTGGACTAAACTTCAGTCCAAGCGTAAGGTAACTGAACTAAACTTTAGTCCAACCGTAAGGTAACTGAACAAAACTTTAGTCCAACCGTAAGGTAACTGGACTAAACTTTAGTCCAAGCGTAAGGTAACTGAACTAAACTTTAGTTCAACCGTAAGGTAACTGGACTAAACTTTAGTCCAACCGTAAGGTAACTGGACTAAACTTTAGTACATGCGTAAGGTAACTGGACTAAACTTTAGTCCAACCATAAGGTAACTGGACTAAACTTTAGTACATGCGTAAGGTAACTGGACTAAACTTTAGTCCAACCGTAAGGTAACTGGACTAAACTTTAGTCCAACCGTAAGGTAACTGGACTAAATTTTAGTCCCAGCGTAACGTAACTGGACTAAACTTTAGTCCCAGCGTAATGTAACTGGACTAAACTTTAGTCCCAGCGTAAGGTAACTGGACTAAACTTTAGTCCAACCGTAAGGTAACTGGACTAAACTTTAGTACATGCGTAAGGTAACTGGACTAAACTTTAGTCCAAGCGTAAGGTAACTGAACTAAACTTTAGTTCAACCGTAAGGTAACTGAACTAAATTTTAGTTCAACCGTAAGGTAACTGGACTAAACTTTAGTCCAACCGTAAGGTAACTGGACTAAACTTTAGTACATGCGTAAGGTAACTGGACTAAACTTTAGTCCAACCGTAAGGTAACTGGACTAAACTTTAGTCCAACCGTGAGGTAACTGGACTAACTTTAGTCCAACCGTAAGGTAACTGGACTAAACTTTAGTCCAACCGTAAGGTAACTGGACTAAACTTTAGTCCAACCGTGAGGTAACTGGACTAACTTTAGTCCAACCGTAAGGTAACTGGACTAAACTTTAGTCCCAGCGTAACGTAACTGGACTAAACTTTAGTCCCAGCGTAATGTAACTGGACTAAACTTTAGTCCCAGCGTAAAGTAACTGGACTAAACTTTAGTCCCAGCGTAAGGTAACTGGACTAAACTTTAGTCCCAGCGTAAGGTAACTGAACTAAACTTCAGTTTAACCGTAAGGTAACTGGACTAAACTTTAGTCCAACCGTAAGGTAACTGGACTAAACTTTAGTCCAAGCGTAAGGTAACTGAACTAAACTTTAGTTCAACCGTAAGGTAACTGAACTAAACTTTAGTCCAACCGTAAGGTAACTGGACTAAACTGTAGTCCAAGCGTAAGGTAACTGAACAAAACTTTAGTCCAACCGTAAGGTAACTGGACTAAACTTTAGTCCAACCGTAAGGTAACTGGACTAAAGTTTAGTCCCAGCGTAACGTAACTGGACTAAACTTTAGTCCCAGCGTAAGGTAACTGGACTAAACTTTAGTCCCAGCGTAAGGTAACTGGACTAAACTTTAGTCTATCCGTAAGGTAACTGGACTAAACTTTAGTTCAAGCGTAAGGTAACTGAACTAAACTTTAGTTCAACCGTAAGGTAACTGGACTAAACTTTAGTCCAACCGTAAGGTAACCGGACTAAACTTTAGTCCCAGCGTAACGTAACTGGACTAAACTTTAGTCCAACCGTAAGGTAACCGGACTAAACTTTAGTCCCAGCGTAAAGTAACTGGACTAAACTTTAGTCCCAGCGTAAGGTAACTGGACTAAACTTTAGTCCCAGCGTAAAGTAACTGGACTAAACTTTAGTCCCAGCGTAAGGTAACTGGACTAAACTTTAGTCCAAGCGTAAGGTAACTGAACTAAACTTTAGTTCAACCGTAAGGTAACTGGACTAAACTTTAGTCCAAGCGTAAGGTAACTGAACTAAACTTTAGTTCAACCGTAAGGTAACTGGACTAAACTTTAGTCCAAGCGTAAGGTAACTGAACTAAACTTTAGTTCAACCGTAAGGTAACTGGACTAAACTTTAGTACATGCGTAAGGTAACTGGACTAAACTTTAGTCCAACCGTAAGGTAACTGGACTAAACTTTAGTCCAACCGTAAGGTAACTGGACTAAACTTTAGTCCAAGCGTAAGGTAACTGAACTAAACTTTAGTTCAACTGTAAGGTAACTGAACTAAACTTTAGTTCAACCGTAAGGTAACTGGACTAAACTTTAGTCCAAGCGTAAGGTAACTGAACTAAATTTTAGTTCCACCGTAAGGTAACTGAACTAAATTTTAGTTCAACCGTAAGGTAACTGGACTAAACTTTAGTCCAACCGTAAGGTAACTGGACTAAACTTTAGTACATGCGTAAGGTAACTGGACTAAACTTTAGTCCAACCATAAGGTAACTGGACTAAACTTTAGTACATGCGTAAGGTAACTGGACTAAACTTTAGTCCAACCGTAAGGTAACTGGACTAAACTTTAGTCCAACCGTAAGGTAACTGGACTAAACTTTAGTCCCAGCGTAACGTAACTGGACTAAACTTTAGTCCCAGCGTAATGTAACTGGACTAAACTTTAGTCCCAGCGTAAGGTAACTGGACTAAACTTTAGTCCAAGCGTAAGGTAACTGAACTAAACTTTAGTCCAACCGTAAGGTAACTGGACTAAACTTTAGTCCCAGCGTAAGGTAACTGGACTAAACTTTAGTCCAAGCGTAAGGTAACTGAACTAAACTTTAGTCCAACCGTAAGGTACCTGGACTAAACTTTAGTACATGCGTAAGATAACTGGACTAAACTTTAGTCCAACCGTAAGGTAACTGGACTAAACTTTAGTCCAACCGTGAGGTAACTGGACTAAACTTTAGTCCAACCGTAAGGTAACTGAACAAAACTTTAGTCCAACCGTAAGGTAACTGGACTAAACTTTAGTCCAAGCGTAAGGTAATTGAACTAAACTTTAGTTCAACCGTAAGGTAACTGAACTAAATTTTAGTTCAACCGTAAGGTAACTGGACTAAACTTTAGTCCAACCGTGAGGTAACTGGACTAACTTTAGTCCAACCGTAAGGTAACTGGACTAAACTTTAGTCCCAGCGTAATGTAACTGGACTAAACTTTAGTCCCAGCGTAAAGTAACTGGACTAAACTTTAGTCCCAGCGTAAGGTAACTGGACTAAACTTTAGTCCCAGCGTAAGGTAACTGAACTAAACTTCAGTTTAACCGTAAGGTAACTGGACTAAACTTTAGTCCAACCGTAAGGTAACTGGACTAAACTTTAGTCCAAGCGTAAGGTAACTGAACTAAACTTTAGTTCAACCGTAAGGTAACTGAACTAAACTTTAGTCCAACCGTAAGGTAACTGGACTAAACTGTAGTCCAAGCGTAAGGTAACTGAACAAAACTTTAGTCCAACCGTAAGGTAACTGGACTAAACTTTAGTCCAACCGTAAGGTAACTGGACTAAAGTTTAGTCCCAGCGTAACGTAACTGGACTAAACTTTAGTCCCAGCGTAAGGTAACTGGACTAAACTTTAGTCCCAGCGTAAGGTAACTGGACTAAACTTTAGTCTATCCGTAAGGTAACTGGACTAAACTTTAGTTCAAGCGTAAGGTAACTGAACTAAACTTTAGTTCAACCGTAAGGTAACTGGACTAAACTTTAGTCCAACCGTAAGGTAACCGGACTAAACTTTAGTCCCAGCGTAACGTAACTGGACTAAACTTTAGTCCAACCGTAAGGTAACCGGACTAAACTTTAGTCCCAGCGTAAAGTAACTGGACTAAACTTTAGTCCCAGCGTAAGGTAACTGGACTAAACTTTAGTCCCAGCGTAAAGTAACTGGACTAAACTTTAGTCCCAGCGTAAGGTAACTGGACTAAACTTTAGTCCAAGCGTAAGGTAACTGAACTAAACTTTAGTTCAACCGTAAGGTAACTGGACTAAACTTTAGTCCAAGCGTAAGGTAACTGAACTAAACTTTAGTTCAACCGTAAGGTAACTGGACTAAACTTTAGTCCAAGCGTAAGGTAACTGAACTAAACTTTAGTTCAACCGTAAGGTAACTGGACTAAACTTTAGTACATGCGTAAGGTAACTGGACTAAACTTTAGTCCAACCGTAAGGTAACTGGACTAAACTTTAGTCCAACCGTAAGGTAACTGGACTAAACTTTAGTCCAAGCGTAAGGTAACTGAACTAAACTTTAGTTCAACTGTAAGGTAACTGAACTAAACTTTAGTTCAACCGTAAGGTAACTGGACTAAACTTTAGTCCAAGCGTAAGGTAACTGAACTAAATTTTAGTTCCACCGTAAGGTAACTGAACTAAATTTTAGTTCAACCGTAAGGTAACTGGACTAAACTTTAGTCCAACCGTAAGGTAACTGGACTAAACTTTAGTACATGCGTAAGGTAACTGGACTAAACTTTAGTCCAACCATAAGGTAACTGGACTAAACTTTAGTACATGCGTAAGGTAACTGGACTAAACTTTAGTCCAACCGTAAGGTAACTGGACTAAACTTTAGTCCAACCGTAAGGTAACTGGACTAAACTTTAGTCCCAGCGTAACGTAACTGGACTAAACTTTAGTCCCAGCGTAATGTAACTGGACTAAACTTTAGTCCCAGCGTAAGGTAACTGGACTAAACTTTAGTCCAAGCGTAAGGTAACTGAACTAAACTTTAGTCCAACCGTAAGGTAACTGGACTAAACTTTAGTCCCAGCGTAAGGTAACTGGACTAAACTTTAGTCCAAGCGTAAGGTAACTGAACTAAACTTTAGTCCAACCGTAAGGTACCTGGACTAAACTTTAGTACATGCGTAAGATAACTGGACTAAACTTTAGTCCAACCGTAAGGTAACTGGACTAAACTTTAGTCCAACCGTGAGGTAACTGGACTAAACTTTAGTCCAACCGTAAGGTAACTGAACAAAACTTTAGTCCAACCGTAAGGTAACTGGACTAAACTTTAGTCCAAGCGTAAGGTAATTGAACTAAACTTTAGTTCAACCGTAAGGTAACTGAACTAAATTTTAGTTCAACCGTAAGGTAACTGGACTAAACTTTAGTCCAACCGTGAGGTAACTGGACTAACTTTAGTCCAACCGTAAGGTAACTGGACTAAACTTTAGTCCCAGCGTAACGTAACTGGACTAAACTTTAGTCCCAGCGTAATGTAACTGGACTAAACTTTAGTCCCAGCGTAAAGTAACTGGACTAAACTTTAGTCCCAGCGTAAGGTAACTGGACTAAACTTTAGTCCCAGCGTAAGGTAACTGAACTAAACTTCAGTTTAACCGTAAGGTAACTGGACTAAACTTTAGTCCAACCGTAAGGTAACTGGACTAAACTTTAGTCCAAGCGTAAGGTAACTGAACTAAACTTTAGTTCAACCGTAAGGTAACTGAACTAAACTTTAGTCCAACCGTAAGGTAACTGGACTAAACTGTAGTCCAAGCGTAAGGTAACTGAACAAAACTTTAGTCCAACCGTAAGGTAACTGGACTAAACTTTAGTCCAACCGTAAGGTAACTGGACTAAAGTTTAGTCCCAGCGTAACGTAACTGGACTAAACTTTAGTCCCAGCGTAAGGTAACTGGACTAAACTTTAGTCCCAGCGTAAGGTAACTGGACTAAACTTTAGTCTATCCGTAAGGTAACTGGACTAAACTTTAGTTCAAGCGTAAGGTAACTGAACTAAACTTTAGTTCAACCGTAAGGTAACTGGACTAAACTGTAGTCCAAGCGTAAGGTAACTGAACAAAACTTTAGTCCAACCGTAAGGTAACTGGACTAAACTTTAGTCCAACCGTAAGGTAACTGGACTAAAGTTTAGTCCCAGCGTAACGTAACTGGACTAAACTTTAGTCCCAGCGTAAGGTAACTGGACTAAACTTTAGTCCCAGCGTAAGGTAACTGGACTAAACTTTAGTCTATCCGTAAGGTAACTGGACTAAACTTTAGTTCAAGCGTAAGGTAACTGAACTAAACTTTAGTTCAACCGTAAGGTAACTGGACTAAACTTTAGTCCAACCGTAAGGTAACCGGACTAAACTTTAGTCCCAGCGTAACGTAACTGGACTAAACTTTAGTCCAACCGTAAGGTAACCGGACTAAACTTTAGTCCCAGCGTAAAGTAACTGGACTAAACTTTAGTCCCAGCGTAAGGTAACTGGACTAAACTTTAGTCCCAGCGTAAAGTAACTGGACTAAACTTTAGTCCCAGCGTAAGGTAACTGGACTAAACTTTAGTCCAAGCGTAAGGTAACTGAACTAAACTTTAGTTCAACCGTAAGGTAACTGGACTAAACTTTAGTCCAAGCGTAAGGTAACTGAACTAAACTTTAGTTCAACCGTAAGGTAACTGGACTAAACTTTAGTCCAAGCGTAAGGTAACTGAACTAAACTTTAGTTCAACCGTAAGGTAACTGGACTAAACTTTAGTACATGCGTAAGGTAACTGGACTAAACTTTAGTCCAACCGTAAGGTAACTGGACTAAACTTTAGTCCAACCGTAAGGTAACTGGACTAAACTTTAGTCCAAGCGTAAGGTAACTGAACTAAACTTTAGTTCAACTGTAAGGTAACTGAACTAAACTTTAGTTCAACCGTAAGGTAACTGGACTAAACTTTAGTCCAAGCGTAAGGTAACTGAACTAAATTTTAGTTCCACCGTAAGGTAACTGAACTAAATTTTAGTTCAACCGTAAGGTAACTGGACTAAACTTTAGTCCAACCGTAAGGTAACTGGACTAAACTTTAGTACATGCGTAAGGTAACTGGACTAAACTTTAGTCCAACCATAAGGTAACTGGACTAAACTTTAGTACATGCGTAAGGTAACTGGACTAAACTTTAGTCCAACCGTAAGGTAACTGGACTAAACTTTAGTCCAACCGTAAGGTAACTGGACTAAACTTTAGTCCCAGCGTAACGTAACTGGACTAAACTTTAGTCCCAGCGTAATGTAACTGGACTAAACTTTAGTCCCAGCGTAAGGTAACTGGACTAAACTTTAGTCCAACCGTAAGGTAACTGGACTAAACTTTAGTCCCAGCGTAAGGTAACTGGACTAAACTTTAGTCCAAGCGTAAGGTAACTGAACTAAACTTTAGTTCAACCGTAAGGTAACTGAACTAAATTTTAGTTCAACCGTAAGGTAACTGGACTAAACTTTAGTCCAACCGTAAGGTAACTGGACTAAACTTTAGTACATGCGTAAGATAACTGGACTAAACTTTAGTCCAACCGTAAGGTAACTGGACTAAACTTTAGTCCAACCGTGAGGTAACTGGACTAAACTTTAGTCCAACCGTAAGGTAACTGAACAAAACTTTAGTCCAACCGTAAGGTAACTGGACTAAACTTTAGTCCAAGCGTAAGGTAATTGAACTAAACTTTAGTTCAACCGTAAGGTAACTGAACTAAATTTTAGTTCAACCGTAAGGTAACTGGACTAAACTTTAGTCCCAGCGTAACGTAACTGGACTAAACTTTAGTCCCAGCGTAATGTAACTGGACTAAACTTTAGTCCCAGCGTAAAGTAACTGGACTAAACTTTAGTCCCAGCGTAAGGTAACTGGACTAAACTTTAGTCCCAGCGTAAGGTAACTGAACTAAACTTTAGTTTAACCGTAAGGTAACTGGACTAAACTTTAGTCCAACCGTAAGGTAACTGGACTAAACTTTAGTCCAAGCGTAAGGTAACTGAACTAAACTTTAGTTCAACCGTAAGGTAACTGAACTAAACTTTAGTCCAACCGTAAGGTAACTGGACTAAACTGTAGTCCAAGCGTAAGGTAACTGAACAAAACTTTAGTCCAACCGTAAGGTAACTGGACTAAACTTTAGTCCAACCGTAAGGTAACTGGACTAAAGTTTAGTCCCAGCGTAACGTAACTGGACTAAACTTTAGTCCCAGCGTAAGGTAACTGGACTAAACTTTAGTCCCAGCGTAAGGTAACTGGACTAAACTTTAGTCCATCCGTAAGGTAACTGGACTAAACTTTAGTTCAAGCGTAAGGTAACTGAACTAAACTTTAGTTCAACCGTAAGGTAACTGGACTAAACTTTAGTCCAACCGTAAGGTAACCGGACTAAACTTTAGTCCCAGCGTAACGTAACTGGACTAAACTTTAGTCCCAGCGTAATGTAACTGGACTAAACTTTAGTCCCAGCGTAAAGTAACTGGACTAAACTTTAGTCCCAGCGTAAGGTAACTGGACTAAACTTTAGTCCAACCGAAAGGTAACTGGACTAAACTTTAGTACATGCGTAAGGTAACTGGACTAAACTTTAGTCCAAGCGTAATGTACCTGGACTAAACTTTAGTCCAAGCGTAAGGTAACTGAACTAAACTTTAGTCCAAGCGTAAGGTAACTGAACTAAACTTTAGTCCAAGCGTAAGGTAACTGAACTAAACTTTAGTCGAACCGTAAGGTAACTGAACAAAACTTTAGTCCAACCGTAAGGTAACTGGACTAAACTTTAGTCCAAGCGTAAGGTAACTGAACTAAACTTTAGTTCAACCGTAAGGTAACTGAACTAAATTTTAGTTCAACCGTAAGGTAACTGGACTAAACTTCAGTCCAACCGTAAGGTAACTGGACTAAACTTCAGTCCAACCGTAAGGTAACTGGACTAAACTTTAGTCCAAGCGTAAGGTAACTGAACTAAACTTTAGTTCAACCGTAAGGAAACTGGACTAAACTTCAGTCCAAGCGTAAGGTAACTGAACTAAACTTTAGTTCAACCGTAAGGTAACTGGACTAAACTTTAGTACATGCGTAAGGTAACTGGACTAAACTTTAGTCCAACCGTAAGGTAACTGGACTAAACTTTAGTCCAACCGTAAGGTAACTGGACTAAACTTTAGTCCAAGCGTAAGGTAACTGAACTAAACTTTAGTTCAACTGTAAGGTAACTGAACCAAACTTTAGTTCAACCGTAAGGTAACTGGACTAAACTTTAGTCCAAGCGTAAGGTAACTGAACTAAATTTTAGTTCCACCGTAAGGTAACTGAACTAAATTTTAGTTCAACCGTAAGGTAACTGGACTAAACTTTAGTCCAACCGTAAGGTAACTGGACTAAACTTTAGTACATGCGTAAGGTAACTGGACTAAACTTTAGTCCAACCATAAGGTAACTGGACTAAACTTTAGTACATGCGTAAGGTAACTGGACTAAACTTTAGTCCAACCGTAAGGTAACTGGACTAAACTTTAGTCCCAGCGTAACGTAACTGGACTAAACTTCAGTCCCAGCGTAATGTAACTGGACTAAACTTTAGTCCCAGCGTAAGGTAACTGGACTAAACTTTAGTCCAACCGTAAGGTAACTGGACTAAACTTTAGTACATGCGTAAGGTAACTGGACTAAACTTTAGTCCAAGCGTAAGGTAACTGAACTAAACTTTAGTTCAACCGTAAGGTAA
Source organism: Oscheius myriophilus (assembly GCA_964057215.1). Lineage (NCBI taxonomy): Eukaryota > Metazoa > Nematoda > Chromadorea > Rhabditida > Rhabditidae > Oscheius > Oscheius myriophilus. The sequence continues at coordinate 31,856,318 of OZ059907.1, read as the reverse complement.
CTGAACTAAATTTTAGTTCAACCGTAAGGTAACTGGACTAAACTTTAGTCCAACCGTAAGGTAACTGGACTAAACTTTAGTACATGCGTAAGGTAACTGGACTAAACTTTAGTCCAACCGTAAGGTAACTGGACTAAACTTTAGTCCAACCGTGAGGTAACTGGACTAAACTTTAGTCCAACCGTAAGGTAACTGGACTAAACTTTAGTCCCAGCGTAAGGTAACTGGACTAAACTTTAGTCCAAGCGTAAGGTAACTGAACTAAACTTTAGTTCAACCGTAAGGTAACTGAACTAAATTTTAGTTCAACCGTAAGGTAACTGGACTAAACTTTAGTCCAACCGTAAGGTAACTGGACTAAACTTTAGTACATGCGTAAGGTAACTGGACTAAACTTTAGTCCAACCGTAAGGTAACTGGACTAAACTTTAGTCCAACCGTGAGGTAACTGGACTAAACTTTAGTCCAACCGTAAGGTAACTGAACAAAACTTTAGTCCAACCGTAAGGTAACTGGACTAAACTTTAGTCCAAGCGTAAGGTAACTGAACTAAACTTTAGTTCAACCGTAAGGTAACTGAACTAAATTTTAGTTCAACCGTAAGGTAACTGGACTAAACTTTAGTCCCAGCGTAACGTAACTGGACTAAACTTTAGTCCCAGCGTAATGTAACTGGACTAAACTTTAGTCCCAGCGTAAAGTAACTGGACTAAACTTTAGTCCCAGCGTAACGTAACTGGACTAAACTTTAGTCCCAGCGTAAGGTAACTGGACTAAACTTTAGTCCAACCGTAAGGTAACTGGACTAAACTTTAGTACATGCGTAAGGTAACTGGACTAAACTTTAGTCCAACCGTAAGGTAACTGGACTAAACTTTAGTCCAACCGTGAGGTAACTGGACTAAACTTTAGTCCAACCGTAAGGTAACTGAACAAAACTTTAGTCCAACCGTAAGGTAACTGGACTAAACTTTAGTCCAAGCGTAAGGTAACTGAACTAAACTTTAGTTCAACCGTAAGGTAACTGAACTAAATTTTAGTTCAACCGTAAGGTAACTGGACTAAACTTTAGTCCCAGCGTAACGTAACTGGACTAAACTTTAGTCCCAGCGTAATGTAACTGGACTAAACTTTAGTCCCAGCGTAAAGTAACTGGACTAAACTTTAGTCCCAGCGTAACGTAACTGGACTAAACTTTAGTCCCAGCGTAAGGTAACTGGACTAAACTTTAGTCCCAGCGTAAGGTAACTGGACTAAACTTTAGTCCAAGCGTAAGGTAACTGAACTAAACTTTAGTTCAACCGTAAGGTAATTGAACTAAACTTTAGTCCAACCGTAAGGTAACTGGACTAAACTGTAGTCCAAGCGTAAGGTAACTGAACAAAACTTTAGTCCAACCGTAAGGTAACTGGACTAAACTTTAGTCCAACCGTAAGGTAACTGGACTAAAGTTTAGTCCCAGCGTAACGTAACTGGACTAAACTTTAGTCCAAGCGTAAGGTAACTGAACTAAACTTTAGTTCAACCGTAAGGTAACTGGACTACACTTTAGTCCAAGCGTAAGGTAACTGGACTAAACTTTAGTTCAACCGTAAGGTAACTGGACTAAACTTTAGTCCAAGCGTAAGGTAACTAAACTAAACTTTAGTTCAACCGTAAGGTAACTGGACTAAACTTTAGTCCAAGCGTAAGGTAACTGAACTAAACTTTAGTTCAACTGTAAGGTAACTGAACTAAACTTTAGTTCAACCGTAATAAAACTGGACTAAACTTTAGTCCAACCGTAAGGTAACTGGACTAAACTTTAGTCCAAGCGTAAGGTAACTGAACTAAACTTTAGTTCAACCGTAATAAAACTGGACTAAACTTTAGTCCAACCGTAAGGTAACTGGACTAAACTTTAGTCCCAGCGTAACGTAACTGGACTAAACTTTAGTCCCAGCGTAATGTAACTGGACTAAACTTTAGTCCAACCGTAAGGTAACTGGACTAAACTTTAGTCCAAGCGTAAGGTAACTGAACTAAACTTTAGTCCAAGCGTAAGGTAACTGAACTAAACTTTAGTCCAAGCGTAAGGTAACTGGACTAAACTTTAGTCCAACCGTAAGGTAACTGAACAAAACTTTAGTCCAACCGTAAGGTAACTGGACTAAACTTTAGTACATGCGTAAGGTAACTGGACTAAACTTTAGTCCAACCGTAAGGTAACTGGACTAAACTTTAGTCCAACCGTAAGGTAACTGGACTAAACTTTAGTCCCAGCGTAACGTAACTGGACTAAACTTCAGTCCCAGCGTAATGTAACTGGACTAAACTTTAGTCCCAGCGTAAGGTAACTGGACTAAACTTTAGTCCAACCGTAAGGTAACTGGACTAAACTTTAGTACATGCGTAAGGTAACTGGACTAAACTTTAGTCCAAGCGTAAGGTAACTGAACTAAACTTTAGTTCAACCGTAAGGTAACTGAACTAAATTTTAGTTCAACCGTAAGGTAACTGGACTAAACTTTAGTCCAACCGTAAGGTAACTGGACTAAACTTTAGTACATGCGTAAGGTAACTGGACTAAACTTTAGTCCAACCGTAAGGTAACTGGACTAAACTTTAGTCCAACCGTGAGGTAACTGGACTAAACTTTAGTCCAACCGTAAGGTAACTGGACTAAACTTTAGTCCCAGCGTAAGGTAACTGGACTAAACTTTAGTCCAAGCGTAAGGTAACTGAACTAAACTTTAGTTCAACCGTAAGGTAACTGAACTAAATTTTAGTTCAACCGTAAGGTAACTGGACTAAACTTTAGTCCAACCGTAAGGTAACTGGACTAAACTTTAGTACATGCGTAAGGTAACTGGACTAAACTTTAGTCCAACCGTAAGGTAACTGGACTAAACTTTAGTCCAACCGTGAGGTAACTGGACTAAACTTTAGTCCAACCGTAAGGTAACTGAACAAAACTTTAGTCCAACCGTAAGGTAACTGGACTAAACTTTAGTCCAAGCGTAAGGTAACTGAACTAAACTTTAGTTCAACCGTAAGGTAACTGAACTAAATTTTAGTTCAACCGTAAGGTAACTGGACTAAACTTTAGTCCCAGCGTAACGTAACTGGACTAAACTTTAGTCCCAGCGTAATGTAACTGGACTAAACTTTAGTCCCAGCGTAAAGTAACTGGACTAAACTTTAGTCCCAGCGTAACGTAACTGGACTAAACTTTAGTCCCAGCGTAAGGTAACTGGACTAAACTTTAGTCCAACCGTAAGGTAACTGGACTAAACTTTAGTACATGCGTAAGGTAACTGGACTAAACTTTAGTCCAACCGTAAGGTAACTGGACTAAACTTTAGTCCAACCGTGAGGTAACTGGACTAAACTTTAGTCCAACCGTAAGGTAACTGAACAAAACTTTAGTCCAACCGTAAGGTAACTGGACTAAACTTTAGTCCAAGCGTAAGGTAACTGAACTAAACTTTAGTTCAACCGTAAGGTAACTGAACTAAATTTTAGTTCAACCGTAAGGTAACTGGACTAAACTTTAGTCCCAGCGTAACGTAACTGGACTAAACTTTAGTCCCAGCGTAATGTAACTGGACTAAACTTTAGTCCCAGCGTAAAGTAACTGGACTAAACTTTAGTCCCAGCGTAACGTAACTGGACTAAACTTTAGTCCCAGCGTAAGGTAACTGGACTAAACTTTAGTCCCAGCGTAAGGTAACTGGACTAAACTTTAGTCCAAGCGTAAGGTAACTGAACTAAACTTTAGTTCAACCGTAAGGTAATTGAACTAAACTTTAGTCCAACCGTAAGGTAACTGGACTAAACTGTAGTCCAAGCGTAAGGTAACTGAACAAAACTTTAGTCCAACCGTAAGGTAACTGGACTAAACTTTAGTCCAACCGTAAGGTAACTGGACTAAAGTTTAGTCCCAGCGTAACGTAACTGGACTAAACTTTAGTCCAAGCGTAAGGTAACTGAACTAAACTTTAGTTCAACCGTAAGGTAACTGGACTACACTTTAGTCCAAGCGTAAGGTAACTGGACTAAACTTTAGTTCAACCGTAAGGTAACTGGACTAAACTTTAGTCCAAGCGTAAGGTAACTAAACTAAACTTTAGTTCAACCGTAAGGTAACTGGACTAAACTTTAGTCCAAGCGTAAGGTAACTGAACTAAACTTTAGTTCAACTGTAAGGTAACTGAACTAAACTTTAGTTCAACCGTAATAAAACTGGACTAAACTTTAGTCCAACCGTAAGGTAACTGGACTAAACTTTAGTCCAAGCGTAAGGTAACTGAACTAAACTTTAGTTCAACCGTAATAAAACTGGACTAAACTTTAGTCCAACCGTAAGGTAACTGGACTAAACTTTAGTCCCAGCGTAACGTAACTGGACTAAACTTTAGTCCCAGCGTAATGTAACTGGACTAAACTTTAGTCCAACCGTAAGGTAACTGGACTAAACTTCAGTCCAAGCGTAAGGTAACTGAACTAAACTTTAGTCCAAGCGTAAGGTAACTGAACTAAACTTTAGTCCAAGCGTAAGGTAACTGGACTAAACTTTAGTCCAACCGTAAGGTAACTGAACAAAACTTTAGTCCAACCGTAAGGTAACTGGACTAAACTTTAGTCCAAGCGTAAGGTAACTGAACTAAACTTTAGTTCAACCGTAAGGTAACTGAACTAAATTTTAGTTCAACCGTAAGGTAACTGGACTAAACTTTAGTCCAACCGTAAGGTAACTGGACTAAACTTCAGTCCAACCGTAAGGTAACTAGACTAAACTTTAGTCCAAGCGTAAGGTAACTGGACTAAACTTTAGTCCAAGCGTAAGGTAACTAAACTAAACTTTAGTTCAACCGTAAGGTAACTGGACTAAACTTTAGTCCAAGCGTAAGGTAACTGAACTAAACTTTAGTTCAACTGTAAGGTAACTGAACTAAACTTTAGTTCAACCGTAATAAAACTGGACTAAACTTTAGTCCAACCGTAAGGTAACTGGACTAAACTTTAGTCCAAGCGTAAGGTAACTGAACTAAACTTTAGTTCAACCGTAATAAAACTGGACTAAACTTTAGTCCAACCGTAAGGTAACTGGACTAAACTTTAGTCCCAGCGTAACGTAACTGGACTAAACTTTAGTCCCAGCGTAATGTAACTGGACTAAACTTTAGTCCAACCGTAAGGTAACTGGACTAAACTTTAGTCCAAGCGTAAGGTAACTGAACTAAACTTTAGTCCAAGCGTAAGGTAACTGAACTAAACTTTAGTCCAAGCGTAAGGTAACTGGACTAAACTTTAGTCCAACCGTAAGGTAACTGAACAAAACTTTAGTCCAACCGTAAGGTAACTGGACTAAACTTTAGTCCAAGCGTAAGGTAACTGAACTAAACTTTAGTTCAACCGTAAGGTAACTGAACTAAATTTTAGTTCAACCGTAAGGTAACTGGACTAAACTTTAGTCCAACCGTAAGGTAACTGGACTAAACTTCAGTCCAACCGTAAGGTAACTAGACTAAACTTTAGTCCAAGCGTAAGGTAACTGGACTAAACTTTAGTCCAACCGTAAGGTAACTGGACTAAACTTTTGTCCAAGCGTAAGGTAACTGAACTAAACTTTAGTTCAACTGTAAGGTAACTGGACTAAACGTTAGTCCAACCGTAAGGTAACTGGACTAAACTTTAGTCCAAGCGTAAGGTAACTGAACAAAACTTTAGTCCAACCGTAAGGTAACTGGACTAAACTTTAGTCTAACCGTAAGGTAACTGGACTAAACTTTAGTCCAAGCGTAAGGTAACTGGACTAAATTTTAGTCTAACCGTAAGGTAACTGGACTAAAGTTTAGTCCAACCGTAAGGTAACTGGACTAAACTTTAGTCCAAGCGTAAGGTAACTGAACAAAACTTTAGTCCAACCGTAAGGTAACTGAACTAAATTTTAGTTCAACCGTAAGGTAACTGGACTAAACTTTAGTCCAAGCGTAAGATAACTGGACTAAACTTTAGTACATGCGTAAGGTAACTGGACTAAACTTTAGTCCAACCGTAAGGTAACTGGACTAAACTTTAGTCTAACCGTAAGGTAACTGGACTAAACTTTAGTCCAACCGTAAGGTAACTGGACTAAACTTTAGTCCAAGCGTAAGGTAACTGAACTAAACTTTAGTCCAAGCGTAAGGTAACTGAACTAAACTTTAGTCCAAGCGTAAGGTAACTGAACTAAACTTTAGTCCAACCGTAAGGTAACTGAACGAAACTTTAGTCCAACCGTAAGGTAACTGGACTAAACTTTAGTCCAAGCGTAAGGTAACTGAACTAAACTTTAGTTCAACCGTAAGGTAACTGAACTAAATTTTAGTTCAACCGTAAGGTAACTGGACTAAACTTTAGTCCAACCATAAGGTAACTGGACTAAACTTCAGTCCAACCGTAAGGTAACTGGACTAAATTTTAGTCCAAACGTAAGGTAACTGAACTAAACTTTAGTCCAACCGTAAGGTAACTGGACTAAACTTTAGTCTAACCGTAAGGTAACTGGACTAAACTTTAGTCCAACCGTAAGGTAACTGGACTAAACTTTAGTACATGCGTAAGGTAACTGGACTAAACTTTAGTCCAACCGTAAGGTAACTGGACTAAACTTTAGTCCAAGCGTAAGGTAACTGAACAAAACTTTAGTCCAACCGTAAGGTAACTGAACTAAATTTTAGTTCAACCGTAAGGTAACTGGACTAAACTTTAGTCCAACCGTAAGGTAACTGGACTAAACTTTAGTACATGCGTAAGGTAACTGGACTAAACTTTAGTCCAACCGTAAGGTAACTGGACTAAACTTTAGTCCAACCGTAAGGTAACTGGACTAAACTTTTGTCCAACCGTAAGGTAACTGGACTAAACTTTTGTCCAAGCGTAAGGTAACTGAACTAAACTTTAGTTCAACCGTAAGGTAACTGGACTAAACTTTAGTCCAAGCGTAAGGTAACTGGACTAAACTTTAGTACATGCGTAAGGTAACTGGACTGAACTTTAGTCCAACCGTAAGGTAACTGGACTAAACTTTAGTCCAACCGTAAGGTAACTGGACTAAACTTTTGTCCAAGCGTAAGGTAACTGAACTAAACTTTAGTTCAACTGTAAGGTAACTGGACTAAACGTTAGTCCAACCGTAAGGTAACTGGACTAAACTTTAGTCCAAGCGTAAGGTAACTGAACAAAACTTTAGTCCAACCGTAAGGTAACTGGACTAAACTTTAGTCTAACCGTAAGGTAACTGGACTAAACTTTAGTCCAAGCGTAAGGTAACTGAACTAAACTTCAGTTCAACTGTAAGGTAACTGGACTAAACTTTAGTCCAACCGTAAGGTAACTGGACTAAACTTTAGTCCAAGCGTAAGGTAACTGAACAAAACTTTAGTCCAACCGTAAGGTAACTGAACTAAATTTTAGTTCAACCGTAAGGTAACTGGACTAAACTTTAGTCCAACCGTAAGGTAACTGGACTAAACTTTAGTCCAACCGTAAGGTAACTGGACTAAACTTTAGTCCAACCGTAAGGTAACTGGACTAAACTTTAGTCCAAGCGTAAGGTAACTGAACTAAACTTTAGTTCAACCGTAAGGTAACTGGACTAAACTTTAGTCCAAGCGAAAGGTAACTGGACTAAACTTTAGTACATGCGTAAGGTAACTGGACTAAACTTTAGTCCAACCATAAGGTAACTGGACTAAACTTTAGTCCAACCGTAAGGTAACTGGACTAAACTTTAGTCCAAGCGTAAGGTAACTGAACTAAACTTTAGTTCAACCGTAAGGTAACTGGACTAAACTTTAGTCCAACCGTAAGGTAACTGAACTAAACTTTAGTCCAACCGTAAGGTAACTGGACTAAACTTTAGTCCAAGCGTAAGGTAACTGAACTATATTTTAGTTCAACCGTAAGGTAACTGGACTAAACTTTAGTCCAAGCGTAAGGTGAACTAAACTTTAGTTCAACCGTAAGGTAACTGAACTAAACTTTAGTCCAACCGTAAGGTAACTGGACTAAACTGTAGTCCGAGCGTAAGGTAACTGGACTAAACTTTAGTCCAACCGTAAGGTAACTGGACTAAACTTTAGTCCAAGCGTAAGGTAACTGAACTAAACTTTAGTTCAACCGTAAGGTAACTGGACTAAACTTTAGTCCAAGCGTAAGGTAACTGAACTAAACTTTAGTTCAACCGTAAGGTAACTGAACTAAACTTTAGTCCAACCGTAAGGTAACTGGACTAAACTGTAGTCCAAGCGTAAAGTAACTGAACAAAACTTTAGTCCCAGCGTAATGTAACTGGACTAAACTTTTGTCCCAGCGTAAGGTAACTAGACTAAACTTTAGTCCAAGCGTAAGATAACTGGACTAAACTTTAGTACATGCGTAAGGTAACTGGACTAAACTTTAGTACATGCGTAAGGTAACTGGACTAAACTTTAGTCCAACCGTAAGGTAACTGAACAAAACTTTAGTCCAACCGTAAGGTAACTGGACTAAACTGTAGTCCAAGCGTAAAGTAACTGAACAAAACTTTAGTCCAAGCGTAAGGTAACTGGACTAAACTTTAGTCCAACCGTAAGGTAACTGGACTAAACTTTAGTCCAACCGTAAGGTAACTGGACTAAACTTTAGTCCAAGCGTAAGGTAACTGAACTAAACTTTAGTTCAACCGTAAGGTAACTGGACTAAACTTTAGTCCAAGCGAAAGGTAACTGGACTAAACTTTAGTACATGCGTAAGGTAACTGGACTAAACTTTAGTCCAACCATAAGGTAACTGGACTAAACTTTAGTCCAACCGTAAGGTAACTGGACTAAACTTTAGTCCAAGCGTAAGGTAACTGAACTAAACTTTAGTTCAACCGTAAGGTAACTGGACTAAACTTTAGTCCAACCGTAAGGTAACTGAACTAAACTTTAGTCCAACCGTAAGGTAACTGGACTAAACTTTAGTCCAAGCGTAAGGTAACTGAACTATATTTTAGTTCAACCGTAAGGTAACTGGACTAAACTTTAGTCCAAGCGTAAGGTGAACTAAACTTTAGTTCAACCGTAAGGTAACTGAACTAAACTTTAGTCCAACCGTAAGGTAACTGGACTAAACTGTAGTCCGAGCGTAAGGTAACTGGACTAAACTTTAGTCCAACCGTAAGGTAACTGGACTAAACTTTAGTCCAAGCGTAAGGTAACTGAACTAAACTTTAGTTCAACCGTAAGGTAACTGGACTAAACTTTAGTCCAAGCGTAAGGTAACTGAACTAAACTTTAGTTCAACCGTAAGGTAACTGAACTAAACTTTAGTCCAACCGTAAGGTAACTGGACTAAACTGTAGTCCAAGCGTAAAGTAACTGAACAAAACTTTAGTCCCAGCGTAATGTAACTGGACTAAACTTTTGTCCCAGCGTAAGGTAACTAGACTAAACTTTAGTCCAAGCGTAAGATAACTGGACTAAACTTTAGTACATGCGTAAGGTAACTGGACTAAACTTTAGTACATGCGTAAGGTAACTGGACTAAACTTTAGTCCAACCGTAAGGTAACTGAACAAAACTTTAGTCCAACCGTAAGGTAACTGGACTAAACTGTAGTCCAAGCGTAAAGTAACTGAACAAAACTTTAGTCCAAGCGTAAGGTAACTGAACTAAACTTTAGTTCAACCGTAAGGTAACTGAACAAAACTTTAGTCCAAGCGTAAGGTAACTGAACTAAACTTTAGTTCAACCGTAAGGTAACTGAACTAAATTTTAGTTCAACCGTAAGGTAACTGAACTAAACTTTAGTTCAACCGTAAGGTAACTGGACTAAACATTAGTCCAACCGTAAGGTAACTGGACTAAACTTTAGTCCAAGCGTAAGGTAACTGAACTAAACTATAGTTCAACCGTAAGGTAACTGGACTAAACTTTAGTCCAAGCGTAAAGTAACTGAACAAAACTTTAGTCCAACCGTAAGGTAACTGGACTAAACTTTAGTCCTAGCGTAAGGTAACTGGACTAAACTTTAGTCCAACCGTAAGGTAACTGAACTAAATTTTAGTTCAACCGTAAGGTAACTGGACTAAATTTTAGTCTAACCGTAAGGTAACTGGACTAAAGTTTAGTCCAACCGTAAGGTAACTGGACTAAACTTTAGTCCAAGCGTAAGGTAACTGAACAAAACTTTAGTCCAACCGTAAGGTAACTGAACTAAATTTTAGTTCAACCGTAAGGTAACTGGACTAAACTTTAGTCCAACCGTAAGGTAACTGGACTAAACTTTAGTCCAACCGTAAGGTAACTGGACTAAACTTTAGTCCAAGCGTAAGGTAACTGAACAAAACTTTAGTCCAAGCGTAAGGTAACTGAACTAAACTTTAGTTCAACCGTAAGGTAACTGAACAAAACTTTAGTCCAAGCGTAAGGTAACTGAACAAAACTTTAGTCCAACCGTAAGGTAACTGGACTAAACTGTAGTCCAAGCGTAAAGTAACTGAACAAAACTTTAGTCCAAGCGTAAGGTAACTGAACTAAACTTTAGTTCAACCGTAAGGTAACTGAACAAAACTTTAGTCCAAGCGTAAGGTAACTGAACTAAACTTTAGTTCAACCGTAAGGTAACTGAACTAAATTTTAGTTCAACCGTAAGGTAACTGAACTAAACTTTAGTTCAACCGTAAGGTAACTGGACTAAACATTAGTCCAACCGTAAGGTAACTGGACTAAACTTTAGTCCAAGCGTAAGGTAACTGAACTAAACTATAGTTCAACCGTAAGGTAACTGGACTAAACTTTAGTCCAAGCGTAAAGTAACTGAACAAAACTTTAGTCCAACCGTAAGGTAACTGGACTAAACTTTAGTCCTAGCGTAAGGTAACTGGACTAAACTTTAGTCCAACCGTAAGGTAACTGAACTAAATTTTAGTTCAACCGTAAGGTAACTGGACTAAATTTTAGTCTAACCGTAAGGTAACTGGACTAAAGTTTAGTCCAACCGTAAGGTAACTGGACTAAACTTTAGTCCAAGCGTAAGGTAACTGAACAAAACTTTAGTCCAACCGTAAGGTAACTGAACTAAATTTTAGTTCAACCGTAAGGTAACTGGACTAAACTTTAGTCCAACCGTAAGGTAACTGGACTAAACTTTAGTCCAACCGTAAGGTAACTGGACTAAACTTTAGTCCAAGCGTAAGGTAACTGAACTAAACTTTAGTTCAACCGTAAGATAACTGGACTAAACTTTAGTCCAAGCGTAAGATAACTGGACTAAACTTTAGTACATGCGTAAGGTAACTGGACTAAACTTTAGTACATGCGTAAGGTAACTGGACTAAACTTTAGTCCAACCGTAAGGTAACTGGACTAAACTTTAGTCTAACCGTAAGGTAACTGGACTAAACTTTAGTCCAACCGTAAGGTAACTGGACTAAACTTTAGTACATGCGTAAGGTAACTGGACTAAACTTTAGTCCAACCGTAAGGTAACTGGACTAAACTTTAGTCCAAGCGTAAGGTAACTGAACAAAACTTTAGTCCAACCGTAAGGTAACTGAACTAAATTTTAGTTCAACCGTAAGGTAACTGGACTAAACTTTAGTCCAACCGTAAGGTAACTGGACTAAACTTTAGTACATGCGTAAGGTAACTGGACTAAACTTTAGTCCAACCGTAAGGTAACTGGACTAAACTTTAGTCCAACCGTAAGGTAACTGGACTAAACTTTTGTCCAACCGTAAGGTAACTGGACTAAACTTTTGTCCAAGCGTAAGGTAACTGAACTAAACTTTAGTTCAACCGTAAGGTAACTGGACTAAACTTTAGTCCAAGCGTAAGGTAACTGGACTAAACTTTAGTACATGCGTAAGGTAACTGGACTGAACTTTAGTACAACCGTAAGGTAACTGGACTAAACTTTAGTCCAACCGTAAGGTAACTGGACGAAACTTTTGTCCAAGCGTAAGGTAACTGAACTAAACTTTAGTTCAACTGTAAGGTAACTGGACTAAACGTTAGTCCAACCGTAAGGTAACTGGACTAAACTTTAGTCCAAGCGTAAGGTAACTGAACAAAACTTTAGTCCAACCGTAAGGTAACTGGACTAAACTTTAGTCCAACCGTAAGGTAACTGGACTAAACTTTAGTCCAAGCGTAAGGTAACTGAACAAAACTTTAGTCCAACCGTAAGGTAACTGAACTAAATTTTAGTTCAACCGTAAGGTAACTGGACTAAACTTTAGTCCAACCGTAAGGTAACTGGACTAAACTTTAGTCCAACCGTAAGGTAACTGGACTAAACTTTAGTCCAACCGTAAGGTAACTGGACTAAACTTTAGTCCAAGCGTAAGGTAACTGAACTAAACTTTAGTTCAACCGTAAGGTAACTGGACTAAACTTTAGTCCAAGCGAAAGGTAACTGGACTAAACTTTAGTACATGCGTAAGGTAACTGGACTAAACTTTAGTCCAACCATAAGGTAACTGGACTAAACTTTAGTCCAACCGTAAGGTAACTGGACTAAACTTTAGTCCAAGCGTAAGGTAACTGAACTAAACTTTAGTTCAACCGTAAGGTAACTGGACTAAACTTTAGTCCAACCGTAAGGTAACTGAACTAAACTTTAGTCCAACCGTAAGGTAACTGGACTAAACTTTAGTCCAAGCGTAAGGTAACTGAACTATATTTTAGTTCAACCGTAAGGTAACTGGACTAAACTTTAGTCCAAGCGTAAGGTGAACTAAACTTTAGTTCAACCGTAAGGTAACTGAACTAAACTTTAGTCCAACCGTAAGGTAACTGGACTAAACTGTAGTCCGAGCGTAAGGTAACTGGACTAAACTTTAGTCCAACCGTAAGGTAACTGGACTAAACTTTAGTCCAAGCGTAAGGTAACTGAACTAAACTTTAGTTCAACCGTAAGGTAACTGGACTAAACTTTAGTCCAAGCGTAAGGTAACTGAACTAAACTTTAGTTCAACCGTAAGGTAACTGAACTAAACTTTAGTCCAACCGTAAGGTAACTGGACTAAACTGTAGTCCAAGCGTAAAGTAACTGAACAAAACTTTAGTCCCAGCGTAATGTAACTGGACTAAACTTTTGTCCCAGCGTAAGGTAACTAGACTAAACTTTAGTACAAGCGTAAGGTAACTGAACTAAACTTTAGTTCAACCGTAAGGTAACTGGACTAAACTTTAGTCCAACCGTAAGGTAACTGAACTAAATTTTAGTTCAACCGTAAGGTAACTGAACTAAACTTTAGTCCAACCGTAAGGTAACTGGACTGAACTGTAGTCCAAGCGTAAAGTAACTGAACAAAACTTTAGTCCAAGCGTAAGGTAACTGAACTAAACTTTAGTTCAACCGTAAGGTAACTGAACTAAATTTTAGTTCAACCGTAAGGTAACTGAACTAAACTTTAGTCCAACCGTAAGGTAACTGGACTAAACTGTAGTCCAAGCGTAAAGTAACTGAACAAAACTTTAGTCCAAGCGTAAGGTAACTGAACTAAACTTTAGTTCAACCGTAAGGTAACTGAACTAAATTTTAGTTCAACCGTAAGGTAACTGAACTAAACTTTAGTTCAACCGTAAGGTAACTGGACTAAACTTTAGTCCAACCGTAAGGTAACTGGACTAAACTTTAGTCCAAGCGTAAGGTAACTGAACTAAACTATAGTTCAACCGTAAGGTAACTGGACTAAACTTTAGTCCAAGCGTAAAGTAACTGAACAAAACTTTAGTCCAACCGTAAGGTAACTGGACTAAACTTTAGTCCTAGCGTAAGGTAACTGGACTAAACTTTTGTCCCAGCGTAACGTAACTAGACTAAACTTTAGTCCAAGCGTAAGGTAACTGAACTAAACTTTAGTTCAACCGTAAGGTAACTGGACTAAACTTTAGTCCAACCGTAAGGTAACTGGACTAAACTTTAGTCCAAGCGTAAGGTAACTGGACTAAACTTTAGTCCAAGCGTAAGGTAACTGAACTAAACTTTAGTTCAACCGTAAGGTAACTGGACTAAACTTTAGTCCAAGCGTAAGGTAACTGAACTAAACTTTAGTTCAACCGTAAGGTAACTGAACTAAACTTTAGTCCAACCGTAAGGTAACTGGACTAAACTGTAGTCCAAGCGTAAAGTAACTGAACAAAACTTTAGTCCCAGCGTAATGTAACTGGACTAAACTTTTGTCCCAGCGTAAGGTAACTAGACTAAACTTTAGTCCAAGCGTAAGGTAACTGCACTAAACTTTAGTTCAACCGTAAGGTAACTGGACTAAACTTTAGTCCAACCGTAAGGTAACTGGACTAAACTTTAGTCCAAGCGTAAGGTATTTGAACTAAACTTTAGTTCAACCGTAAGGTAACTGAACTAAACTTTAGTCCAACCGTAAGGTAACTGGACTAAACTTTAGTCCAAGCGTAAAGTAACTGAACAAAACTTTAGTCCAAGCGTAAGGTAACTGAACTAAACTTTAGTTCAACCGTAAGGTAACTGAACTAAATTTTAGTTCAACCGTAAGGTAACTGAACTAAACTTTAGTTCAACCGTAAGGTAACTGGACTAAACTTTAGTCCAACCGTAAGGTAACTGGACTAAACTTTAGTCCAAGCGTAAGGTAACTGAACTAAACTATAGTTCAACCGTAAGGTAACTGGACTAAACTTTAGTCCAAGCGTAAGGTAACTGAACTAAACTTTAGTTCAACCGTAAGGTAACTGGACTAAACTTTAGTACATGCGTAAGGTAACTGGACTAAACTTTAGTCCAACCGTAAGGTAACTGGACTAAACTTTAGTCCAACCGTAAGGTAACTGAACTAAACTTTAGTCCAACCGTAAGGTAACTGGACTAAACTTTAGTCCAAGCGTAAAGTAACTGAACAAAACTTTAGTCCAAGCGTAAGGTAACTGAACTAAACTTTAGTTCAACCGTAAGGTAACTGAACTAAATTTTAGTTCAACCGTAAGGTAACTGAACTAAACTTTAGTTCAACCGTAAGGTAACTGGACTAAACTTTAGTCCAACCGTAAGGTAACTGGACTAAACTTTAGTCCAAGCGTAAGGTAACTGAACTAAACTATAGTTCAACCGTAAGGTAACTGGACTAAACTTTAGTTCAAGCGTAAGGTAACTGAACTAAACTTTAGTTCAACCGTAAGGTAACTGGACTAAACTTTAGTACATGCGTAAGGTAACTGGACTAAACTTTAGTCCAACCGTAAGGTAACTGGACTAAACTTTAGTCCAAGCGTAAGGTAACTGAACTAAACTTTAGTTCAACCGTAAGGTAACTGGACTAAACTTTAGTCCAACCGTAAGGTAACTGGACTAAACTTTAGTCCAAGCGTAAGGTAACTGAACAAAACTTTAGTCCAACCGTAAGGTAACTGAACTAAACTTTAGTCCAACCGTAAGGTAACTGGACTAAACTTTAGTTCAACCGTAAGGTAACTAAACTAAACTTTAGTCCAACCGTAAGGTAACTGGACTAAACTTTAGTCCAAGCGTAAGGTAACTGAACTAAACTTTAGTTCAACCGTAAGGTAACTGGACTAAACTTTAGTCCAACCGTAAGGTAACTGGACTAAACTTTAGTCCAAGCGTAAGGTAACTGAACAAAACTTAATAATAATAATAATTTATTACGCACAAGGCGTGCTAATCTTACAAAAGAGAGCAGAACACACGAGAAAAACAATCACACATAAATGACAACTGTATCGATATGGAATGAAGGAGGGGTATCTGAACAGGGTTTACAAAGTTTGGGGCGGATTTTGGGGTAACACTGGTTTAGTTGGGGCTAATCTTTTAGAAAGGGAGCGTGTAGATTTAGGAATTTTGATATTTTTCATGAGTTTTAAGTAAAGTGAACCTGCACGCACTGTGAAAAACTGGGCTCGTAGCGACGTGCGAGGGGCAGAAAAATGGATTTTGTTCTGTCCTCCACGCGTCACGGAATTTCGAATGGCGAAAAAGGAGTCCTTTGTGATTCGGCAACGTCCGCTGAGTATTTTGCTGACCATCGAGATATCAAAGACGTTGCGTCTTTGAGCGAGGGACGGGAGATCTAGTCTGCGGTTTCTAAACTCTGCACAGGGCATATGACCGTATTTCGCCAACCCTGACCTAATAAACAGTTTGCGCGTAAAGTCGTTTTGAACCTTTTCAAGTCGCTTAACGTACCCTTTTTCGGAATTAAAAACTGTAGTTCCGAACTCCACTACAGGCCTTACGTATGTCTTGTAGATCTTAAGCCAGATGTCGATATCGCGGGAGGTGATTGCCTTGAAAAGGTTGTAAATCCTGTGTTTTGCAGCCGTAACAATGCGATGGCAGTGTGTTGCAAATGAGAGGGTAGGAGTCACAATAAAACCTAAATCTCGTGCACCCACAGCGTTTACCGGCAATATAGTACCGTTTAAGGTGTATGAAAAGTGGGGGTTTGTAGGCCCTAGGTGTACAATCTGAGATTTTTCGATGGAGATGGGCAGGGCCCAGTCTATTGACCACTGCCACATGAGGTCAATGCTAGTTTGTAATGCAAATCTACAGCTGTCGGACGAGATCGCACGGTAAATTTTCGTGTCGTCGGCAAAGACTTTGCAAGTCACACCACCTTGCGTAAGGAGACATGGAAGCTCATGGGTATAAACGTTGAATAGGAGGGGGGAGAGGCAGGTACCTTGTGGGACACCGCTATTCACGGGGAAAGTTTTGGAAAGTGTGTTTTTGTAGCGCACTTGGAAGGAGCGGTCGGACAAGAAGCCTTTAATCCATCTAAGGACCATAGGATGTAGCTTAAGGGCCTCTAGTTTTGCGAACAGTTTATGATGATTTACGCGATCGAAGGCCTTCGAAAAATCGAAATAGACTATATCCACGCCTTGCTTGTTATCCAAAGAGAGAGTCCAATCGTTGAGTGACTCAAGCATTTGAGTTTCGACCGATTTGCCTTTTCGGAAACCGTGTTGATGAGGAGATATGACGTTATTCACCTCCAGGTGTAATGTTAAATACGGTTTGAGTAACTTTTCAAAAAGACGGGAAAAAGTCGAGGTGATGCTCACTGGTCTCAAGTTAGCGGTCGTGGCCGGTTTGCCGTTTTTGGGGATAGGTGTGACTATGGCATGACGCCAGCGGGAGGGAATTTCGCCTCTCCAGAGGGAGAGATTGAAAATTATCTCTAGTGGCTGTCCTAAATAAATCGCAAATTTCTTTGTGAATTCCAATGGGATTTCATCCGGGGTTGCGGCGTGGGATATATTCCAAGAAGAGAGCGTTTTGATTATAGAAACCTTATCGAAATAAGGGGCTGAGTGCATAGGGTGGGAGATATTTATCAGTTTTGGGTCTGTAGGGGTACGGTCCCTACTGGTAAATGCGGATGCGAAGGACAGGGCAATGTAATTTGCGGCTGTGGTATCTGAAGTGAGAGGGGTGCCGTCTTTATCTAGCAGAATCTTGTTAGAATGCGCGGGTTTAGTTCGTCTCTTGACTATTTTATACAGATCTCGAGACCTTGCGTTTCCTAGCGTGTTCTTTTCAGCGTTTCTGCGATATTTACACGTTTCTCTATCTAACTTTGCTTTGAGATCTGCATACTGAGCCCAAGTTTCCGCGGAGTCTAACGTACGGGCTTTCTGCCAAATTCTATCTGCATGGGCGGTGAGGTTTTGCAGATGCGTAGGCAGCATTTTTCGGGAGTTTCGGGACACAAGGGGGACAAAGTCATCGTGCGCTTTCTTGCGAATTTGAAGGAAATGCTCGTACATCGCATCCACCGTAGCTATATTCGAAAATTCGGCGTGCCAATCGATGCTGGCTAGTCTGAGTGCCACTGAATCCGAATCCATTTCCCGGTAGTTGCGGACTAACAGGGGGATCACAGGAGAGTATGGAACTGATAGCTTAAAGTGAATGAGGCAATGATCGGTATTTCCCAGTGGAGGGAATACAGCTGTTTCGTGCACGAAATCGGTTGTGTCAGAGAGAACTAGGTCTAAGGTGTTTCCTTCTCTTGTGGGCTGCAATACCGAGTTTTCGAATCCACTACCTGCAATATCTTCGCGAAAAAGGACCCCCAGGGGGGACTGGGAAAAGGAATTTTTACCGAAATCGGGGAAATTAAAATCTCTGAGGAGTAAAATGGGGAAATCCACAGTACAAAAGTCGTTTATCGCTTGGAAAAGTAGTTCTGTCAAGTTTGTGCTAACGGCGGGCACTCTGTAAACCAAAATAGAACGAAATTTAACGATATCCGATCCGAAAAAATCGACTACAAGTACCTCGTAGGCGTCCTTAGACTGAATTTCTGCGATTACATTGTATTTTATGCCTGAGCGTACAAAAATTCCTAGACCTCCACCTTTTTTGCGGGAGCGGTCTAAACGGACGAATTCGTAGTGGGAATTTAAGTCTGAGAGAACAGTAACCGAATCAAAAGAGGGTTTGAGCAAAGTTTCCGTGAGCCACAGTAAGTCAATCGAATTTGCTAAAAGAAAAGCATGTACCTGGGGAATATTTTTGGAAAGAGAACGAATATTAATTAGCGAACCATTAAAACCAATGTTACCCGGGGAATCCCGCTGAGAATTACTTAGAAATTTCTAAAGGGGGGGTAGGGAGGATTAGGATAAGGATGAGAAGGGAAATAAACCGGCCTGGACGATGAAGCAGCAGGAAAGGGAGGGCAGAAGAGCGGCGGTGCGCCCCATGGCGAAGACGACGGCGGGCAGGAGAAGTTGAACGGCAGAGGGCGAGGAGACGAATGAGCGAGCGGCGGCACACGGATGGACGATCGATGGGCGCGATCGATAAGAGGGCGGGCGGCACGATCAAAGTGGGGACGCGGGATCGCATGACGCTGGCGGGAACGCTCTTCTCGGAAGAGCGATTCCCGAATCCAAACACCATGGAACGGCGAGTGGCGAATCCAAGGGGCATTGATCAGGCTAGTCTTAGCAGCTTTGGAGTTTGGGAAAACTACTTTTACGAGACGCTTCTTGTGGGTGTTAAGTTTTCCCATGCGGAATACGGCGGAAGGAGCCTCTTCTACACCAACTACGGCAAGGAGGGAGCGTACGGTCGCGAGGTCCTTGGAAGAGCACATCTGTGGATCCGAGGACTGAGTTTCGGGGAGATTTCCGATGACTATCGATCGCCGGCGTTCGACGTTCTCGACGATAGCGTGGCAGAAGGCGAAATCGCCAAGGAGGTCTTCCTTTTGCGAGGTCAATGGAAGCGATCGAGCGGAGGTCGTAGCCGGGGTCTCCATGTGTTCCGAGTCTTCGGAGCAGGCCTGAGAGGAGAGAGAATTCACCTGTAGTCTTAGCTCTTCACAGTCTTGCCGGACGTCGCGTAACTCGTCGGCGAGGGAGGAAATGGTATCGATCAGTCGACTGAAGATGGTCTTCATGGTGTCCGGAACATCGCCCAATCCGTGGAGAAGATGGGGGAGCGAGTCTTGAAGAGGGATAAGAAGAGAGTCGGCGTCCCTACGTCGTTTCCTGGTCTAAACAGAAGAAGAGACGGGTGTGAATGTCCCGCTCTCAGGTGGAGGATCGTGTAGGAGATCACCTGACATGTTGACGTGGGAGCGGGTAGACAACAGATTCGGGGAGAGCTCGATTCCGCCGGGTAGGTCGATTCCTAGGGAGAGCGCGATTCGACCAGCCGCACAGGGGAGCGACGCGGGGTCGAAACTTTAGTCCAACCGTAAGGTAACTGAACTAATCTTTAGTCCAACCGTAAGATAACTGGACTAAACTTTAGTCCAAGCGTAAGGTAACTGAACTAAATTTTAGTTCAACCGTAAGGTAACTGGACTAAACTTTAGTCCAAGCGTAAGGTGAACTAAACTTTAGTTCAACCTTAAGGTAACTGAACTAAACTTTAGTCCAACCGTAAGGTAACTGGACTAAACTGTAGTCCAAGCGTAAAGTAACTGAACAAAACTTTAGTCCCAGCGTAATGTAACTGGACTAAACTTTTGTCCCAGCGTAAGGTAACTAGACTAAACTTTAGTCCAAGCGTAAGGTAACTGAACTAAACTTTAGTTCAACCGTAAGGTAACTGGACTAAACTTTAGTTCAACCGTAAGGTAACTGGACTAAACTTTAGTCCAAGCGTAAGGTAACTGAACTAAACTTTAGTTCAACCGTAAGGTAACTGAACTAAACTTTAGTCCAACCGTAAGGTAACTGGACTAAACTGTAGTCCAAGCGTGAAGTAACTGAACTAAACTTTAGTTCAACCGTAAGGTAACTGAACTAAACTTTAGTTCAACCGTAAGGTAACTGAACTAAATTTTAGTTCAACCGTGAGGTAACTGAACTAAACTTTAGTTCAACCGTAAGGTAACTGGACTAAACTTTAGTTCAACCGTGAGGTAACTGAACTAAACTTTAGTTCAACCGTAAGGTAACTGAACTAAATTTTAGTTCAACCGTGAGGTAACTGAACTAAACTTTAGTTCAACCGTAAGGTAACTGGACTAAACTTTAGTCCAACCGTAAGGTAACTGGACTAAACTTTAGTCCAAGCGTAAGGTAACTGAACTAAAATTTAGTTCAACCGTAAGGTAACTGGACTAAACTTTAGTCCAAGCGTAAGGTGAACTAAACTTTAGTTCAACCGTAAGGTAACTGAACTAAACTTTAGTCCAACCGTAAGGTAACTGGACTAAACTGTAGTCCGAGCGTAAGGTAACTGGACTAAACTTTAGTCCTAGCGTAAGGTAACTGGACTAAACTTTAGTCCAACCGTAAGGTAACTGGACTAAACTTTAGTCCAAGCGTAAGGTAACTGAACTAAACTTTAGTTCAACCGTAAGGTTACTGAACTAAACTTTAGTCCAACCGTAAGGTAACTGGACTAAACTGTAGTCCAAGCGTAAAGTAACTGAACAAAACTTTAGTCCCAGCGTAATGTAACTGGACTAAACTTTTGTCCCAGCGTAAGGTAACTAGACTAAACTTTAGTCCAAGCGTAAGGTAACTGAACTAAACTTTAGTTCAACCGTAAAGTAACTGGACTAAACTTTAGTCCAACCGTAAGGTAACTGGACTAAACTTTAGTCCAAGCGTAAGGTAACTGAACTAAACTTTAGTTCAACCGTAAGGTAACTGAACTAAACTTTAGTCCAACCGTAAGGTAACTGGACTAAACTGTAGTCCAAGCGTAAAGTAACTGAACAAAACTTTAGTCCAAGCGTAAGGTAACTGAACTAAACTTTAGTTCAACCGTAAGGTAACTGAACTAAATTTTAGTTCAACCGTAAGGTAACTGAACTAAACTTTAGTTCAACCGTAAGGTAACTGGACTAAACTTTAGTCCAACCGTAAGGTAACTGGACTAAACTTTAGTCCAAGCGTAAGGTAACTGAACTAAACTATAGTTCAACCGTAAGGTAACTGGACTAAACTTTAGTCCAAGCGTAAGGTAACTGAACTAAACTTTAGTTCAACCGTAAGGTAACCGGACTAAACACACTTTCTCTGCTTCCCTACTTGGGTCACGATTGGGACTTAATTCAGTTACCTTACGCTTGGACTAAAGTTTAGTCCAGTTACCTTACGGTTGGATTAAACTTTGCTTTCTCACAGAAAACCTAACAATGAAAAAACCTGTTATTGTAATTTGCATTAACAGTTTTTATGAGTATTACATAATTATGATAGCCCTAGTATGCCATGTTATATTCGCACATCCTTGTCTATATCTTGCACTCTATGGCTAACTTCCCTACTTGGGTCACGATTGCGCCACAAGGGACTGACTTATTGGCGCGAAGAGCGCTTGACGCAACCCGCTGGCAAGTACATTAACCTGTCTGAGATCAGGTTTCACCATGACGCTTTTTTCATCAATATGAAGTGTTGATTCCTTTTTTTAAACAAACGTTTTACAAAGATCACGTGTTTGTGTAAAATCCTCTGCAGCTTCTTATTTCAATAGTTGGAATCAGCCGCACCTCCACCATACTAATAGGTAACGATGTCATTATACTATTCCCTTTTGACGGTCACGGTGTTTTATTGCTCGTTGGGTATTCCCTCGCAGATCGCCGATCGCCATTCCGCGCTGCGTCTCGTCCGTCGCGAGCACTTTGCTCCGCCGGATTGTCCTCTGACGTGTTGAGCAAACACACGACTCACAACCCCGTTCATATTCACCTACCTGCGGAAATGACAGAGTGCGGGAGGGTAATGAGAAGGAGTTGAAGAAAATGATCGGTGTTTGTGGAATACTTGGTGGATAATTGTCAGAAAGGTGCCAACGGATCGGCGGCAATTGAAAAGCTAATATTGGTTTTCTTCGTTTGGATAACAGCGCCCCACCTACACGGCAAACAGATCCTTGTTCATTGCAGCTGTGGTTCAGTGAAGCGACTACCTATTTATTAACAAAACATGTTAGCACTTTTGACTTGCTCAAATGCTTTAGATTGAAAAAAATCTAAATATGTCAAAGAAAAGTCAGTATTTTTTCCCTAAAAATCAAGATGTAAACAACACGTTTCCGGATTGTTTAACTTCTTAGTTTTCCAAGAACTCTAATTTTAACCACAGTTATTGTTACAAGTATATCTGTTTTGCATATATTACTTTGTAATGCAAATTGCACAGTACTCCTTTTCATTGTCATCCATTCTGTTAACACTTTTCCACTTGAACTTGAAAAATTCACCCAAATCACGCATTTCGTGCAAGAAAAATAGAACCGCTGCTAAGGAATTTTATGCTTGGCGAGTCTTCCTTGTACCAGTTGTTTAAGATGTCCCTGAAAGACTTTCTCGCAAGTTAAAATCAATATCACGCTTAACATGCCTTAACATTTAACTTATAATCAAAAAACCCAAACTTTTCAATTTGTATCAGGTTGTTTTTGTAATTTTGATTTACTATGACCAACTGTTCCGAGAGAATCGAACATTTTATGCTAATACGTTTTATGCTTTTGGTTTGTTGTTCCTCTAACTGGCTGTTGCGTTTATCCCTGAAAAATGGCTGCTCGAAAGCCCCGAAGATCCCGTGTTCCTTTTTTCCCTTCCCGTTTGCTCGATGCTTCGATCTTTTCCGGTACCATGGCGGTGCCGGGAAAGACAGGTCGCCGGTTGACCGTAATGCAAATAGAGGCACTTCTGCCTTACCGAAGGCGAGTCAGCGCTGATCCTCAAGACAAACAGCACACGGAACGAGGGGATAAGATGATGGGATCAATGGGTCACAGGGCAAGTGCCTTATCCTTCAATGTTGGTTTGAGAGTGAAAAATATTTTTTAGAACATTTGTCGTAAGATTTGTATTATTCGAACTCAAGACTTGTATTATGCGAACGATTAATAAGATCCTACTACGAAATCCCCATTTTCGGAATCTGAATCGGCGGTTGAAAAAAGGGAATGCAGAACTACCTACATATAGCTGTCGCCAAATTGGAGTCATGCCCATAAAATTAGAATGTTCCAGTGATCCTCTGTTGACATTGAAGTTCGTAGTCTAATCAGTAGACACCAGAGCATGCTTTGCACATTTCCGCAATTAACATATGCATTCATTTTGGCGACAGCTATATAATGTTTATGAAAGTTTCGGTTATCTGATATTTTTCTCAGTAGTTCAGGACAATCATTTTCGCAGGCTTTTGTGACAAATGCTTCCTCGATTCCTTAGCTACTCGAGTTTCACTTAACAGAAAAATTCAATCGCGGAGTGAAAGTTATTGCAAATATTGCACACACGGTGTCAAAATTTACATGTTCGAGTCACCGCGGAGAAATTTTTCAGTTAAGTGAAACTTAACCCCATTATATCGATAGCTTAAAGCAACAAATCCACTTTTATAGAAAAATTTTCGGATCACTCTACATCGAGCAATCAATCTGCGTTCGGCAACCTCGACCTAAAGGTCGCTTTTTTCACAAAATGTGTACTTTAAACCATTTTTATCTGGTCTATTTTGTCTATGTTCTGTTCCACGTTTAGAAACAGTGTTGAAAAACAGGTTTAATTAAAAAAAATCACTTGTCTAGCTATTTATTTCAAACTGCTTACATCCAAAATGTGAAGAAGGCGCGCCCTTTGGCTAACTTCCATTCTAAGAGGCGAAAATTGAGGAAAGAGGATTTTTAAGACGTAGAATGATAAATGTTAGTTAAATACCTTGTTTGAGCAGTTTAACTCACTTTGAAACCCGAAACCAAGCGGAGATGGCCGAAAATGCAAGGTGGGGCCATAGTTTTGCACCGGCCCGAAAACGCAGAAAAGTCGATAAATGAATATTTTTCTTAAACAATCTATAATGTAACATAGGACAATAGGATTTTCTTACAAGCAGAATTCAATGAGATAGGTGCCGTAAAATGAAAATTTCGTTCAAGCAAGTTTTTGGCGGTTTAAGGGGTGGGGCCATAGTTTTGCACCGCAGTGTATGTCGTCGTCATATTCCAGATCAAGGACTGGTCGGTTACTGGGCCAAACACAAATTGATGTTGAAGGACATGTCTCCGTGACTCTTTTCATAGTGTCAACAATTATGTAATTAACGAAGAATGGTGCAGCAACGGCGCTTTGAATAACTCCTGTGTCTACTAAGAAGGGCATGATTGTTTCATTAGAGCGTTGAATCGCGGCACTTCGAACAGGCTTGTTTCTGTCCAGGCGGTCGAAAGCTAATGCGAAACATAGAAAGATGACCTGTGTTTCCTTTCCGTAAGCGCGACGTCTCTTCAGGATACGCTAGAGGATGAAGATCTAGTCCACTAGGAGAGCGAACTCACTGGAAACCACACCGAACATCTCTTGTCGTTGTCTCCCGCTACCTAGACAGCCGCAATGGACAGGACTTTGTTTCTTTTGCCGATGTTGATCCCCACTGCATAGTGTTTTCTTGATCGCCGACGGGGGGGGGGGGGGGGGGGATAGGCGGGCATAAAGAGGGCCATTGCGGTTCATTGTGCGTGAGAAAAATACCCCCAAATTAAATACCCCCAAATTCGTGTTTCCCATTGAGAAAAAGCACAAAAATGACCCCGCATCTCTAATCAGCAGATAAATAAATTGTCAGCAGATAAAGAAAATTATTTCAAAGGAAGACGATATATTGGTAAACAAGATTCATTTAAAAACAACACATCCCAGTTAACCCAGAAGACAGTTTCAACAAAGATTATCAACTAGAGACGAAGTTCGGCATACACGGGAGCGTGATCGGAGCCACTGGTACCGTCCAGGATGTTGCTTTCCACAACCTGAATTATATTTTCAATTGTCACCGATGCGATATAATAACTATACAAACACATTAAAGGAAAGTAAACCAACCTTGTTCATAATGCGTTCGCTTACGAGGATGTAGTCCAGGCGCCATCCGATGTTCTTGGCACGAGCACCTCCGCGATACGACCAGAACGAATACTTCTGGAGATCAGGATGCAGCTCGCGGAACGTATCCTGAAACCATGGAGAATTTTACTGGGAAACTGGATAAAAAAACCTTGAACCCCTTGCTGAGCAGGTTGGTAAACCAGTCCCTCTCATCTTGCGAGAAGCCGGGGGTTCGATTGTAGTTCTCTTTGGGCTTCGCGAGATCTGAGTAAAAACATCATAAAATACACCCAGACATAGTTACCAATTTCGTCGTGAGCTACGTTCAAGTCGCCGCAGTAGACCACAGGCTTAATCTGGTCGAGAGCACCAATCTAAAAAACCAATTTTTAATGCAAAAAAAAAAAACAAAAATACCTTGGCAACTAGGAGGTTTTCCCAAATCTCGCGCTTCTCCTTGTTCTTGAATCCCAACCCGATGTTGGGCACATAAGCCCCAAGTAAGAAGAACTTCTCGTACTCGGCAACAATAAGGCGGCCTTCCGCGTCCAATTCGTCGTCTCCGATTCCAATTTCCACCTAGATTAAGTTACAAAACTGCAATTTACTAAACGCTACCTTTATCGGCTTCTCCTTGCTGAACAGGGCAACACCAGAATATCCTCCACCCATCACCGTGGCCGGGGCAAGCGTCATGGAGTAGTCCTGAACACGTAAATTCAGAAAACAGTGAAAATACCTTGAACATGTCGTGAGGAATGATCTCTTTGGTCTTGATTTCAGAGAGGAACACAATGTCGTACGGGAAAGGCCAGTTGGTCGGCCAGCCATTTTTCTAAATTAAAAAAAATAAATAAAACAATACAGGACATGGGAGAAAATATCAAACCAAACCTTAATAAAAGCGCGGTAGCTAGCAACGTTCCAGCAACAAATTTTAAGAGTAGCGTCGTCCAACTTTCGCTGCTTGGTCGGTATTTCCATGGGGCTATCAGCCCTTCCACTCCTTTTCTTAACCTCCATTTCTAAAATGCATATTTGTAGACATTTAGAAGAGTGAAAATAGGAAGAACAGTAAAGAAAACCACAGGAGAATTCAAAAAGAAAAGGATTAAAAATCGCAAGAGGATTTGGGAATATACGGATCCCTTATATAAACTTAATTGTTGGAATATTTTAATTTTTACGTTATAACTTAAAAAGTTAAAAAAATAAACAATTACGTCAACAAAAAACAAGCAAACCACTATCAGACGACGGCAGATGTGAAGGGGAATGGACGCAAAATTAGTGTGACCGGTGCCTTTTGCACTTGCACGCGGACTTTTTGCTCGCACGCCAAGTAGTCTGTAGCCCTTCCTCTGCGGTTCTCCCTCCAAATTTCCTGCTTAATGCTATCACATGGGATTGTTTTTGCTATTTTGGTTTGATTTTTTTATTTTAGTTTTTTAAAAATTGATTTTTAATTATTGTGGGTTCATGAGAGAAAACTACTCCTCGTTTATTTTCGCTGCTTCTTTATATTGCGGTTTATGTATTTGTTGTGTCTCTTTCTTTTTTCTCTTGTTTTGAGACATTTATTTTATTTACCTTCTAGAATGGGGCGGTTGGCCCTTGACTTTCTGTACTTCCGACGATTCCGGTCGCTTTTGAAGCTGTTCTTTCCCACTACCTGGCTCGCCTTCCTCGTGGTTGTTCTTTCGTTTCTGGGTAATTTCCTCAGTTGTTCATTTAAAAAATACTTTACTTCAGGTGAAGTCACCACCTACCTCGTCGGTATTCTTGCCAGTGAGTTCTTCGTCGCTCTGGGTAACAAGGACTTTCCGGCTTTCCGCATTTTGGCGGCTAAAGCCACTTGCTACATCATCGCCAAGTCCTTAGTCAGATTTTATGTGTTTAATTCTCGTTTATCTTCTATTTTTAGTCCTTTTCGTTGATCAAGTACATGTCTGCCGTGCTCGCCATCAAATGCCGCCAGATTTGCAGTTTTACGTTGCACAGACTCTACTTCAAGCGACGTGCTGTCTACAAACTCTCGTTCATCGGCGATGTTCTGGACAATCCGTTCGTTTTTCACCTCGTTTATTTGTTTAACAAATTTAGGGATCAGAGAATGACCCAGGACGTGGAGAAAACTACCCTGATTCTTGCCTGCGAACTACTCGGCCCTGTCATCACGGTTCCCGCTATTATTTTGTGCTATTCCTACCTTACTTTTGACAGGTATATTTCAATATTTAACGTGGTTTTTAGTTCCGGTTGGATGGGCCCCGTCACGATCTATGTCTACTTCTTGGTAGTTACGATTGTGAACAAGTTCCTGATTTCGCCGATTGTCGGTCTGGTTAATGAGCAGGAAAGAAAAGAAAAAGAATTTAGGTTAGTCAAATTCTTGTTTTCAAAATAAATCAATCCGTTTCAGGCTTCGCCACACGGAAGTTCAGTCCAACGTCGATTCTATTGCTTTCTACCAGTCTGGGCTCTTGGGAAACGTCATGGCCAACCAAAAGCTGAAGTCTTACCTAAAAACACAGGTTTTTATGAATGCCACTGATATATTTTTCATTTAAAATTTAGAAACGATTTATTAACTGGAGATTGGCGCTGTCTTTTGTGAACGACGTGTTCGACAACTTTGGCGGAATCCTCTCGTATCTTGTCATCGGTTTCCCTATCTTTTTCACTCGTTCTTACGACGATGCCCCTCCAGCTGAACTGAGCGGCATTGTGTCTAAAGTATTTGCCCCGTTGTTTTAATTTTAATTGATTTTCAGAATGCCTTTTTCTACATGTATCTCCTCTACAGTCTCACCAATCTCATTGCTCTTTTCGATAAGCTTGGAAGCCTTGCCGGAGTGACCCATAGGTGGGAGGCCCTAATGGTTTTCATGAATGCTAATTATTCTCTATGCTAATTATTCTCAGGGTGACCGAATTGTTTGACGAACTCCGTCGATTCCACAATGACTGCTTGGAATTGGATCGTCCTCCTTCGACAGTTCCGTCTAGAGTTGTCATTCTCGGATCTGAAGAAGATGAAAAGCAGGCTGCTACCAGAATGGTAAGTGATTCGCTTTAATGAACACTAATTTAAGCGTTTAGATTGAAGAGCTTCATGGCAAACAACTGTCTCTGGAGAGGGATAGTGACGATATCGAGGAGGCCGAGTACTTGCTGGGTGAGTCGATCTTTTATTAATTCTACTTTTATTATATTCAACGTTTTAGGTGCTTGAGATCAGCGAGGTGAGGAATGGTCTGATGATGGAGTCGCCATCACTGTAGATTCGGTTTCGCTTTCCACTCCCTCTGACCAAGATAATGCGATTGTGACAAGTACGTTGTTTCAGTTATTTTACATAACTGAGACTTTTCAGGTCTCTCGGTTCAGCTCATCCAGGGACAGAACGTGTTGTTGACCGGTGATAGTGGAACTGCAAAAACTGCGCTGTTCAGGATGGTCTCTGGAATGTGGACACCAGCCACTGGTATTATTATAATCTAGTTGTAACGTTGGGTTATTCTTTAGGAAAAGTCTATCGCCACTGGGCTTCTAGGCCACACAACATGCTCTTTATTTCTCAAAAGCCCTATTTCCCATCCGGGGCCACCACTCTTCGCCAGCAGATTGTCTACCCCGTGAAGGCGATTCCTGTCACTAAAGGTTTAACTGTGTGTTTCTGTTTTTAAAGTAGTTTTTGCAGATGGTCCTCGTTTGAAAGCTATCCTGGAATCTCTCAAACTCGACTACCTCATTGAGCGTTGTCAGGGCTCCAACACTCCTGTTGATTGGGATTGGTTGGTTCCTTTCGCAGCAAAAATAAAATTGTATATTTAGGATGAAGACGCTCTCGTCGGGTGAATTGCAGCGCCTCTCGATCGCTCGCGTTTTGTACACCAAGCCTCGAATCGCGTTCTTGGACGAAGCTACTAGCGCTGTGGGACTGGAGATGGAGGTGCAGATTTACCGCCTTCTGCAGCAGGTGATTTTTATTTTTGATGTGATGTATCGTGCGCACTGGAACTGCGGGTCGCCTAATTAGAATCAAAGATATTTGTTAGATCTCTGCAATCTTGATTGGATTTTTTCCGCAGAATTCATTGTTGAAATTTTTATTCACAAACATAAAATTAGTTCCTATTCATGAACACATTTTTAGGAAGGAATCACCTTCGTATCCATTGGTCACCGTTTCTCGCTGCAGCAGTTGCATGACTTCGAGCTCCACTTATACGGCCACGGCAACTGGAGTTTCAATGACATCGATGCTACGTCCTTTGCCCGTCATAATTCCACCATGGGTACCGATTGCGATGTCTCCATTCCTCTCTGAGCACATCTGTTCCTCTCTCGAATACGGTTATGTCAAAAGGGTATTGGCCCTCTTCTGTACTCTAACCTGCATTTTTTGTTTGTGCATGGTGTAGAGGTTAGGTTGTTTGGGAATGTTGTTTTTGCCCTACTTTCGCTCACAGTGATCTATTTTGTAACTGTACGCTTAGCGCTACATTTGCTTTCTCGCCCTGTTTAATAGTTAGCTTATTCAAGCATGATGACATGTGTCCCTCTTATCCTGTTGTTGAAAGTGAATCCTTGGGTTGTCCATTGTTGGCGGGAAAATAAATTTATTGTTGCACCAACTTTGGTTATTCTACTTTTGCCGTATTTTGCCAAGGAGTGGATGCATCACCCTGAGGCATCAGGAACCATAGCTGAAGTAGTTCAGCATATCAACTAATGTAAGAGCCACTCTAAATCACTTTAGGAGGGGAAAGTCTTTGATGGTTCAAAGGTCGTGTTAGTGTTTGCTGAACCTCTCTAGCTCGTACACCAGGACGGGCAAGTACGAGAGAGAGAGAGAGAGAGAGAGAGAGAGAGAGAGAGAGAGAGAGCGAAAGGGAGAGAGTGAGAGTGAGAGAAAGTGAGAGAGAGAGAGAGAGAGAGAGAAAGAGAGGGAGAAAGAGAGAGCGAGAGGGAGAAGGAAAGAGTGAGAAAGAGAGAGAGAGAGCAAGAGGGAGAGAGTGAGAAAGAGAGAGAGAGAGAGAGAGAGAGAGATAGAGAGAGATAGAGAGAGAGAGAGAGAGAGAGAGAGAGAGAGAAAGAGAGAGAGGTTAGTCCAAGCGTTATGTTTAGCTTTAGTCCAACCGTAAGGTAACTGGACCAAATTTTAGTCCAAGCGTAATGTAACTGGACTAAACTTTAGTCCCAGCGTAAGGTAACTGAACTAAACTTTAGTCCCAGCGTAAGGTAACTGGACTAAACTTTAGTCCAAGCGTGAGGTAACTGGACCAAACTTTAGTCCAAGCATAATGTAACTGGACTAAACTTTAGTCCCAGCGTAAGGTAACTGGACCAAACTTTAGTCCAAGCGTAATGTAACTGGACTAAACTTCAGTCTCAGCGTAAGGTAACTGGACTAAACTTTAGTCCCAGCGTAAGGTAACTGGACTAAACTTTAGTCCCAGCGTAATGTAACTGGACTAAACTTTAGTCACAGCGTAAGGTAACTGGACTAAACTTTAGTCCTAGCGTAATGTAACTGGACTAAACTTTAGTCCCAGCGTAAGGTAAATGGACTAAACTTTAGTCCCAGCGTAAGGTAACTGGACTAAACTTTAGTTCAACCGTAAGGTAACTGAACTAAACTTTAGTCCCAGCGTAAGGTAACTGAACTAAACTTTAGTTCAACCGTAAGGTAACTGGACTAAACTTTAGTATATGCCTAAGGTAACTGGACTAAACTTTAGTCCAACCGTAAGGTAACTGGACTAAACTTTAGTCCAACCGTAAGGTAACTGGACTAAACTTTAGTCCAAGCGTAAGGTAACCGAACTAAACTTTAGTTCAACCATAAGGTAACTGGACTAAACTTTAGTCCAAGCGTAAGGTAACTGAACTAAACTTTAGTTCAACCGTAAGGTAACTGGACTAAACTTTAGTACATGCGTAAGGTAACTCGACTAAACTTTAGTCCAACCGTAAGGTAACTGGACTAAACTTTAGTCCAAGCGTAAGGTAATTGAACTAAACTTTAGTCCAAGCGTAAGGTAACTGGACTAAACTTTAGTCCAAGCGTAAGGTAATTGAACTAAACTTTAGTCCAAGCGTAAGGTAATTGAACTAAACTTTAGTCCAAGCGTAAGGTAATTGAACTAAACTTTAGTCCAAGCGTAAGGTAACTGGACTAAACTTTAGTCCAAGCGTAAGGTAATTGAACTAAACTTTAGTCCAAGCGTAAGGTAATTGAACTAAACTTTAGTCCAAGCGTAAGGTAACTGAACTAAATTTTAGTTCAACCGTAAGGTAACTGGACTAAACTTTAGTCCAACCGTAAGGTAACTGGACTAAACTTCAGTCCAACCGTAAGGTAACTGGACAAAACTTTAGTTCAACCATAAGGTAACTGGACTAAACTTTAGTCCAAGCGTAAGGTAACTGAACTAAACTTTAGTTCAACCGTAAGGTAACTGGACTAAACTTTAGTACATGCGTAAGGTAACTCGACTAAACTTTAGTCCAACCGTAAGGTAACTGGACTAAACTTTAGTCCAACCGTAATGTAACTGGACTAAACTTTAGTCCCAGCGTAAGGTAAATGGACTAAACTTTAGTCCCAGCGTAAGGTAACTGGACTAAACTTTAGTTCAACCGTAAGGTAACTGAACTAAACTTTAGTCCCAGCGTAAGGTAACTGAACTAAACTTTAGTTCAACCGTAAGGTAACTGGACTAAACTTTAGTATATGCGTAAGGTAACTGGACTAAACTTTAGTCCAACCGTAAGGTAACTGGACTAAACTTTAGTCCAACCGTAAGGTAACTGGACTAAACTTTAGTCCAAGCGTAAGGTAACCGAACTAAACTTTAGTTCAACCATAAGGTAACTGGACTAAACTTTAGTCCAAGCGTAAGGTAACTGAACTAAACTTTAGTTCAACCGTAAGGTAACTGGACTAAACTTTAGTACATGCGTAAGGTAACTCGACTAAACTTTAGTCCAACCGTAAGGTAACTGGACTAAACTTTAGTCCAACCGTAAGGTAACTGGACTAAACTTTAGTCCAAGCGTAAGGTAACTGAACTAAACTTTAGTTCAACCGTAAGGTAACTGGACTAAACTTTAGTCCAAGCGTAATGTACCTGGACTAAACTTTAGTCCAACCGTAAGGTAACTGAACAAAACTTTAGTCCAACCGTAAGGTAACTGAACTAAACTTTAGTTCAACCGTAAGGTAACTGAACTAAATTTTAGTTCAACCGTAAGGTAACTGGACTAAACTTTAGTCCAACCGTAAGGTAACTGGACTAAACTTCAGTCCAACCGTAAGGTAACTGGACTAAACTTTAGTCCAAGCGTAAGGTAACTGAACTAAACTTTAGTTCAACCGTAAGGTAACTGGACTAAACTTTCGTCCAAGCGTAAGGTAACTGAACTAAACTTTAGTTCAACCGTAAGGTAACTGCACTAAACTTTAGTACATGCGTAAGGTAACTGGACTAAACTTTAGTCCAACCGTAAGGTAAATGGACTAAACTTTAGTCCAAGCGTAAGGTAACTGAACTAAACTTTAGTTCAACCGTAAGGTAACTCGACTAAACTTCAGTCCAACCGTAAGGTAACTGGACTAAACTTTAGTCCAACCGTAAGGTAACTGGACTAAACTTCAGTCCAACCGTAAGGTAACTGGACAAAACTTTAGTTCAACCATAAGGTAACTGGACTAAACTTTAGTCCAAGCGTAAGGTAACTGAACTAAACTTTAGTTCAACCGTAAGGTAACTGGACTAAACTTTAGTACATGCGTAAGGTAACTCGACTAAACTTTAGTCCAACCGTAAGGTAACTGGACTAAACTTTAGTCCAACCGTAATGTAACTGGACTAAACTTTAGTCCCAGCGTAAGGTAAATGGACTAAACTTTAGTCCCAGCGTAAGGTAACTGGACTAAACTTTAGTTCAACCGTAAGGTAACTGAACTAAACTTTAGTCCCAGCGTAAGGTAACTGAACTAAACTTTAGTTCAACCGTAAGGTAACTGGACTAAACTTTAGTATATGCGTAAGGTAACTGGACTAAACTTTAGTCCAACCGTAAGGTAACTGGACTAAACTTTAGTCCAACCGTAAGGTAACTGGACTAAACTTTAGTCCAAGCGTAAGGTAACCGAACTAAACTTTAGTTCAACCATAAGGTAACTGGACTAAACTTTAGTCCAAGCGTAAGGTAACTGAACTAAACTTTAGTTCAACCGTAAGGTAACTGGACTAAACTTTAGTACATGCGTAAGGTAACTCGACTAAACTTTAGTCCAACCGTAAGGTAACTGGACTAAACTTTAGTCCAACCGTAAGGTAACTGGACTAAACTTTAGTCCAAGCGTAAGGTAACTGAACTAAACTTTAGTTCAACCGTAAGGTAACTGGACTAAACTTTAGTCCAAGCGTAATGTACCTGGACTAAACTTTAGTCCAACCGTAAGGTAACTGAACAAAACTTTAGTCCAACCGTAAGGTAACTGAACTAAACTTTAGTTCAACCGTAAGGTAACTGAACTAAATTTTAGTTCAACCGTAAGGTAACTGGACTAAACTTTAGTCCAACCGTAAGGTAACTGGACTAAACTTCAGTCCAACCGTAAGGTAACTGGACTAAACTTTAGTCCAAGCGTAAGGTAACTGAACTAAACTTTAGTTCAACCGTAAGGTAACTGGACTAAACTTTCGTCCAAGCGTAAGGTAACTGAACTAAACTTTAGTTCAACCGTAAGGTAACTGGACTAAACTTTAGTACATGCGTAAGGTAACTGGACTAAACTTTAGTCCAACCGTAAGGTAAATGGACTAAACTTTAGTCCAAGCGTAAGGTAACTGAACTAAACTTTAGTTCAACCGTAAGGTAACTCGACTAAACTTCAGTCCAACCGTAAGGTAACTGGACTAAACTTTAGTCCAAGCGTAAGGTAACTGAACTAAACTTTAGTTCAACCGTAAGGTAACTGGACTAAACTTTAGTCCAAGCGTAAGGTAACTGAACTAAACTTTAGTTCAACCGTAAGGTAACTGGACTAAACTTTAGTACATGCGTAAGGTAACTGGACTAAACTTTAGTCCAACCGTAAGGTAACTGGACTAAACTTTAGTCCAAGCGTAAGGTAACTGAACTAAACTTTAGTTCAACCGTAAGGTAACTGGACTAAACTTTAGTACATGCGTAAGGTAACTGGACTAAACTTTAGTCCAACCGTAAGGTAACTGGACTAAACTTTAGTCCAACCGTAAGGTAACTGGACTGAACTTTACTCCAAGCGTAAGGTAACTGAACTAAACTTTAGTTCAACCGTAAGGTAACTGGACTAAACTTTAGTCCAAACGTAAGGTAACTGGATTAAACTGTAGTCCAAGCGTAAGGTAACTGAACTAAACTTTAGTTCAACCGTAAGGTAACTGAACTAAATTTTAGTTCAACCGTAAGGTAACTGGACAAAACTTTAGTCCAACCGTAAGGTAACTGGACTAAACTTCAGTCCAACCGTAAGGTAACTGGACTAAACTTTAGTCTAAGCGTAAGGTAACTGAACTAAACTTTAGTTCAACCGTAAGGTAACTGGACTAAACTTTAGTCCAAGCGTAAGGTAACTGGACTAAACTTCAGTCCAACCGTAAGGTAACTGGACTAAACTTTAGTCCAAGCGTAAGGTAACTGAACTAAACTTTAGTTCAACCGTAAGGTAACTGGACTAAACTTTAGTCCAAGCGTAAGGTAACTGAACTAAACTTTAGTTCAACCGTAAGGTAACTGGACTAAACTTTAGTACATGCGTAAGGTAACTGGACTAAACTTTAGTCCAACCGTAAGGTAACTGGACTAAACTTTAGTCCAAGCGTAAGGTAACTGAACTAAACTTTAGTTCAACCGTAAGGTAACTGGACTAAACTTTAGTACATGCGTAAGGTAACTGGACTAAACTTTAGTCCAACCGTAAGGTAACTGGACTAAACTTTAGTCCAACCGTAAGGTAACTGGACTAAACTTTAGTCCAACCGTAAGGTAACTGGACTAAACTTTACTCCAAGCGTAAGGTAACTGAACTAAACTTTAGTTCAACCGTAAGGTAACTGGACTAAACTTTAGTCCAAACGTAAGGTAACTGGACTAAACTTTAGTCCAAGCGTAAGGTAACTGAACTAAACTTTAGTTCAACCGTAAGGTAACTGGACTAAACTTTAGTCCAAGCGTAAGGTAACTGAACAAAACTTTAGTCCAACCGTAAGGTAACTGGACTAAACTTTAGTCCAACCGTAAGATAACTGGACTAAACTTTAGTACATGCGTAAGGTAACTGGACTAAACTTTAGTCCAAGCGTAATGTACCTGGACTAAACTTTAGTCCAAGCGTAAGGTAACTGAACTAAACTTTAGTCCAAGCGTAAGGTAACTGAACTAAACTTTAGTCCAAGCGTAAGGTAACTGAACTAAACTTTAGTCCAACCGTAAGGTAACTGAACAAAATTTTAGTCCAACCGTAAGGTAACTGGACTAAACTTTAATCCAAGCGTAAGGTAACTGAACTAAACTTTAGTTCAACCGTAAGGTAAATGAACTAAATTTTAGTTCAACCGTAAGGTAACTGGACTAAACTTTAGTCCAACCGTAAGGTAACTGGACTAAACTTCAGTCCAACCGTAAGGTAACTGGACTAAGCTTTAGTCCAAGCGTAAGGTAACTGAACTAAACTTTAGTTCAACCGTAAGGTAACTGGACTAAACTTTAGTCCAAGCGTAAGGTAACTGAACTAAATTTTAGTTCAACCGTAAGGTAACTGGACTAAACTTTAGTCCAACCGTAAGGTAACTGGACTAAACTTTAGTACATGCGTAAGGTAACTGGACTAAACTTTAGTCCAACCGTAAGGTAACTGGACTAAACTTTAGTCCAACCGTAAGGTAACTGGACTAAACTTTACTCCAAGCGTAAGGTAACTGAACTAAACTTTAGTTCAACCGTAAGGTAACTGGACTAAACTTTAGTCCAAACGTAAGGTAACTGGACTAAACTTTAGTCCAAGCGTAAGGTAACTGAACTAAACTTTAGTTCAACCGTAAGTTAACTGGACTAAACTTTAGTCCAAGCGTAAGGTAACTGAACAAAACTTTAGTCCAACCGTAAGGTAACTGGACTAAACTTTAGTCCAACCGTAAGATAACTGGACTAAACTTTAGTACATGCGTAAGGTAACTGGACTAAACTTTAGTCCAAGCGTAATGTACCTGGACTAAACTTTAGTCCAAGCGTAAGGTAACTGAACTAAACTTTAGTCCAAGCGTAAGGTAACTGAACTAAACTTTAGTCCAAGCGTAAGGTAACTGAACTAAACTTTAGTCCAACCGTAAGGTAACTGAACAAAACTTTAGTCCAACCGTAAGGTAACTGGACTAAACTTCAGTCCAACCGTAAGGTAACTGGACTAAACTTTAGTCCAAGCGTAAGGTAACTGAACTAAACTTTAGTTCAACCGTAAGGTAACTGGACTAAACTTTAGTCCAAGCGTAAGGTAACTAAACTAAACTTTAGTTTAACCGTAAGGTAACTGAACTAAACTTTAGTTCAACCGTAAGGTAACTGGACTAAACTTTAGTCCAAGCGTAAGGTAACTGGACTAAACTTTAGTTTAACCGTAAGGTAACTGGACTAAACTTTAGTTCAACCGTAAGGTAACTGAACTAAATTTTAGTTCAACCGTAAGGTAACTGGACTAAACTTTAGTCCAACCGTAAGGTAACTGTACTAAACTTCAGTCCAAGCGTAAGGTAACTGAACTAAACTTTAGTCCAAGCGTAAGGTAACTGAACTAAACTTTAGTTCAACCGTAAGGTAACTGGACAAAACTTTAGTCCAACCGTAAGGTAACTGGACTAAACTTTAGTCAAAGCGTAAAGTAACTGAACTAAACTTTAGTTCAACCGTAAGGTAACTGAACAAAACTTTAGTCCAACCGTAAGGTAACTGGACTAAACTTTAGTCCAAGCGTAAGGTAACTGAACTAAACTTTAGTTCAACCGTAAGGTAACTGAACTAAATTTTAGTTCAACCGTAAGGTAACTGGACTAAACTTTAGTCCAACCGTAAGGTAACTGGACTAAACTTCAGTCCAACCGTAAGGTAACTGGACTAAACTTTAGTCCAAGCGTAAGGTAACTGAACTAAACTTTAGTTCAACCGTAAGGTAACTGGACTAAACTTTAGTCCAAGCGTAAGGTAACTGAACTAAATTTTAGTTCAACCGTAAGGTAACTGGACTAAACTTTAGTCCAAGCGTAAGGTAACTGAACTAAACTTTAGTTCAACCGTAAGGTAACTGAACTAAATTTTAGTTCAACCGTAAGGTAACTGGACTAAACTTTAGTCCAACCGTAAGGTAACTGTACTAAACTTCAGTCCAACCGTAAGGTAACTGGACTAAACTTTAGTCCAAGCGTAAGGTAACTGAACTAAACTTTAGTTCAACCGTAAGGTGACTGGACTAAACTTTAGTCCAAGCGTAAGGTAACTGAACTAAATTTTAGTTCAACCGTAAGGTAACTGGACTAAACTTTAGTACATGCGTAAGGTGACTGGACTAAACTTTAGTCCAAGCGTAAGGTAACTGGACTAAACTTTAGTCCAACCGTAAGGTAACTGGACTAAACTTTAGTCCAACCGTAAGGTAACTGGACTAAACTTTAGTCCAAGCGTAAGGTAACTGAACTAAACTTTAGTCCAAGCGTAAGGTAACTGAACTAAACTTTAGTTCAACCGTAAGGTAACTGGACAAAACTTTAGACCAACCGTAAGGTAACTGGACTAAACTTTAGTCAAAGCGTAAAGTAACTGAACTAAACTTTAGTTCAACCGTAAGGTAACTGAACAAAACTTTAGTCCAACCGTAAGGTAACTGGACTAAACTTTAGTCCAAGCGTAAGGTAACTGAACTAAACTTTAGTTCAACCGTAAGGTAACTGAACTAAATTTTAGTTCAACCGTAAGGTAACTGGACTAAACTTTAGTCCAACCGTAAGGTAACTGGACTAAACTTCAGTCCAACCGTAAGGTAACTGGACTAAACTTTAGTCCAAGCGTAAGGTAACTGAACTAAACTTTAGTTCAACCGTAAGGTAACTGGACTAAACTTTAGTCCAAGCGTAAGGTAACTGAACTAAATTTTAGTTCAACCGTAAGGTAACTGGACTAAACTTTAGTACATGCGTAAGGTAACTGGACTAAACTTTAGTCCAACCGTAAGGTAACTGAACTAAACTTTAGTCCAACCGTAAGGTAACTGGACTAAACTTTAGTCCAAGCGTAAGGTAACTGAACTAAACTTTAGTTTAACCGTAAGGTAACTGGACTAAACTTTTGTCCAAGCGTAAGGTAACTGAACTAAACTTTAGTTCAACCGTAAGGTGACTGGACTAAACTTTAGTCCAAGCGTAAGGTAACTGAACTAAATTTTAGTTCAACCGTAAGGTAACTGGACTAAACTTTAGTACATGCGTAAGGTAACTGGACTAAACTTTAGTCCAACCGTAAGGTAACTGGACTAAACTTTAGTCCAACCGTAAGGTAACTGGACTAAACTTTAGTCCAACCGTAAGGTAACTGGACTAAACTTTAGTCCAAGCGTAAGGTAACCGAACTAAACTTTAGTTCAACCATAAGGTAACTGGACTAAACTTTAGTCCAAGCGTAAGGTAACTGAACTAAACTTTAGTTCAACCGTAAGGTAACTGGACTAAACTTTAGTACATGCGTAAGGTAACTCGACTAAACTTTAGTCCAACCGTAAGGTAACTGGACTAAACTTTAGTCCAACCGTAAGGTAACTGGACTAAACTTTAGTCCAAGCGTAAGGTAACTGAACTAAACTTTAGTTCAACCGTAAGGTAACTGGACTAAACTTTAGTCCAAGCGTAATGTACCTGGACTAAACTTTAGTCCAACCGTAAGGTAACTGAACAAAACTTTAGTCCAACCGTAAGGTAACTGAACTAAACTTTAGTTCAACCGTAAGGTAACTGAACTAAATTTTAGTTCAACCGTAAGGTAACTGGACTAAACTTTAGTCCAACCGTAAGGTAACTGGACTAAACTTCAGTCCAACCGTAAGGTAACTGGACTAAACTTTAGTCCAAGCGTAAGGTAACTGAACTAAACTTTAGTTCAACCGTAAGGTAACTGGACTAAACTTTCGTCCAAGCGTAAGGTAACTGAACTAAACTTTAGTTCAACCGTAAGGTAACTGGACTAAACTTTAGTACATGCGTAAGGTAACTGGACTAAACTTTAGTCCAACCGTAAGGTAAATGGACTAAACTTTAGTCCAAGCGTAAGGTAACTGAACTAAACTTTAGTTCAACCGTAAGGTAACTCGACTAAACTTCAGTCCAACCGTAAGGTAACTGGACTAAACTTTAGTCCAAGCGTAAGGTAACTGAACTAAACTTTAGTTCAACCGTAAGGTAACTGGACTAAACTTTAGTCCAAGCGTAAGGTAACTGAACTAAACTTTAGTTCAACCGTAAGGTAACTGGACTAAACTTTAGTACATGCGTAAGGTAACTGGACTAAACTTTAGTCCAACCGTAAGGTAACTGGACTAAACTTTAGTCCAAGCGTAAGGTAACTGAACTAAACTTTAGTTCAACCGTAAGGTAACTGGACTAAACTTTAGTACATGCGTAAGGTAACTGGACTAAACTTTAGTCCAACCGTAAGGTAACTGGACTAAACTTTAGTCCAACCGTAAGGTAACTGGACTGAACTTTACTCCAAGCGTAAGGTAACTGAACTAAACTTTAGTTCAACCGTAAGGTAACTGGACTAAACTTTAGTACATGCGTAAGGTAACTGGACTAAACTTTAGTCCAACCGTAAGGTAACTGGACTAAACTTTAGTCCAAGCGTAAGGTAACTGAACTAAACTTTAGTTCAACCGTAAGGTAACTGGACTAAACTTTAGTACATGCGTAAGGTAACTGGACTAAACTTTAGTCCAACCGTAAGGTAACTGGACTAAACTTTAGTCCAACCGTAAGGTAACTGGACTGAACTTTACTCCAAGCGTAAGGTAACTGAACTAAACTTTAGTTCAACCGTAAGGTAACTGGACTAAACTTTAGTCCAAACGTAAGGTAACTGGATTAAACTGTAGTCCAAGCGTAAGGTAACTGAACTAAACTTTAGTTCAACCGTAAGGTAACTGAACTAAATTTTAGTTCAACCGTAAGGTAACTGGACAAAACTTTAGTCCAACCGTAAGGTAACTGGACTAAACTTCAGTCCAACCGTAAGGTAACTGGACTAAACTTTAGTCTAAGCGTAAGGTAACTGAACTAAACTTTAGTTCAACCGTAAGGTAACTGGACTAAACTTTAGTCCAAGCGTAAGGTAACTGGACTAAACTTCAGTCCAACCGTAAGGTAACTGGACTAAACTTTAGTCCAAGCGTAAGGTAACTGAACTAAACTTTAGTTCAACCGTAAGGTAACTGGACTAAACTTTAGTCCAAGCGTAAGGTAACTGAACTAAACTTTAGTTCAACCGTAAGGTAACTGGACTAAACTTTAGTACATGCGTAAGGTAACTGGACTAAACTTTAGTCCAACCGTAAGGTAACTGGACTAAACTTTAGTCCAAGCGTAAGGTAACTGAACTAAACTTTAGTTCAACCGTAAGGTAACTGGACTAAACTTTAGTACATGCGTAAGGTAACTGGACTAAACTTTAGTCCAACCGTAAGGTAACTGGACTAAACTTTAGTCCAACCGTAAGGTAACTGGACTAAACTTTAGTCCAACGGTAAGGTAACTGGACTAAACTTTACTCCAAGCGTAAGGTAACTGAACTAAACTTTAGTTCAACCGTAAGGTAACTGGACTAAACTTTAGTCCAAACGTAAGGTAACTGGACTAAACTTTAGTCCAAGCGTAAGGTAACTGAACTAAACTTTAGTTCAACCGTAAGGTAACTGGACTAAACTTTAGTCCAAGCGTAAGGTAACTGAACAAAACTTTAGTCCAACCGTAAGGTAACTGGACTAAACTTTAGTCCAACCGTAAGATAACTGGACTAAACTTTAGTACATGCGTAAGGTAACTGGACTAAACTTTAGTCCAAGCGTAATGTACCTGGACTAAACTTTAGTCCAAGCGTAAGGTAACTGAACTAAACTTTAGTCCAAGCGTAAGGTAACTGAACTAAACTTTAGTCCAAGCGTAAGGTAACTGAACTAAACTTTAGTCCAACCGTAAGGTAACTGAACAAAATTTTAGTCCAACCGTAAGGTAACTGGACTAAACTTTAATCCAAGCGTAAGGTAACTGAACTAAACTTTAGTTCAACCGTAAGGTAAATGAACTAAATTTTAGTTCAACCGTAAGGTAACTGGACTAAACTTTAGTCCAACCGTAAGGTAACTGGACTAAACTTCAGTCCAACCGTAAGGTAACTGGACTAAGCTTTAGTCCAAGCGTAAGGTAACTGAACTAAACTTTAGTTCAACCGTAAGGTAACTGGACTAAACTTTAGTCCAAGCGTAAGGTAACTGAACTAAATTTTAGTTCAACCGTAAGGTAACTGGACTAAACTTTAGTCCAACCGTAAGGTAACTGGACTAAACTTTAGTACATGCGTAAGGTAACTGGACTAAACTTTAGTCCAACCGTAAGGTAACTGGACTAAACTTTAGTCCAACCGTAAGGTAACTGGACTAAACTTTACTCCAAGCGTAAGGTAACTGAACTAAACTTTAGTTCAACCGTAAGGTAACTGGACTAAACTTTAGTCCAAACGTAAGGTAACTGGACTAAACTTTAGTCCAAGCGTAAGGTAACTGAACTAAAATTTAGTTCAACCGTAAGTTAACTGGACTAAACTTTAGTCCAAGCGTAAGGTAACTGAACAAAACTTTAGTCCAACCGTAAGGTAACTGGACTAAACTTTAGTCCAACCGTAAGATAACTGGACTAAACTTTAGTACATGCGTAAGGTAACTGGACTAAACTTTAGTCCAAGCGTAATGTACCTGGACTAAACTTTAGTCCAAGCGTAAGGTAACTGAACTAAACTTTAGTCCAAGCGTAAGGTAACTGAACTAAACTTTAGTCCAAGCGTAAGGTAACTGAACTAAACTTTAGTCCAACCGTAAGGTAACTGAACAAAACTTTAGTCCAACCGTAAGGTAACTGGACTAAACTTCAGTCCAACCGTAAGGTAACTGGACTAAACTTTAGTCCAAGCGTAAGGTAACTGAACTAAACTTTAGTTCAACCGTAAGGTAACTGGACTAAACTTTAGTCCAAGCGTAAGGTAACTAAACTAAACTTTAGTTTAACCGTAAGGTAACTGAACTAAACTTTAGTTCAACCGTAAGGTAACTGGACTAAACTTTAGTCCAAGCGTAAGGTAACTGGACTAAACTTTAGTTTAACCGTAAGGTAACTGGACTAAACTTTAGTTCATCCGTAAGGTAACTGAACTAAATTTTAGTTCAACCGTAAGGTAACTGGACTAAACTTTAGTCCAACCGTAAGGTAACTGTACTAAACTTCAGTCCAAGCGTAAGGTAACTGAAC
Source organism: Oscheius myriophilus (assembly GCA_964057215.1). Classification (NCBI taxonomy): domain Eukaryota; kingdom Metazoa; phylum Nematoda; class Chromadorea; order Rhabditida; family Rhabditidae; genus Oscheius; species Oscheius myriophilus. Next base: position 31,813,388 of record OZ059907.1, on the reverse strand, counting down.
TAAACTTTAGTCCAAGCGTAAGGTAACTGAACTAAACTTTAGTTCAACCGTAAGGTAACTGGACAAAACTTTAGTCCAACCGTAAGGTAACTGGACTAAACTTTAGTCAAAGCGTAAAGTAACTGAACTAAACTTTAGTTCAACCGTAAGGTAACTGAACAAAACTTTAGTCCAACCGTAAGGTAACTGGACTAAACTTTAGTCCAAGCGTAAGGTAACTGAACTAAACTTTAGTTCAACCGTAAGGTAACTGAACTAAATTTTAGTTCAACCGTAAGGTAACTGGACTAAACTTTAGTCCAACCGTAAGGTAACTGGACTAAACTTCAGTCCAACCGTAAGGTAACTGGACTAAACTTTAGTCCAAGCGTAAGGTAACTGAACTAAACTTTAGTTCAACCGTAAGGTAACTGGACTAAACTTTAGTCCAAGCGTAAGGTAACTGAACTAAATTTTAGTTCAACCGTAAGGTAACTGGACTAAACTTTAGTCCAAGCGTAAGGTAACTGAACTAAACTTTAGTTCAACCGTAAGGTAACTGAACTAAATTTTAGTTCAACCGTAAGGTAACTGGACTAAACTTTAGTCCAACCGTAAGGTAACTGTACTAAACTTCAGTCCAACCGTAAGGTAACTGGACTAAACTTTAGTCCAAGCGTAAGGTAACTGAACTAAACTTTAGTTCAACCGTAAGGTGACTGGACTAAACTTTAGTCCAAGCGTAAGGTAACTGAACTAAATTTTAGTTCAACCGTAAGGTAACTGGACTAAACTTTAGTACATGCGTAAGGTGACTGGACTAAACTTTAGTCCAAGCGTAAGGTAACTGGACTAAACTTTAGTCCAACCGTAAGGTAACTGGACTAAACTTTAGTCCAACCGTAAGGTAACTGGACTAAACTTTAGTCCAAGCGTAAGGTAACTGAACTAAACTTTAGTCCAAGCGTAAGGTAACTGAACTAAACTTTAGTTCAACCGTAAGGTAACTGGACAAAACTTTAGTCCAACCGTAAGGTAACTGGACTAAACTTTAGTCAAAGCGTAAAGTAACTGAACTAAACTTTAGTTCAACCGTAAGGTAACTGAACAAAACTTTAGTCCAACCGTAAGGTAACTGGACTAAACTTTAGTCCAAGCGTAAGGTAACTGAACTAAACTTTAGTTCAACCGTAAGGTAACTGAACTAAATTTTAGTTCAACCGTAAGGTAACTGGACTAAACTTTAGTCCAACCGTAAGGTAACTGGACTAAACTTCAGTCCAACCGTAAGGTAACTGGACTAAACTTTAGTCCAAGCGTAAGGTAACTGAACTAAACTTTAGTTCAACCGTAAGGTAACTGGACTAAACTTTAGTCCAAGCGTAAGGTAACTGAACTAAATTTTAGTTCAACCGTAAGGTAACTGGACTAAACTTTAGTACATGCGTAAGGTAACTGGACTAAACTTTAGTCCAACCGTAAGGTAACTGGACTAAACTTTAGTCCAACCGTAAGGTAACTGGACTAAACTTTAGTCCAAGCGTAAGGTAACTGAACTAAACTTTAGTTTAACCGTAAGGTAACTGGACTAAACTTTTGTCCAAGCGTAAGGTAACTGAACTAAACTTTAGTTCAACCGTAAGGTGACTGGACTAAACTTTAGTCCAAGCGTAAGGTAACTGAACTAAATTTTAGTTCAACCGTAAGGTAACTGGACTAAACTTTAGTACATGCGTAAGGTAACTGGACTAAACTTTAGTCCAACCGTAAGGTAACTGGACTAAACTTTAGTCCAACCGTAAGGTAACTGGACTAAACTTTAGTCCAACCGTAAGGTAACTGTACTAAACTTTAGTCCAAGCGTAAGGTAACTGAACTAAACTTTAGTCCAAGCGTAAGGTAACTGAACTAAACTTTAGTTCAACCGTAAGGTAACTGGACAAAACTTTAGTCCAACCGTAAGGTAACTGGACTAAACTTTAGTCCAAGCGTAAGGTAACTGAACTAAACTTTAGTTCAACCGTAAGGTAACTGAACAAAACTTTAGTCCAACCGTAAGGTAACTGGACTAAACTTTAGTCCAAGCGTAAAGTAACTGAACTGAACTTTAGTTCAACCGTAAGGTAACTGAACTAAATTTTAGTTCAACCGTAAGGTAACTGGACTAAACTTTAGTCCAACCGTAAGGTAACTGGACTAAACTTCAGTCCAACCGTAAGGTAACTGGACTAAACTTTAGTCCAAGCGTAAGGTAACTGAACTAAACTTTAGTTCAACCGTAAGGTAACTGGACTAAACTTTAGTCCAAGCGTAAGGTAACTGAACTAAATTTTAGTTCAACCGTAAGGTAACTGGACAAAACTTTAGTACATGCGTAAGGTAACTGGACTAAACTTTAGTCCAACCGTAAGGTAACTGGACTAAACTTTAGTCCAACCGTAAGGTAACTGGACTAAACTTTAGTCCAAGCGTAAGGTAACTGAACTAAACTTTAGTTTAACCGTAAGGTAACTGGACTAAACTTTTGTCCAAGCGTAAGGTAACTGAACTAAACTTTAGTTCAACCGTAAGGTAACTGGACTAAACTTTAGTCCAAGCGTAAGGTAACTGAACTAAACTTTAGTTCAACCGTAAGGTAACTGAACTAAATTTTAGTTCAACCGTAAGGTAACTGGACTAAACTTTAGTTCAACCGTAAGGTAACTGTACTAAACTTCAGTCCAACCGTAAGGTAACTGGACTAAACTTTAGTCCAAGCGTAAGGTAACTGAACTAAACTTTAGTTCAACCGTAAGGTAACTGGACTAAACTTTAGTCCAAGCGTAAGGTAACTGAACTAAATTTTAGTTCAACCGTAAGGTAACTGGACTAAACTTTAGTACATGCGTAAGGTAACTGGACTAAACTTTAGTCCAACCGTAAGGTAACTGGACTAAACTTTAGTCCAACCGTAAGGTAACTGGACTAAACTTTAGTCCAACCGTAAGGTAACTGGACTAAACTTTAGTCCAAGCGTAAGGTAACTGAACTAAACTATAGTTCAACCGTAAGGTAACTGGACTAAACTTTTGTCCAAGCGTAAGGTAACTGAACTAAACTTTAGTTCAACCGTAAGGTAACTGGACTAAACTTTAGTACATGCGTAAGGTACCTGGACTAAACTTTAGTCCAACCGTAAGGTAACTGGACTAAACTTTAGTCCAACCGTAAGGTAACTGGACTAAACTTTAGTCCAAGCGTAAGGTAACTGAACTAAACTTTAGTTCAACCGTAAGGTAACTGGACTAAACTTTAGTCCAAGCGTAAGGTAACTGAACTAAACTTTAGTTCAACCGTAAGGTAACTGGACTAAACTTTAGTACATGCGTAAGGTAACTGAACTAAACTTTAGTTCAACCGTAAAGTAACTGGACTAAACTTTAGTCCAAACGTAAGGTAACTGGACTAAACTTTAGTCCAAGCGTAAGGTAACTGAACTAAACTTCAGTTCAACCGTAAGGTAACTGGACTAAACTTTAGTCCTAGCGTAAGGTAACTGAACAAAACTTTAGTCCAACCGTAAGGTAACTGGACTAAACTTTAGTACATGCGTAATGTACCTGGACTAAACTTTAGTCCAAGCGTAAGGTAACTGAACTAAACTTTAGTCCAAGCGTAAGGTAACTGAACTAAACTTTAGTCCAAGCGTAAGGTAACTGAACTAAACTTTAGTCCAACCGTAAGGTAACTGAACAAAACTTCAGTCCAACCGTAAGGTAACTGGACTAAACTTTAATCCAAGCGTAAGGTAACTGAACTAAACTTTAGTTCAACCATAAGGTAACTGAACTAAATTTTAGTTCAACCGTAAGGTAACTGGACTAAACTTTAGTCCAACCGTAAGGTAACTGGACTAAACTTTAGTCCAACCGTAAGGTAACTGGACTAAACTTTAGTCCAAGCGTAACGTAACTAAACTAAACTTTAGTTCAACCGTAAGGTAACTGGACTAAACTTTAGTCCAACCGTAAGGTAACTGGACTAAACTTTAGTCCAACCGTAAGGTAACTGGACTAAACTTTAGTCCAAGCGTAAGGTAACTGAACTAAACTTTAGTTCAACCGTAAGGTAACTGGACTAAACTTTAGTCCAAGCGTAAGGTAACTGAACTAAACTTTAGTTCAACCGTAAGGTAACTGGACTAAACTTTAGTACATGCGTAAGGTAACTGGACTAAACTTTAGTCCAACCGTAAGGTAACTGGACTAAACTTTAGTCCAACCGTAAGGTAACTGGACTAAACTTTAGTACATGCGTAAGGTAACTGGACTAAACTTTAGTCCAAGCGTTAGGTAACTGAACTAAACTTTAGTTCAACCGTAAGGTAACTGGACTAAACTTTAGTCCAAACGTAAGGTAACTGGACTAAACTTTAGTCCAAGCGTAAGGTAACTGAACTAAACTTTAGTTCAACCGTAAGGTAACTGGACTAAACTTTAGTCCAAGCGTAAGGTAACTGAACAAAACTTTAGTCCAACCGTAAGGTAACTGGACTAAACTTTAGTACATGCGTAAGGTAACTGGACTAAACTTTAGTCCAAGCGTAATGTACCTGGACTAAACTTTAGTCCAAGCGTAAGGTAACTGAACTAAACTTTAGTCCAAGCGTAAGGTAACTGAACTAAACTTTAGTCCAAGCGTAAGGTAACTGAACTAAACTTTAGTCCAAGCGTAAGGTAACTGAACTAAACTTTAGTCCAACCGTAAGGTAACTGAACAAAACTTTAGTCCAAGCGTAAGGTAACTGAACTAAACTTTAGTCCAACCGTAAGGTAACTGAACAAAACTTTAGTCCAACCGTAAGGTAACTGGACTAAACTTTAGTCCAAGCGTAAGGTAACTGAACTAAACTTTAGTTCAACCGTAAGGTAACTGAACTAAATTTTAGTTCAACCGTAAGGTAACTGGACTAAACTTTAGTCCAACCGTAAGGTAACTGGACTAAACTTCAGTCCAACCGTAAGGTAACTGGACTAAACTTTAGTCCAACCGTAAGGTAACTGGACTAAACTTTAGTACATGCGTAAGGTAACTGGACTAAACTTTAGTCCAAGCGTAATGTACCTGGACTAAACTTTAGTCCAAGCGTAAGGTAACTGAACTAAACTTTAGTCCAAGCGTAAGGTAACTGAACTAAACTTTAGTCCAAGCGTAAGGTAACTGAACTAAACTTTAGTCCAACCGTAAGGTAACTGAACAAAACTTTAGTCCAACCGTAAGGTAACTGGACTAAACTTTAATCCAACCGTAAGGTAACTGGACTAAACTTTAGTCCAAGCGTAAGGTAACTGAATTAAACTTTAGTTCAACCGTAAGGTAACTGGACTAAACTTTAGTCCAAGCGTAAGGTAACTGAACTAAACTTTAGTTCAACCGTAAGGTAACTGGACTAAACTTTAGTACATGCGTAAGGTAACTGGACTAAACTTTAGTCCAACCGTAAGGTAACTGGACTAAACTTCAGTCCAACCGTAAGGTAACTGGACTAAACTTTAGTCCGAGCGTAAGATAACTGAACTAAACTTTAGTTCAACTGTAAGGTAACTGGACTAAACTTTAGTTCAACCGTAAGGTAACTGGACTAAACTTTAGTACATGCGTAAGGTAACTGGACTAAACTTTAGTCCAACCGTAAGGTAACTGGACTAAACTTTAGTCCAACCGTAAGGTAACTGGACTAAATTTTAGTTCAACCGTAAGGTAACTGGACTAAACTTTAGTCCAACCGTAAGGTAACTGGACTAAACTTCAGTCCAACCGTAAGGTAACTGGACTAAACTTTAGTCCAAGCGTAAGGTAACTGAACTAAACTTTAGTTCAACCGTAAGGTAACTGGACTAAACTTTAGTCCAAGCGTAAGGTAACTGAACTAAATTTTAGTTCAACCGTAAGGTAACTGGACAAAACTTTAGTACATGCGTAAGGTAACTGGACTAAACTTTAGTCCAACCGTAAGGTAACTGGACTAAACTTTAGTCCAACCGTAAGGTAACTGGACTAAACTTTAGTCCAAGCGTAAGGTAACTGAACTAAACTTTAGTTTAACCGTAAGGTAACTGGACTAAACTTTTGTCCAAGCGTAAGGTAACTGAACTAAACTTTAGTTCAACCGTAAGGTAACTGGACTAAACTTTAGTCCAAGCGTAAGGTAACTGAACTAAACTTTAGTTCAACCGTAAGGTAACTGAACTAAATTTTAGTTCAACCGTAAGGTAACTGGACTAAACTTTAGTTCAACCGTAAGGTAACTGTACTAAACTTCAGTCCAACCGTAAGGTAACTGGACTAAACTTTAGTCCAAGCGTAAGGTAACTGAACTAAACTTTAGTTCAACCGTAAGGTAACTGGACTAAACTTTAGTCCAAGCGTAAGGTAACTGAACTAAATTTTAGTTCAACCGTAAGGTAACTGGACTAAACTTTAGTACATGCGTAAGGTAACTGGACTAAACTTTAGTCCAACCGTAAGGTAACTGGACTAAACTTTAGTCCAACCGTAAGGTAACTGGACTAAACTTTAGTCCAACCGTAAGGTAACTGGACTAAACTTTAGTCCAAGCGTAAGGTAACTGAACTAAACTATAGTTCAACCGTAAGGTAACTGGACTAAACTTTTGTCCAAGCGTAAGGTAACTGAACTAAACTTTAGTTCAACCGTAAGGTAACTGGACTAAACTTTAGTACATGCGTAAGGTACCTGGACTAAACTTTAGTCCAACCGTAAGGTAACTGGACTAAACTTTAGTCCAACCGTAAGGTAACTGGACTAAACTTTAGTCCAAGCGTAAGGTAACTGAACTAAACTTTAGTTCAACCGTAAGGTAACTGGACTAAACTTTAGTCCAAGCGTAAGGTAACTGAACTAAACTTTAGTTCAACCGTAAGGTAACTGGACTAAACTTTAGTACATGCGTAAGGTAACTGAACTAAACTTTAGTTCAACCGTAAAGTAACTGGACTAAACTTTAGTCCAAACGTAAGGTAACTGGACTAAACTTTAGTCCAAGCGTAAGGTAACTGAACTAAACTTCAGTTCAACCGTAAGGTAACTGGACTAAACTTTAGTCCTAGCGTAAGGTAACTGAACAAAACTTTAGTCCAACCGTAAGGTAACTGGACTAAACTTTAGTACATGCGTAATGTACCTGGACTAAACTTTAGTCCAAGCGTAAGGTAACTGAACTAAACTTTAGTCCAAGCGTAAGGTAACTGAACTAAACTTTAGTCCAAGCGTAAGGTAACTGAACTAAACTTTAGTCCAACCGTAAGGTAACTGAACAAAACTTCAGTCCAACCGTAAGGTAACTGGACTAAACTTTAATCCAAGCGTAAGGTAACTGAACTAAACTTTAGTTCAACCATAAGGTAACTGAACTAAATTTTAGTTCAACCGTAAGGTAACTGGACTAAACTTTAGTCCAACCGTAAGGTAACTGGACTAAACTTTAGTCCAACCGTAAGGTAACTGGACTAAACTTTAGTCCAAGCGTAACGTAACTAAACTAAACTTTAGTTCAACCGTAAGGTAACTGGACTAAACTTTAGTCCAACCGTAAGGTAACTGGACTAAACTTTAGTCCAACCGTAAGGTAACTGGACTAAACTTTAGTCCAAGCGTAAGGTAACTGAACTAAACTTTAGTTCAACCGTAAGGTAACTGGACTAAACTTTAGTCCAAGCGTAAGGTAACTGAACTAAACTTTAGTTCAACCGTAAGGTAACTGGACTAAACTTTAGTACATGCGTAAGGTAACTGGACTAAACTTTAGTCCAACCGTAAGGTAACTGGACTAAACTTTAGTCCAACCGTAAGGTAACTGGACTAAACTTTAGTACATGCGTAAGGTAACTGGACTAAACTTTAGTCCAAGCGTTAGGTAACTGAACTAAACTTTAGTTCAACCGTAAGGTAACTGGACTAAACTTTAGTCCAAACGTAAGGTAACTGGACTAAACTTTAGTCCAAGCGTAAGGTAACTGAACTAAACTTTAGTTCAACCGTAAGGTAACTGGACTAAACTTTAGTCCAAGCGTAAGGTAACTGAACAAAACTTTAGTCCAACCGTAAGGTAACTGGACTAAACTTTAGTACATGCGTAAGGTAACTGGACTAAACTTTAGTCCAAGCGTAATGTACCTGGACTAAACTTTAGTCCAAGCGTAAGGTAACTGAACTAAACTTTAGTCCAAGCGTAAGGTAACTGAACTAAACTTTAGTCCAAGCGTAAGGTAACTGAACTAAACTTTAGTCCAAGCGTAAGGTAACTGAACTAAACTTTAGTCCAACCGTAAGGTAACTGAACAAAACTTTAGTCCAAGCGTAAGGTAACTGAACTAAACTTTAGTCCAACCGTAAGGTAACTGAACAAAACTTTAGTCCAACCGTAAGGTAACTGGACTAAACTTTAGTCCAAGCGTAAGGTAACTGAACTAAACTTTAGTTCAACCGTAAGGTAACTGAACTAAATTTTAGTTCAACCGTAAGGTAACTGGACTAAACTTTAGTCCAACCGTAAGGTAACTGGACTAAACTTCAGTCCAACCGTAAGGTAACTGGACTAAACTTTAGTCCAACCGTAAGGTAACTGGACTAAACTTTAGTACATGCGTAAGGTAACTGGACTAAACTTTAGTCCAAGCGTAATGTACCTGGACTAAACTTTAGTCCAAGCGTAAGGTAACTGAACTAAACTTTAGTCCAAGCGTAAGGTAACTGAACTAAACTTTAGTCCAAGCGTAAGGTAACTGAACTAAACTTTAGTCCAACCGTAAGGTAACTGAACAAAACTTTAGTCCAACCGTAAGGTAACTGGACTAAACTTTAATCCAACCGTAAGGTAACTGGACTAAACTTTAGTCCAAGCGTAAGGTAACTGAATTAAACTTTAGTTCAACCGTAAGGTAACTGGACTAAACTTTAGTCCAAGCGTAAGGTAACTGAACTAAACTTTAGTTCAACCGTAAGGTAACTGGACTAAACTTTAGTACATGCGTAAGGTAACTGGACTAAACTTTAGTCCAACCGTAAGGTAACTGGACTAAACTTCAGTCCAACCGTAAGGTAACTGGACTAAACTTTAGTCCGAGCGTAAGATAACTGAACTAAACTTTAGTTCAACTGTAAGGTAACTGGACTAAACTTTAGTTCAACCGTAAGGTAACTGGACTAAACTTTAGTACATGCGTAAGGTAACTGGACTAAACTTTAGTCCAACCGTAAGGTAACTGGACTAAACTTTAGTCCAACCGTAAGGTAACTGGACTAAACTTTAGTCCGAGCGTAAGATAACTGAACTAAACTTTAGTTCAACTGTAAGGTAACTGAACTAAACTTTAGTTCAACCGTAAGGTAACTGGACTGAACTTTAGTCCAAGCGTAAGGTAACTGAACTGAACTTTAGTTCAATCGTAAGGTAACTGAACTAAATTTTAGTTCAACCGTAAGGTAACTGGACTAAACTTTAGTACATGCGTAAGGTAACTGGACTAAACTTTAGTCCAACCGTAAGGTAACTGGACTAAACTTTAGTCCAAGCGTAATGTACCTGGACTAAAGTTTTAGTTCAACTGTAAGGTAACTGGACTGAACTTTAGTCCAAGCGTAAGGTAACTGAACTAAACTTTAGTTCAACCGTAAGGTAACTGGACTGAACTTTAGTCCAAGCGTAAGGTAACTGAACTGAACTTTAGTTCAATCGTAAGGTAACTGAACTAAATTTTAGTTCAACCGTAAGGTAACTGGACTAAACTTTAGTACATGCGTAAGGTAACTGGACTAAACTTTAGTCCAACCGTAAGGTAACTGGACTAAACTTTAGTCCAAGCGTAATGTACCTGGACTAAAGTTTTAGTCCAAGCGTAAGGTAACGGAACTAAACTTTAGTCCAAGCGTAAGGTAACTGAACTAAACTTTAGTTCAACCGTAAGGTAACTGGACTGAACTTTAGTCCAAGCGTAAGGTAACTGAACTAAATTTTAGTTCAACCGTAAGGTAACTGGACTAAACTTTAGTACTTTAGTCCAACCGTAAGGTAACTGGACTAAACTTTAGTCCAACCGTAAGGTAACTGGACTAAACTTTAGTCCAACCGTAAGGTAACTGGACTAAACTTTAGTCCAAGCGTAAGGTAACTGAACTAAACTTTAGTTCAACCGTAAGGTAACTGGACTGAACTTTAGTTCAACCGTAAGGTAACTGAACTAAATTTTAGTTCAACCGTAAGGTAACTGGACTAAACTTTAGTACATGCGTAAGGTAACTGGACTAAACTTTAGTCCAACCGTAAGGTAACTGGACTAAACTTTAGTCCAAGCGTAATGTACCTGGACTAAAGTTTTAGTCCAAGCGTAAGGTAACGGAACTAAACTTTAGTCCAAGCGTAAGGTAACTGAACTAAACTTTAGTCCAAGCGTAAGGTAACTGAACTAAACTTTAGTCCAACCGTAAGGTAACTGAACAAAACTTTAGTCCAACCGTAAGGTAACTGGACTAAACTTTAGTCCAAGCGTAAGGTAACTGAACTAAACTTTAGTTCAACCGTAAGGTAACTGAACTAAATTTTAGTTCAACCGTAAGGTAACTGGACTAAACTTTAGTCCAACCGTAAGGTAACTGGACTAAACTTCAGTCCAACCGTAAGGTAACTGGACTAAACTTTAGTCCAACCGTAAGGTAACTGGACTAAACTTTAGTACATGCGTAAGGTAACTGGACTAAACTTTAGTCCAAGCGTAATGTACCTGGACTAAACTTTAGTCCAAGCGTAAGGTAACTGAACTAAACTTTAGTCCAAGCGTAAGGTAACTGAACTAACCTTTAGTCCAAGCGTAAGGTAACTGAACTAAACTTTAGTCCAACCGTAAGGTAACTGAACAAAACTTTAGTCCAACCGTAAGGTAACTGGACTAAACTTTAATCCAACCGTAAGGTAACTGGACTAAACTTTAGTCCAAGCGTAAGGTAACTGAATTAAACTTTAGTTCAACCGTAAGGTAACTGGACTAAACTTTAGTCCAAGCGTAAGGTAACTGAACTAAACTTTAGTTCAACCGTAAGGTAACTGGACTAAACTTTAGTTCAACCGTAAGGTAACTGGACTAAACTTCAGTCCAACCGTAAGGTAACTGGACTAAACTTTAGTCCGAGCGTAAGATAACTGAACTAAACTTTAGTTCAACTGTAAGGTAACTGGACTAAACTTTAGTTCAACCGTAAGGTAACTGGACTAAACTTTAGTACATGCGTAAGGTAACTGGACTAAACTTTAGTCCAACCGTAAGGTAACTGGACTAAACTTTAGTCCAACCGTAAGGTAACTGGACTAAACTTTAGTCCGAGCGTAAGATAACTGAACTAAACTTTAGTTCAACTGTAAGGTAACTGGACTAAACTTTAGTCCAAGCGTAAGGTAACTGAACTAAACTTTAGTTCAACCGTAAGGTAACTGGACTGAACTTTAGTCCAAGCGTAAGGTAACTGAACTAAGTTTTAGTTCAACCGTAAGGTAACTGGACTAAACTTTAGTACTTTAGTCCAACCGTAAGGTAACTGGACTAAACTTTAGTCCAACCGTAAGGTAACTGGACTAAACTTTAGTCCAACCGTAAGGTAACTGGACTAAACTTTAGTCCAAGCGTAAGGTAACTGAACTAAACTTTAGTTCAACCGTAAGGTAACTGGACTGAACTTTAGTTCAACCGTAAGGTAACTGAACTAAATTTTAGTTCAACCGTAAGGTAACTGGACTAAACTTTAGTACATGCGTAAGGTAACTGGACTAAACTTTAGTCCAACCGTAAGGTAACTGAACTAAATTTTAGTTCAACCGTAAGGTAACTGGACTAAACTTTAGTCCAAGCGTAAGGTAACTGAACTAAACTTTAGTTCAACCGTAAGGTAACTGAACTAAATTTTAGTTCAACCGTAAGGTAACTGGACTAAACTTTAGTCCAACCGTAAGGTAACTGGACTAAACTTCAGTCCAACCGTAAGGTAACTGGACTAAACTTTAGTCCAAGCGTAAGGTAACTGAACTAAACTTTAGTTCAACCGTAAGGTAACTGGACTAAACTTTAGTCCAAGCGTAAGGTAACTAAACTAAATTTTAGTTCAACCGTAAGGTAACTGGACTGAACTTTAGTACATGCGTAAGGCAACTGGACTAAACTTTAGTCCAAGCGTAAGGTAACTGAGCTAAACTTTAGTTCAACCGTAAGGTAACTGGACTAAACTTTAGTCCAACCGTAAGGTAACTGGACTATACTTTAGTCCAAGCGTAACGTAACTGAACTAAACTTTAGTTCAACCGTAAGGTAACTGAACTAAACTTTAGTCCAACCGTAAGGTAACTGGACTAAACTGTAGTCCAAGCGTAAGGTAACTGAACAAAACTTTAGTCCCAGCGTAACGTAACTGGACTAAACTTTAGTCCCAGCGTAAGGTAACTGGACTAAACTTTAGTCCTAGCGTAAGGTAACTGGACTAAACTTTAGTCCAAGCGTAATGTAACTGGACTAAACTTTAGTCCTAGCGTAAGGTAACTGGACTAAACTTTAGTCCCAGCGTAATGTAACTGGACTAAACTTTAGTCCTAGCGTATGGTAACTGAACTAAACTTTAGTCCCAGCGTAATGTAACTGGACTAAACTTTAGTCCAACCGTAAGGTAACTGGACTAAACTTTAGTCCAACCGTAAGGTAACTGGACTATACTTTAGTCCAAGCGTAACGTAACTGAACTAAACTTTAGTTCAACCGTAAGGTAACTGAACTAAACTTTAGTCCAACCGTAAGGTAACTGGACTAAACTGTAGTCCAAGCGTAAGGTAACTGAACAAAACTTTAGTCCCAGCGTAACGTAACTGGACTAAACTTTAGTCCCAGCGTAAGGTAACTGGACTAAACTTTAGTCCCAGCGTAATGTAACTGGACTAAACTTTAGTCCTAGCGTAAGGTAACTGGACTAAACTTTAGTCCCAGCGTAATGTAACTGGACTAAACTTTAGTCCTAGCGTAAGGTAACTGGACTAAACTTTAGTCCCAGCGTAATGTAACTGGACTAAACTTTAGTCCAACCGTAAGGTAACTGGACTAAACTTTAGTCCTAGCGTAAGGTAACTGGACTAAACTTTAGTCCCAGCGTAATGTAACTGGACTAAACTTTAGTCCTAGCGTAAGGTAACTGGACTAAACTTTAGTCCCAGCGTAATGTAACTGGACTAACCTTTTGTCCCAGCGTAAGGTAACTAGACTAAACTTTAGTCCAAGCGTAAGGTAACTGAACTAAACTTTAGTCCAAGCGTAAGGTAACTGAACTAAACTTTAGTCCAAGCGTAAGGTAACTGAACTAAACTTTAGTTCAACCGTAAGGTAACTGAACTAAATTTTAGTTCAACCGTAAGGTAACTGGACTAAACTTTAGTCCAACCGTAAAGTAACTGGACTAAACTTTAGTCCAAGCGTAAGGTAACTGAACTAAACTTTAGTTCAACCGTAAGCTAACTGGACTAAACTTTAGTCCAAGCGTAAGGTAACTGAACTAAACTTTAGTTCAACCGTAAGGTAACTGGACTAAACTTTAGTCCAACCGTAAGGTAACTGGACTAAACTTTAGTCCAAGCGTAAGGTAACTGAACTAAACTTTAGTTCAACCGTAAGGTAACTGGACTAAACTTTAGTCCAACCGTAAGGTAACTGGACTATACTTTAGTCCAAGCGTAACGTAACTGAACTAAACTTTAGTTCAACCGTAAGGTAACTGAACTAAACTTTAGTCCAACCGTAAGGTAACTGGACTAAACTGTAGTCCAAGCGTAAGGTAACTGAACAAAACTTTAGTCCCAGCGTAACGTAACTGGACTAAACTTTAGTCCCAGCGTAAGGTAACTGGACTAAACTTTAGTCCCAGCGTAATGTAACTGGACTAAACTTTAGTCCTAGCGTAAGGTAACTGGACGAAACTTTAGTCCCAGCGTAATGTAACTGGACTAAACTTTAGTCCTAGCGTAAGGTAACTGGACTAAACTTTCGTCCCAGCGTAATGTAACTGGACTAAACTTTAGTCCTAGCGTAAGGTAACTGAACTAAACTTTAGTTCAACCGTAAGGTAACTGAACTAAACTTTAGTTCAACCGTAAGGTAACTGGACTAAACTTTAGTCCAAGCGTAAGGTAACTGAACTAAACTTTAGTCCGAGCGTAAGGTAACTGAACTAAACTTTAGTCCAACCGTAAGGTAACTGAACAAAACTTTAGTCCAACCGTAGGGTAACTGGACTAAACTTTAATCCAAGCGTAAGGTAACTGAACTAAACTTTAGTTCAACCGTAAGGTAAATGAACTAAATTTTAGTTCAACCGTAAGGTAACTGGACTAAACTTTAGTCCAACCGTAAGGTAACTGGACTAAACTTCAGTCCAACCGTAAGGTAACTGGACTAAACTTTAGTCCAAGCGTAAGGTAACTGAACAAAACTTTAGTCCAACCGTAAGGTAACTGGACTAAACTTCAGTCCAACCGTAAGGTAACTGGACTAAACTTTAGTCCAAGCGTAAGGTAACTGAACAAAACTTTAGTCCAACCGTAAGGTAACTGGACTAAGCTTTAGTCCAAGCGTAAGGTAACTGAACTAAACTTTAGTTCAACCGTAAGGTAACTGGACTAAACTTTAGTACATGCGTAAGGTAACTGGACTAAACTTTAGTCCAACCGTAAGGTAACTGGACTAAACTTTAGTCCAACCGTAAGGTAACTGGACTAAACTTTAGTCCGAGCGTAAGATAACTGAACTAAACTTTAGTTCAACTGTAAGGTAACTGGACTAAACTTCAGTCCAACCGTAAGGTAACTGGACTAAACTTTAGTCCAAGCGTAAGGTAACTGAACAAAACTTTAGTCCAACCGTAAGGTAACTGGACTAAACTTTAGTCCAAGCGTAAGGTAACTGAACTAAACTTTAGTTCAACCGTAAGGTAACTGAACTAAATTTTAGTTCAACCGTAAGGTAACTGGACTAAACTTTAGTCCAACCGTAAGGTAACTGGACTAAACTTTAGTCCAACCGTAAGGTAACTGGACTAAACTTCAGTCCAACCGTAAGGTAACTGGACTAAACTTTAGTCCAAGCGTAAGGTAACTGAACTAAACTTTAGTCCAAGCGTAAGGTAACTGAACTAAATTTTAGTTCAACCGTAAGGTAACTGGACTAAACTTTAGTACTTTAGTCCAACCGTAAGGTAACTGGACTAAACTTTAGTACTTTAGTCCAACCGTAAGGTAACTGGACTAAACTTTAGTCCAACCGTAAGGTAACTGGACTAAACTTTAGTCCAACCGTAAGGTAACTGGACTAAACTTTAGTCCAAGCGTAAGGTAACTGAACTAAACTTTAGTTCAACCGTAAGGTAACTGGACTGAACTTTAGTTCAACCGTAAGGTAACTGAACTAAATTTTAGTTCAACCGTAAGGTAACTGGACTAAACTTTAGTACATGCGTAAGGTAACTGGACTAAACTTTAGTCCAACCGTAAGGTAACTGGACTAAACTTTAGTCCAAGCGTAATGTACCTGGACTAAACTTTAGTCCAACCGTAAGGTAACTGGACTAAACTTTAGTCCGAGCGTAAGATAACTGAACTAAACTTTAGTTCAACTGTAAGGTAACTGGACTAAACTTCAGTCCAACCGTAAGGTAACTGGACTAAACTTCAGTCCAAGCGTAAGGTAACTGAACAAAACTTTAGTCCAACCGTAAGGTAACTGGACTAAACTTTAGTCCAAGCGTAAGGTAACTGAATTAAACTTTAGTTCAACCGTAAGGTAACTGGACTAAACTTTAGTCCAAGCGTAAGGTAACTGAACTAAACTTTAGTTCAACCGTAAGGTAACTGGACTAAACTTTAGTACATGCGTAAGGTAACTGGACTAAACTTTAGTCCAACCGTAAGGTAACTGGACTAAACTTTAGTCCAACCGTAAGGTAACTGGACTAAACTTTAGTCCGAGCGTAAGATAACTGAACTAAACTTTAGTTCAACTGTAAGGTAACTGGACTAAACTTCAGTCCAACCGTAAGGTAACTGGACTAAACTTTAGTCCAAGCGTAAGGTAACTGAACAAAACTTTAGTACAACCGTAAGGTAACTGGACTAAACTTTAGTCCAAGCGTAAGGTAACTGAACTAAACTTTAGTTCAACCGTAAGGTAACTGAACTAAATTTTAGTTCAACCGTGAGGTAACTGGACTAAACTTTAGTCCAACCGTAAGGTAACTGGACTAAACTTTAGTCGAACCGTAAGGTAACTGGACTAAACTTCAGTCCAACCGTAAGGTAACTGGACTAAACTTTAGTCCAAGCGTAAGGTAACTGAACTAAACTTTAGTTCAACCGTAAGGTAACTGGACTGAACTTTAGTCCAAGCGTAAGGTAACTGAACTAAATTTTAGTTCAACCGTAAGGTAACTGGACTAAACTTTAGTACTTTAGTCCAAATGTAAGGTAACTGGACTAAACTTTAGTCCAACCGTAAGGTAACTGGACTAAACTTTAGTCCAACCGTAAGGTAACTGGACTAAACTTTAGTCCAAGCGTAAGGTAACTGAACTAAACTTTAGTTCAACCGTAAGGTAACTGGACTGAACTTTAGTTCAACCGTAAGGTAACTGAACTAAATTTTAGTTCAACCGTAAGGTAACTGGACTAAACTTTAGTACTTTAGTCCAACCGTAAGGTAACTGGACTAAACTTTAGTACTTTAGTCCAACCGTAAGGTAACTGGACTAAACTTTAGTCCAACCGTAAGGTAACTGGACTAAACTTTAGTCCAAGCGTAAGGTAACTGAACTAAACTTTAGTTCAACCGTAAGGTAACTGGACTGAACTTTAGTTCAACCGTAAGGTAACTGAACTAAATTTTAGTTCAACCGTAAGGTAACTGGACTAAACTTTAGTACATGCGTAAGGTAACTGGACTAAACTTTAGTCCAACCGTAAGGTAACTGGACTAAACTTTAGTCCAAGCGTAATGTACCTGGACTAAACTTTAGTCCAACCGTAAGGTAACTGGACTAAACTTTAGTCCGAGCGTAAGATAACTGAACTAAACTTTAGTTCAACTGTAAGGTAACTGGACTAAACTTCAGTCCAACCTTAAGGTAACTGGACTAAACTTCAGTCCAAGCGTAAGGTAACTGAACAAAACTTTAGTCCAACCGTAAGGTAACTGGACTAAACTTTAGTCCAAGCGTAAGGTAACTGAATTAAACTTTAGTTCAACCGTAAGGTAACTGGACTAAACTTTAGTCCAAGCGTAAGGTAACTGAACTAAACTTTAGTTCAACCGTAAGGTAACTGGACTAAACTTTAGTACATGCGTAAGGTAACTGGACTAAACTTTAGTCCAACCGTAAGGTAACTGGACTAAACTTTAGTCCAACCGTAAGGTAACTGGACTAAACTTTAGTCCGAGCGTAAGATAACTGAACTAAACTTTAGTTCAACTGTAAGGTAACTGGACTAAACTTCAGTCCAACCGTAAGGTAACTGGACTAAACTTTAGTCCAAGCGTAAGGTAACTGAACAAAACTTTAGTCCAACCGTAAGGTAACTGGACTAAACTTTAGTCCAAGCGTAAGGTAACTGAACTAAACTTTAGTTCAACCGTAAGGTAACTGAACTAAATTTTAGTTCAACCGTGAGGTAACTGGACTAAACTTTAGTCCAACCGTAAGGTAACTGGACTAAACTTTAGTCGAACCGTAAGGTAACTGGACTAAACTTCAGTCCAACCGTAAGGTAACTGGACTAAACTTTAGTCCAAGCGTAAGGTAACTGAACTAAACTTTAGTTCAACCGTAAGGTAACTGGACTGAACTTTAGTCCAAGCGTAAGGTAACTGAACTAAATTTTAGTTCAACCGTAAGGTAACTGGACTAAACTTTAGTACTTTAGTCCAACCGTAAGGTAACTGGACTAAACTTTAGTCCAACCGTAAGGTAACTGGACTAAACTTTAGTCCAACCGTAAGGTAACTGGACTAAACTTTAGTCCAAGCGTAAGGTAACTGAACTAAACTTTAGTTCAACCGTAAGGTAACTGGACTGAACTTTAGTTCAACCGTAAGGTAACTGAACTAAATTTTAGTTCAACCGTAAGGTAACTGGACTAAACTTTAGTACATGCGTAAGGTAACTGGACTAAACTTTAGTCCAACCGTAAGGTAACTGGACTAAACTTTAGTCCAAGCGTAATGTACCTGAACTAAACTTTAGTCCAAGCGTAAGGTAACGGAACTAAATTTTAGTCCAAGCGTAAGGTAACTGAACTAAACTTTAGTCCAAGCGTAAGGTAACTGAACTAAACTTTAGTCCAACCGTAAGGTAACTGAACAAAACTTTAGTCCAACCGTAAGGTAACTGGACTAAACTTTAGTCCAAGCGTAAGGTAACTGAACTAAACTTTAGTTCAACCGTAAGGTAACTGAACTAAATTTTAGTTCAACCGTAAGGTAACTGGACTAAACTTTAGTCCAACCGTAAGGTAACTGGACTAAACTTCAGTCCAACCGTAAGGTAACTGGACTAAACTTTAGTCCAAGCGTAAGGTAACTAAACTAAATTTTAGTTCAACCGTAAGGTAACTGGACTAAACTTTAGTACATGCGTAAGGCAACTGGACTAAACTTTAGTCCAAGCGTAAGGTAACTGAGCTAAACTTTAGTTCAACCGTAAGGTAACTGGACTATACTTTAGTCCAAGCGTAACGTAACTGAACTAAACTTTAGTTCAACCGTAAGGTAACTGAACTAAACTTTAGTCCAACCGTAAGGTAACTGGACTAAACTGTAGTCCAAGCGTAAGGTAACTGAACAAAACTTTAGTCCCAGCGTAACGTAACTGGACTAAACTTTAGTCCCAGCGTAAGGTAACTGGACTAAACTTTAGTCCTAGCGTAAGGTAACTGGACTAAACTTTAGTCCCAGCGTAATGTAACTGGACTAAACTTTAGTCCTAGCGTAAGGTAACTGGACTAAACTTTAGTCCCAGCGTAATGTAACTGGACTAAACTTTAGTCCTAGCGTAAGGTAACTGGACTAAACTTTAGTCCCAGCGTAATGTAACTGGACTAAACTTTAGTCCAACCGTAAGGTAACTGGACTAAACTTTAGTCCAACCGTAAGGTAACTGGACTATACTTTAGTCCAAGCGTAACGTAACTGAACTAAACTTTAGTTCAACCGTAAGGTAACTGAACTAAACTTTAGTCCAACCGTAAGGTAACTGGACTAAACTGTAGTCCAAGCGTAAGGTAACTGAACAAAACTTTAGTCCCAGCGTAACGTAACTGGACTAAACTTTAGTCCCAGCGTAAGGTAACTGGACTAAACTTTAGTCCCAGCGTAATGTAACTGAACTAAACTTTAGTCCAACCGTAAGGTAACTGGACTAAACTGTAGTCCAAGCGTAAGGTAACTGAACAAAACTTTAGTCCCAGCGTAACGTAACTGGACTAAACTTTAGTCCCAGCGTAAGGTAACTGGACTAAACTTTAGTCCCAGCGTAAGGTAACTGGACTAAACTTTAGTCCTAGCGTAAGGTAACTGGACTAAACTTTAGTCCCAGCGTAATGTAACTGGACTAAACTTTAGTCCTAGCGTAAGGTAACTGGACTAAACTTTAGTCCCAGCGTAATGTAACTGGACTAAACTTTAGTCCTAGCGTAAGGTAACTGAACAAAACTTTAGTCCCAGCGTAACGTAACTGGACTAAACTTTAGTCCCAGCGTAAGGTAACTGGACTAAACTTTAGTCCTAGCGTAATGTAACTGGACTAAACTTTAGTCCTAGCGTAAGGTAACTGGACTAAACTTTAGTCCCAGCGTAATGTAACTGGACTAAACTTTAGTCCTAGCGTAAGGTAACTGGACTAAACTTTAGTCCCAGCGTAATGTAACTGGACTAAACTTTAGTCCTAGCGTAAGGTAACTGGACTAAACTTTAGTCCCAGCGTAATGTAACTGGACTAAACTTTAGTCCTAGCGTAAGGTAACTGGACTAAACTTTAGTCCCAGCGTAATGTAACTGGACTAAACTTTAGTCCAACCGTAAGGTAACTGGACTAAACTTTAGTCCAACCGTAAGGTAACTGGACTATACTTTAGTCCAAGCGTAACGTAACTGAACTAAACTTTAGTTCAACCGTAAGGTAACTGAACTAAACTTTAGTCCAACCGTAAGATAACTGGACTAAACTTTAGTACATGCGTAAGGTAACTGGACTAAACTTTAGTCCAAGCGTAATGTACCTGGACTAAACTTTAGTTCAACCGTAAGGTAACTGAACTAAACTTTAGTCCAACCGTAAGGTAACTGGACTAAACTGTAGTCCAAGCGTAAGGTAACTGAACAAAACTTTAGTCCCAGCGTAACGTAACTGGACTAAACTTTAGTCCCAGCGTAAGGTAACTGGACTAAACTTTAGTCCCAGCGTAATGTAACTGAACTAAACTTTAGTCCAACCGTAAGGTAACTGGACTAAACTGTAGTCCAAGCGTAAGGTAACTGAACAAAACTTTAGTCCCAGCGTAACGTAACTGGACTAAACTTTAGTCCCAGCGTAAGGTAACTGGACTAAACTTTAGTCCCAGCGTAAGGTAACTGGACTAAACTTTAGTCCTAGCGTAAGGTAACTGGACTAAACTTTAGTCCCAGCGTAATGTAACTGGACTAAACTTTAGTCCTAGCGTAAGGTAACTGGACTAAACTTTAGTCCCAGCGTAATGTAACTGGACTAAACTTTAGTCCTAGCGTAAGGTAACTGAACAAAACTTTAGTCCCAGCGTAACGTAACTGGACTAAACTTTAGTCCCAGCGTAAGGTAACTGGACTAAACTTTAGTCCTAGCGTAATGTAACTGGACTAAACTTTAGTCCTAGCGTAAGGTAACTGGACTAAACTTTAGTCCCAGCGTAATGTAACTGGACTAAACTTTAGTCCTAGCGTAAGGTAACTGGACTAAACTTTAGTCCCAGCGTAATGTAACTGGACTAAACTTTAGTCCTAGCGTAAGGTAACTGGACTAAACTTTAGTCCCAGCGTAATGTAACTGGACTAAACTTTAGTCCTAGCGTAAGGTAACTGGACTAAACTTTAGTCCCAGCGTAATGTAACTGGACTAAACTTTAGTCCAACCGTAAGGTAACTGGACTAAACTTTAGTCCAACCGTAAGGTAACTGGACTATACTTTAGTCCAAGCGTAACGTAACTGAACTAAACTTTAGTTCAACCGTAAGGTAACTGAACTAAACTTTAGTCCAACCGTAAGATAACTGGACTAAACTTTAGTACATGCGTAAGGTAACTGGACTAAACTTTAGTCCAAGCGTAATGTACCTGGACTAAACTTTAGTCCAAGCGTAAGGTAACGTAACTAAACTTTAGTCCAAGCGTAAGGTAACTGAACTAAACTTTAGTCCAAGCGTAAGGTAACTGAACTAAACTTTAGTCCAACCGTAAGGTAACTGAACAAAACTTTAGTCCAACCGTAAGGTAACTGGACTAAACTTTAATCCAAGCGTAAGGTAACTGAACTAAACTTTAGTTCAACCGTAAGGTAAATGAACTAAATTTTAGTTCAACCGTAAGGTAACTGGACTAAACTTTAGTTCAACCGTAAGGTAACTGGACTAAACTTTAGTACATGCGTAAGGTAACTGGACTAAACTTTAGTCCAACCGTAAGGTAACTGGACTAAACTTTAGTCCAACCGTAAGGTAACTGGACTAAACTTTAGTCCGAGCGTAAGATAACTGAACTAAACTTTAGTTCAACTGTAAGGTAACTGGACTAAACTTCAGTCCAACCGTAAGGTAACTGGACTAAACTTTAGTCCAACCGTAAGGTAACTGGACTAAACTTTAGTCCGAGCGTAAGGTAACTGAACTAAACTTTAGTCCAACCGTAAGGTAACTGAACAAAACTTTAGTCCAACCGTAAGGTAACTGGACTAAACTTTAATCCAAGCGTAAGGTAACTGAACTAAACTTTAGTTCAACCGTAAGGTAAATGAACTAAATTTTAGTTCAACCGTAAGGTAACTGGACTAAACTTTAGTTCAACCGTAAGGTAACTGGACTAAACTTTAGTACATGCGTAAGGTAACTGGACTAAACTTTAGTCCAACCGTAAGGTAACTGGACTAAACTTTAGTCCAACCGTAAGGTAACTGGACTAAACTTTAGTCCGAGCGTAAGATAACTGAACTAAACTTTAGTTCAACTGTAAGGTAACTGGACTAAACTTCAGTCCAACCGTAAGGTAACTGGACTAAACTTTAGTCCAAGCGTAAGGTAACTGAACAAAACTTTAGTCCAACCGTAAGGTAACTGGACTAAACTTTAGTCCAAGCGTAAGGTAACTGAACTAAACTTTAGTTCAACCGTAAGGTAACTGAACTAAACTTTAATCCAAGCGTAAGGTAACTGAACTAAACTTTAGTTCAACCGTAAGGTAAATGAACTAAATTTTAGTTCAACCGTAAGGTAACTGGACTAAACTTTAGTTCAACCGTAAGGTAACTGGACTAAACTTTAGTACATGCGTAAGGTAACTGGACTAAACTTTAGTCCAACCGTAAGGTAACTGGACTAAACTTTAGTCCAACCGTAAGGTAACTGGACTAAACTTTAGTCCGAGCGTAAGATAACTGAACTAAACTTTAGTTCAACTGTAAGGTAACTGGACTAAACTTCAGTCCAACCGTAAGGTAACTGGACTAAACTTTAGTCCAACCGTAAGGTAACTGGACTAAACTTTAGTCCGAGCGTAAGGTAACTGAACTAAACTTTAGTCCAACCGTAAGGTAACTGAACAAAACTTTAGTCCAACCGTAAGGTAACTGGACTAAACTTTAATCCAAGCGTAAGGTAACTGAACTAAACTTTAGTTCAACCGTAAGGTAAATGAACTAAATTTTAGTTCAACCGTAAGGTAACTGGACTAAACTTTAGTTCAACCGTAAGGTAACTGGACTAAACTTTAGTACATGCGTAAGGTAACTGGACTAAACTTTAGTCCAACCGTAAGGTAACTGGACTAAACTTTAGTCCAACCGTAAGGTAACTGGACTAAACTTTAGTCCGAGCGTAAGATAACTGAACTAAACTTTAGTTCAACTGTAAGGTAACTGGACTAAACTTCAGTCCAACCGTAAGGTAACTGGACTAAACTTTAGTCCAAGCGTAAGGTAACTGAACAAAACTTTAGTCCAACCGTAAGGTAACTGGACTAAACTTTAGTCCAAGCGTAAGGTAACTGAACTAAACTTTAGTTCAACCGTAAGGTAACTGAACTAAATTTTAGTTCAACCGTAAGGTAACTGGACTAAACTTTAGTCCAACCGTAAGGTAACTGGACTAAACTTTAGTCCAACCGTAAGGTAACTGGACTAAACTTCAGTCCAACCGTAAGGTAACTGGACTAAACTTTAGTACATGCGTAAGGTAACTGGACTAAACTTTAGTCCAACCGTAAGGTAACTGGACTAAACTTTAGTCCAACCGTAAGGTAACTGGACTAAACTTTAGTCCGAGCGTAAGATAACTGAACTAAACTTTAGTTCAACTGTAAGGTAACTGGACTAAACTTCAGTCCAACCGTAAGGTAACTGGACTAAACTTTAGTCCAAGCGTAATGTAACTGGACTAAACTTTAGTCCTAGCGTAAGGTAACTGGACTAAACTTTAGTCCCAGCGTAATGTAACTGGACTAAACTTTAGTCCTAGCGTAAGGTAACTGGACTAAACTTTAGTCCCAGCGTAATGTAACTGGACTAAACTTTAGTCCTAGCGTAAGGTAACTGGACTAAACTGTAGTCCAAGCGTAAGGTAACTGAACAAAACTTTAGTCCCAGCGTAACGTAACTGGACTAAACTTTAGTCCCAGCGTAATGTAACTGGACTAAACTTTAGTCCTAGCGTAAGGTAACTGGACTAAACTTTAGTCCCAGCGTAATGTAACTGGACTAAACTTTAGTCCTAGCGTAAGGTAACTGGACTAAACTTTAGTCCCAGCGTAATGTAACTGGACTAAACTTTAGTCCAACCGTAAGGTAACTGGACTAAACTTTAGTCCAACCGTAAGGTAACTGGACTATACTTTAGTCCAAGCGTAACGTAACTGAACTAAACTTTAGTTCAACCGTAAGGTAACTGAACTAAACTTTAGTCCAACCGTAAGGTAACTGGACTAAACTGTAGTCCAAGCGTAAGGTAACTGAACAAAACTTTAGTCCCAGCGTAACGTAACTGGACTAAACTTTAGTCCCAGCGTAAGGTAACTGGACTAAACTTTAGTCCCAGCGTAATGTAACTGAACTAAACTTTAGTCCAACCGTAAGGTAACTGGACTAAACTGTAGTCCAAGCGTAAGGTAACTGAACAAAACTTTAGTCCCAGCGTAACGTAACTGGACTAAACTTTAGTCCCAGCGTAAGGTAACTGGACTAAACTTTAGTCCCAGCGTAAGGTAACTGGACTAAACTTTAGTCCTAGCGTAAGGTAACTGGACTAAACTTTAGTCCCAGCGTAATGTAACTGGACTAAACTTTAGTCCTAGCGTAAGGTAACTGGACTAAACTTTAGTCCCAGCGTAATGTAACTGGACTAAACTTTAGTCCTAGCGTAAGGTAACTGAACAAAACTTTAGTCCTAGCGTAACGTAACTGGACTAAACTTTAGTCCCAGCGTAAGGTAACTGGACTAAACTTTAGTCCTAGCGTAATGTAACTGGACTAAACTTTAGTCCTAGCGTAAGGTAACTGGACTAAACTTTAGTCCCAGCGTAATGTAACTGGACTAAACTTTAGTCCTAGCGTAAGGTAACTGGACTAAACTTTAGTCCCAGCGTAATGTAACTGGACTAAACTTTAGTCCTAGCGTAAGGTAACTGGACTAAACTTTAGTCCCAGCGTAATGTAACTGGACTAAACTTTAGTCCCAGCGTAATGTAACTGGACTAAACTTTAGTCCAACCGTAAGGTAACTGGACTAAACTTTAGTCCAACCGTAAGGTAACTGGACTATACTTTAGTCCAAGCGTAACGTAACTGAACTAAACTTTAGTTCAACCGTAAGGTAACTGAACTAAACTTTAGTCCAACCGTAAGATAACTGGACTAAACTTTTGTACATGCGTAAGGTAACTGGACTAAACTTTAGTCCAAGCGTAATGTACCTGGACTATACTTTAGTCCAAGCGTAAGGTAACGTAACTAAACTTTAGTCCAAGCGTAAGGTAACTGAACTAAACTTTAGTCCAAGCGTAAGGTAACTGAACTAAACTTTAGTCCAACCGTAAGGTAACTGAACAAAACTTTAGTCCAACCGTAAGGTAACTGGACTAAACTTTAATCCAAGCGTAAGGTAACTGAACTAAACTTTAGTCCAACCGTAAGGTAACTGGACTAAACTTTAGTCCAACCGTAAGGTAACTGGACTATACTTTAGTCCAAGCGTAACGTAACTGAACTAAACTTTAGTTCAACCGTAAGGTAACTGAACTAAACTTTAGTCCAACCGTAAGATAACTGGACTAAACTTTAGTACATGCGTAAGGTAACTGGACTAAACTTTAGTCCCAGCGTAATGTAATTGGACTAAACTTTAGTCCCAGCGTAAGGTAACTGGACTAAACTTTAGTCCCAGCGTAAGGTAACTGGACTAAACTTTAGTCCAAGCGTAAGGTAACTGAACTAAACTTTAGTTCAACCGTAAGGTAACTGAACTAAACTTTAGTCCCAGCGTAAGGTAACTGAACTAAACTTTAGTTTAACCGTAAGGTAACTGGACTAAACTTCAGTATATGCGTAAGGTAACTGGACTAAACTTCAGTATATGCGTAAGGTAACTGGACTAAACTTTAGTCCTAGCGTAAGGTAACTGGACTAAACTTTAGTCCTAGCGTAAGGTAACTGGACTAAACTTTAGTCCAAGCGTAAGGTAACTGGACTAAAGTTTAGTCCCAGCGTAAGGTAACTGGACTAAACTTTAGTCCCAGCGTAAGGTAACTGGACTAAACTTTAGTCCAAGCGTAAGGTAACTGAACTAAACTTTAGTTCAACCGTAAGGTAACTGAACTAAACATTAGTCCAACCGTAAGGTAACTGGACTAAACTTTAGTCCCAGCGTAACGTAACTGAACTAAACTTTAGGTCAACCGTAAGGTAACTGGACTAAACTTTAGTACATGCGTAAGGTAACTGGACTAAACTTTAGTCCAACCGTATGGTAACTGGACTAAACTTTAGTCCAAGCGTAAGGTAACTGAACTAAACTTTAGTCCCAGCGTAAGGTAACTGGACTAAATTTTAGTCCCAGCGTAATGTTACTGGACTAAACTTCAGTCCCAGCGTAAGGTAACTGGACTAAACTTTAGTCCAACCGTAAGGTAACTGGACTAAACTTTAGTCCAAGCGTAAGGTAACTGAACTAAACTTTAGTTCAACCATAAGGTAACTGGACTAAACTTTAGTCCAAGCGTAAGGTAACTGAACTCAACTTTAGTTCAACCGTAAGGTAACTGGACTAAACTTTAGTACATGCGTAAGGTAACTGGACTAAACTTTAGTCCAACCGTAAACTGGACTAAACTTTAGTCCAACCGTAAGGTAACTGGACTAAACTTTAGTCCAAGCGTAAGGTAACTGAACTAAACTTTAGTTCAACCGTAAGGTAACTGAACTAAACTTTAGTACATGCGTAAGGTAACTGGACTAAACTTTAGTCCAACCGTAAGGTAACTGGACTAAACTTTAGTCCAATCGTAAGGTAACTGGACTAAACTTTAGTCCAAGCGTAAGGTAACTGAACTAAACTTTAGTTCAACCGTAAGGTAACTGGACTAAACTTTAGTCCAACCGTAAGGTAACTGGATTAAACTTTAGTCCCAGCGTAAGGTAACTGGACTAAACTTTAGTCCAAGCGTAAGGTAACTGAACTAAACTTTAGTTCAACCGTAAGGTAACTGGACTAAACTTTAGTACATGCGTAAGGTAACTGGACTAAACTTTAGTCCAAGCGTAAGGTAACTGAACTAAACTTTAGTTCAACCGTAAGGTAACTGGACTAAACTTTAGTCCAACCGTAAGGTAACTGGACTAAACTTTAGTCCAAGCGTAAGGTAACTGAACTAAACTTTAGTTCAACCATAAGGTAACTGGACTAAACTTTAGTCCAAGCCTAAGGTAACTGAACTCAACTTTAGTTCAACCGTAAGGTAACTGGACTAAACTTTAGTACATGCGTAAGGTAACTGGACTAAACTTTAGTCCAACCGTAAACTGGACTAAACTTTAGTCCAACCGTAAGGTAACTGGACTAAACTTTAGTCCAACCGTAAGGTAACTGGACTAAACTTTATTCCAAGCGTAAGGTAACTGAACTAAACTTTAGTTCAACCGTAAGGTAACTGGACTAAACTTTAGTCCAAGCGTAAGGTAACTGAACTAAACTTTAGTTCAACCGTAAGGTAACTGAACTAAACTTTAGTCCAACCGTAAGGTAACTGGACTAAACTTTAGTCCGAGCGTAAGATAACTGAACTAAACTTTAGTTCAACTGTAAGGTAACTGGACTAAACTTCAGTCCAACCGTAAGGTAACTGGACTAAACTTTAATCCAAGCGTAAGGTAACTGAACTAAACTTTAGTTCAACCGTAAGGTAAATGAACTAAATTTTAGTTCAACCGTAAGGTAACTGGACTAAACTTTAGTTCAACCGTAAGGTAACTGGACTAAACTTTAGTACATGCGTAAGGTAACTGGACTAAACTTTAGTCCAACCGTAAGGTAACTGGACTAAACTTTAGTCCAACCGTAAGGTAACTGGACTAAACTTTAGTCCGAGCGTAAGATAACTGAACTAAACTTTAGTTCAACTGTAAGGTAACTGGACTAAACTTCAGTCCAACCGTAAGGTAACTGGACTAAACTTTAGTCCAAGCGTAAGGTAACTGAACAAAACTTTAGTCCAACCGTAAGGTAACTGGACTAAACTTTAGTCCAAGCGTAAGGTAACTGAACTAAACTTTAGTTCAACCGTAAGGTAACTGAACTAAATTTTAGTTCAACCGTAAGGTAACTGGACTAAACTTTAGTCCAACCGTAAGGTAACTGGACTAAACTTTAGTCCAACCGTAAGGTAACTGGACTAAACTTCAGTCCAACCGTAAGGTAACTGGACTAAACTTTAGTACATGCGTAAGGTAACTGGACTAAACTTTAGTCCAACCGTAAGGTAACTGGACTAAACTTTAGTCCAACCGTAAGGTAACTGGACTAAACTTTAGTCCGAGCGTAAGATAACTGAACTAAACTTTAGTTCAACTGTAAGGTAACTGGACTAAACTTCAGTCCAACCGTAAGGTAACTGGACTAAACTTTAGTCCAAGCGTAATGTAACTGGACTAAACTTTAGTCCTAGCGTAAGGTAACTGGACTAAACTTTAGTCCCAGCGTAATGTAACTGGACTAAACTTTAGTCCTAGCGTAAGGTAACTGGACTAAACTTTAGTCCCAGCGTAATGTAACTGGACTAAACTTTAGTCCTAGCGTAAGGTAACTGGACTAAACTTTAGTCCCAGCGTAATGTAACTGGACTAAACTTTAGTCCAACCGTAAGGTAACTGGACTAAACTTTAGTCCAACCGTAAGGTAACTGGACTATACTTTAGTCCAACCGTAAGGTAACTGGACTAAACTGTAGTCCAAGCGTAAGGTAACTGAACAAAACTTTAGTCCCAGCGTAACGTAACTGGACTAAACTTTAGTCCCAGCGTAATGTAACTGGACTAAACTTTAGTCCTAGCGTAAGGTAACTGGACTAAACTTTAGTCCCAGCGTAATGTAACTGGACTAAACTTTAGTCCTAGCGTAAGGTAACTGGACTAAACTTTAGTCCCAGCGTAATGTAACTGGACTAAACTTTAGTCCAACCGTAAGGTAACTGGACTAAACTTTAGTCCAACCGTAAGGTAACTGGACTATACTTTAGTCCAAGCGTAACGTAACTGAACTAAACTTTAGTTCAACCGTAAGGTAACTGAACTAAACTTTAGTCCAACCGTAAGGTAACTGGACTAAACTGTAGTCCAAGCGTAAGGTAACTGAACAAAACTTTAGTCCCAGCGTAACGTAACTGGACTAAACTTTAGTCCCAGCGTAAGGTAACTGGACTAAACTTTAGTCCCAGCGTAATGTAACTGAACTAAATTTTAGTTCAACCGTAAGGTAACTGGACTAAACTGTAGTCCAAGCGTAAGGTAACTGAACAAAACTTTAGTCCCAGCGTAACGTAACTGGACTAAACTTTAGTCCCAGCGTAAGGTAACTGGACTAAACTTTAGTCCCAGCGTAAGGTAACTGGACTAAACTTTAGTCCTAGCGTAAGGTAACTGGACTAAACTTTAGTTCAACTGTAAGGTAACTGGACTAAACTTCAGTCCAACCGTAAGGTAACTGGACTAAACTTTAGTCCAACCGTAAGGTAACTGGACTAAACTTTAGTCCGAGCGTAAGGTAACTGAACTAAACTTTAGTCCAACCGTAAGGTAACTGAACAAAACTTTAGTCCAACCGTAAGGTAACTGGTCTAAACTTTAGTCCTAGCGTAATGTAACTGAACTAAACTTTAGTTCAACCGTAAGGTAAATGAACTAAACTTTAGTCCCAGCGTAATGTAACTGGACTAAACTTTAGTCCTAGCGTAAGGTAACTGGACTAAACTTTAGTCCCAGCGTAATGTAACTGGACTAAACTTTAGTCCTAGCGTAAGGTAACTGGACTAAACTTTAGTCCCAGCGTAATGTAACTGGACTAAACTTTAGTCCCAGCGTAATGTAACTGGACTAAACTTTAGTCCAACCGTAAGGTAACTGGACTAAACTTTAGTCCAACCGTAAGGTAACTGGACTATACTTTAGTCCAAGCGTAACGTAACTGAACTAAACTTTAGTTCAACCGTAAGGTAACTGAACTAAACTTTAGTCCAAGCGTAAGGTAACTGAACTAAACTTTAGTTCAACCGTAAGGTAAATGAACTAAACTTTAGTCCCAGCGTAATGTAACTGGACTAAACTTTAGTCCTAGCGTAAGGTAACTGGACTAAACTTTAGTCCCAGCGTAATGTAACTGGACTAAACTTTAGTCCTAGCGTAAGGTAACTGGACTAAACTTTAGTCCCAGCGTAATGTAACTGGACTAAACTTTAGTCCCAGCGTAATGTAACTGGACTAAACTTTAGTCCAACCGTAAGGTAACTGGACTAAACTTTAGTCCAACCGTAAGGTAACTGGACTATACTTTAGTCCAAGCGTAACGTAACTGAACTAAACTTTAGTTCAACTGTAAGGTAACTGGACTAAACTTCAGTCCAACCGTAAGGTAACTGGACTAAACTTTAGTCCAACCGTAAGGTAACTGGACTAAACTTTAGTCCGAGCGTAAGGTAACTGAACTAAACTTTAGTCCAACCGTAAGGTAACTGAACAAAACTTTAGTCCAACCGTAAGGTAACTGGACTAAACTTTAGTCCTAGCGTAATGTAACTGAACTAAACTTTAGTTCAACCGTAAGGTAAATGAACTAAACTTTAGTCCCAGCGTAATGTAACTGGACTAAACTTTAGTCCTAGCGTAAGGTAACTGGACTAAACTTTAGTCCCAGCGTAATGTAACTGGACTAAACTTTAGTCCTAGCGTAAGGTAACTGGACTAAACTTTAGTCCCAGCGTAATGTAACTGGACTAAACTTTAGTCCCAGCGTAATGTAACTGGACTAAACTTTAGTCCAACCGTAAGGTAACTGGACTAAACTTTAGTCCAACCGTAAGGTAACTGGACTATACTTTAGTCCAAGCGTAACGTAACTGAACTAAACTTTAGTTCAACCGTAAGGTAACTGAACTAAACTTTAGTCCAAGCGTAAGGTAACTGAACTAAACTTTAGTCCCAGCGTAACGTAACTGGACTAAACTTTAGTCCCAGCGTAAGGTAACTGGACTAAACTTTAGTCCCAGCGTAAGGTAACTGGACTAAACTTTAGTCCTAGCGTAAGGTAACTGGACTAAACTTTAGTCCCAGCGTAATGTAACTGGACTAAACTTTAGTCCTAGCGTAAGGTAACTGGACTAAACTTTAGTCCCAGCGTAATGTAACTGGACTAAACTTTAGTCCTAGCGTAAGGTAACTGAACAAAACTTTAGTCCCAGCGTAACGTAACTGGACTAAACTTTAGTCCCAGCGTAAGGTAACTGGACTAAACTTTAGTCCAAGCGTAACGTAACTGAACTAAACTTTAGTTCAACCGTAAGGTAACTGAACTAAACTTTAGTCCAACCGTAAGGTAACTGGACTAAACTGTAGTCCAAGCGTAAGGTAACTGAACAAAACTTTAGTCCAACCGTAAGGTAACTGGACTATACTTTAGTCCAAGCGTAACGTAACTGAACTAAACTTTAGTTCAACCGTAAGGTAACTGAACTAAACTTTAGTCCAAGCGTAAGGTAACTGAACTAAACTTTAGTCCCAGCGTAACGTAACTGGACTAAACTTTAGTCCCAGCGTAAGGTAACTGGACTAAACTTTAGTCCCAGCGTAAGGTAACTGGACTAAACTTTAGTCCTAGCGTAAGGTAACTGGACTAAACTTTAGTCCCAGCGTAATGTAACTGGACTAAACTTTAGTCCAACCGTAAGGTAACTGGACTAAACTTTAGTCCAACCGTAAGGTAACTGGACTATACTTTAGCCCAAGCGTAACGTAACTGAACTAAACTTTAGTTCAACCGTAAGGTAACTGAACTAAACTTTAGTCCAACCGTAAGGTAACTGGACTAAACTGTAGTCCAAGCGTAAGGTAACTGAACAAAACTTTAGTCCCAGCGTAACGTAACTGGACTAAACTTTAGTCCCAGCGTAATGTAACTGGACTAAACTTTAGTCCTAGCGTAAGGTAACTGGACTAAACTTTAGTCCCAGCGTAATGTAACTGGACTAAACTTTAGTCCTAGCGTAAGGTAACTGGACTAAACTTTAGTCCCAGCGTAATGTAACTGGACTAAACTTTAGTCCAACCGTAAGGTAACTGGACTAAACTGTAGTCCAAGCGTAAGGTAACTGAACAAAACTTTAGTCCCAGCGTAACGTAACTGGACTAAACTTTAGTCCCAGCGTAAGGTAACTGGACTAAACTTTAGTCCCAGCGTAATGTAACTGAACTAAATTTTAGTTCAACCGTAAGGTAACTGGACTAAACTGTAGTCCAAGCGTAAGGTAACTGAACAAAACTTTAGTCCCAGCGTAACGTAACTGGACTAAACTTTAGTCCCAGCGTAAGGTAACTGGACTAAACTTTAGTCCCAGCGTAAGGTAACTGGACTAAACTTTAGTCCTAGCGTAAGGTAACTGGACTAAACTTTAGTTCAACTGTAAGGTAACTGGACTAAACTTCAGTCCAACCGTAAGGTAACTGGACTAAACTTTAGTCCAACCGTAAGGTAACTGGACTAAACTTTAGTCCGAGCGTAAGGTAACTGAACTAAACTTTAGTCCAACCGTAAGGTAACTGAACAAAACTTTAGTCCAACCGTAAGGTAACTGGACTAAACTTTAGTCCTAGCGTAATGTAACTGAACTAAACTTTAGTTCAACCGTAAGGTAAATGAACTAAACTTTAGTCCCAGCGTAATGTAACTGGACTAAACTTTAGTCCTAGCGTAAGGTAACTGGACTAAACTTTAGTCCCAGCGTAATGTAACTGGACTAAACTTTAGTCCTAGCGTAAGGTAACTGGACTAAACTTTAGTCCCAGCGTAATGTAACTGGACTAAACTTTAGTCCCAGCGTAATGTAACTGGACTAAACTTTAGTCCAACCGTAAGGTAACTGGACTAAACTTTAGTCCAACCGTAAGGTAACTGGACTATACTTTAGTCCAAGCGTAACGTAACTGAACTAAACTTTAGTTCAACCGTAAGGTAACTGAACTAAACTTTAGTCCAAGCGTAAGGTAACTGAACTAAACTTTAGTCCCAGCGTAACGTAACTGGACTAAACTTTAGTCCCAGCGTAAGGTAACTGGACTAAACTTTAGTCCCAGCGTAAGGTAACTGGACTAAACTTTAGTCCTAGCGTAAGGTAACTGGACTAAACTTTAGTCCCAGCGTAATGTAACTGGACTAAACTTTAGTCCTAGCGTAAGGTAACTGGACTAAACTTTAGTCCCAGCGTAATGTAACTGGACTAAACTTTAGTCCTAGCGTAAGGTAACTGAACAAAACTTTAGTCCCAGCGTAACGTAACTGGACTAAACTTTAGTCCCA
This sequence comes from Oscheius myriophilus, assembly GCA_964057215.1. Classification (NCBI taxonomy): domain Eukaryota; kingdom Metazoa; phylum Nematoda; class Chromadorea; order Rhabditida; family Rhabditidae; genus Oscheius; species Oscheius myriophilus. The sequence continues at coordinate 31,780,002 of OZ059907.1, read as the reverse complement.
GCGTAAGGTAACTGGACTAAACTTTAGTCCAAGCGTAACGTAACTGAACTAAACTTTAGTTCAACCGTAAGGTAACTGAACTAAACTTTAGTCCAACCGTAAGGTAACTGGACTAAACTGTAGTCCAAGCGTAAGGTAACTGAACAAAACTTTAGTCCCAGCGTAACGTAACTGGACTAAACTTTAGTCCCAGCGTAATGTAACTGGACTAAACTTTAGTCCTAGCGTAAGGTAACTGGACTAAACATTAGTCCCAGCGTAATGTAACTGGACTAAACTTTAGTCCTAGCGTAAGGTAACTGGACTAAACTTTAGTCCCAGCGTAATGTAACTGGACTAAACTTTAGTCCAACCGTAAGGTAACTGGACTAAACTTTAGTCCAACCGTAAGGTAACTGGACTATACTTTAGTCCAAGCGTAACGTAACTGAACTAAACTTTAGTTCAACCGTAAGGTAACTGAACTAAACTTTAGTCCAACCGTAAGGTAACTGGACTAAACTGTAGTCCAAGCGTAAGGTAACTGAACAAAACTTTAGTCCCAGCGTAACGTAACTGGACTAAACTTTAGTCCCAGCGTAAGGTAACTGGACTAAACTTTAGTCCCAGCGTAATGTAACTGAACTAAACTTTAGTCCAACCGTAAGGTAACTGGACTAAACTGTAGTCCAAGCGTAAGGTAACTGAACAAAACTTTAGTCCCAGCGTAACGTAACTGGACTAAACTTTAGTCCCAGCGTAAGGTAACTGGACTAAACTTTAGTCCCAGCGTAAGGTAACTGGACTAAACTTTAGTCCTAGCGTAAGGTAACTGGACTAAACTTTAGTCCCAGCGTAATGTAACTGGACTAAACTTTAGTCCTAGCGTAAGGTAACTGGACTAAACTTTAGTCCCAGCGTAATGTAACTGGACTAAACTTTAGTCCTAGCGTAAGGTAACTGAACAAAACTTTAGTCCTAGCGTAACGTAACTGGACTAAACTTTAGTCCCAGCGTAAGGTAACTGGACTAAACTTTAGTCCTAGCGTAATGTAACTGGACTAAACTTTAGTCCTAGCGTAAGGTAACTGGACTAAACTTTAGTCCCAGCGTAATGTAACTGGACTAAACTTTAGTCCTAGCGTAAGGTAACTGGACTAAACTTTAGTCCCAGCGTAATGTAACTGGACTAAACTTTAGTCCTAGCGTAAGGTAACTGGACTAAACTTTAGTCCCAGCGTAATGTAACTGGACTAAACTTTAGTCCCAGCGTAATGTAACTGGACTAAACTTTAGTCCAACCGTAAGGTAACTGGACTAAACTTTAGTCCAACCGTAAGGTAACTGGACTATACTTTAGTCCAAGCGTAACGTAACTGAACTAAACTTTAGTTCAACCGTAAGGTAACTGAACTAAACTTTAGTCCAACCGTAAGATAACTGGACTAAACTTTTGTACATGCGTAAGGTAACTGGACTAAACTTTAGTCCAAGCGTAATGTACCTGGACTATACTTTAGTCCAAGCGTAAGGTAACGTAACTAAACTTTAGTCCAAGCGTAAGGTAACTGAACTAAACTTTAGTCCAAGCGTAAGGTAACTGAACTAAACTTTAGTCCAACCGTAAGGTAACTGAACAAAACTTTAGTCCAACCGTAAGGTAACTGGACTAAACTTTAATCCAAGCGTAAGGTAACTGAACTAAACTTTAGTCCAACCGTAAGGTAACTGGACTAAACTTTAGTCCAACCGTAAGGTAACTGGACTATACTTTAGTCCAAGCGTAACGTAACTGAACTAAACTTTAGTTCAACCGTAAGGTAACTGAACTAAACTTTAGTCCAACCGTAAGATAACTGGACTAAACTTTAGTACATGCGTAAGGTAACTGGACTAAACTTTAGTCCAAGCGTAATGTACCTGGACTATACTTTAGTCCAAGCGTAAGGTAACGTAACTAAACTTTAGTCCAAGCGTAAGGTAACTGAACTAAACTTCAGTCCAACCGTAAGGTAACTGGACTAAACTTTAGTCCAAGCGTAAGGTAACTGAACAAAACTTTAGTCCAACCGTAAGGTAACTGGACTAAACTTTAGTCCAAGCGTAAGGTAACTGAACTAAACTTTAGTTCAACCGTAAGGTAACTGAACTAAATTTTAGTTCAACCGTAAGGTAACTGGACTAAACTTTAGTCCAACCGTAAGGTAACTGGACTAAACTTTAGTCCAACCGTAAGGTAACTGGACTAAACTTCAGTCCAACCGTAAGGTAACTGGACTAAACTTTAGTCCAAGCGTAAGGTAACTGAACTAAACTTTAGTTCAACCGTAAGGTAACTGGACTGAACTTTAGTCCAAGCGTAAGGTAACTGAACTAAATTTTAGTTCAACCGTAAGGTAACTGGACTAAACTTTAGTACTTTAGTCCAACCGTAAGGTAACTGGACTAAACTTTAGTCCAACCGTAAGGTAACTGGACTAAACTTTAGTCCAACCGTAAGGTAACTGGACTAAACTTTAGTCCAAGCGTAAGGTAACTGAACTAAACTTTAGTTCAACCGTAAGGTAACTGGACTGAACTTTAGTTCAACCGTAAGGTAACTGAACTAAATTTTAGTTCAACCGTAAGGTAACTGGACTAAACTTTAGTACATGCGTAAGGTAACTGGACTAAACTTTAGTCCAACCGTAAGGTAACTGGACTAAACTTTAGTCCAAGCGTAATGTACCTGGACTAAACTTTAGTCCAACCGTAAGGTAACTGGACTAAACTTTAGTCCAAGCGTAATGTACCTGGACTAAACTTTAGTCCAACCGTAAGGTAACTGGACTAAACTTTAGTCCGAGCGTAAGATAACTGAACTAAACTTTAGTTCAACTGTAAGGTAACTGGACTAAACTTCAGTCCAACCGTAAGGTAACTGGACTAAACTTCAGTCCAAGCGTAAGGTAACTGAACAAAACTTTAGTCCAACCGTAAGGTAACTGAACTAAATTTTAGTTCAACCGTAAGGTAACTGGACTAAACTTTAGTTCAACCGTAAGGTAACTGGACTAAACTTTAGTCCAACCGTAAGGTAACTGGACTAAACTTCAGTCCAACCGTAAGGTAACTGGACTAAACTTTAGTCCAAGCGTAAGGTAACTGAACTAAACTTTAGTTCAACCGTAAGGTAACTGGACTGAACTTTAGTCCAAGCGTAAGGTAACTGAACTAAATTTTAGTTCAACCGTAAGGTAACTGGACTAAACTTTAGTACTTTAGTCCAACCGTAAGGTAACTGGACTAAACTTTAGTCCAACCGTAAGGTAACTGGACTAAACTTTAGTTCAACCGTAAGGTAACTGGACTAAACTTTAGTACTTTAGTCCAACCGTAAGGTAACTGGACTAAACTTTAGTCCAACCGTAAGGTAACTGGACTAAACTTTAGTCCAACCGTAAGGTAACTGGACTAAACTTTAGTCCAAGCGTAAGGTAACTGAACTAAACTTTAGTTCAACCGTAAGGTAACTGGACTGAACTTTAGTTCAACCGTAAGGTAACTGAACTAAATTTTAGTTCAACCGTAAGGTAACTGGACTAAACTTTAGTACATGCGTAAGGTAACTGGACTAAACTTTAGTCCAACCGTAAGGTAACTGGACTAAACTTTAGTCCAAGCGTAATGTACCTGGACTAAACTTTAGTCCAAGCGTAAGGTAACGGAACTGAATTTTAGTCCAAGCGTAAGGTAACTGAACTAAACTTTAGTCCAAGCGTAAGGTAACTGAACTAAACTTTAGTCCAACCGTAAGGTAACTGAACAAAACTTTAGTCCAACCGTAAGGTAACTGGACTAAACTTTAGTCCAAGCGTAAGGTAACTGAACTAAACTTTAGTTCAACCGTAAGGTAACTGAACTAAATTTTAGTTCAACCGTAAGGTAACTGGACTAAACTTTAGTCCAACCGTAAGGTAACTGGACTAAACTTCAGTCCAACCGTAAGGTAACTGGAATAAACTTTAGTCCAAGCGTAAGGTAACTGGACTAAACTTTAGTCCAAGCGTAAGGTAACTAAACTAAATTTTAGTTCAACCGTAAGGTAACTGGACTAAACTTTAGTCCTAGCGTAAGGTAACTGGACTAAACTTTAGTCCCAGCGTAATGTAACTGGACTAAACTTTAGTCCTAGCGTAAGGTAACTGGACTAAACTTTAGTCCCAGCGTAATGTAACTGGACTAAACTTTAGTCCTAGCGTAAGGTAACTGGACTAAACTTTAGTCCCAGCGTAATGTAACTGGACTAAACTTTAGTCCAACCGTAAGGTAACTGGACTAAACTTTAGTCCAACCGTAAGGTAACTGGACTATACTTTAGTCCAAGCGTAACGTAACTGAACTAAACTTTAGTTCAACCGTAAGGTAACTGAACTAAACTTTAGTCCAACCGTAAGGTAACTGGACTAAACTGTAGTCCAAGCGTAAGGTAACTGAACAAAACTTTAGTCCCAGCGTAACGTAACTGGACTAAACTTTAGTCCCAGCGTAAGGTAACTGGACTAAACTTTAGTCCCAGCGTAATGTAACTGGACTAAACTTTAGTCCTAGCGTAAGGTAACTGGACTAAACTTTAGTCCCAGCGTAATGTAACTGGACTAAACTTTAGTCCTAGCGTAAGGTAACTGGACTAAACTTTAGTCCCAGCGTAATGTAACTGGACTAAACTTTAGTCCAACCGTAAGGTAACTGGACTAAACTTTAGTCCTAGCGTAAGGTAACTGGACTAAACTTTAGTCCCAGCGTAATGTAACTGGACTAAACTTTAGTCCTAGCGTAAGGTAACTGGACTAAACTTTAGTCCCAGCGTAATGTAACTGGACTAACCTTTTGTCCCAGCGTAAGGTAACTAGACTAAACTTTAGTCCAAGCGTAAGGTAACTGAACTAAACTTTAGTCCAAGCGTAAGGTAACTGAACTAAACTTTAGTCCAAGCGTAAGGTAACTGAACTAAACTTTAGTACAACCGTAAGGTAACTGAACTAAATTTTAGTTCAACCGTAAGGTAACTGGACTAAACTTTAGTCCAACCGTAAAGTAACTGGACTAAACTTTAGTCCAAGCGTAAGGTAACTGAACTAAACTTTAGTTCAACCGTAAGCTAACTGGACTAAACTTTAGTCCAAGCGTAAGGTAACTGAACTAAACTTTAGTTCAACCGTAAGGTAACTGGACTAAACTTTAGTCCAACCGTAAGGTAACTGGACTAAACTTTAGTCCAAGCGTAAGGTAACTGAACTAAACTTTAGTTCAACCGTAAGGTAACTGGACTAAACTTTAGTCCAACCGTAAGGTAACTGGACTATACTTTAGTCCAAGCGTAACGTAACTGAACTAAACTTTAGTCCCAGCGTAAGGTAACTGGACTAAACTTTAGTCCTAGCGTAAGGTAACTGGACTAAACTTTAGTCCCAGCGTAATGTAACTGGACTAAACTTTAGTCCTAGCGTAAGGTAACTGGACTAAACTTTAGTCCCAGCGTAATGTAACTGGACTAAACTTTAGTCCTAGCGTAAGGTAACTGGACTAAACTTTAGTCCCAGCGTAATGTAACTGGACTAAACTTTAGTCCAACCGTAAGGTAACTGGACTAAACTTTAGTCCAACCGTAAGGTAACTGGACTATACTTTAGTCCAAGCGTAACGTAACTGAACTAAACTTTAGTTCAACCGTAAGGTAACTGAACTAAACTTTAGTCCAACCGTAAGGTAACTGGACTAAACTGTAGTCCAAGCGTAAGGTAACTGAACAAAACTTTAGTCCCAGCGTAACGTAACTGGACTAAACTTTAGTCCAACCGTAAGGTAACTGGACTAAACTGTAGTCCAAGCGTAAGGTAACTGAACAAAACTTTAGTTCAACCGTAAGGTAACTGAACTAAATTTTAGTTCAACCGTAAGGTAACTGGACTAAACTTTAGTCCAACCGTAAGGTAACTGGACTAAACTTCAGTCCAACCGTAAGGTAACTGGAATAAACTTTAGTCCAAGCGTAAGGTAACTGAACTAAACTTTAGTTCAACCGTAAGGTAACTGGACTAAACTTTAGTCCAAGCGTAAGGTAACTAAACTAAATTTTAGTTCAACCGTAAGGTAACTGGACTAAACTTTAGTCCTAGCGTAAGGTAACTGGACTAAACTTTAGTCCCAGCGTAATGTAACTGGACTAAACTTTAGTCCTAGCGTAAGGTAACTGGACTAAACTTTAGTCCCAGCGTAATGTAACTGGACTAAACTTTAGTCCTAGCGTAAGGTAACTGGACTAAACTTTAGTCCCAGCGTAATGTAACTGGACTAAACTTTAGTCCAACCGTAAGGTAACTGGACTAAACTTTAGTCCAACCGTAAGGTAACTGGACTATACTTTAGTCCAAGCGTAACGTAACTGAACTAAACTTTAGTTCAACCGTAAGGTAACTGAACTAAACTTTAGTCCAACCGTAAGGTAACTGGACTAAACTGTAGTCCAAGCGTAAGGTAACTGAACAAAACTTTAGTCCCAGCGTAACGTAACTGGACTAAACTTTAGTCCCAGCGTAAGGTAACTGGACTAAACTTTAGTCCCAGCGTAATGTAACTGGACTAAATTTTAGTCCTAGCGTAAGGTAACTGGACTAAACTTTAGTCCCAGCGTAATGTAACTGGACTAAACTTTAGTCCTAGCGTAAGGTAACTGGACTAAACTTTAGTCCCAGCGTAATGTAACTGGACTAAACTTTAGTCCAACCGTAAGGTAACTGGACTAAACTTTAGTCCTAGCGTAAGGTAACTGGACTAAACTTTAGTCCCAGCGTAATGTAACTGGACTAAACTTTAGTCCTAGCGTAAGGTAACTGGACTAAACTTTAGTCCCAGCGTAATGTAACTGGACTAACCTTTTGTCCCAGCGTAAGGTAACTAGACTAAACTTTAGTCCAAGCGTAAGGTAACTGAACTAAACTTTAGTCCAAGCGTAAGGTAACTGAACTAAACTTTAGTCCAAGCGTAAGGTAACTGAACTAAACTTTAGTACAACCGTAAGGTAACTGAACTAAATTTTAGTTCAACCGTAAGGTAACTGGACTAAACTTTAGTCCAACCGTAAAGTAACTGGACTAAACTTTAGTCCAAGCGTAAGGTAACTGAACTAAACTTTAGTTCAACCGTAAGCTAACTGGACTAAACTTTAGTCCAAGCGTAAGGTAACTGAACTAAACTTTAGTTCAACCGTAAGGTAACTGGACTAAACTTTAGTCCAACCGTAAGGTAACTGGACTAAACTTTAGTCCAAGCGTAAGGTAACTGAACTAAACTTTAGTTCAACCGTAAGGTAACTGGACTAAACTTTAGTCCAACCGTAAGGTAACTGGACTATACTTTAGTCCAAGCGTAACGTAACTGAACTAAACTTTAGTCCCAGCGTAACGTAACTGGACTAAACTTTAGTCCCAGCGTAAGGTAACTGGACTAAACTTTAGTCCTAGCGTAAGGTAACTGGACTAAACTTTAGTCCCAGCGTAATGTAACTGGACTAAACTTTAGTCCTAGCGTAAGGTAACTGGACTAAACTTTAGTCCCAGCGTAATGTAACTGGACTAAACTTTAGTCCTAGCGTAAGGTAACTGGACTAAACTTTAGTCCCAGCGTAATGTAACTGGACTAAACTTTAGTCCAACCGTAAGGTAACTGGACTAAACTTTAGTCCAACCGTAAGGTAACTGGACTATACTTTAGTCCAAGCGTAACGTAACTGAACTAAACTTTAGTTCAACCGTAAGGTAACTGAACTAAACTTTAGTCCAACCGTAAGGTAACTGGACTAAACTGTAGTCCAAGCGTAAGGTAACTGAACAAAACTTTAGTCCCAGCGTAACGTAACTGGACTAAACTTTAGTCCCAGCGTAAGGTAACTGGACTAAACTTTAGTCCCAGCGTAATGTAACTGGACTAAACTTTAGTCCTAGCGTAAGGTAACTGGACTAAACTTTAGTCCCAGCGTAATGTAACTGGACAAAACTTTAGTCCTAGCGTAAGGTAACTGGACTAAACTTTAGTCCCAGCGTAATGTAACTGGACTAAACTTTAGTCCAACCGTAAGGTAACTGGACTAAACTTTAGTCCTAGCGTAAGGTAACTGGACTAAACTTTAGTCCCAGCGTAATGTAACTGGACTCAACTTTAGTCCTAGCGTAAGGTAACTGGACTAAACTTTAGTCCCAGCGTAATGTAACTGGACTAACCTTTTGTCCCAGCGTAAGGTAACTAGACTAAACTTTAGTCCAAGCGTAAGGTAACTGAACTAAACTTTAGTCCAAGCGTAAGGTAACTGAACTAAACTTTAGTCCAAGCGTAAGGTAACTGAACTAAACTTTAGTTCAACCGTAAGGTAACTGAACTAAATTTTAGTTTAGTTCAACCGTAAGGTAACTGAACTAAATTTTAGTTCAACCGTAAGGTAACTGGACTAAACTTTAGTCCAACCGTAAAGTAACTGGACTAAACTTTAGTCCAAGCGTAAGGTAACTGAACTAAACTTTAGTTCAACCGTAAGCTAACTGGACTAAACTTTAGTCCAAGCGTAAGGTAACTGAACTAAACTTTAGTTCAACCGTAAGGTAACTGGACTAAACTTTAGTCCAACCGTAAGGTAACTGGACTAAACTTTAGTCCAAGCGTAAGGTAACTGGACTAAACTTTAGTCCAACCGTAAGGTAACTGGACTAAACTTTAGTCCAACCGTAAGGTAACTGGACTATACTTTAGTCCAAGCGTAACGTAACTGAACTAAACTTTAGTTCAACCGTAAGGTAACTGAACTAAACTTTAGTCCAACCGTAAGGTAACTGGACTAAACTGTAGTCCAAGCGTAAGGTAACTGAACAAAACTTTAGTCCCAGCGTAACGTAACTGGACTAAACTTTAGTCCCAGCGTAAGGTAACTGGACTAAACTTTAGTCCCAGCGTAATGTAACTGGACTAAACTTTAGTCCTAGCGTAAGGTAACTGGACTAAACTTTAGTCCCAGCGTAATGTAACTGGACAAAACTTTAGTCCTAGCGTAAGGTAACTGGACTAAACTTTAGTCCCAGCGTAATGTAACTGGACTAAACTTTAGTCCAACCGTAAGGTAACTGGACTAAACTTTAGTCCTAGCGTAAGGTAACTGGACTAAACTTTAGTCCCAGCGTAATGTAACTGGACTCAACTTTAGTCCTAGCGTAAGGTAACTGGACTAAACTTTAGTCCCAGCGTAATGTAACTGGACTAACCTTTTGTCCCAGCGTAAGGTAACTAGACTAAACTTTAGTCCAAGCGTAAGGTAACTGAACTAAACTTTAGTCCAAGCGTAAGGTAACTGAACTAAACTTTAGTCCAAGCGTAAGGTAACTGAACTAAACTTTAGTTCAACCGTAAGGTAACTGAACTAAATTTTAGTTTAGTTCAACCGTAAGGTAACTGAACTAAATTTTAGTTCAACCGTAAGGTAACTGGACTAAACTTTAGTCCAACCGTAAAGTAACTGGACTAAACTTTAGTCCAAGCGTAAGGTAACTGAACTAAACTTTAGTTCAACCGTAAGCTAACTGGACTAAACTTTAGTCCAAGCGTAAGGTAACTGAACTAAACTTTAGTTCAACCGTAAGGTAACTGGACTAAACTTTAGTCCAACCGTAAGGTAACTGGACTAAACTTTAGTCCAAGCGTAAGGTAACTGAACTAAACTTTAGTTCAACCGTAAGGTAACTGGACTAAACTTTAGTCCAACCGTAAGGTAACTGGACTATACTTTAGTCCAAGCGTAACGTAACTGAACTAAACTTTAGTTTAACCGTAAGGTAACTGAACTAAATTTTAGTCCAACCGTAAGGTAACTGGACTAAACTGTAGTCCAAGCGTAAGGTAACTGAACAAAACTTTAGTCCCAGCGTAACGTAACTGGACTAAACTTTAGTCCCAGCGTAAGGTAACTGGACTAAACTTTAGTCCCAGCGTAATGTAACTGGACTAAACTTTAGTCCTAGCGTAAGGTAACTGGACTAAACTTTAGTCACAGCGTAATGTAACTGGACTAAACTTTAGTCCTAGCGTAAAGTAACTGGACTAAACTTTAGTCCCAGCGTAATGTAACTGGACTAAACTTTAGTCCAACCGTAAGGTAACTGGACTAAACTTTAGTCCTAGCGTAAGGTAACTGGACTAAACTTTAGTCCCAGCGTAATGTAACTGGACTAAACTTTAGTCCTAGCGTAAGGTAACTGGACTAAACTTTAGTCCCAGCGTAATGTAACTGGACTAACCTTTTGTCCCAGCGTAAGGTAACTGAACTAAACTTTAGTCCAAGCGTAAGGTAACTGAACTAAACTTTAGTCCAAGCGTAAGGTAACTGAACTAAACTTTAGTTCAACCGTAAGGTAACTGAACTAAATTTTAGTTCAACCGTAAGGTAACTGGACTAAACTTTAGTCCAACCGTAAAGTAACTGGACTAAACTTTAGTCCAAGCGTAAGGTAACTGAACTAAACTTTAGTTCAACCGTAAGCTAACTGGACTAAACTTTAGTCCAAGCGTAAGGTAACTGAACTAAACTTTAGTTCAACCGTAAGGTAACTGGACTAAACTTTAGTCCAACCGTAAGGTAACTGGACTAAACTTTAGTCCAACCGTAAGGTAACTGGACTATACTTTAGTCCAAGCGTAACGTAACTGAACTAAACTTTAGTTTAACCGTAAGGTAACTGAACTAAATTTTAGTCCAACCGTAAGGTAACTGGACTAAACTGTAGTCCAAGCGTAAGGTAACTGAACAAAACTTTAGTCCCAGCGTAACGTAACTGGACTAAACTTTAGTCCCAGCGTAAGGTAACTGGACTAAACTTTAGTCCCAGCGTAATGTAACTGGACTAAACTTTAGTCCTAGCGTAAGGTAACTGGACTAAACTTTAGTCCCAGCGTAATGTAACTGGACTAAACTTTAGTCCTAGCGTAAAGTAACTGGACTAAACTTTAGTCCCAGCGTAATGTAACTGGACTAAACTTTAGTCCAACCGTAAGGTAACTGGACTAAACTTTAGTCCTAGCGTAAGGTAACTGGACTAAACTTTAGTCCCAGCGTAATGTAACTGGACTAAACTTTAGTCCTAGCGTAAGGTAACTGGACTAAACTTTAGTCCCAGCGTAATGTAACTGGACTAACCTTTTGTCCCAGCGTAAGGTAACTGAACTAAACTTTAGTCCAAGCGTAAGGTAACTGAACTAAACTTTAGTCCAAGCGTAAGGTAACTGAACTAAACTTTAGTTCAACCGTAAGGTAACTGAACTAAATTTTAGTTCAACCGTAAGGTAACTGGACTAAACTTTAGTCCAACCGTAAAGTAACTGGACTAAACTTTAGTCCAAGCGTAAGGTAACTGAACTAAACTTTAGTTCAACCGTAAGCTAACTGGACTAAACTTTAGTCCAAGCGTAAGGTAACTGAACTAAACTTTAGTCCCAGCGTAATGTAACTGGACTAAACTTTAGTCCTAGCGTAAAGTAACTGGACTAAACTTTAGTCCCAGCGTAATGTAACTGGACTAAACTTTAGTCCAACCGTAAGGTAACTGGACTAAACTTTAGTCCTAGCGTAAGGTAACTGGACTAAACTTTAGTCCCAGCGTAATGTAACTGGACTAAACTTTAGTCCTAGCGTAAGGTAACTGGACTAAACTTTAGTCCCAGCGTAATGTAACTGGACTAACCTTTTGTCCCAGCGTAAGGTAACTGAACTAAACTTTAGTCCAAGCGTAAGGTAACTGAACTAAACTTTAGTCCAAGCGTAAGGTAACTGAACTAAACTTTAGTTCAACCGTAAGGTAACTGAACTAAATTTTAGTTCAACCGTAAGGTAACTGGACTAAACTTTAGTCCAACCGTAAAGTAACTGGACTAAACTTTAGTCCAAGCGTAAGGTAACTGAACTAAACTTTAGTTCAACCGTAAGCTAACTGGACTAAACTTTAGTCCAAGCGTAAGGTAACTGAACTAAACTTTAGTTCAACCGTAAGGTAACTGGACTAAACTTTAGTCCAACCGTAAGGTAACTGGACTAAACTTTAGTCCAACCGTAAGGTAACTGGACTAAACTTTAGTCCAAGCGTAAGGTAACTGAACTAAACTTTAGTTCAACCGTAAGGTAACTGGACTAAACTTTAGTCCAACCGTAAGGTAACTGGACTATACTTTAGTCCAAGCGTAACGTAACTGAACTAAACTTTAGTTCAACCGTAAGGTAACTGAACTAAACTTCAGTCCAACCGTAAGGTAACTGGACTAAACTGTAGTCCAAGCGTAAGGTAACTGAACAAAACTTTAGTCCAACCGTAAGGTAACTGGACTAAACTTTAGTCCAACCGTAAGGTAACTGGACTAAACTTTAGTCCCAGCGTAACCTAACTGGACTAAACTTTAGTCCCAGCGTAAGGTAACTGGACTAAACTTTAGTCCTAGCGTAAGGTAACTGGACTAAACTTTAGTCCCAGCGTAATGTAACTGGACTAAACTTCAGTCCTAGCGTAAGGTAACTGGACTAAACTTTAGTCCCAGCGTAATGTAACTGGACTAAACTTTAGTCCTAGCGTAAGGTAACTGGACTAAACTTTAGTCCAACCGTAAGGTAACTGGACTAAACTTTAGTCCCAGCGTAACCTAACTGGACTAAACTTTAGTCCCAGCGTAAGGTAACTGGACTAAACTTTAGTCCTAGCGTAAGGTAACTGGACTAAACTTTAGTCCCAGCGTAATGTAACTGGACTAAACTTCAGTCCTAGCGTAAGGTAACTGGACTAAACTTTAGTCCCAGCGTAATGTAACTGGACTAAACTTTAGTCCTAGCGTAAGGTAACTGGACTAAACTTTAGTCCAACCGTAAGGTAACTGGACTAAACTTTAGTCCCAGCGTAATGTAACTGGACTAAACTTTAGTCCTAGCGTAAGGTAACTGGACTAAACTTTAGTCCAACCGTAAGGTAACTGGACTAAACTGTAGTCCAAGCGTAAGGTAACTGAACAAAACTTTAGTCCAACCGTAAGGTAACTGGACTAAACTTTAGTCCAACCGTAAGGTAACTGGACTAAACTTTAGTCCCAGCGTAAGGTAACTGGACTAAACTTTAGTCCTAGCGTAAGGTAACTGGACTAAACTTTAGTCCCAGCGTAATGTAACTGGACTAAACTTTAGTTCAACCGTAAGCTAACTGGACTAAACTTTAGTCCAACCGTAAGGTAACTGGACTAAACTTTAGTCCCAGCGTAACGTAACTGGACTAAACTTTAGTCCCAGCGTAAGGTAACTGGACTAAACTTTAGTCCAACCGTAAGGTAACTGGACTATACTTTAGTCCAAGCGTAACGTAACTGAACTAAACTTTAGTTCAACCGTAAGGTAACTGAACTAAACTTCAGTCCAACCGTAAGGTAACTGGACTAAACTGTAGTCCAAGCGTAAGCTAACTGAACAAAACTTTAGTCCAACCGTAAGGTAACTGGACTAAACTTTAGTCCAACCGTAAGGTAACTGGACTAAACTTTAGTCCCAGCGTAACCTAACTGGACTAAACTTTAGTCCCAGCGTAAGGTAACTGGACTAAACTTTAGTCCTAGCGTAAGGTAACTGGACTAAACTTTAGTCCCAGCGTAATGTAACTGGACTAAACTTTAGTCCTAGCGTAAGGTAACTGGACTAAACTTTAGTCCCAGCGTAATGTAACTGGACTAAACTTTAGTCCTAGCGTAAGGTAACTGGACTAAACTTTAGTCCAACCGTAAGGTAACTGGACTAAACTTTAGTCCCAGCGTAATGTAACTGGACTAAACTTTAGTCCTAGCGTAAGGTAACTGGACTAAACTTTAGTCCAACCGTAAGGTAACTGGACTAAACTGTAGTCCAAGCGTAAGGTAACTGAACAAAACTTTAGTCCAACCGTAAGGTAACTGGACTAAACTTTAGTCCCAGCGTAAGGTAACTGGACTAAACTTTAGTCCCAGCGTAAGGTAACTGGACTAAACTTTAGTCCTAGCGTAAGGTAACTGGACTAAACTTTAGTCCAACCGTAAGGTAACTGGACTAAACTGTAGTCCAAGCGTAAGGTAACTGAACAAAACTTTAGTCCAACCGTAAGGTAACTGGACTAAACTTTAGTCCCAGCGTAAGGTAACTGGACTAAACTTTAGTCCTAGCGTAAGGTAACTGGACTAAACTTTAGTCCCAGCGTAATGTAACTGGACTAAACTTTAGTTCAACCGTAACCTAACTGGACTAAACTTTAGTCCCAGCGTAATGTAACTGGACTAAACTTCAGTCCTAGCGTAAGGTAACTGGACTAAACTTTAGTCCCAGCGTAATGTAACTGGACTAAACTTTAGTCCTAGCGTAAGGTAACTGGACTAAACTTTAGTCCAACCGTAAGGTAACTGGACTAAACTTTAGTCCCAGCGTAACCTAACTGGACTAAACTTTAGTCCCAGCGTAAGGTAACTGGACTAAACTTTAGTCCTAGCGTAAGGTAACTGGACTAAACTTTAGTCCCAGCGTAATGTAACTGGACTAAACTTCAGTCCTAGCGTAAGGTAACTGGACTAAACTTTAGTCCCAGCGTAATGTAACTGGACTAAACTTTAGTCCTAGCGTAAGGTAACTGGACTAAACTTTAGTCCCAGCGTAATGTAACTGGACTAAACTTTAGTCCTAGCGTAAGGTAACTGGACTAAACTTTAGTCCAACCGTAAGGTAACTGGACTAAACTTTAGTCCCAGCGTAACCTAACTGGACTAAACTTTAGTCCCAGCGTAAGGTAACTGGACTAAACTTTAGTCCTAGCGTAAGGTAACTGGACTAAACTTTAGTCCCAGCGTAATGTAACTGGACTAAACTTCAGTCCTAGCGTAAGGTAACTGGACTAAACTTTAGTCCCAGCGTAATGTAACTGGACTAAACTTTAGTCCTAGCGTAAGGTAACTGGACTAAACTTTAGTCCAACCGTAAGGTAACTGGACTAAACTTTAGTCCCAGCGTAATGTAACTGGACTAAACTTTAGTCCTAGCGTAAGGTAACTGGACTAAACTTTAGTCCAACCGTAAGGTAACTGGACTAAACTTTAGTCCCAGCGTAACGTAACTGGACTAAACTTTAGTCCCAGCGTAAGGTAACTGGACTAAACTTTAGTCCAACCGTAAGGTAACTGGACTATACTTTAGTCCAAGCGTAACGTAACTGAACTAAACTTTAGTTCAACCGTAAGGTAACTGAACTAAACTTCAGTCCAACCGTAAGGTAACTGGACTAAACTGTAGTCCAAGCGTAAGCTAACTGAACAAAACTTTAGTCCAACCGTAAGGTAACTGGACTAAACTTTAGTCCAACCGTAAGGTAACTGGACTAAACTTTAGTCCCAGCGTAACCTAACTGGACTAAACTTTAGTCCAAGCGTAACGTAACTGAACTAAACTTTAGTTCAACCGTAAGGTAACTGAACTAAACTTCAGTCCAACCGTAAGGTAACTGGACTAAACTGTAGTCCAAGCGTAAGGTAACTGAACAAAACTTTAGTCCAACCGTAAGGTAACTGGACTAAACTTTAGTCCAACCGTAAGGTAACTGGACTAAACTTTAGTCCCAGCGTAACCTAACTGGACTAAACTTTAGTCCCAGCGTAAGGTAACTGGACTAAACTTTAGTCCTAGCGTAAGGTATCTGGACTAAACTTTAGTCCCAGCGTAATGTAACTGGACTAAACTTTAGTCCTAGCGTAAGGTAACTGGACTAAACTTTAGTCCCAGCGTAATGTAACTGGACTAAACTTTAGTCCTAGCGTAAGGTAACTGGACTAAACTTTAGTCCAACCGTAAGGTAACTGGACTAAACTTTAGTCCCAGCGTAATGTAACTGGACTAAACTTTAGTCCTAGCGTAAGGTAACTGGACTAAACTTTAGTCCAACCGTAAGGTAACTGGACTAAACTGTAGTCCAAGCGTAAGGTAACTGAACAAAACTTTAGTCCAACCGTAAGGTAACTGGACTAAACTTTAGTCCAACCGTAAGGTAACTGGACTAAACTTTAGTCCCAGCGTAAGGTAACTGGACTAAACTTTAGTCCTAGCGTAAGGTAACTGGACTAAACTTTAGTCCCAGCGTAATGTAACTGGACTAAACTTTAGTTCAACCGTAAGCTAACTGGACTAAACTTTAGTCCAACCGTAAGGTAACTGGACTAAACTTTAGTCCCAGCGTAACGTAACTGGACTAAACTTTAGTCCCAGCGTAAGGTAACTGGACTAAACTTTAGTCCTAGCGTAAGGTAACTGGACTAAACTTTAGTCCCAGCGTAATGTAACTGGACTAAACTTTAGTCCTAGCGTAAGGTAACTGGACTAAACTCTAGTCCCAGCGTAATGTAACTGGACTAAACTTTAGTCCAACCGTAAGGTAACTGGACTAAACTGTAGTCCAAGCGTAAGGTAACTGAACAAAACTTTAGTCCAACCGTAAGGTAACTGGACTAAACTTCAGTCCAACCGTAAGGTAACTGGACTAAACTTTAGTTCCAGCGTAAGGTAACTGGACTAAACTTTAGTCCTAGCGTAAGGTAACTGGACTAAACTTTAGTCCAACCGTAAGGTAACTGGACTAAACTGTAGTCCAAGCGTAAGGTAACTGAACAAAACTTTAGTCCAACCGTAAGGTAACTGGACTAAACTTTAGTCCCAGCGTAAGGTAACTGGACTAAACTTTAGTCCTAGCGTAAGGTAACTGGACTAAACTTTAGTCCCAGCGTAATGTAACTGGACTAAACTTTAGTTCAACCGTAAGCTAACTGGACTAAACTTTAGTCCAACCGTAAGGTAACTGGACTAAACTTTAGTCCCAGCGTAACGTAACTGGACTAAACTTTAGTCCCAGCGTAAGGTAACTGGACTAAACTTTAGTCCTAGCGTAAGGTAACTGGACTAAACTTTAGTCCCAGCGTAATGTAACTGGACTAAACTTTAGTCCCAGCGTAATGTAACTGGACTAAACTTTAGTCCTAGCGTAAGGTAACTGGACTAAACTCTAGTCCCAGCGTAATGTAACTGGACTAAACTTTAGTTCAACCGTAAGGTAACTGAGCTAAACTTTAGTCCAACCGTAAGGTAACTGGACTAAACTGTAGTCCAAGCGTAAGGTAACTGAACAAAACTTTAGTCCAACCGTAAGGTAACTGGACTAAACTTTAGTCCAACCGTAAGGTAACTGGACTAAACTTTAGTCCCAGCGTAACCTAACTGGACTAAACTTTAGTCCCAGCGTAAGGTAACTGGACTAAACTTTAGTCCTAGCGTAAGGTAACTGGACTAAACTTTAGTCCCAGCGTAATGTAACTGGACTAAACTTTAGTCCTAGCGTAAGGTAACTGGACTAAACTTTAGTCCCAGCGTAATGTAACTGGACTAAACTTTAGTCCTAGCGTAAGGTAACTGGACTAAACTTTAGTCCAAGCGTAAGGTAACTGGACTAAACTTTAGTCCCAGCGTAATGTAACTGGACTAAACTTTAGTCCTAGCGTAAGGTAACTGGACTAAACTTTAGTCCTAGCGTAAGGTAACTGGACTAAACTTTAGTCCAACCGTAAGGTAACTGGACTAAACTGTAGTCCAAGCGTAAGGTAACTGAACAAAACTTTAGTCCAACCGTAAGGTAACTGGACTAAACTTTAGTCCAACCGTAAGGTAACTGGACTAAACTTTAGTCCCAGCGTAAGGTAACTGGACTAAACTTTAGTCCTAGCGTAAGGTAACTGGACTAAACTTTAGTCCCAGCGTAATGTAAATGGACTAAACTTTAGTTCAACCGTAAGCTAACTGGACTAAACTTTAGTCCAACCGTAAGGTAACTGGACTAAACTTTAGTCCCAGCGTAACGTAACTGGACTAAACTTTAGTCCCAGCGTAAGGTAACTGGACTAAACTTTAGTCCTAGCGTAAGGTAACTGGACTAAACTTTAGTCCCAGCGTAATGTAACTGGACTAAACTTTTGTCCCAGCGTAAGGTAACTAGACTAAACTTTAGTCCCAGCGTAATGTAACTGGACTAAACTTTAGTCCTAGCGTAAGGTAACTGGACTAAACTCTAGTCCCAGCGTAATGTAACTGGACTAAACTTTAGTCCAACCGTAAGGTAACTGGACTAAACTGTAGTCCAAGCGTAAGGTAACTGAACAAAACTTTAGTCCAACCGTAAGGTAACTGGACTAAACTTTAGTCCAACCGTAAGGTAACTGGACTAAACTTTAGTCCCAGCGTAACGTAACTGGACTAAACTTTAGTCCCAGCGTAAGGTAACTGGACTAAACTTTAGTCCTAGCGTAAGGTAACTGGACTAAACTTTAGTCCAACCGTAAGGTAACTGGACTAAACTGTAGTCCAAGCGTAAGGTAACTGAACAAAACTTTAGTCCAACCGTAAGGTAACTGGACTAAACTTTAGTCCAACCGTAAGGTGACTGGACTAAACTTTAGTCCCAGCGTAAGGTAACTGGACTAAACTTTAGTCCTAGCGTAAGGTAACTGGACTAAACTTTAGTCCCAGCGTAATGTAACTGGACTAAACTTTAGTTCAACCGTAAGCTAACTGGACTAAACTTTAGTCCAACCGTAAGGTAACTGGACTAAACTTTAGTCTTAGCGTAACGTAACTGGACTAAACTTTAGTCCCAGCGTAAGGTAACTGGACTAAACTTTAGTCCTAGCGTAAGGTAACTGGACTAAACTTTAGTCCCAGCGTAATGTAACTGGACTAAACTTTTGTCCCAGCGTAAGGTAACTAGACTAAACTTTAGTCCCAGCGTAATGTAACTGGACTAAACTTTAGTCCTAGCGTAAGGTAACTGGACTAAACTCTAGTCCCAGCGTAATGTAACTGGACTAAACTTTAGTCCAACCGTAAGGTAACTGGACTAAACTGTAGTCCAAGCGTAACGTAATTGAACAAAACTTTAGTCCAACCGTAAGGTAACTGGACTAAACTTTAGTCCAACCGTAAGGTAACTGGACTAAACTTTAGTCCCAGCGTAACGTAACTGGACTAAACTTTAGTCCCAGCGTAAGGTAACTGGACTAAACATTAGTCCTAGCGTAAGGTAACTGGACTAAACTTTAGTCCCAGCGTAATGTAACTGGACTAAACTTTAGTCCTAGCGTAAGGTAACTGGACTAAACTTTAGTCCCAGCGTAATATAACTGGACTAAACTTTTGTCCCAGCGTAAGGTAACTAGACTAAACTTTAGTCCAAGCGTAAGGTAACTGAACTAAACTTTAGTCCAAGCGTAAGGTAACTGAACTAAACTTTAGTCCAAGCGTAAGGTAACTGAACTAAACTTTAGTTCAACCGTAAGGTAACTGAACTAAATTTTAGTTTAACCGTAAGGTAACTGGACTAAACTTTAGTCCAACCGTAAAGTAACTGGACTGAACTTTAGTTCAACCGTAAGCTAACTGGACTAAACTTTAGTCCAAGCGTAAGGTAACTGAACTAAACTTTAGTTCAACCGTAAGGTAACTGGACTAAACTTTATTCCAACCATAAGGTAACTGGACTAAACATTAGTCCAACCGTAAGGTAACTGGACTAAACTTTAGTCCAAGCGTAAGGTGAACTAAACTTTAGTTCAACCGTAAGGTAACTGGACTAAACTTTAGTCCAACCGTAAGGTAACTGGACTAAAATTTAGTCCAACCGTAAGGTAACTGGACTAAACTTTAGTCCAAGCGTAAGGTAACTGAACTGAACTTTAGTTCAACCGTAAGGTAACTGGACTAAACTTTAGTCCAACCGTAAGGTAACTGGACTAAACTTTAGTCCCAGCGTAACGTAACTGGACTAAACTTTAGTCCAAGCGTAAGGTAACTGGACTAAACTTTAGTCCAACCGTAAGGTAACTGGACTTAACTTTAGTCCAAGCGTAAGGTAACTGAACTAAACTTTAGTTCAACCGTAAGGTAACTGGACTAAACTTTAGTCCAACCGTAAGGTAACTGAACTAAACTTTAGTTCAACCGTAAGGTAACTGGACTAAACTTTAGTCCAACCGTAAGGTAACTGGACTAAACTTTAGTCCAAGCGTAAGGTAACTGAACAAAACTTTAGTCCAACCGTAAGGTAACTGGACTAAACTTTAGTCCAACCGTAAGGTAACTGGACTAAACTTTAGTCCAACCGTAAGGTAACTGAACTAAACTTTAGTTCAACCGTAAGGTAACTGGACTAAACTTTAGTCCAACCGTAAGGTAACTGGACTAAACTTTAGTCCAAGCGTAAGGTAACTGAACAAAACTTTAGTCCAACCGTAAGGTAACTGGACTAAACTTTAGTCCAACCGTAAGGTAACTGGACTAAACTTTAGTACATGCGTAAGGTAACTGGACTAAACTTTAGTCCAAGCGTAAGGTAACTGAACTAAATTTTAGTTCAACCGTAAGGTAACTAAACTAAATTTTAGTCCCAGCGTAAGGTAACTGGACTAAACTTTAGTCCAACCGTAAGGTAACTGGACTAAACTTTAGTACATGCGTAAGGTAACTGGACTAAACTTTAGTCCAAGCGTAAGGTAACTGAACTAAACTTTAGTTCAACCGTAAGGTAACTGAACTAAATTTTAGTTCAACCGTAAGGTAACTGGACTAAACTTTAGTCCAACCGTAAGGTAACTGGACTAAACTTTAGTACATGCGTAAGGTAACTGGACTAAACTTTAGTCCAACCGTAAGGTAACTGGACTAAACTTTAGTCCAACCGTAAGGTAACTGGACTAAACTTTAGTCCAACCGTAAGGTAACTGGACTAAACTTTAGTCCAAGCGTAAGGTAACTGAACTAATCTTTAGTTCAACCGTAAGGTAACTGGACTATACTTTAGTCCAACCGTAAGGTAACTGGACTAAACTTTAGTCCCAGCGTAACGTAACTGGACTAAACTTTAGTCCCAGCGTAACGTAACTGGACTAAACTTTAGTCCCAGCGTAATGTAACTGGACTAAACTTTAGTCCAAGCGTAAGGTAACTGAACTAATCTTTAGTTCAACCGTAAGGTAACTGGACTATACTTTAGTCCAACCGTAAGGTAACTGGACTAAACTTTAGTCCCAGCGTAACGTAACTGGACTAAACTTTAGTCCCAGCGTAATGTAACTGGACTAAACTTTAGTCCAACCGTAAGGTAACTGGACTAAACTGTAGTCCAAGCGTAAGGTAACTGAACAAAACTTTAGTCCAACCGTAAGGTAACTGGACTAAACTTTAGTCCAACCGTAAGGTAACTGGACTAAACTTTAGTCCAACCATAAGGTAACTGGACTAAACTTTAGTCCAACCGTAAGGTAACTGGACTAAACTTTAGTCCAACCATAAGGTAACTGGACTAAACTTTAGTACATGCGTAAGGTAACTGAACTAAACTTTAGTTCAACCGTAAGGTAACTGGACTAAACTTTAGTCCAACCGTAAGGTAACTGGACTAAACTTCAGTCCAAGCGTAAGGTAACTGAACAAAACTTTAGTCCAACCGTAAGGTAACTGGACTAAACTTTAGTCCAACCGTAAGGTAACTGGACTAAACTTTAGTACATGCGTAAGGTAACTGGACAAAACTTTAGTTCAACCGTAAGGTAACTGGACTAAACTTTAGTCCAACCGTAAGGTAACTGGACTAAACTTTAGTCCCAGCGTAACGTAACTGGACTAAACTTTAGTCCAAGCGTAAGGTAACTGGACTAAACTTTAGTCCAACCGTAAGGTAACTGGACTTAACTTTAGTCCAAGCGTAAGGTAACTGAACTAAACTTTAGTTCAACCGTAAGGTAACTGGACTAAACTTTAGTCCAACCGTAAGGTAACTGGACTAAACTTTAGTCCAACCGTAAGGTAACTGGACTAAACTTTAGTCCAACCGTAAGGTAACTGGACTAAACTTTAGTACATGCGTAAGGTAACTGGACTAAACTTTAGTCCAAGCGTAATGTACCTGGACTAAACTTTAGTCCAAGCGTAAGGTAACTGAACTAAACTTTAGTCCAAGCGTAAGGTAACTGAACTAAACTTTAGTCCAAGCGTAAGGTAACTGAACTAAACTTTAGTCCAACCGTAAGGTAACTGAACAAAACTTTAGTCCAACCGTAAGGTAACTGGACTAAACTTTAGTCCAAGCGTAAGGTAACTGAACTAAACTTTAGTTCAACCGTAAGGTAACTGAACTAAATTTTAGTTCAACCGTAAGGTAACTGGACTAAACTTCAGTCCAACCGTAAGGTAACTGGACTAAACTTCAGTCCAACCGTAAGGTAACTGGACTAAACTTTAGTCCAAGCGTAAGGTAACTGAACTAAACTTTAGTTCAACCGTAAGGTAACTGGACTAAACTTTAGTCCAACCGTAAGGTAACTGGACTAAACTTTAGTCCAAGCGTAAGGTAACTGAACTAAACTTTAGTTCAACCGTAAGGTAACTGGACTAAACTTTAGTCCAACCGTAAGGTAACTGGACTAAACTTTAGTCCAAGCGTAAGGTAACTGAACAAAACTTTAGTCCAACCGTAAGGTAACTGGACTAAACTTTAGTCCAACCGTAAGGTAACTGGACTAAACTTTAGTACATGCGTAAGGTAACTGGACTAAACTTTAGTCCAAGCGTAAGGTAACTGAACTAAATTTTAGTTCAACCGTAAGGTAACTAAACTAAATTTTAGTCCCAGCGTAAGGTAACTGGACTAAACTTTAGTCCAACCGTAAGGTAACTGGACTAAACTTTAGTACATGCGTAAGGTAACTGGACTAAACTTTAGTCCAAGCGTAAGGTAACTGAACTAAACTTTAGTTCAACCGTAAGGTAACTGAACTAAATTTTAGTTCAACCGTAAGGTAACTGGACTAAACTTTAGTCCAACCGTAAGGTAACTGGACTAAACTTTAGTACATGCGTAAGGTAACTGGACTAAACTTTAGTCCAACCGTAAGGTAACTGGACTAAACTTTAGTCCAACCGTAAGGTAACTGGACTAAACTTTAGTCCAAGCGTAAGGTAACTGAACAAAACTTTAGTCCAACCGTAAGGTAACTGGACTAAACTTTAGTCCCAGCGTAACGTAACTGGACTAAACTTTAGTCCAAGCGTAAGGTAACTGGACTAAACTTTAGTCCAACCGTAAGGTAACTGGACTTAACTTTAGTCCAAGCGTAAGGTAACTGAACTAAACTTTAGTTCAACCGTAAGGTAACTGGACTAAACTTTAGTCCAACCGTAAGGTAACTGGACTAAACTTTAGTCCAACCGTAAGGTAACTGGACTAAACTTTAGTCCAACCGTAAGGTAACTGGACTAAACTTTAGTACATGCGTAAGGTAACTGGACTAAACTTTAGTCCAAGCGTAATGTACCTGGACTAAACTTTAGTCCAAGCGTAAGGTAACTGAACTAAACTTTAGTCCAAGCGTAAGGTAACTGAACTAAACTTTAGTCCAAGCGTAAGGTAACTGAACTAAACTTTAGTCCAACCGTAAGGTAACTGAACAAAACTTTAGTCCAACCGTAAGGTAACTGGACTAAACTTTAGTCCAAGCGTAAGGTAACTGAACTAAACTTTAGTTCAACCGTAAGGTAACTGAACTAAATTTTAGTTCAACCGTAAGGTAACTGGACTAAACTTCAGTCCAACCGTAAGGTAACTGGACTAAACTTCAGTCCAACCGTAAGGTAACTGGACTAAACTTTAGTCCAAGCGTAAGGTAACTGAACTAAACTTTAGTTCAACCGTAAGGTAACTGGACTAAACTTTAGTCCAACCGTAAGGTAACTGGACTAAACTTTAGTCCAAGCGTAAGGTAACTGAACTAAACTTTAGTTCAACCGTAAGGTAACTGGACTAAACTTTAGTCCAACCGTAAGGTAACTGGACTAAACTTTAGTCCAAGCGTAAGGTAACTGAACAAAACTTTAGTCCAACCGTAAGGTAACTGGACTAAACTTTAGTCCAACCGTAAGGTAACTGGACTAAACTTTAGTCCAAGCGTAAGGTAACTGGACTAAATTTTAGTTCAACCGTAAGGTAACTAAACTAAATTTTAGTTCAACCGTAAGGTAACTAAACTAAATTTTAGTCCCAGCGTAAGGTAACTGGACTAAACTTTAGTCCAACCGTAAGGTAACTGGACTAAACTTTAGTACATGCGTAAGGTAACTGGACTAAACTTTAGTCCAAGCGTAAGGTAACTGAACTAAACTTTAGTTCAACCGTAAGGTAACTGAACTAAATTTTAGTTCAACCGTAAGGTAACTGGACTAAACTTTAGTCCAACCGTAAGGTAACTGGACTAAACTTTAGTACATGCGTAAGGTAACTGGACTAAACTTTAGTCCAACCGTAAGGTAACTGGACTAAACTTTAGTCCAACCGTAAGGTAACTGGACTAAACTTTAGTCCAAGCGTAAGGTAACTGGACTAAACTTTAGTCCAAGCGTAAGGTAACTGAACTAATCTTTAGTTCAACCGTAAGGTAACTGGACTATACTTTAGTCCAACCGTAAGGTAACTGGACTAAACTTTAGTCCCAGCGTAACGTAACTGGACTAAACTTTAGTCCCAGCGTAACGTAACTGGACTAAACTTTAGTCCCAGCGTAATGTAACTGGACTAAACTTTAGTCCAAGCGTAAGGTAACTGAACTAATCTTTAGTTCAACCGTAAGGTAACTGGACTATACTTTAGTCCAACCGTAAGGTAACTGGACTAAACTTTAGTCCCAGCGTAACGTAACTGGACTAAACTTTAGTCCCAGCGTAATGTAACTGGACTAAACTTTAGTCCAACCGTAAGGTAACTGGACTAAACTGTAGTCCAAGCGTAAGGTAACTGAACAAAACTTTAGTCCAACCGTAAGGTAACTGGACTAAACTTTAGTCCAACCGTAAGGTAACTGGACTAAACTTTAGTCCAACCATAAGGTAACTGGACTAAACTTTAGTACATGCGTAAGGTAACTGAACTAAACTTTAGTTCAACCGTAAGGTAACTGGACTAAACTTTAGTCCAACCGTAAGGTAACTGGACTAAACTTCAGTCCAAGCGTAAGGTAACTGAACAAAACTTTAGTCCAACCGTAAGGTAACTGGACTAAACTTTAGTCCAACCGTAAGGTAACTGGACTAAACTTTAGTACATGCGTAAGGTAACTGGACAAAACTTTAGTCCAAGCGTAAGGTAACTGAACTAAATTTTAGTTCAACCGTAAGGTAACTAAACTAAATTTTAGTCCCAGCGTAAGGTAACTGGACTAAACTTTAGTCCAACCGTAAGGTAACTGGACTAAACTTTAGTACATGCGTAAGGTAACTGGACTAAACTTTAGTCCAAGCGTAAGGTAACTGAACTAAACTTTAGTTCAACCGTAAGGTAACTGAACTAAATTTTAGTTCAAGCGTAAGGTAACTGAACTAAACTTTAGTTCAACCGTAAGGTAACTGGACTAAACTTTAGTCCCAGCGTAACGTAACTGGACTAAACTTTAGTCCCAGCGTAATGTAACTGGACTAAACTTTAGTCCTAGCGTAAGGTAACTGGACTAAACTTTAGTCCCAGCGTAATGTAACTGGACTAAACTTTTGTCCCAGCGTAAGGTAACTAGACTAAACTTTAGTCCAAGCGTAAGGTAACTGGACTAAACTTTAGTCCAAGCGTAAGGTAACTGGACTAAACTTTAGTCCAACCGTAAGGTAACTGGACTAAACTTTAGTCCAACCGTAAGGTAACTGGACTAAACTTTAGTCCAACCGTAAGGTAAC
This sequence comes from Oscheius myriophilus, assembly GCA_964057215.1. Classification (NCBI taxonomy): domain Eukaryota; kingdom Metazoa; phylum Nematoda; class Chromadorea; order Rhabditida; family Rhabditidae; genus Oscheius; species Oscheius myriophilus. Next base: position 31,754,168 of record OZ059907.1, on the reverse strand, counting down.
TGGACTAAACTTTAGTCCAACCGTAAGGTAACTGGACTAAACTTTAGTCCCAGCGTAACGTAACTGGACTAAACTTTAGTCCCAGCGTAACGTAACTGGACTAAACTTTAGTCCCAGCGTAATGTAACTGGACTAAACTTTAGTCCAAGCGTAAGGTAACTGAACTAATCTTTAGTTCAACCGTAAGGTAACTGGACTATACTTTAGTCCAACCGTAAGGTAACTGGACTAAACTTTAGTCCCAGCGTAACGTAACTGGACTAAACTTTAGTCCCAGCGTAATGTAACTGGACTAAACTTTAGTCCAACCGTAAGGTAACTGGACTAAACTGTAGTCCAAGCGTAAGGTAACTGAACAAAACTTTAGTCCAACCGTAAGGTAACTGGACTAAACTTTAGTCCAACCGTAAGGTAATTGGACTAAACTTTAGTCCAACCATAAGGTAACTGGACTAAACTTTAGTACATGCGTAAGGTAACTGAACTAAACTTTAGTTCAACCGTAAGGTAACTGGACTAAACTTTAGTCCAACCGTAAGGTAACTGGACTAAACTTCAGTCCAAGCGTAAGGTAACTGAACAAAACTTTAGTCCAACCGTAAGGTAACTGGACTAAACTTTAGTCCCAGCGTAAGGTAACTGGACTAAACTTTAGTCCAACCGTAAGGTAACTGGACTAAACTTTAGTACATGCGTAAGGTAACTGGACTAAACTTTAGTCCAAGCGTAAGGTAACTGAACTAAACTTTAGTTCAACCGTAAGGTAACTGAACTAAATTTTAGTTCAAGCGTAAGGTAACTGAACTAAACTTTAGTTCAACCGTAAGGTAACTGGACTAAACTTTAGTACATGCGTAAGGTAACTGGACTAAACTTTAGTCCAACCGTAAGGTAACTGGACTAAACTTTAGTCCAACCGTAAGGTAACTGGACTAAACTTTAGTCCAACCGTAAGGTAACTGGACTAAACTTTAGTCCAACCGTAAGGTAACTGGACTAAACTTTAGTCCAACCGTAAGGTAACTGGACTAAACTTTAGTCCAAGCGTAGGGTAACTGAACTAATCTTTAGTTCAACCGTAAGGTAACTGGACTATACTTTAGTCCAACCGTAAGGTAACTGGACTAAACTTTAGTCCCAGCGTAACGTAACTGGACTAAACTTTAGTCCAAGCGTAAGGTAACTGAACAAAACTTTAGTCCAACCGTAAGGTAACTGGACTAAACTTTAGTCCAACCGTAAGGTAACTGGACTAAACTTTAGTCCCAGCGTAACGTAACTGGACTAAACTTTAGTCCCAGCGCAATGTAACTGGACTAAACTTTAGTCCTAGCGTAAGGTAACTGGACTAAACTTTAGTCCCAGCGTAATGTAACTGGACTAAACTTTTGTCCCAGCGTAAGGTAACTAGACTAAACTTTAGTCCAAGCGTAAGGTAACTGAACTAAACTTTAGTCCAAGCGTAAGGTAACTAGACTAAACTTTAGTCCAAGCGTAAGGTAACTGAACTAAACTTTAGTCCAAGCGTAAGGTAACTGAACTAAACTTTATTCCAAGCGTAAGGTAACTGAACTAAACTTTAGTTCAACCGTAAGGTAACTGAACTAAATTTTAGTTTAACCGTAAGGTAACTGGACTAAACTCTAGTCCAAGCGTAAGGTAACTGAACTAAACTTTAGTTCAACCGTAAGGTAACTGGACTAAACTTTAGTCCAACCGTAAGGTAACTGAACTAAACTTTAGTTCAACCGTAAGGTAACTGGACTAAACTTTAGTCCAAGCGTAAGGTAACTGAACTAAACTTTAGTTCAACCATAAGGTAACTGGACTAAACTTTAGTCCAAGCGTAAGGTAACTGAACTAAACTTTAGTTCAACCGTAAGGTAACTGGACTAAACTTTAGTCCAACCGTAAGGTAACTGGACTAAACTTTAGTCCAATCGTAAGGTAACTGGACTAAACTTTAGTCCAAGCGTAAGGTAACTGAACTAAACTTTAGTTCAACCGTAAGGTAACTGGACTAAACTTTAGTCCAACCGTAAGATAACTGGACTAAACTTTAGTCCAACCGTAAGGTAACTGGACTAAACTTTAGTCCCAGCGTAACGTAACTGGACTAAACTTTAGTCCCAGCGTAAGGTAACTGGACTAAACTTTAGTCCTAGCGTAAGGTAACTGGACTAAACTTTAGTCCCAGCGTAATGTAACTGGACTAAACTTTAGTCCTAGCGTAAGGTAACTGGACTAAACTTTAGTCCCAGCGTAATGTAACTGGACTAAACTTTTGTCCCAGCGTAAGGTAACTAGACTAAACTTTAGTCCAAGCGTAAGGTAACTGAACTGAACTTTAGTCCAAGCGTAAGGTAACTGAACTAAACTTTAGTCCAAGCGTAAGGTAACTGAACTAAACTTTAGTTCAACCGTAAGGTAACTGAACTAAATTTTAGTTCAACCGAAAGGTAACTGGACTAAACTTTAGTCCAACCGTAAAGTAACTGGACTAAACTTCAGTCCAACCGTAAGGTAACTGAACTAAACTTTAGTTCAACCGTAAGGTAACTGGACTAAACTTTAGTCCAACCGTAAGGTAACTGGACTAAACTTTAGTCCAACCGTAAGGTAACTGGACTAAACTTTAGTTCAACCGTAAGGTAACTGAACTAAATTTTAGTTCAACCGAAAGGTAACTGGACTAAACTTTAGTCCAACCGTAAAGTAACTGGACTAAACTTTAGTCCAACCGTAAGGTAACTGGACTAAACTTTAGTCCAACCGTAAGATAACTGGACTAAACTTTAGTCCAAGCGTAAGGTAACTGAACTAATCTTTAGTTCAACCGTAAGGTAACTGGACTATACTTTAGTCCAACCGTAAGGTAACTGGACTAAACTTTAGTCCCAGCGTAACGTAACTGGACTAAACTTTAGTCCCAGCGTAATGTAACTGGACTAAACTTTAGTCCAAGCGTAAGGTAACTGAACTAATCTTTAGTTCAACCGTAAGGTAACTGGACTATACTTTAGTCCAACCGTAAGGTAACTGGACTAAACTTTAGTCCCAGCGTAACGTAACTGGACTAAACTTTAGTCCCAGCGTAAGGTAACTGAACTAAACTTTAGTTCAACCGTAAGGTAACTGGACTAAACTTTAGTCCAACCGTAAGGTAACTGGACTAAACTTTAGTCCAACCGTAAGGTAACTGGACTAAACTTTAGTACATGCGTAAGGTAACTGGACTAAACTTTAGTCCAATTGTAAGGTAACTGGACTAAATTTTAGTTTAACCGTAAGGTAACTAAACTAAATTTTAGTTTAACCGTAAGGTAACTGGACTAAACTTTAGTCCAACCGTAAAGTAACTGGACTAAACTTCAGTCCAACCGTAAGGTAACTGGACTAAACTTTAGTCCAAGCGTAAGGTAACTGAACTAAACTTTAGTTCAACCGTAAGGTAACTGAACTAAATTTTAGTTCAACCGTAAGGTAACTGGACTAAACTTTAGTCCAACCGTAAGGTAACTGGACTAAACTTTAGTACATGCGTAAGGTAACTGGACTAAACTTTAGTCCAAGCGTAAGGTAACTGAACTAAATTTTAGTTTAACCGTAAGGTAACTAAACTAAATTTTAGTTTAACCGTAAGGTAACTGGACTAAACTTTAGTCCAACCGTAAAGTAACTGGACTAAACTTCAGTCCAACCGTAAGGTAACTGGACTAAACTTTAGTCCAAGCGTAAGGTAACTGAACTAAACTTTAGTTCAACCGTAAGGTAACTGAACTAAATTTTAGTTCAACCGTAAGGTAACTGGACTAAACTTTAGTCCAACCGTAAGGTAACTGGACTAAACTTTAGTACATGCGTAAGGTAACTGGACTAAACTTTAGTCCAATTGTAAGGTAACTGGACTAAATTTTAGTTTAACCGTAAGGTAACTAAACTAAATTTTAGTTTAACCGTAAGGTAACTGGACTAAACTTTAGTCCAACCGTAAAGTAACTGGACTAAACTTCAGTCCAACCGTAAGGTAACTGGACTAAACTTTAGTCCAAGCGTAAGGTAACTGAACTAAACTTTAGTTCAACCGTAAGGTAACTGAACTAAATTTTAGTTCAACCGTAAGGTAACTGGACTAAACTTTAGTCCAACCGTAAGGTAACTGGACTATACTTTAGTCCAACCGTAAGGTAACTAAACTAAATTTTAGTTTAACCGTAAGGTAACTGGACTAAACTTTAGTACATGCGTAAGGTAACTGGACTAAACTTTAGTCCAATTGTAAGGTAACTGGACTAAACTTTAGTCCAACCGTAAGGTAACTGGACTAAACTTTAGTCCAACCGTAAGGTAACTGGACTAAACTTTAGTCCAAGCGTAAGGTAACTGAACTAATCTTTAGTTCAACCGTAAGGTAACTGGACTATACTTTAGTCCAACCGTAAGGTAACTGGACTAAACTTTAGTCCCAGCGTAACGTAACTGGACTAAACTTTAGTCCCAGCGTAACGTAACTGGACTAAACTTTAGTCCCAGCGTAACGTAACTGGACTAAACTTTAGTCCCAGCGTAATGTAACTGGACTAAACTTTAGTCCAACCGTAAGGTAACTGGACTAAACTGTAGTCCAACCGTAAGGTAACTGGACTAAACTTTAGTCCAACCATAAGGTAACTGGACTAAACTTTAGTACATGCGTAAGGTAACTGAACTAAACTTTAGTTCAACCGTAAGGTAACTGGACTAAACTTTAGTCCAACCGTAAGGTAACTGGACTAAACTTCAGTCCAAGCGTAAGGTAACTGAACAAAACTTTAGTCCAACCGTAAGGTAACTGGACTAAACTTTAGTCCAACCGTAAGGTAACTGGACTAAACTTTAGTACATGCGTAAGGTAACTGGACTAAACTTTAGTCCAAGCGTAAGGTAACTGAACTAAATTTTAGTTTAACCGTAAGGTAACTAAACTAAATTTTAGTTTAACCGTAAGGTAACTGGACTAAACTTTAGTCCAACCGTAAAGTAACTGGACTAAACTTCAGTCCAACCGTAAGGTAACTGGACTAAACTTTAGTCCAAGCGTAAGGTAACTGAACTAAACTTTAGTTCAACCGTAAGGTAACTGAACTAAATTTTAGTTCAACCGTAAGGTAACTGGACTAAACTTTAGTCCAACCGTAAGGTAACTGGACTAAACTTTAGTACATGCGTAAGGTAACTGGACTAAACTTTAGTCCAATTGTAAGGTAACTGGACTAAATTTTAGTTTAACCGTAAGGTAACTAAACTAAATTTTAGTTTAACCGTAAGGTAACTGGACTAAACTTTAGTCCAACCGTAAAGTAACTGGACTAAACTTCAGTCCAACCGTAAGGTAACTGGACTAAACTTTAGTCCAAGCGTAAGGTAACTGAACTAAACTTTAGTTCAACCGTAAGGTAACTGAACTAAATTTTAGTTCAACCGTAAGGTAACTGGACTAAACTTTAGTCCAACCGTAAGGTAACTGGACTAAACTTTAGTACATGCGTAAGGTAACTGGACTAAACTTTAGTCCAATTGTAAGGTAACTGGACTAAACTTTAGTCCAACCGTAAGGTAACTGGACTAAACTTTAGTCCAACCGTAAGGTAACTGGACTAAACTTTAGTCCAAGCGTAAGGTAACTGAACTAATCTTTAGTTCAACCGTAAGGTAACTGGACTATACTTTAGTCCAACCGTAAGGTAACTGGACTAAACTTTAGTCCCAGCGTAACGTAACTGGACTAAACTTTAGTCCCAGCGTAACGTAACTGGACTAAACTTTAGTCCCAGCGTAACGTAACTGGACTAAACTTTAGTCCCAGCGTAATGTATATGGACTAAACTTTAGTCCAAGCGTAAGGTAACTGAACTAATCTTTAGTTCAACCGTAAGGTAACTGGACTATACTTTAGTCCAACCGTAAGGTAACTGGACTAAACTTTAGTCCCAGCGTAACGTAACTGGACTAAACTTTAGTCCCAGCCTAATGTAACTGGACTAAACTTTAGTCCAACCGTAAGGTAACTGGACTAAACTGTAGTCCAAGCGTAAGGTAACTGAACAAAACTTTAGTCCAACCGTAAGGTAACTGGACTAAACTTTAGTCCAACCGTAAGGTAACTGGACTAAACTTTAGTCCCAGCGTAACGTAACTGGACTAAACTTTAGTCCCAGCGTAAGGTAACTGGACTAAACTTTAGTCCTAGCGTAAGGTAACTGGACTAAACTTTAGTCCCAGCGTAACGTAACTGGACTAAACTTTAGTCCCAGCGTAAGGTAACTGGACTAAACTTTAGTCCTAGCGTAAGGTAACTGGACTAAACTATAGTCCCAGCGTAATGTAACTGGACTAAACTTTAGTCCTAGCGTAAGGTAACTAGACTAAACTTTAGTCCAAGCGTAAGGTAACTGAACTAAACTTTAGTCCAAGCGTAAGGTAACTGAACTAAACTTTAGTCCAAGCGTAAGGTAACTGAACTAAACTTTAGTTCAACCGTAAGGTAACTGAACTAAATTTTAGTTTAACCGTAAGGTAACTGGACTAAACTTTAGTCCAACCGTAAAGTTACTGGACTAAACTTCAGTCCAACCGTAAGGTAACTGGACTAAACTTTAGTCCAAGCGTAAGGTAACTGAACTAAACTTTAGTTCAACCGTAAGGTAACTGGACTAAACTTTAGTCCAACCGTAAGGTAACTGGACTAAACTTTAGTCCAAGCGTAATGTAACTGGACTAAACTTTTGTCCCAGCGTAAGGTAACTAGACTAAACTTTAGTCCAAGCGTAAGGTAACTGAACTAAACTTTAGTCCAAGCGTAAGGTAACTGAACTAAACTTTAGTCCAAGCGTAAGGTAACTGAACTAAACTTTAGTCCAACCGTAAGGTAACTGAACTAAATTTTAGTTCAACCGTAAGGTAACTGAACTAAATTTTAGTTCAACCGAAAGGTAACTGGACTAAACTTCAGTCCAACCGTAAAGTAACTGAACTAAACTTTAGTTCAACCGTAAGGTAACTGGACTAAACTTTAGTTCAACCGTAAGGTAACTGGACTAAACTTTAGTCCAACCGTAAGGTAACTGGACTAAACTTTAGTCCAACCGTAAGGTAACTGGACTAAACTTTAGTTCAACCGAAAGGTAACTGGACTAAACTTTAGTCCAACCGAAAGGTAACTGGACTAAACTTTAGTCCAACCGTAAAGTAACTGGACTAAACTTCAGTCCAACCGTAAGGTAACTGGACTAAACTTTAGTCCAACCGTAAGGTAACTGGACTAAACTTTAGTCCAACCGTAAGGTAACTGGACTAAACTTTAGTCCAACCGTAAGATAACTGGACTAAACTTTAGTCCAAGCGTAAGGTAACTGAACTAATCTTTAGTTCAACCGTAAGGTAACTGGACTATACTTTAGTCCAACCGTAAGGTAACTGGACTAAACTTTAGTCCCAGCGTAACGTAACTGGACTAAACTTTAGTCCCAGCGTAACGTAACTGGACTAAACTTTAGTCCCAGCGTAATGTAACTGGACTAAACTTTAGTCCAAGCGTAAGGTAACTGAACTAATCTTTAGTTCAACCGTAAGGTAACTGGACTATACTTTAGTCCAACCGTAAGGTAACTGGACTAAACTTTAGTCCCAGCGTAACGTAACTGGACTAAACTTTAGTCCCAGCGTAATGTAACTGGACTAAACTTTAGTCCAAGCGTAAGGTAACTGAACAAAACTTTAGTCCAACCGTAAGGTAACTGGACTAAACTTCAGTCCAACCGTAAGGTAACTGGACTAAACTTTAGTCCAACCATAAGGTAACTGGACTAAACTTTAGTCCAACCATAAGGTAACTGGACTAAACTTTAGTACATGCGTAAGGTAACTGAACTAAACTTTAGTCCAACCGTAAGGTAACTGGACTAAACTTCAGTCCAAGCGTAAGGTAACTGAACAAAACTTTAGTCCAACCGTAAGGTAACTGGACTAAACTTTAGTCCAACCGTAAGGTAACTGGACTAAACTTTAGTACATGCGTAAGGTAACTGGACTAAACTTTAGTACATGCGTAAGGTAACTGAACTAAATTTTAGTTTAACCGTAAGGTAACTAAACTAAATTTTAGTTTAACCGTAAGGTAACTGGACTAAACTTTAGTCCAACCGTAAAGTAACTAGACTAAACTTCAGTCCAACCGTAAGGTAACTGGACTAAACTTTAGTCCAAGCGTAAGGTAACTGAACTAAACTTTAGTTCAACCGTAAGGTAACTGAACTAAACTTTAGTTCAACCGTAAGGTAACTGAACTAAATTTTAGTTCAACCGTAAGGTAACTGGACTAAACTTTAGTCCAACCGTAAGGTAACTGGACTAAACTTTAGTACATGCGTAAGGTAACTGGACTAAACTTTAGTCCAATTGTAAGGTAACTGGACTAAACTTTAGTCCAACCGTAAGGTAACTGGACTAAACTTTAGTCCAACCGTAAGGTAACTGGACTAAACTTTAGTCCAAGCGTAAGGTAACTGAACTAATCTTTAGTTCAACCGTAAGGTAACTGGACTATACTTTAGTCCAACCGTAAGGTAACTGGACTAAACTTTAGTCCCAGCGTAACGTAACTGGACTAAACTTTAGTCCCAGCGTAACGTAACTGGACTAAACTTTAGTCCCAGCGTAACGTAACTGGACTAAACTTTAGTCCCAGCGTAATGTAACTGGACTAAACTTTAGTCCAAGCGTAAGGTAACTGAACTAATCTTTAGTTCAACCGTAAGGTAACTGGACTATACTTTAGTCCAACCGTAAGGTAACTGGACTAAACTTTAGTCCCAGCGTAACGTAACTGGACTAAACTTTAGTCCCAGCGTAATGTAACTGGACTAAACTTTAGTCCAACCGTAAGGTAACTGGACTAAACTGTAGTCCAAGCGTAAGGTAACTGAACAAAACTTTAGTCCAACCGTAAGGTAACTGGACTAAACTTTAGTCCAACCGTAAGGTAACTGGACTAAACTTTAGTCCCAGCGTAACGTAACTGGACTAAACTTTAGTCCCAGCGTAAGGTAACTGGACTAAACTTTAGTCCTAGCGTAAGGTAACTGGACTAAACTTTAGTCCCAGCGTAATGTAACTGGACTAAACTTTAGTCCTAGCGTAAGGTAACTGGACTAAACTTTAGTCCCAGCGTAATGTAACTGGACTAAACTTTTGTCCCAGCGTAAGGTAACTAGACTAAACTTTAGTCCAAGCGTAAGGTAACTGAACTAAACTTTAGTCCAAGCGTAAGGTAACTGAACTAAACTTTAGTCCAAGCGTAAGGTAACTGAACTAAACTTTAGTTCAACCGTAAGGTAACTGAACTAAATTTTAGTTTAACCGTAAGGTAACTGGACTAAACTTTAGTCCAACCGTAAAGTAACTGGACTAAACTTCAGTCCAACCGTAAGGTAACTGGACTAAACTTTAGTCCAAGCGTAAGGTAACTGAACTAAACTTTAGTTCAACCGTAAGGTAACTGGACTAAACTTTAGTCCAACCGTAAGGTAACTGGACTAAACTTTAGTCCAAGCGTAAGGTAACTGAACTAAACTTTAGTTCAACCGTAAGGTAACTGGACTAAACTTTAGTCCAACCGTAAGGTAACTGGACTAAACTTTAGTCCAACCGTAAGGTAACTGGACTAAACTTTAGTTCAACCGTAAGGTAACTGGACTAAACTTTAGTCCAACCGTAAGATAACTAAACTAAACTTTAGTCCAACCGTAAGGTAACTGGACTAAACTTTAGTCCCAGCGTAACGTAACTGGACTAAACTTTAGTCCCAGCGTAAGGTAACTGGACTAAACTTTAGTCCTAGCGTAAGGTAACTGGACTAAACTTTAGTCCCAGCGTAATGTAACTGGACTAAACTTTAGTCCTAGCGTAAGGTAACTGGACTAAACTTTAGTCCCAGCGTAATGTAACTGGACTAAACTTTTGTCCCAGCGTAAGGTAACTAGACTAAACTTTAGTCCAAGCGTAATGTAACTGGACTAAACTTTAGTCCAAGCGTAAGGTAACTGAACTAAACTTTAGTCCAAGCGTAAGGTAACTGAACTAAACTTTAGTTCAACCGTAAGGTAACTGAACTAAACTTTAGTCCAAGCGTAAGGTAACTGAACTAAACTTTAGTCCAAGCGTAAGGTAACTGAACTAAACTTTAGTTCAACCGTAAGGTAACTGGACTAAACTTTAGTCCAACCGTAAGGTAACTGGACTAAACTTTAGTCCAACCGTAAGGTAACTGGACTAAACTTTAGTCCAAGCGTAAGGTAACTGGACTAAACTTTAGTCCAACCGTAAGGTAACTGGACTAAACTTTAGTCCAACCGTAAGGTAACTGGACTAAACTTTAGTTCAACCGTAAGGTAACTGAACTAAACTTTAGTCCAACCGTAAGGTAACTGGACTAAACTGTAGTCCAAGCGTAAAGTAACTGAACAAAACTTTAGTCCCAGCGTAATGTAACTGGACTTAACTTTTGTCCCAGCGTAAGGTAACTAGACTAAACTTTAGTCCAAGCGTAAGGTAACTGCACTAAACTTTAGTTCAACCGTAAGGTAACTGGACTAAACTTTAGTCCAACCGTAAGGTAACTGGACTAAACTTTAGTCCAACCGTAAGGTAACTGGACTAAACTTTAGTCCAAGCGTAAGGTAACTGAACTAAACTTTAGTTCAACCGTAAGGTAACTGGACTAAAATTTAGTCCAACCGTAAGGTAACTGGACTAAACTTTAGTCCAAGCGTAAGGTAACTGAACTAAACTTTAGTTCAACCGTAAGGTAACTGGACTAAACTTTAGTCCAACCGTAAGGTAACTGGACTAAACTTTAGTCCAACCGTAAGGTAACTGGACTAAACTTTAGTTCAACCGTAAGGTAACTGGACTAAACTTTAGTTCAACCGTAAGGTAACTGGACTAAACTTTAGTCCAACCGTAAGGTAACTGGACTAAACTTTAGTCCAAGCGTAAGGTAACTGAACTAAACTTTAGTTCAACCGTAAGGTAACTGGACTAAACTTTAGTCCAACCGTAAGATAACTGGACTAAACTTTAGTCCAACCGTAAGGTAACTGGACTAAACTTTAGTCCCAGCGTAACGTAACTGGACTAAACTTTAGTCCCAGCGTAAGGTAACTGGACTAAACTTTAGTCCTAGCGTAAGGTAACTGGACTAAACTTTAGTCCCAGCGTAATGTAACTGGACTAAACTTTTGTCCCAGCGTAAGGTAACTAGACTAAACTTTAGTCCAAGCGTAAGGTAACTGAACTAAACTTTTGTCCCAGCGTAAGGTAACTAGACTAAACTTTAGTCCAAGCGTAAGGTAACTGAACTAAATTTTAGTCCAAGCGTAAGGTAACTGAACTAAATTTTAGTTCAACCGTAAGGTAACTGGACTAAACTTTAGTCCAACCGTAAAGTAACTGGACTAAACTTCAGTCCAACCGTAAAGTAACTGGACTAAACTTCAGTCCAACCGTAAGGTAACTGGACTAAACTTTAGTACAAGCGTAAGGTAACTGAACTAAACTTTAGTTCAACCGTAAGCTAACTGGACTAAACTTTAGTCCAACCGTAAGGTAACTGGACTAAACTTTAGTTCAACCGTAAGGTAACTGGACTAAACTTTAGTTCAACCGTAAGGTAACTGGACTAAACTTTAGTCCAACCGTAAGGTAACTGGACTAAACTTTAGTCCAAGCGTAAGGTAACTGAACTAAACTTTAGTTCAACCGTAAGGTAACTGGACTAAACTTTAGTCCAACCGTAAGATAACTGGACTAAACTTTAGTCCAACCGTAAGGTAACTGGACTAAACTTTAGTCCCAGCGTAACGTAACTGGACTAAACTTTAGTCCCAGCGTAAGGTAACTGGACTAAACTTTAGTCCTAGCGTAAGGTAACTGGACTAAACTTTAGTCCCAGCGTAATGTAACTGGACTAAACTTTTGTCCCAGCGTAAGGTAACTAGACTAAACTTTAGTCCAAGCGTAAGGTAACTGAACTAAACTTTTGTCCCAGCGTAAGGTAACTAGACTAAACTTTAGTCCAAGCGTAAGGTAACTGAACTAAATTTTAGTCCAAGCGTAAGGTAACTGAACTAAATTTTAGTTCAACCGTAAGGTAACTGGACTAAACTTTAGTCCAACCGTAAAGTAACTGGACTAAACTTCAGTCCAACCGTAAAGTAACTGGACTAAACTTCAGTCCAACCGTAAGGTAACTGGACTAAACTTTAGTACAAGCGTAAGGTAACTGAACTAAACTTTAGTTCAATCGTAAGCTAACTGGACTAAACTTTAGTCCAAGCGTAAGGTAACTGGACTAAACTTTAGTCCAAGCGTAAGGTAACTGAACTAAACTTTAGTTCAACCGTAAGGTAACTGGACTAAACTTTAGTCCAACCGTAAGGTAACTGGACTAAACTTTAGTCCAACCGTAAGGTAACTGGACTAAACTTTAGTCCAAGCGTAAGGTAACTGAACTAAACTTTAGTTCAACCGTAAGGTAACTGGACTAAACTTTAGTCCAACCGTAAGGTAACTGGACTAAACTTTAGTCCCAGCGTAACGTAACTGGACTAAACTTTAGTCCCAGCGTAATGTAACTGGACTAAACTTTAGTCCAACCGTAAGGTAACTGGACTAAACTTTAGTACATGCGTAAGGTAACTGGACTAAACTTTAGTCCAAGCGTAATGTACCTGGACTAAACTTTAGTCCAAGCGTAAGGTAACTGAACTAAACTTTAGTCCAAGCGTAAGGTAACTGGACTAAACTTTAGTCCAAGCGTAAGGTAACTGAACTAAACTTTAGTTCAACCGTAAGGTAACTGAACTAAATTTTAGTTCAACCGTAAGGTAACTAGACTAAACTTCAGTCCAACCGTAAGGTAACTGGACTAAACTTCAGTCCAACCGTAAGGTAACTGGACTAAACTTTAGTCCAACCGTAAGGTAACTGGACTAAACTTTAGTCCAACCGTAAGGTAACTGGACTAAACTTTAGTTCAACCGTAAGGTAACTGGACTAAACTTTAGTTCAACCGTAAGGTAACTGGACTAAACTTTAGTTCAACCGTAAGGTAACTGGACTAAACTTTAGTCCAACCGTAAGGTAACTGGACTAAACTTTAGTCCAAGCGTAAGGTAACTGAACTAAACTTTAGTTCAACCGTAAGGTAACTGGACTAAACTTTAGTCCAACCGTAAGATAACTGGACTAAACTTTAGTCCAACCGTAAGGTAACTGGACTAAACTTTAGTCCCAGCGTAACGTAACTGGACTAAACTTTAGTCCCAGCGTAAGGTAACTGGACTAAACTTTAGTCCTAGCGTAAGGTAACTGGACTAAACTTTAGTCCCAGCGTAATGTAACTGGACTAAACTTTTGTCCCAGCGTAAGGTAACTAGACTAAACTTTAGTCCAAGCGTAAGGTAACTGAACTAAACTTTAGTCCAAGCGTAAGGAAACTGAACTAAACTTTAGTTCAACCGTAAGGTAACTGAACTAAATTTTAGTTCAACCGTAAGGTAACTGGACTAAACTTTAGTCCAACCGTAAAGTAACTGGACTAAACTTCAGTCCAACCGTAAGGTAACTGGACTAAACTTTAGTACAAGCGTAAGGTAACTGAACTAAACTTTAGTTCAACCGTAAGCTAACTGGACTAAACTTTAGTCCAAGCGTAAGGTAACTGAACTAAACTTTAGTTCAACCGTAAGGTAACTGGACTAAACTTTAGTCCAAGCGTAAGGTAACTGAACTAAACTTTAGTTCAACCGTAAGGTAACTGGACTAAACTTTAGTCCAACCGTAAGGTAACTGGACTAAACTTTAGTCCAACCGTAAGGTAACTGGACTAAACTTTAGTCCAAGCGTAAGGTAACTGAACTAAACTTTAGTTCAACCGTAAGGTAACTGGACTAAACTTTAGTCCAACCGTAAGGTAACTGGACTAAACTTTAGTCCCAGCGTAACGTAACTGGACTAAACTTTAGTCCCAGCGTAATGTAACTGGACTAAATTTTAGTCCAACCGTAAGGTAACTGGACTAAACTTTAGTACATGCGTAAGGTAACTGGACTAAACTTTAGTCCAAGCGTAAGGTAACTGAACTAAACTTTAGTCCAAGCGTAAGGTAAGTGGACTAAACTTTAGTCCAAGCGTAAGGTAACTGAACTAAACTTTAGTTCAACCGTAAGGTAACTGAACTAAATTTTAGTTCAACCGTAAGGTAACTAGACTAAACTTCAGTCCAACCGTAAGGTAACTGGACTAAACTTCAGTCCAACCGTAAGGTAACTGGACTAAACTTTAGTCCAAGCGTAAGGTAACTGAACTAAACTTTAGTTCAACCGTAAGGTAACTGGACTAAACTTTAGTCCAAGCGTAAGGTAACTGAACTAAACTTTAGTTCAACCGTAAGGTAACTGGACTAAACTTTAGTACATGCGTAAGGTAACTGGACTAAACTTTAGTCCAACCGTAAGGTAACTGGACTAAACTTTAGTCCAACCGTAAGGTAACTGGACTAAACTTTAGTCCAAGCGTAAGGTAACTGAACTAAACTTTAGTTCAACTGTAAGGTAACTGAACTAAACTTTAGTTCAACCGTAAGGTAACTGGACTAAACTTTAGTCCAAGCGTAAGGTAACTGAACTAAATTTTAGTTCCACCGTAAGGTAACTGAACTAAATTTTAGTTCAACCGTAAGGTAACTGGACTAAACTTTAGTCCAACCGTAAGGTAACTGGACTAAACTTTAGTCCAAGCGTAAGGTAACTGAACTAAACTTTAGTTCAACCGTAAGGTAACTGGACTAAACTTTAGTCCCAGCGTAACGTAACTGGACTAAACTTTAGTCCCAGCGTAACGTAACTGGACTAAACTTTAGTACATGCGTAAGGTAACTGGACTAAACTTTAGTCCAACCATAAGGTAACTGGACTAAACTTTAGTACATGCGTAAGGTAACTGGACTAAACTTTAGTCCAACCGTAAGGTAACTGGACTAAACTTTAGTCCAACCGTAAGGTAACTGGACTAAACTTTAGTCCCAGCGTAACGTAACTGGACTAAACTTTAGTCCAAGCGTAAGGTAACTGAACTAAACTTTAGTTCAACCGTAAGGTAACTGGACTAAACTTTAGTCCAACCGTAAGGTAACTGGACTAAACTTTAGTCCAAGCGTAAGGTAACTGAACTAAACTTTAGTTCAACCGTAAGGTAACTGGACTAAACTTTAGTCCCAGCGTAACGTAACTGGACTAAACTTTAGTCCCAGCGTAATGTAACTGGACTAAACTTTAGTCCAACCGTAAGGTAACTGGACTAAACTTTAGTACATGCGTAAGGTAACTGGACTAAACTTTAGTCCAAGCGTAATGTACCTGGACTAAACTTTAGTCCAAGCGTAAGGTAACTGAACTAAACTTTAGTCCAAGCGTAAGGTAACTGAACTAAACTTTAGTCCAAGCGTAAGGTAACTGAACTAAACTTTAGTTCAACCGACAGGTAACTGAACTAAATTTTAGTTCAACCGTAAGGTAACTGGACTAAACTTCAGTCCAACCGTAAGGTAACTGGACTAAACTTCAGTCCAACCGTAAGGTAACTGGACTAAACTTTAGTTCAACCGTAAGGTAACTGGACTAAACTTTAGTACATGCGTAAGGTAACTGAACTAAACTTTAGTTCAACCGTAAGGTAACTGGACTAAACTTTAGTACATGCGTAAGGTAACTGGACTAAACTTTAGTCCAACCGTAAGGTAACTGGACTGAACTTTAGTCCAACCGTAAGGTAACTGGACTAAACTTTAGTCCAAGCGTAAGGTAACTGAACTAAACTTTAGTTCAACTGTAAGGTAACTGAACTAAACTTTAGTTCAACCGTAAGGTAACTGGACTAAACTTTAGTCCAAGCGTAAGGTAACTGAACTAAATTTTAGTTCCACCGTAAGGTAACTGAACTAAATTTTAGTTCAAGCGTAAGGTAACTGGACTAAACTTTAGTTCAACCGTAAGGTAACTGGACTAAACTTCAGTCCAACCGTAAGGTAACTGGACTAAACTTCAGTCCAAGCGTAAGGTAACTGAACTAAACTTTAGTCCAACCGTAAGGTAACTGAACAAAACTTTAGTCCAACCGTAAGGTAACTGGACTAAACTTTAGTCCAAGCGTAAGGTAACTGAACTAAACTTTAGTTCAACCGTAAGGTAACTGGACTAAACTTTAGTCCAACCGTAAGGTAACTGGACTAAACTTTAGTACATGCGTAAGGTAACTGGACTAAACTTTAGTCCAACCATAAGGTAACTGGACTAAACTTTAGTACATGCGTAAGGTAACTGGACTAAACTTTAGTCCAACCGTAAGGTAACTGGACTAAACTTTAGTCCAACCGTAAGGTAACTGGACTAAACTTTAGTCCCAGCGTAACGTAACTGGACTAAACTTTAGTCCCAGCGTAATGTAACTGGACTAAACTTTAGTCCCAGCGTAAGGTAACTGGACTAAACTTTAGTCCAACCGTAAGGTAACTGGACTAAACTTTAGTACATGCGTAAGGTAACTGGACTAAACTTTAGTCCAAGCGTAAGGTAACTGAACTAAACTTTAGTTCAACCGTAAGGTAACTGAACTAAATTTTAGTTCAACCGTAAGGTAACTGGACTAAACTTTAGTCCAACCGTAAGGTAACTGGACTAAACTTTAGTACATGCGTAAGGTAACTGGACTAAACTTTAGTCCAACCGTAAGGTAACTGGACTAAACTTTAGTCCAACCGTGAGGTAACTGGACTAACTTTAGTCCAACCGTAAGGTAACTGGACTAAACTTTAGTCCAAGCGTAAGGTAACTGAACTAAACTTTAGTTCAACCGTAAGGTAACTGGACTAAACTTTAGTACATGCGTAAGGTAACTGGACTAAACTTTAGTCCAACCGTAAGGTAACTGGACTGAACTTTAGTCCAACCGTAAGGTAACTGGACTAAACTTTAGTCCAAGCGTAAGGTAACTGAACTAAACTTTAGTTCAACTGTAAGGTAACTGAACTAAACTTTAGTCCAACCGTAAGGTAACTGGACTAAACTTTAGTACATGCGTAAGGTAACTGGACTAAACTTTAGTCCAACCGTAAGGTAACTGGACTAAACTTTAGTCCAACCGTGAGGTAACTGGACTAACTTTAGTCCAACCGTAAGGTAACTGGACTAAACTTTAGTCCAAGCGTAAGGTAACTGAACTAAACTTTAGTTCAACCGTAAGGTAACTGGACTAAACTTTAGTACATGCGTAAGGTAACTGGACTAAACTTTAGTCCAACCGTAAGGTAACTGGACTGAACTTTAGTCCAACCGTAAGGTAACTGGACTAAACTTTAGTCCAAGCGTAAGGTAACTGAACTAAACTTTAGTTCAACTGTAAGGTAACTGAACTAAACTTTAGTTCAACCGTAAGGTAACTGGACTAAACTTTAGTCCAAGCGTAAGGTAACTGAACTAAATTTTAGTTCCACCGTAAGGTAACTGAACTAAATTTTAGTTCAAGCGTAAGGTAACTGGACTAAACTTTAGTTCAACCGTAAGGTAACTGGACTAAACTTCAGTCCAACCGTAAGGTAACTGGACTAAACTTCAGTCCAAGCGTAAGGTAACTGAACTAAACTTTAGTCCAACCGTAAGGTAACTGAACAAAACTTTAGTCCAACCGTAAGGTAACTGGACTAAACTTTAGTCCAAGCGTAAGGTAACTGAACTAAACTTTAGTTCAACCGTAAGGTAACTGGACTAAACTTTAGTCCAACCGTAAGGTAACTGGACTAAACTTTAGTACATGCGTAAGGTAACTGGACTAAACTTTAGTCCAACCATAAGGTAACTGGACTAAACTTTAGTACATGCGTAAGGTAACTGGACTAAACTTTAGTCCAACCGTAAGGTAACTGGACTAAACTTTAGTCCAACCGTAAGGTAACTGGACTAAACTTTAGTCCCAGCGTAACGTAACTGGACTAAACTTTAGTCCCAGCGTAATGTAACTGGACTAAACTTTAGTCCCAGCGTAAGGTAACTGGACTAAACTTTAGTCCAACCGTAAGGTAACTGGACTAAACTTTAGTACATGCGTAAGGTAACTGGACTAAACTTTAGTCCAAGCGTAAGGTAACTGAACTAAACTTTAGTTCAACCGTAAGGTAACTGAACTAAATTTTAGTTCAACCGTAAGGTAACTGGACTAAACTTTAGTCCAACCGTAAGGTAACTGGACTAAACTTTAGTACATGCGTAAGGTAACTGGACTAAACTTTAGTCCAACCGTAAGGTAACTGGACTAAACTTTAGTCCAACCGTGAGGTAACTGGACTAACTTTAGTCCAACCGTAAGGTAACTGGACTAAACTTTAGTCCAACCGTAAGGTAACTGGACTAAACTTTAGTCCAACCGTGAGGTAACTGGACTAACTTTAGTCCAACCGTAAGGTAACTGGACTAAACTTTAGTCCCAGCGTAACGTAACTGGACTAAACTTTAGTCCCAGCGTAATGTAACTGGACTAAACTTTAGTCCCAGCGTAAAGTAACTGGACTAAACTTTAGTCCCAGCGTAAGGTAACTGGACTAAACTTTAGTCCCAGCGTAAGGTAACTGAACTAAACTTCAGTTTAACCGTAAGGTAACTGGACTAAACTTTAGTCCAACCGTAAGGTAACTGGACTAAACTTTAGTCCAAGCGTAAGGTAACTGAACTAAACTTTAGTTCAACCGTAAGGTAACTGAACTAAACTTTAGTCCAACCGTAAGGTAACTGGACTAAACTGTAGTCCAAGCGTAAGGTAACTGAACAAAACTTTAGTCCAACCGTAAGGTAACTGGACTAAACTTTAGTCCAACCGTAAGGTAACTGGACTAAAGTTTAGTCCCAGCGTAACGTAACTGGACTAAACTTTAGTCCCAGCGTAAGGTAACTGGACTAAACTTTAGTCCCAGCGTAAGGTAACTGGACTAAACTTTAGTCTATCCGTAAGGTAACTGGACTAAACTTTAGTTCAAGCGTAAGGTAACTGAACTAAACTTTAGTTCAACCGTAAGGTAACTGGACTAAACTTTAGTCCAACCGTAAGGTAACCGGACTAAACTTTAGTCCCAGCGTAACGTAACTGGACTAAACTTTAGTCCAACCGTAAGGTAACCGGACTAAACTTTAGTCCCAGCGTAAAGTAACTGGACTAAACTTTAGTCCCAGCGTAAGGTAACTGGACTAAACTTTAGTCCCAGCGTAAAGTAACTGGACTAAACTTTAGTCCCAGCGTAAGGTAACTGGACTAAACTTTAGTCCAAGCGTAAGGTAACTGAACTAAACTTTAGTTCAACCGTAAGGTAACTGGACTAAACTTTAGTCCAAGCGTAAGGTAACTGAACTAAACTTTAGTTCAACCGTAAGGTAACTGGACTAAACTTTAGTCCAAGCGTAAGGTAACTGAACTAAACTTTAGTTCAACCGTAAGGTAACTGGACTAAACTTTAGTACATGCGTAAGGTAACTGGACTAAACTTTAGTCCAACCGTAAGGTAACTGGACTAAACTTTAGTCCAACCGTAAGGTAACTGGACTAAACTTTAGTCCAAGCGTAAGGTAACTGAACTAAACTTTAGTTCAACTGTAAGGTAACTGAACTAAACTTTAGTTCAACCGTAAGGTAACTGGACTAAACTTTAGTCCAAGCGTAAGGTAACTGAACTAAATTTTAGTTCCACCGTAAGGTAACTGAACTAAATTTTAGTTCAACCGTAAGGTAACTGGACTAAACTTTAGTCCAACCGTAAGGTAACTGGACTAAACTTTAGTACATGCGTAAGGTAACTGGACTAAACTTTAGTCCAACCATAAGGTAACTGGACTAAACTTTAGTACATGCGTAAGGTAACTGGACTAAACTTTAGTCCAACCGTAAGGTAACTGGACTAAACTTTAGTCCAACCGTAAGGTAACTGGACTAAACTTTAGTCCCAGCGTAACGTAACTGGACTAAACTTTAGTCCCAGCGTAATGTAACTGGACTAAACTTTAGTCCCAGCGTAAGGTAACTGGACTAAACTTTAGTCCAACCGTAAGGTAACTGGACTAAACTTTAGTCCCAGCGTAAGGTAACTGGACTAAACTTTAGTCCAAGCGTAAGGTAACTGAACTAAACTTTAGTTCAACCGTAAGGTAACTGAACTAAATTTTAGTTCAACCGTAAGGTAACTGGACTAAACTTTAGTCCAACCGTAAGGTAACTGGACTACACTTTAGTACATGCGTAAGATAACTGGACTAAACTTTAGTCCAACCGTAAGGTAACTGGACTAAACTTTAGTCCAACCGTGAGGTAACTGGACTAAACTTTAGTCCAACCGTAAGGTAACTGAACAAAACTTTAGTCCAACCGTAAGGTAACTGGACTAAACTTTAGTCCAAGCGTAAGGTAATTGAACTAAACTTTAGTTCAACCGTAAGGTAACTGAACTAAATTTTAGTTCAACCGTAAGGTAACTGGACTAAACTTTAGTCCAACCGTGAGGTAACTGGACTAACTTTAGTCCAACCGTAAGGTAACTGGACTAAACTTTAGTCCCAGCGTAACGTAACTGGACTAAACTTTAGTCCCAGCGTAATGTAACTGGACTAAACTTTAGTCCCAGCGTAAAGTAACTGGACTAAACTTTAGTCCCAGCGTAAGGTAACTGGACTAAACTTTAGTCCCAGCGTAAGGTAACTGAACTAAACTTCAGTTTAACCGTAAGGTAACTGGACTAAACTTTAGTCCAACCGTAAGGTAACTGGACTAAACTTTAGTCCAAGCGTAAGGTAACTGAACTAAACTTTAGTTCAACCGTAAGGTAACTGAACTAAACTTTAGTCCAACCGTAAGGTAACTGGACTAAACTGTAGTCCAAGCGTAAGGTAACTGAACAAAACTTTAGTCCAACCGTAAGGTAACTGGACTAAACTTTAGTCCAACCGTAAGGTAACTGGACTAAACTTTAGTGTATCCGTAAGGTAACTGGACTAAACTTTAGTCTATCCGTAAGGTAACTGGACTAAACTTTAGTTCAAGCGTAAGGTAACTGAACTAAACTTTAGTTCAACCGTAAGGTAACTGGACTAAACTGTAGTCCAAGCGTAAGGTAACTGAACAAAACTTTAGTCCAACCGTAAGGTAACTGGACTAAACTTTAGTCCAACCGTAAGGTAACTGGACTAAAGTTTAGTCCCAGCGTAACGTAACTGGACTAAACTTTAGTCCCAGCGTAAGGTAACTGGACTAAACTTTAGTCCCAGCGTAAGGTAACTGGACTAAACTTTAGTCTATCCGTAAGGTAACTGGACTAAACTTTAGTTCAAGCGTAAGGTAACTGAACTAAACTTTAGTTCAACCGTAAGGTAACTGGACTAAACTTTAGTCCAACCGTAAGGTAACCGGACTAAACTTTAGTCCCAGCGTAACGTAACTGGACTAAACTTTAGTCCAACCGTAAGGTAACCGGACTAAACTTTAGTCCCAGCGTAAAGTAACTGGACTAAACTTTAGTCCCAGCGTAAGGTAACTGGACTAAACTTTAGTCCCAGCGTAAAGTAACTGGACTAAACTTTAGTCCCAGCGTAAGGTAACTGGACTAAACTTTAGTCCAAGCGTAAGGTAACTGAACTAAACTTTAGTTCAACCGTAAGGTAACTGGACTAAACTTTAGTCCAAGCGTAAGGTAACTGAACTAAACTTTAGTTCAACCGTAAGGTAACTGGACTAAACTTTAGTCCAAGCGTAAGGTAACTGAACTAAACTTTAGTTCAACCGTAAGGTAACTGGACTAAACTTTAGTACATGCGTAAGGTAACTGGACTAAACTTTAG
Organism: Oscheius myriophilus; assembly: GCA_964057215.1. NCBI lineage: Eukaryota > Metazoa > Nematoda > Chromadorea > Rhabditida > Rhabditidae > Oscheius > Oscheius myriophilus. The sequence goes on along the minus strand of OZ059907.1, from coordinate 31,732,206 downwards.
TCCAACCGTAAGGTAACTGGACTAAACTTTAGTCCAACCGTAAGGTAACTGGACTAAACTTTAGTCCAAGCGTAAGGTAACTGAACTAAACTTTAGTTCAACTGTAAGGTAACTGAACTAAACTTTAGTTCAACCGTAAGGTAACTGGACTAAACTTTAGTCCAAGCGTAAGGTAACTGAACTAAATTTTAGTTCCACCGTAAGGTAACTGAACTAAATTTTAGTTCAACCGTAAGGTAACTGGACTAAACTTTAGTCCAACCGTAAGGTAACTGGACTAAACTTTAGTACATGCGTAAGGTAACTGGACTAAACTTTAGTCCAACCATAAGGTAACTGGACTAAACTTTAGTACATGCGTAAGGTAACTGGACTAAACTTTAGTCCAACCGTAAGGTAACTGGACTAAACTTTAGTCCAACCGTAAGGTAACTGGACTAAACTTTAGTCCCAGCGTAACGTAACTGGACTAAACTTTAGTCCCAGCGTAATGTAACTGGACTAAACTTTAGTCCCAGCGTAAGGTAACTGGACTAAACTTTAGTCCAACCGTAAGGTAACTGGACTAAACTTTAGTCCCAGCGTAAGGTAACTGGACTAAACTTTAGTCCAAGCGTAAGGTAACTGAACTAAACTTTAGTTCAACCGTAAGGTAACTGAACTAAATTTTACTTCAACCGTAAGGTAACTGGACTAAACTTTAGTCCAACCGTAAGGTAACTGGACTAAACTTTAGTACATGCGTAAGATAACTGGACTAAACTTTAGTCCAACCGTAAGGTAACTGGACTAAACTTTAGTCCAACCGTGAGGTAACTGGACTAAACTTTAGTCCAACCGTAAGGTAACTGAACAAAACTTTAGTCCAACCGTAAGGTAACTGGACTAAACTTTAGTCCAAGCGTAAGGTAATTGAACTAAACTTTAGTTCAACCGTAAGGTAACTGAACTAAATTTTAGTTCAACCGTAAGGTAACTGGACTAAACTTTAGTCCCAGCGTAACGTAACTGGACTAAACTTTAGTCCCAGCGTAATGTAACTGGACTAAACTTTAGTCCCAGCGTAAAGTAACTGGACTAAACTTTAGTCCCAGCGTAAGGTAACTGGACTAAACTTTAGTCCCAGCGTAAGGTAACTGAACTAAACTTTAGTTTAACCGTAAGGTAACTGGACTAAACTTTAGTCCAACCGTAAGGTAACTGGACTAAACTTTAGTCCAAGCGTAAGGTAACTGAACTAAACTTTAGTTCAACCGTAAGGTAACTGAACTAAACTTTAGTCCAACCGTAAGGTAACTGGACTAAACTGTAGTCCAAGCGTAAGGTAACTGAACAAAACTTTAGTCCAACCGTAAGGTAACTGGACTAAACTTTAGTCCAACCGTAAGGTAACTGGACTAAAGTTTAGTCCCAGCGTAACGTAACTGGACTAAACTTTAGTCCCAGCGTAAGGTAACTGGACTAAACTTTAGTCCCAGCGTAAGGTAACTGGACTAAACTTTAGTCCATCCGTAAGGTAACTGGACTAAACTTTAGTTCAAGCGTAAGGTAACTGAACTAAACTTTAGTTCAACCGTAAGGTAACTGGACTAAACTTTAGTCCAACCGTAAGGTAACCGGACTAAACTTTAGTCCCAGCGTAACGTAACTGGACTAAACTTTAGTCCCAGCGTAATGTAACTGGACTAAACTTTAGTCCCAGCGTAAAGTAACTGGACTAAACTTTAGTCCCAGCGTAAGGTAACTGGACTAAACTTTAGTCCAACCGAAAGGTAACTGGACTAAACTTTAGTACATGCGTAAGGTAACTGGACTAAACTTTAGTCCAAGCGTAATGTACCTGGACTAAACTTTAGTCCAAGCGTAAGGTAACTGAACTAAACTTTAGTCCAAGCGTAAGGTAACTGAACTAAACTTTAGTCGAACCGTAAGGTAACTGAACAAAACTTTAGTCCAACCGTAAGGTAACTGGACTAAACTTTAGTCCAAGCGTAAGGTAACTGAACTAAACTTTAGTTCAACCGTAAGGTAACTGAACTAAATTTTAGTTCAACCGTAAGGTAACTGGACTAAACTTCAGTCCAACCGTAAGGTAACTGGACTAAACTTCAGTCCAACCGTAAGGTAACTGGACTAAACTTTAGTCCAAGCGTAAGGTAACTGAACTAAACTTTAGTTCAACCGTAAGGAAACTGGACTAAACTTCAGTCCAAGCGTAAGGTAACTGAACTAAACTTTAGTTCAACCGTAAGGTAACTGGACTAAACTTTAGTACATGCGTAAGGTAACTGGACTAAACTTTAGTCCAACCGTAAGGTAACTGGACTAAACTTTAGTCCAAGCGTAATGTACCTGGACTAAACTTTAGTCCAAGCGTAAGGTAACTGAACTAAACTTTAGTCCAAGCGTAAGGTAACTGAACTAAACTTTAGTCGAACCGTAAGGTAACTGAACAAAACTTTAGTCCAACCGTAAGGTAACTGGACTAAACTTTAGTCCAAGCGTAAGGTAACTGAACTAAACTTTAGTTCAACCGTAAGGTAACTGAACTAAATTTTAGTTCAACCGTAAGGTAACTGGACTAAACTTCAGTCCAACCGTAAGGTAACTGGACTAAACTTCAGTCCAACCGTAAGGTAACTGGACTAAACTTTAGTCCAAGCGTAAGGTAACTGAACTAAACTTTAGTTCAACCGTAAGGAAACTGGACTAAACTTCAGTCCAAGCGTAAGGTAACTGAACTAAACTTTAGTTCAACCGTAAGGTAACTGGACTAAACTTTAGTACATGCGTAAGGTAACTGGACTAAACTTTAGTCCAACCGTAAGGTAACTGGACTAAACTTTAGTCCAACCGTAAGGTAACTGGACTAAACTTTAGTCCAAGCGTAAGGTAACTGAACTAAACTTTAGTTCAACTGTAAGGTAACTGAACCAAACTTTAGTTCAACCGTAAGGTAACTGGACTAAACTTTAGTCCAAGCGTAAGGTAACTGAACTAAATTTTAGTTCCACCGTAAGGTAACTGAACTAAATTTTAGTTCAACCGTAAGGTAACTGGACTAAACTTTAGTCCAACCGTAAGGTAACTGGACTAAACTTTAGTACATGCGTAAGGTAACTGGACTAAACTTTAGTCCAACCATAAGGTAACTGGACTAAACTTTAGTACATGCGTAAGGTAACTGGACTAAACTTTAGTCCAACCGTAAGGTAACTGGACTAAACTTTAGTCCCAGCGTAACGTAACTGGACTAAACTTCAGTCCCAGCGTAATGTAACTGGACTAAACTTTAGTCCCAGCGTAAGGTAACTGGACTAAACTTTAGTCCAACCGTAAGGTAACTGGACTAAACTTTAGTACATGCGTAAGGTAACTGGACTAAACTTTAGTCCAAGCGTAAGGTAACTGAACTAAACTTTAGTTCAACCGTAAGGTAACTGAACTAAATTTTAGTTCAACCGTAAGGTAACTGGACTAAACTTTAGTCCAACCGTAAGGTAACTGGACTAAACTTTAGTACATGCGTAAGGTAACTGGACTAAACTTTAGTCCAACCGTAAGGTAACTGGACTAAACTTTAGTCCAACCGTGAGGTAACTGGACTAAACTTTAGTCCAACCGTAAGGTAACTGGACTAAACTTTAGTCCCAGCGTAAGGTAACTGGACTAAACTTTAGTCCAAGCGTAAGGTAACTGAACTAAACTTTAGTTCAACCGTAAGGTAACTGAACTAAATTTTAGTTCAACCGTAAGGTAACTGGACTAAACTTTAGTCCAACCGTAAGGTAACTGGACTAAACTTTAGTACATGCGTAAGGTAACTGGACTAAACTTTAGTCCAACCGTAAGGTAACTGGACTAAACTTTAGTCCAACCGTGAGGTAACTGGACTAAACTTTAGTCCAACCGTAAGGTAACTGAACAAAACTTTAGTCCAACCGTAAGGTAACTGGACTAAACTTTAGTCCAAGCGTAAGGTAACTGAACTAAACTTTAGTTCAACCGTAAGGTAACTGAACTAAATTTTAGTTCAACCGTAAGGTAACTGGACTAAACTTTAGTCCCAGCGTAACGTAACTGGACTAAACTTTAGTCCCAGCGTAATGTAACTGGACTAAACTTTAGTCCCAGCGTAAAGTAACTGGACTAAACTTTAGTCCCAGCGTAACGTAACTGGACTAAACTTTAGTCCCAGCGTAAGGTAACTGGACTAAACTTTAGTCCAACCGTAAGGTAACTGGACTAAACTTTAGTACATGCGTAAGGTAACTGGACTAAACTTTAGTCCAACCGTAAGGTAACTGGACTAAACTTTAGTCCAACCGTGAGGTAACTGGACTAAACTTTAGTCCAACCGTAAGGTAACTGAACAAAACTTTAGTCCAACCGTAAGGTAACTGGACTAAACTTTAGTCCAAGCGTAAGGTAACTGAACTAAACTTTAGTTCAACCGTAAGGTAACTGAACTAAATTTTAGTTCAACCGTAAGGTAACTGGACTAAACTTTAGTCCCAGCGTAACGTAACTGGACTAAACTTTAGTCCCAGCGTAATGTAACTGGACTAAACTTTAGTCCCAGCGTAAAGTAACTGGACTAAACTTTAGTCCCAGCGTAACGTAACTGGACTAAACTTTAGTCCCAGCGTAAGGTAACTGGACTAAACTTTAGTCCCAGCGTAAGGTAACTGGACTAAACTTTAGTCCAAGCGTAAGGTAACTGAACTAAACTTTAGTTCAACCGTAAGGTAATTGAACTAAACTTTAGTCCAACCGTAAGGTAACTGGACTAAACTGTAGTCCAAGCGTAAGGTAACTGAACAAAACTTTAGTCCAACCGTAAGGTAACTGGACTAAACTTTAGTCCAACCGTAAGGTAACTGGACTAAAGTTTAGTCCCAGCGTAACGTAACTGGACTAAACTTTAGTCCAAGCGTAAGGTAACTGAACTAAACTTTAGTTCAACCGTAAGGTAACTGGACTACACTTTAGTCCAAGCGTAAGGTAACTGGACTAAACTTTAGTTCAACCGTAAGGTAACTGGACTAAACTTTAGTCCAAGCGTAAGGTAACTAAACTAAACTTTAGTTCAACCGTAAGGTAACTGGACTAAACTTTAGTCCAAGCGTAAGGTAACTGAACTAAACTTTAGTTCAACTGTAAGGTAACTGAACTAAACTTTAGTTCAACCGTAATAAAACTGGACTAAACTTTAGTCCAACCGTAAGGTAACTGGACTAAACTTTAGTCCAAGCGTAAGGTAACTGAACTAAACTTTAGTTCAACCGTAATAAAACTGGACTAAACTTTAGTCCAACCGTAAGGTAACTGGACTAAACTTTAGTCCCAGCGTAACGTAACTGGACTAAACTTTAGTCCCAGCGTAATGTAACTGGACTAAACTTTAGTCCAACCGTAAGGTAACTGGACTAAACTTTAGTCCAAGCGTAAGGTAACTGAACTAAACTTTAGTCCAAGCGTAAGGTAACTGAACTAAACTTTAGTCCAAGCGTAAGGTAACTGGACTAAACTTTAGTCCAACCGTAAGGTAACTGAACAAAACTTTAGTCCAACCGTAAGGTAACTGGACTAAACTTTAGTACATGCGTAAGGTAACTGGACTAAACTTTAGTCCAACCGTAAGGTAACTGGACTAAACTTTAGTCCAACCGTAAGGTAACTGGACTAAACTTTAGTCCCAGCGTAACGTAACTGGACTAAACTTCAGTCCCAGCGTAATGTAACTGGACTAAACTTTAGTCCCAGCGTAAGGTAACTGGACTAAACTTTAGTCCAACCGTAAGGTAACTGGACTAAACTTTAGTACATGCGTAAGGTAACTGGACTAAACTTTAGTCCAAGCGTAAGGTAACTGAACTAAACTTTAGTTCAACCGTAAGGTAACTGAACTAAATTTTAGTTCAACCGTAAGGTAACTGGACTAAACTTTAGTCCAACCGTAAGGTAACTGGACTAAACTTTAGTACATGCGTAAGGTAACTGGACTAAACTTTAGTCCAACCGTAAGGTAACTGGACTAAACTTTAGTCCAACCGTGAGGTAACTGGACTAAACTTTAGTCCAACCGTAAGGTAACTGGACTAAGCTTTAGTCCCAGCGTAAGGTAACTGGACTAAACTTTAGTCCAAGCGTAAGGTAACTGAACTAAACTTTAGTTCAACCGTAAGGTAACTGAACTAAATTTTAGTTCAACCGTAAGGTAACTGGACTAAACTTTAGTCCAACCGTAAGGTAACTGGACTAAACTTTAGTACATGCGTAAGGTAACTGGACTAAACTTTAGTCCAACCGTAAGGTAACTGGACTAAACTTTAGTCCAACCGTGAGGTAACTGGACTAAACTTTAGTCCAACCGTAAGGTAACTGAACAAAACTTTAGTCCAACCGTAAGGTAACTGGACTAAACTTTAGTCCAAGCGTAAGGTAACTGAACTAAACTTTAGTTCAACCGTAAGGTAACTGAACTAAATTTTAGTTCAACCGTAAGGTAACTGGACTAAACTTTAGTCCCAGCGTAACGTAACTGGACTAAACTTTAGTCCCAGCGTAATGTAACTGGACTAAACTTTAGTCCCAGCGTAAAGTAACTGGACTAAACTTTAGTCCCAGCGTAACGTAACTGGACTAAACTTTAGTCCCAGCGTAAGGTAACTGGACTAAACTTTAGTCCAACCGTAAGGTAACTGGACTAAACTTTAGTACATGCGTAAGGTAACTGGACTAAACTTTAGTCCAACCGTAAGGTAACTGGACTAAACTTTAGTCCAACCGTGAGGTAACTGGACTAAACTTTAGTCCAACCGTAAGGTAACTGAACAAAACTTTAGTCCAACCGTAAGGTAACTGGACTAAACTTTAGTCCAAGCGTAAGGTAACTGAACTAAACTTTAGTTCAACCGTAAGGTAACTGAACTAAATTTTAGTTCAACCGTAAGGTAACTGGACTAAACTTTAGTCCCAGCGTAACGTAACTGGACTAAACTTTAGTCCCAGCGTAATGTAACTGGACTAAACTTTAGTCCCAGCGTAAAGTAACTGGACTAAACTTTAGTCCCAGCGTAACGTAACTGGACTAAACTTTAGTCCCAGCGTAAGGTAACTGGACTAAACTTTAGTCCCAGCGTAAGGTAACTGGACTAAACTTTAGTCCAAGCGTAAGGTAACTGAACTAAACTTTAGTTCAACCGTAAGGTAATTGAACTAAACTTTAGTCCAACCGTAAGGTAACTGGACTAAACTGTAGTCCAAGCGTAAGGTAACTGAACAAAACTTTAGTCCAACCGTAAGGTAACTGGACTAAACTTTAGTCCAACCGTAAGGTAACTGGACTAAAGTTTAGTCCCAGCGTAACGTAACTGGACTAAACTTTAGTCCAAGCGTAAGGTAACTGAACTAAACTTTAGTTCAACCGTAAGGTAACTGGACTACACTTTAGTCCAAGCGTAAGGTAACTGGACTAAACTTTAGTTCAACCGTAAGGTAACTGGACTAAACTTTAGTCCAAGCGTAAGGTAACTAAACTAAACTTTAGTTCAACCGTAAGGTAACTGGACTAAACTTTAGTCCAAGCGTAAGGTAACTGAACTAAACTTTAGTTCAACTGTAAGGTAACTGAACTAAACTTTAGTTCAACCGTAATAAAACTGGACTAAACTTTAGTCCAACCGTAAGGTAACTGGACTAAACTTTAGTCCAAGCGTAAGGTAACTGAACTAAACTTTAGTTCAACCGTAATAAAACTGGACTAAACTTTAGTCCAACCGTAAGGTAACTGGACTAAACTTTAGTCCCAGCGTAACGTAACTGGACTAAACTTTAGTCCCAGCGTAATGTAACTGGACTAAACTTTAGTCCAACCGTAAGGTAACTGGACTAAACTTCAGTCCAAGCGTAAGGTAACTGAACTAAACTTTAGTCCAAGCGTAAGGTAACTGAACTAAACTTTAGTCCAAGCGTAAGGTAACTGGACTAAACTTTAGTCCAACCGTAAGGTAACTGAACAAAACTTTAGTCCAACCGTAAGGTAACTGGACTAAACTTTAGTCCAAGCGTAAGGTAACTGAACTAAACTTTAGTTCAACCGTAAGGTAACTGAACTAAATTTTAGTTCAACCGTAAGGTAACTGGACTAAACTTTAGTCCAACCGTAAGGTAACTGGACTAAACTTCAGTCCAACCGTAAGGTAACTAGACTAAACTTTAGTCCAAGCGTAAGGTAACTGGACTAAACTTTAGTCCAAGCGTAAGGTAACTAAACTAAACTTTAGTTCAACCGTAAGGTAACTGGACTAAACTTTAGTCCAAGCGTAAGGTAACTGAACTAAACTTTAGTTCAACTGTAAGGTAACTGAACTAAACTTTAGTTCAACCGTAATAAAACTGGACTAAACTTTAGTCCAACCGTAAGGTAACTGGACTAAACTTTAGTCCAAGCGTAAGGTAACTGAACTAAACTTTAGTTCAACCGTAATAAAACTGGACTAAACTTTAGTCCAACCGTAAGGTAACTGGACTAAACTTTAGTCCCAGCGTAACGTAACTGGACTAAACTTTAGTCCCAGCGTAATGTAACTGGACTAAACTTTAGTCCAACCGTAAGGTAACTGGACTAAACTTTAGTCCAAGCGTAAGGTAACTGAACTAAACTTTAGTCCAAGCGTAAGGTAACTGAACTAAACTTTAGTCCAAGCGTAAGGTAACTGGACTAAACTTTAGTCCAACCGTAAGGTAACTGAACAAAACTTTAGTCCAACCGTAAGGTAACTGGACTAAACTTTAGTCCAAGCGTAAGGTAACTGAACTAAACTTTAGTTCAACCGTAAGGTAACTGAACTAAATTTTAGTTCAACCGTAAGGTAACTGGACTAAACTTTAGTCCAACCGTAAGGTAACTGGACTAAACTTCAGTCCAACCGTAAGGTAACTAGACTAAACTTTAGTCCAAGCGTAAGGTAACTGGACTAAACTTTAGTCCAACCGTAAGGTAACTGGACTAAACTTTTGTCCAAGCGTAAGGTAACTGAACTAAACTTTAGTTCAACTGTAAGGTAACTGGACTAAACGTTAGTCCAACCGTAAGGTAACTGGACTAAACTTTAGTCCAAGCGTAAGGTAACTGAACAAAACTTTAGTCCAACCGTAAGGTAACTGGACTAAACTTTAGTCTAACCGTAAGGTAACTGGACTAAACTTTAGTCCAAGCGTAAGGTAACTGGACTAAATTTTAGTCTAACCGTAAGGTAACTGGACTAAAGTTTAGTCCAACCGTAAGGTAACTGGACTAAACTTTAGTCCAAGCGTAAGGTAACTGAACAAAACTTTAGTCCAACCGTAAGGTAACTGAACTAAATTTTAGTTCAACCGTAAGGTAACTGGACTAAACTTTAGTCCAAGCGTAAGATAACTGGACTAAACTTTAGTACATGCGTAAGGTAACTGGACTAAACTTTAGTCCAACCGTAAGGTAACTGGACTAAACTTTAGTCTAACCGTAAGGTAACTGGACTAAACTTTAGTCCAACCGTAAGGTAACTGGACTAAACTTTAGTCCAAGCGTAAGGTAACTGAACTAAACTTTAGTTCAACCGTAAGGTAACTGAACTAAATTTTAGTTCAACCGTAAGGTAACTGGACTAAACTTTAGTCCCAGCGTAACGTAACTGGACTAAACTTTAGTCCCAGCGTAATGTAACTGGACTAAACTTTAGTCCCAGCGTAAAGTAACTGGACTAAACTTTAGTCCCAGCGTAACGTAACTGGACTAAACTTTAGTCCCAGCGTAAGGTAACTGGACTAAACTTTAGTCCCAGCGTAAGGTAACTGGACTAAACTTTAGTCCAAGCGTAAGGTAACTGAACTAAACTTTAGTTCAACCGTAAGGTAATTGAACTAAACTTTAGTCCAACCGTAAGGTAACTGGACTAAACTGTAGTCCAAGCGTAAGGTAACTGAACAAAACTTTAGTCCAACCGTAAGGTAACTGGACTAAACTTTAGTCCAACCGTAAGGTAACTGGACTAAAGTTTAGTCCCAGCGTAACGTAACTGGACTAAACTTTAGTCCAAGCGTAAGGTAACTGAACTAAACTTTAGTTCAACCGTAAGGTAACTGGACTACACTTTAGTCCAAGCGTAAGGTAACTGGACTAAACTTTAGTTCAACCGTAAGGTAACTGGACTAAACTTTAGTCCAAGCGTAAGGTAACTAAACTAAACTTTAGTTCAACCGTAAGGTAACTGGACTAAACTTTAGTCCAAGCGTAAGGTAACTGAACTAAACTTTAGTTCAACTGTAAGGTAACTGAACTAAACTTTAGTTCAACCGTAATAAAACTGGACTAAACTTTAGTCCAACCGTAAGGTAACTGGACTAAACTTTAGTCCAAGCGTAAGGTAACTGAACTAAACTTTAGTTCAACCGTAATAAAACTGGACTAAACTTTAGTCCAACCGTAAGGTAACTGGACTAAACTTTAGTCCCAGCGTAACGTAACTGGACTAAACTTTAGTCCCAGCGTAATGTAACTGGACTAAACTTTAGTCCAACCGTAAGGTAACTGGACTAAACTTCAGTCCAAGCGTAAGGTAACTGAACTAAACTTTAGTCCAAGCGTAAGGTAACTGAACTAAACTTTAGTCCAAGCGTAAGGTAACTGGACTAAACTTTAGTCCAACCGTAAGGTAACTGAACAAAACTTTAGTCCAACCGTAAGGTAACTGGACTAAACTTTAGTCCAAGCGTAAGGTAACTGAACTAAACTTTAGTTCAACCGTAAGGTAACTGAACTAAATTTTAGTTCAACCGTAAGGTAACTGGACTAAACTTTAGTCCAACCGTAAGGTAACTGGACTAAACTTCAGTCCAACCGTAAGGTAACTAGACTAAACTTTAGTCCAAGCGTAAGGTAACTGGACTAAACTTTAGTCCAAGCGTAAGGTAACTAAACTAAACTTTAGTTCAACCGTAAGGTAACTGGACTAAACTTTAGTCCAAGCGTAAGGTAACTGAACTAAACTTTAGTTCAACTGTAAGGTAACTGAACTAAACTTTAGTTCAACCGTAATAAAACTGGACTAAACTTTAGTCCAACCGTAAGGTAACTGGACTAAACTTTAGTCCAAGCGTAAGGTAACTGAACTAAACTTTAGTTCAACCGTAATAAAACTGGACTAAACTTTAGTCCAACCGTAAGGTAACTGGACTAAACTTTAGTCCCAGCGTAACGTAACTGGACTAAACTTTAGTCCCAGCGTAATGTAACTGGACTAAACTTTAGTCCAACCGTAAGGTAACTGGACTAAACTTTAGTCCAAGCGTAAGGTAACTGAACTAAACTTTAGTCCAAGCGTAAGGTAACTGAACTAAACTTTAGTCCAAGCGTAAGGTAACTGGACTAAACTTTAGTCCAACCGTAAGGTAACTGAACAAAACTTTAGTCCAACCGTAAGGTAACTGGACTAAACTTTAGTCCAAGCGTAAGGTAACTGAACTAAACTTTAGTTCAACCGTAAGGTAACTGAACTAAATTTTAGTTCAACCGTAAGGTAACTGGACTAAACTTTAGTCCAACCGTAAGGTAACTGGACTAAACTTCAGTCCAACCGTAAGGTAACTAGACTAAACTTTAGTCCAAGCGTAAGGTAACTGGACTAAACTTTAGTCCAACCGTAAGGTAACTGGACTAAACTTTTGTCCAAGCGTAAGGTAACTGAACTAAACTTTAGTTCAACTGTAAGGTAACTGGACTAAACGTTAGTCCAACCGTAAGGTAACTGGACTAAACTTTAGTCCAAGCGTAAGGTAACTGAACAAAACTTTAGTCCAACCGTAAGGTAACTGGACTAAACTTTAGTCTAACCGTAAGGTAACTGGACTAAACTTTAGTCCAAGCGTAAGGTAACTGGACTAAATTTTAGTCTAACCGTAAGGTAACTGGACTAAAGTTTAGTCCAACCGTAAGGTAACTGGACTAAACTTTAGTCCAAGCGTAAGGTAACTGAACAAAACTTTAGTCCAACCGTAAGGTAACTGAACTAAATTTTAGTTCAACCGTAAGGTAACTGGACTAAACTTTAGTCCAAGCGTAAGATAACTGGACTAAACTTTAGTACATGCGTAAGGTAACTGGACTAAACTTTAGTCCAACCGTAAGGTAACTGGACTAAACTTTAGTCTAACCGTAAGGTAACTGGACTAAACTTTAGTCCAACCGTAAGGTAACTGGACTAAACTTTAGTCCAAGCGTAAGGTAACTGAACTAAACTTTAGTCCAAGCGTAAGGTAACTGAACTAAACTTTAGTCCAAGCGTAAGGTAACTGAACTAAACTTTAGTCCAACCGTAAGGTAACTGAACGAAACTTTAGTCCAACCGTAAGGTAACTGGACTAAACTTTAGTCCAAGCGTAAGGTAACTGAACTAAACTTTAGTTCAACCGTAAGGTAACTGAACTAAATTTTAGTTCAACCGTAAGGTAACTGGACTAAACTTTAGTCCAACCATAAGGTAACTGGACTAAACTTCAGTCCAACCGTAAGGTAACTGGACTAAATTTTAGTCCAAACGTAAGGTAACTGAACTAAACTTTAGTCCAACCGTAAGGTAACTGGACTAAACTTTAGTCTAACCGTAAGGTAACTGGACTAAACTTTAGTCCAACCGTAAGGTAACTGGACTAAACTTTAGTACATGCGTAAGGTAACTGGACTAAACTTTAGTCCAACCGTAAGGTAACTGGACTAAACTTTAGTCTAACCGTAAGGTAACTGGACTAAACTTTAGTCCAAGCGTAAGGTAACTGGACTAAATTTTAGTCTAACCGTAAGGTAACTGGACTAAAGTTTAGTCCAACCGTAAGGTAACTGGACTAAACTTTAGTCCAAGCGTAAGGTAACTGAACAAAACTTTAGTCCAACCGTAAGGTAACTGAACTAAATTTTAGTTCAACCGTAAGGTAACTGGACTAAACTTTAGTCCAAGCGTAAGATAACTGGACTAAACTTTAGTACATGCGTAAGGTAACTGGACTAAACTTTAGTCCAACCGTAAGGTAACTGGACTAAACTTTAGTCTAACCGTAAGGTAACTGGACTAAACTTTAGTCCAACCGTAAGGTAACTGGACTAAACTTTAGTCCAAGCGTAAGGTAACTGAACTAAACTTTAGTCCAAGCGTAAGGTAACTGAACTAAACTTTAGTCCAAGCGTAAGGTAACTGAACTAAACTTTAGTCCAACCGTAAGGTAACTGAACGAAACTTTAGTCCAACCGTAAGGTAACTGGACTAAACTTTAGTCCAAGCGTAAGGTAACTGAACTAAACTTTAGTTCAACCGTAAGGTAACTGAACTAAATTTTAGTTCAACCGTAAGGTAACTGGACTAAACTTTAGTCCAACCATAAGGTAACTGGACTAAACTTCAGTCCAACCGTAAGGTAACTGGACTAAATTTTAGTCCAAACGTAAGGTAACTGAACTAAACTTTAGTCCAACCGTAAGGTAACTGGACTAAACTTTAGTCTAACCGTAAGGTAACTGGACTAAACTTTAGTCCAACCGTAAGGTAACTGGACTAAACTTTAGTACATGCGTAAGGTAACTGGACTAAACTTTAGTCCAACCGTAAGGTAACTGGACTAAACTTTAGTCCAAGCGTAAGGTAACTGAACAAAACTTTAGTCCAACCGTAAGGTAACTGAACTAAATTTTAGTTCAACCGTAAGGTAACTGGACTAAACTTTAGTCCAACCGTAAGGTAACTGGACTAAACTTTAGTACATGCGTAAGGTAACTGGACTAAACTTTAGTCCAACCGTAAGGTAACTGGACTAAACTTTAGTCCAACCGTAAGGTAACTGGACTAAACTTTTGTCCAACCGTAAGGTAACTGGACTAAACTTTTGTCCAAGCGTAAGGTAACTGAACTAAACTTTAGTTCAACCGTAAGGTAACTGGACTAAACTTTAGTCCAAGCGTAAGGTAACTGGACTAAACTTTAGTACATGCGTAAGGTAACTGGACTGAACTTTAGTCCAACCGTAAGGTAACTGGACTAAACTTTAGTCCAACCGTAAGGTAACTGGACTAAACTTTTGTCCAAGCGTAAGGTAACTGAACTAAACTTTAGTTCAACTGTAAGGTAACTGGACTAAACGTTAGTCCAACCGTAAGGTAACTGGACTAAACTTTAGTCCAAGCGTAAGGTAACTGAACAAAACTTTAGTCCAACCGTAAGGTAACTGGACTAAACTTTAGTCTAACCGTAAGGTAACTGGACTAAACTTTAGTCCAAGCGTAAGGTAACTGAACTAAACTTCAGTTCAACTGTAAGGTAACTGGACTAAACTTTAGTCCAACCGTAAGGTAACTGGACTAAACTTTAGTCCAAGCGTAAGGTAACTGAACAAAACTTTAGTCCAACCGTAAGGTAACTGAACTAAATTTTAGTTCAACCGTAAGGTAACTGGACTAAACTTTAGTCCAACCGTAAGGTAACTGGACTAAACTTTAGTCCAACCGTAAGGTAACTGGACTAAACTTTAGTCCAACCGTAAGGTAACTGGACTAAACTTTAGTCCAAGCGTAAGGTAACTGAACTAAACTTTAGTTCAACCGTAAGGTAACTGGACTAAACTTTAGTCCAAGCGAAAGGTAACTGGACTAAACTTTAGTACATGCGTAAGGTAACTGGACTAAACTTTAGTCCAACCATAAGGTAACTGGACTAAACTTTAGTCCAACCGTAAGGTAACTGGACTAAACTTTAGTCCAAGCGTAAGGTAACTGAACTAAACTTTAGTTCAACCGTAAGGTAACTGGACTAAACTTTAGTCCAACCGTAAGGTAACTGAACTAAACTTTAGTCCAACCGTAAGGTAACTGGACTAAACTTTAGTCCAAGCGTAAGGTAACTGAACTATATTTTAGTTCAACCGTAAGGTAACTGGACTAAACTTTAGTCCAAGCGTAAGGTGAACTAAACTTTAGTTCA
This sequence comes from Oscheius myriophilus, assembly GCA_964057215.1. Lineage (NCBI taxonomy): Eukaryota > Metazoa > Nematoda > Chromadorea > Rhabditida > Rhabditidae > Oscheius > Oscheius myriophilus. The sequence goes on along the minus strand of OZ059907.1, from coordinate 31,717,198 downwards.
ACCGTAAGGTAACTGAACTAAACTTTAGTCCAACCGTAAGGTAACTGGACTAAACTGTAGTCCGAGCGTAAGGTAACTGGACTAAACTTTAGTCCAACCGTAAGGTAACTGGACTAAACTTTAGTCCAAGCGTAAGGTAACTGAACTAAACTTTAGTTCAACCGTAAGGTAACTGGACTAAACTTTAGTCCAAGCGTAAGGTAACTGAACTAAACTTTAGTTCAACCGTAAGGTAACTGAACTAAACTTTAGTCCAACCGTAAGGTAACTGGACTAAACTGTAGTCCAAGCGTAAAGTAACTGAACAAAACTTTAGTCCCAGCGTAATGTAACTGGACTAAACTTTTGTCCCAGCGTAAGGTAACTAGACTAAACTTTAGTCCAAGCGTAAGATAACTGGACTAAACTTTAGTACATGCGTAAGGTAACTGGACTAAACTTTAGTACATGCGTAAGGTAACTGGACTAAACTTTAGTCCAACCGTAAGGTAACTGAACAAAACTTTAGTCCAACCGTAAGGTAACTGGACTAAACTGTAGTCCAAGCGTAAAGTAACTGAACAAAACTTTAGTCCAAGCGTAAGGTAACTGGACTAAACTTTAGTCCAACCGTAAGGTAACTGGACTAAACTTTAGTCCAACCGTAAGGTAACTGGACTAAACTTTAGTCCAAGCGTAAGGTAACTGAACTAAACTTTAGTTCAACCGTAAGGTAACTGGACTAAACTTTAGTCCAAGCGAAAGGTAACTGGACTAAACTTTAGTACATGCGTAAGGTAACTGGACTAAACTTTAGTCCAACCATAAGGTAACTGGACTAAACTTTAGTCCAACCGTAAGGTAACTGGACTAAACTTTAGTCCAAGCGTAAGGTAACTGAACTAAACTTTAGTTCAACCGTAAGGTAACTGGACTAAACTTTAGTCCAACCGTAAGGTAACTGAACTAAACTTTAGTCCAACCGTAAGGTAACTGGACTAAACTTTAGTCCAAGCGTAAGGTAACTGAACTATATTTTAGTTCAACCGTAAGGTAACTGGACTAAACTTTAGTCCAAGCGTAAGGTGAACTAAACTTTAGTTCAACCGTAAGGTAACTGAACTAAACTTTAGTCCAACCGTAAGGTAACTGGACTAAACTGTAGTCCGAGCGTAAGGTAACTGGACTAAACTTTAGTCCAACCGTAAGGTAACTGGACTAAACTTTAGTCCAAGCGTAAGGTAACTGAACTAAACTTTAGTTCAACCGTAAGGTAACTGGACTAAACTTTAGTCCAAGCGTAAGGTAACTGAACTAAACTTTAGTTCAACCGTAAGGTAACTGAACTAAACTTTAGTCCAACCGTAAGGTAACTGGACTAAACTGTAGTCCAAGCGTAAAGTAACTGAACAAAACTTTAGTCCCAGCGTAATGTAACTGGACTAAACTTTTGTCCCAGCGTAAGGTAACTAGACTAAACTTTAGTCCAAGCGTAAGATAACTGGACTAAACTTTAGTACATGCGTAAGGTAACTGGACTAAACTTTAGTACATGCGTAAGGTAACTGAACTAAACTTTAGTCCAACCGTAAGGTAACTGGACTAAACTGTAGTCCAAGCGTAAAGTAACTGAACAAAACTTTAGTCCCAGCGTAATGTAACTGGACTAAACTTTTGTCCCAGCGTAAGGTAACTAGACTAAACTTTAGTCCAAGCGTAAGATAACTGGACTAAACTTTAGTACATGCGTAAGGTAACTGGACTAAACTTTAGTCCAAGCGTAAGGTAACTGAACTAAACTTTAGTTCAACCGTAAGGTAACTGAACTAAACTTTAGTCCAACCGTAAGGTAACTGGACTAAACTGTAGTCCAAGCGTAAAGTAACTGAACAAAACTTTAGTCCCAGCGTAATGTAACTGGACTAAACTTTTGTCCCAGCGTAAGGTAACTAGACTAAACTTTAGTCCAAGCGTAAGATAACTGGACTAAACTTTAGTACATGCGTAAGGTAACTGGACTAAACTTTAGTACATGCGTAAGGTAACTGGACTAAACTTTAGTCCAACCGTAAGGTAACTGAACAAAACTTTAGTCCAACCGTAAGGTAACTGGACTAAACTGTAGTCCAAGCGTAAAGTAACTGAACTAAACTTTAGTTCAACCGTAAGGTAACTGAACAAAACTTTAGTCCAAGCGTAAGGTAACTGAACTAAACTTTAGTTCAACCGTAAGGTAACTGAACTAAATTTTAGTTCAACCGTAAGGTAACTGAACTAAACTTTAGTTCAACCGTAAGGTAACTGGACTAAACATTAGTCCAACCGTAAGGTAACTGGACTAAACTTTAGTCCAAGCGTAAGGTAACTGAACTAAACTATAGTTCAACCGTAAGGTAACTGGACTAAACTTTAGTCCAAGCGTAAAGTAACTGAACAAAACTTTAGTCCAACCGTAAGGTAACTGGACTAAACTTTAGTCCTAGCGTAAGGTAACTGGACTAAACTTTAGTCCAACCGTAAGGTAACTGAACTAAATTTTAGTTCAACCGTAAGGTAACTGGACTAAATTTTAGTCTAACCGTAAGGTAACTGGACTAAAGTTTAGTCCAACCGTAAGGTAACTGGACTAAACTTTAGTCCAAGCGTAAGGTAACTGAACAAAACTTTAGTCCAACCGTAAGGTAACTGAACTAAATTTTAGTTCAACCGTAAGGTAACTGGACTAAACTTTAGTCCAACCGTAAGGTAACTGGACTAAACTTTAGTCCAACCGTAAGGTAACTGGACTAAACTTTAGTCCAAGCGTAAGGTAACTGAACAAAACTTTAGTCCAAGCGTAAGGTAACTGAACTAAACTTTAGTTCAACCGTAAGGTAACTGAACAAAACTTTAGTCCAAGCGTAAGGTAACTGAACAAAACTTTAGTCCAACCGTAAGGTAACTGGACTAAACTGTAGTCCAAGCGTAAAGTAACTGAACAAAACTTTAGTCCAAGCGTAAGGTAACTGAACTAAACTTTAGTTCAACCGTAAGGTAACTGAACAAAACTTTAGTCCAAGCGTAAGGTAACTGAACTAAACTTTAGTTCAACCGTAAGGTAACTGAACTAAATTTTAGTTCAACCGTAAGGTAACTGAACTAAACTTTAGTTCAACCGTAAGGTAACTGGACTAAACATTAGTCCAACCGTAAGGTAACTGGACTAAACTTTAGTCCAAGCGTAAGGTAACTGAACTAAACTATAGTTCAACCGTAAGGTAACTGGACTAAACTTTAGTCCAAGCGTAAAGTAACTGAACAAAACTTTAGTCCAACCGTAAGGTAACTGGACTAAACTTTAGTCCTAGCGTAAGGTAACTGGACTAAACTTTAGTCCAACCGTAAGGTAACTGAACTAAATTTTAGTTCAACCGTAAGGTAACTGGACTAAATTTTAGTCTAACCGTAAGGTAACTGGACTAAAGTTTAGTCCAACCGTAAGGTAACTGGACTAAACTTTAGTCCAAGCGTAAGGTAACTGAACAAAACTTTAGTCCAACCGTAAGGTAACTGAACTAAATTTTAGTTCAACCGTAAGGTAACTGGACTAAACTTTAGTCCAACCGTAAGGTAACTGGACTAAACTTTAGTCCAACCGTAAGGTAACTGGACTAAACTTTAGTCCAAGCGTAAGGTAACTGAACTAAACTTTAGTTCAACCGTAAGATAACTGGACTAAACTTTAGTCCAAGCGTAAGATAACTGGACTAAACTTTAGTACATGCGTAAGGTAACTGGACTAAACTTTAGTACATGCGTAAGGTAACTGGACTAAACTTTAGTCCAACCGTAAGGTAACTGGACTAAACTTTAGTCTAACCGTAAGGTAACTGGACTAAACTTTAGTCCAACCGTAAGGTAACTGGACTAAACTTTAGTACATGCGTAAGGTAACTGGACTAAACTTTAGTCCAACCGTAAGGTAACTGGACTAAACTTTAGTCCAAGCGTAAGGTAACTGAACAAAACTTTAGTCCAACCGTAAGGTAACTGAACTAAATTTTAGTTCAACCGTAAGGTAACTGGACTAAACTTTAGTCCAACCGTAAGGTAACTGGACTAAACTTTAGTACATGCGTAAGGTAACTGGACTAAACTTTAGTCCAACCGTAAGGTAACTGGACTAAACTTTAGTCCAACCGTAAGGTAACTGGACTAAACTTTTGTCCAACCGTAAGGTAACTGGACTAAACTTTTGTCCAAGCGTAAGGTAACTGAACTAAACTTTAGTTCAACCGTAAGGTAACTGGACTAAACTTTAGTCCAAGCGTAAGGTAACTGGACTAAACTTTAGTACATGCGTAAGGTAACTGGACTGAACTTTAGTACAACCGTAAGGTAACTGGACTAAACTTTAGTCCAACCGTAAGGTAACTGGACTAAACTTTTGTCCAAGCGTAAGGTAACTGAACTAAACTTTAGTTCAACTGTAAGGTAACTGGACTAAACGTTAGTCCAACCGTAAGGTAACTGGACTAAACTTTAGTCCAAGCGTAAGGTAACTGGACTAAAGTTTAGTCCAACCGTAAGGTAACTGGACTAAACTTTAGTCCAAGCGTAAGGTAACTGAACAAAACTTTAGTCCAACCGTAAGGTAACTGAACTAAATTTTAGTTCAACCGTAAGGTAACTGGACTAAACTTTAGTCCAACCGTAAGGTAACTGGACTAAACTTTAGTCCAACCGTAAGGTAACTGGACTAAACTTTAGTCCAAGCGTAAGGTAACTGAACTAAACTTTAGTTCAACCGTAAGATAACTGGACTAAACTTTAGTCCAAGCGTAAGATAACTGGACTAAACTTTAGTACATGCGTAAGGTAACTGGACTAAACTTTAGTACATGCGTAAGGTAACTGGACTAAACTTTAGTCCAACCGTAAGGTAACTGGACTAAACTTTAGTCCAACCGTAAGGTAACTGGACTAAACTTTAGTCCAAGCGTAAGGTAACTGAACAAAACTTTAGTCCAAGCGTAAGGTAACTGAACTAAACTTTAGTTCAACCGTAAGGTAACTGAACAAAACTTTAGTCCAAGCGTAAGGTAACTGAACAAAACTTTAGTCCAACCGTAAGGTAACTGGACTAAACTGTAGTCCAAGCGTAAAGTAACTGAACAAAACTTTAGTCCAAGCGTAAGGTAACTGAACTAAACTTTAGTTCAACCGTAAGGTAACTGAACAAAACTTTAGTCCAAGCGTAAGGTAACTGAACTAAACTTTAGTTCAACCGTAAGGTAACTGAACTAAATTTTAGTTCAACCGTAAGGTAACTGAACTAAACTTTAGTTCAACCGTAAGGTAACTGGACTAAACATTAGTCCAACCGTAAGGTAACTGGACTAAACTTTAGTCCAAGCGTAAGGTAACTGAACTAAACTATAGTTCAACCGTAAGGTAACTGGACTAAACTTTAGTCCAAGCGTAAAGTAACTGAACAAAACTTTAGTCCAACCGTAAGGTAACTGGACTAAACTTTAGTCCTAGCGTAAGGTAACTGGACTAAACTTTAGTCCAACCGTAAGGTAACTGAACTAAATTTTAGTTCAACCGTAAGGTAACTGGACTAAATTTTAGTCTAACCGTAAGGTAACTGGACTAAAGTTTAGTCCAACCGTAAGGTAACTGGACTAAACTTTAGTCCAAGCGTAAGGTAACTGAACAAAACTTTAGTCCAACCGTAAGGTAACTGAACTAAATTTTAGTTCAACCGTAAGGTAACTGGACTAAACTTTAGTCCAACCGTAAGGTAACTGGACTAAACTTTAGTCCAACCGTAAGGTAACTGGACTAAACTTTAGTCCAAGCGTAAGGTAACTGAACTAAACTTTAGTTCAACCGTAAGATAACTGGACTAAACTTTAGTCCAAGCGTAAGATAACTGGACTAAACTTTAGTACATGCGTAAGGTAACTGGACTAAACTTTAGTACATGCGTAAGGTAACTGGACTAAACTTTAGTCCAACCGTAAGGTAACTGGACTAAACTTTAGTCTAACCGTAAGGTAACTGGACTAAACTTTAGTCCAACCGTAAGGTAACTGGACTAAACTTTAGTACATGCGTAAGGTAACTGGACTAAACTTTAGTCCAACCGTAAGGTAACTGGACTAAACTTTAGTCCAAGCGTAAGGTAACTGAACAAAACTTTAGTCCAACCGTAAGGTAACTGAACTAAATTTTAGTTCAACCGTAAGGTAACTGGACTAAACTTTAGTCCAACCGTAAGGTAACTGGACTAAACTTTAGTACATGCGTAAGGTAACTGGACTAAACTTTAGTCCAACCGTAAGGTAACTGGACTAAACTTTAGTCCAACCGTAAGGTAACTGGACTAAACTTTTGTCCAACCGTAAGGTAACTGGACTAAACTTTTGTCCAAGCGTAAGGTAACTGAACTAAACTTTAGTTCAACCGTAAGGTAACTGGACTAAACTTTAGTCCAAGCGTAAGGTAACTGGACTAAACTTTAGTACATGCGTAAGGTAACTGGACTGAACTTTAGTACAACCGTAAGGTAACTGGACTAAACTTTAGTCCAACCGTAAGGTAACTGGACTAAACTTTTGTCCAAGCGTAAGGTAACTGAACTAAACTTTAGTTCAACTGTAAGGTAACTGGACTAAACGTTAGTCCAACCGTAAGGTAACTGGACTAAACTTTAGTCCAAGCGTAAGGTAACTGAACTAAATTTTAGTTCAACCGTAAGGTAACTGGACTAAATTTTAGTCTAACCGTAAGGTAACTGGACTAAAGTTTAGTCCAACCGTAAGGTAACTGGACTAAACTTTAGTCCAAGCGTAAGGTAACTGAACAAAACTTTAGTCCAACCGTAAGGTAACTGAACTAAATTTTAGTTCAACCGTAAGGTAACTGGACTAAACTTTAGTCCAACCGTAAGGTAACTGGACTAAACTTTAGTCCAACCGTAAGGTAACTGGACTAAACTTTAGTCCAAGCGTAAGGTAACTGAACTAAACTTTAGTTCAACCGTAAGATAACTGGACTAAACTTTAGTCCAAGCGTAAGATAACTGGACTAAACTTTAGTACATGCGTAAGGTAACTGGACTAAACTTTAGTACATGCGTAAGGTAACTGGACTAAACTTTAGTCCAACCGTAAGGTAACTGGACTAAACTTTAGTCTAACCGTAAGGTAACTGGACTAAACTTTAGTCCAACCGTAAGGTAACTGGACTAAACTTTAGTACATGCGTAAGGTAACTGGACTAAACTTTAGTCCAACCGTAAGGTAACTGGACTAAACTTTAGTCCAAGCGTAAGGTAACTGAACAAAACTTTAGTCCAACCGTAAGGTAACTGAACTAAATTTTAGTTCAACCGTAAGGTAACTGGACTAAACTTTAGTCCAACCGTAAGGTAACTGGACTAAACTTTAGTACATGCGTAAGGTAACTGGACTAAACTTTAGTCCAACCGTAAGGTAACTGGACTAAACTTTAGTCCAACCGTAAGGTAACTGGACTAAACTTTTGTCCAACCGTAAGGTAACTGGACTAAACTTTAGTCCAACCATAAGGTAACTGGACTAAACTTTAGTCCAACCGTAAGGTAACTGGACTAAACTTTAGTCCAAGCGTAAGGTAACTGAACTAAACTTTAGTTCAACCGTAAGGTAACTGGACTAAACTTTAGTCCAACCGTAAGGTAACTGAACTAAACTTTAGTCCAACCGTAAGGTAACTGGACTAAACTTTAGTCCAAGCGTAAGGTAACTGAACTAAACTTTAGTTCAACCGTAAGGTAACTGGACTAAACTTTAGTCCAAGCGTAAGGTAACTGAACTAAACTTTAGTTCAACCGTAAGGTAACTGAACTAAACTTTAGTCCAACCGTAAGGTAACTGGACTAAACTGTAGTCCAAGCGTAAAGTAACTGAACAAAACTTTAGTCCCAGCGTAATGTAACTGGACTAAACTTTTGTCCCAGCGTAAGGTAACTAGACTAAACTTTAGTACAAGCGTAAGGTAACTGAACTAAACTTTAGTTCAACCGTAAGGTAACTGGACTAAACTTTAGTCCAACCGTAAGGTAACTGAACTAAATTTTAGTTCAACCGTAAGGTAACTGAACTAAACTTTAGTCCAACCGTAAGGTAACTGGACTGAACTGTAGTCCAAGCGTAAAGTAACTGAACAAAACTTTAGTCCAAGCGTAAGGTAACTGAACTAAACTTTAGTTCAACCGTAAGGTAACTGAACTAAATTTTAGTTCAACCGTAAGGTAACTGAACTAAACTTTAGTCCAACCGTAAGGTAACTGGACTAAACTGTAGTCCAAGCGTAAAGTAACTGAACAAAACTTTAGTCCAAGCGTAAGGTAACTGAACTAAACTTTAGTTCGACCGTAAGGTAACTGAACTAAATTTTAGTTCAACCGTAAGGTAACTGAACTAAACTTTAGTTCAACCGTAAGGTAACTGGACTAAACTTTAGTCCAAGCGTAAGGTAACTGAACTAAACTATAGTTCAACCGTAAGGTAACTGGACTAAACTTTAGTCCAAGCGTAAAGTAACTGAACAAAACTTTAGTCCAACCGTAAGGTAACTGGACTAAACTTTAGTCCTAGCGTAAGGTAACTGGACTAAACTTTTGTCCCAGCGTAACGTAACTAGACTAAACTTTAGTCCAAGCGTAAGGTAACTGAACTAAACTTTAGTTCAACCGTAAGGTAACTGGACTAAACTTTAGTCCAACCGTAAGGTAACTGGACTAAACTTTAGTCCAAGCGTAAGGTAACTGGACTAAACTTTAGTCCAAGCGTAAGGTAACTGAACTAAACTTTAGTTCAACCGTAAGGTAACTGGACTAAACTTTAGTCCAAGCGTAAGGTAACTGAACTAAACTTTAGTTCAACCGTAAGGTAACTGAACTAAACTTTAGTCCAACCGTAAGGTAACTGGACTAAACTGTAGTCCAAGCGTAAAGTAACTGAACAAAACTTTAGTCCCAGCGTAATGTAACTGGACTAAACTTTTGTCCCAGCGTAAGGTAACTAGACTAAACTTTAGTCCAAGCGTAAGGTAACTGCACTAAACTTTAGTTCAACCGTAAGGTAACTGGACTAAACTTTAGTCCAACCGTAAGGTAACTGGACTAAACTTTAGTCCAAGCGTAAGGTATTTGAACTAAACTTTAGTTCAACCGTAAGGTAACTGAACTAAACTTTAGTCCAACCGTAAGGTAACTGGACTAAACTTTAGTCCAAGCGTAAAGTAACTGAACAAAACTTTAGTCCAAGCGTAAGGTAACTGAACTAAACTTTAGTTCAACCGTAAGGTAACTGAACTAAATTTTAGTTCAACCGTAAGGTAACTGAACTAAACTTTAGTTCAACCGTAAGGTAACTGGACTAAACTTTAGTCCAACCGTAAGGTAACTGGACTAAACTTTAGTCCAAGCGTAAGGTAACTGAACTAAACTATAGTTCAACCGTAAGGTAACTGGACTAAACTTTAGTCCAAGCGTAAGGTAACTGAACTAAACTTTAGTTCAACCGTAAGGTAACTGGACTAAACTTTAGTACATGCGTAAGGTAACTGGACTAAACTTTAGTCCAACCGTAAGGTAACTGGACTAAACTTTAGTCCAACCGTAAGGTAACTGAACTAAACTTTAGTCCAACCGTAAGGTAACTGGACTAAACTTTAGTCCAAGCGTAAAGTAACTGAACAAAACTTTAGTCCAAGCGTAAGGTAACTGAACTAAACTTTAGTTCAACCGTAAGGTAACTGAACTAAATTTTAGTTCAACCGTAAGGTAACTGAACTAAACTTTAGTTCAACCGTAAGGTAACTGGACTAAACTTTAGTCCAACCGTAAGGTAACTGGACTAAACTTTAGTCCAAGCGTAAGGTAACTGAACTAAACTATAGTTCAACCGTAAGGTAACTGGACTAAACTTTAGTTCAAGCGTAAGGTAACTGAACTAAACTTTAGTTCAACCGTAAGGTAACTGGACTAAACTTTAGTACATGCGTAAGGTAACTGGACTAAACTTTAGTCCAACCGTAAGGTAACTGGACTAAACTTTAGTCCAAGCGTAAGGTAACTGAACTAAACTTTAGTTCAACCGTAAGGTAACTGGACTAAACTTTAGTCCAACCGTAAGGTAACTGGACTAAACTTTAGTCCAAGCGTAAGGTAACTGAACAAAACTTTAGTCCAACCGTAAGGTAACTGAACTAAACTTTAGTCCAACCGTAAGGTAACTGGACTAAACTTTAGTTCAACCGTAAGGTAACTAAACTAAACTTTAGTCCAACCGTAAGGTAACTGGACTAAACTTTAGTCCAAGCGTAAGGTAACTGAACTAAACTTTAGTTCAACCGTAAGGTAACTGGACTAAACTTTAGTCCAACCGTAAGGTAACTGGACTAAACTTTAGTCCAAGCGTAAGGTAACTGAACAAAACTTAATAATAATAATAATTTATTACGCACAAGGCGTGCTAATCTTACAAAAGAGAGCAGAACACACGAGAAAAACAATCACACATAAATGACAACTGTATCGATATGGAATGAAGGAGGGGTATCTGAACAGGGTTTACAAAGTTTGGGGCGGATTTTGGGGTAACACTGGTTTAGTTGGGGCTAATCTTTTAGAAAGGGAGCGTGTAGATTTAGGAATTTTGATATTTTTCATGAGTTTTAAGTAAAGTGAACCTGCACGCACTGTGAAAAACTGGGCTCGTAGCGACGTGCGAGGGGCAGAAAAATGGATTTTGTTCTGTCCTCCACGCGTCACGGAATTTCGAATGGCGAAAAAGGAGTCCTTTGTGATTCGGCAACGTCCGCTGAGTATTTTGCTGACCATCGAGATATCAAAGACGTTGCGTCTTTGAGCGAGGGACGGGAGATCTAGTCTGCGGTTTCTAAACTCTGCACAGGGCATATGACCGTATTTCGCCAACCCTGACCTAATAAACAGTTTGCGCGTAAAGTCGTTTTGAACCTTTTCAAGTCGCTTAACGTACCCTTTTTCGGAATTAAAAACTGTAGTTCCGAACTCCACTACAGGCCTTACGTATGTCTTGTAGATCTTAAGCCAGATGTCGATATCGCGGGAGGTGATTGCCTTGAAAAGGTTGTAAATCCTGTGTTTTGCAGCCGTAACAATGCGATGGCAGTGTGTTGCAAATGAGAGGGTAGGAGTCACAATAAAACCTAAATCTCGTGCACCCACAGCGTTTACCGGCAATATAGTACCGTTTAAGGTGTATGAAAAGTGGGGGTTTGTAGGCCCTAGGTGTACAATCTGAGATTTTTCGATGGAGATGGGCAGGGCCCAGTCTATTGACCACTGCCACATGAGGTCAATGCTAGTTTGTAATGCAAATCTACAGCTGTCGGACGAGATCGCACGGTAAATTTTCGTGTCGTCGGCAAAGACTTTGCAAGTCACACCACCTTGCGTAAGGAGACATGGAAGCTCATGGGTATAAACGTTGAATAGGAGGGGGGAGAGGCAGGTACCTTGTGGGACACCGCTATTCACGGGGAAAGTTTTGGAAAGTGTGTTTTTGTAGCGCACTTGGAAGGAGCGGTCGGACAAGAAGCCTTTAATCCATCTAAGGACCATAGGATGTAGCTTAAGGGCCTCTAGTTTTGCGAACAGTTTATGATGATTTACGCGATCGAAGGCCTTCGAAAAATCGAAATAGACTATATCCACGCCTTGCTTGTTATCCAAAGAGAGAGTCCAATCGTTGAGTGACTCAAGCATTTGAGTTTCGACCGATTTGCCTTTTCGGAAACCGTGTTGATGAGGAGATATGACGTTATTCACCTCCAGGTGTAATGTTAAATACGGTTTGAGTAACTTTTCAAAAAGACGGGAAAAAGTCGAGGTGATGCTCACTGGTCTCAAGTTAGCGGTCGTGGCCGGTTTGCCGTTTTTGGGGATAGGTGTGACTATGGCATGACGCCAGCGGGAGGGAATTTCGCCTCTCCAGAGGGAGAGATTGAAAATTATCTCTAGTGGCTGTCCTAAATAAATCGCAAATTTCTTTGTGAATTCCAATGGGATTTCATCCGGGGTTGCGGCGTGGGATATATTCCAAGAAGAGAGCGTTTTGATTATAGAAACCTTATCGAAATAAGGGGCTGAGTGCATAGGGTGGGAGATATTTATCAGTTTTGGGTCTGTAGGGGTACGGTCCCTACTGGTAAATGCGGATGCGAAGGACAGGGCAATGTAATTTGCGGCTGTGGTATCTGAAGTGAGAGGGGTGCCGTCTTTATCTAGCAGAATCTTGTTAGAATGCGCGGGTTTAGTTCGTCTCTTGACTATTTTATACAGATCTCGAGACCTTGCGTTTCCTAGCGTGTTCTTTTCAGCGTTTCTGCGATATTTACACGTTTCTCTATCTAACTTTGCTTTGAGATCTGCATACTGAGCCCAAGTTTCCGCGGAGTCTAACGTACGGGCTTTCTGCCAAATTCTATCTGCATGGGCGGTGAGGTTTTGCAGATGCGTAGGCAGCATTTTTCGGGAGTTTCGGGACACAAGGGGGACAAAGTCATCGTGCGCTTTCTTGCGAATTTGAAGGAAATGCTCGTACATCGCATCCACCGTAGCTATATTCGAAAATTCGGCGTGCCAATCGATGCTGGCTAGTCTGAGTGCCACTGAATCCGAATCCATTTCCCGGTAGTTGCGGACTAACAGGGGGATCACAGGAGAGTATGGAACTGATAGCTTAAAGTGAATGAGGCAATGATCGGTATTTCCCAGTGGAGGGAATACAGCTGTTTCGTGCACGAAATCGGTTGTGTCAGAGAGAACTAGGTCTAAGGTGTTTCCTTCTCTTGTGGGCTGCAATACCGAGTTTTCGAATCCACTACCTGCAATATCTTCGCGAAAAAGGACCCCCAGGGGGGACTGGGAAAAGGAATTTTTACCGAAATCGGGGAAATTAAAATCTCTGAGGAGTAAAATGGGGAAATCCACAGTACAAAAGTCGTTTATCGCTTGGAAAAGTAGTTCTGTCAAGTTTGTGCTAACGGCGGGCACTCTGTAAACCAAAATAGAACGAAATTTAACGATATCCGATCCGAAAAAATCGACTACAAGTACCTCGTAGGCGTCCTTAGACTGAATTTCTGCGATTACATTGTATTTTATGCCTGAGCGTACAAAAATTCCTAGACCTCCACCTTTTTTGCGGGAGCGGTCTAAACGGACGAATTCGTAGTGGGAATTTAAGTCTGAGAGAACAGTAACCGAATCAAAAGAGGGTTTGAGCAAAGTTTCCGTGAGCCACAGTAAGTCAATCGAATTTGCTAAAAGAAAAGCATGTACCTGGGGAATATTTTTGGAAAGAGAACGAATATTAATTAGCGAACCATTAAAACCAATGTTACCCGGGGAATCCCGCTGAGAATTACTTAGAAATTTCTAAAGGGGGGGTAGGGAGGATTAGGATAAGGATGAGAAGGGAAATAAACCGGCCTGGACGATGAAGCAGCAGGAAAGGGAGGGCAGAAGAGCGGCGGTGCGCCCCATGGCGAAGACGACGGCGGGCAGGAGAAGTTGAACGGCAGAGGGCGAGGAGACGAATGAGCGAGCGGCGGCACACGGATGGACGATCGATGGGCGCGATCGATAAGAGGGCGGGCGGCACGATCAAAGTGGGGACGCGGGATCGCATGACGCTGGCGGGAACGCTCTTCTCGGAAGAGCGATTCCCGAATCCAAACACCATGGAACGGCGAGTGGCGAATCCAAGGGGCATTGATCAGGCTAGTCTTAGCAGCTTTGGAGTTTGGGAAAACTACTTTTACGAGACGCTTCTTGTGGGTGTTAAGTTTTCCCATGCGGAATACGGCGGAAGGAGCCTCTTCTACACCAACTACGGCAAGGAGGGAGCGTACGGTCGCGAGGTCCTTGGAAGAGCACATCTGTGGATCCGAGGACTGAGTTTCGGGGAGATTTCCGATGACTATCGATCGCCGGCGTTCGACGTTCTCGACGATAGCGTGGCAGAAGGCGAAATCGCCAAGGAGGTCTTCCTTTTGCGAGGTCAATGGAAGCGATCGAGCGGAGGTCGTAGCCGGGGTCTCCATGTGTTCCGAGTCTTCGGAGCAGGCCTGAGAGGAGAGAGAATTCACCTGTAGTCTTAGCTCTTCACAGTCTTGCCGGACGTCGCGTAACTCGTCGGCGAGGGAGGAAATGGTATCGATCAGTCGACTGAAGATGGTCTTCATGGTGTCCGGAACATCGCCCAATCCGTGGAGAAGATGGGGGAGCGAGTCTTGAAGAGGGATAAGAAGAGAGTCGGCGTCCCTACGTCGTTTCCTGGTCTAAACAGAAGAAGAGACGGGTGTGAATGTCCCGCTCTCAGGTGGAGGATCGTGTAGGAGATCACCTGACATGTTGACGTGGGAGCGGGTAGACAACAGATTCGGGGAGAGCTCGATTCCGCCGGGTAGGTCGATTCCTAGGGAGAGCGCGATTCGACCAGCCGCACAGGGGAGCGACGCGGGGTCGAAACTTTAGTCCAACCGTAAGGTAACTGAACTAATCTTTAGTCCAACCGTAAGATAACTGGACTAAACTTTAGTCCAAGCGTAAGGTAACTGAACTAAATTTTAGTTCAACCGTAAGGTAACTGGACTAAACTTTAGTCCAAGCGTAAGGTGAACTAAACTTTAGTTCAACCTTAAGGTAACTGAACTAAACTTTAGTCCAACCGTAAGGTAACTGGACTAAACTGTAGTCCAAGCGTAAAGTAACTGAACAAAACTTTAGTCCCAGCGTAATGTAACTGGACTAAACTTTTGTCCCAGCGTAAGGTAACTAGACTAAACTTTAGTCCAAGCGTAAGGTAACTGAACTAAACTTTAGTTCAACCGTAAGGTAACTGGACTAAACTTTAGTTCAACCGTAAGGTAACTGGACTAAACTTTAGTCCAAGCGTAAGGTAACTGAACTAAACTTTAGTTCAACCGTAAGGTAACTGAACTAAACTTTAGTCCAACCGTAAGGTAACTGGACTAAACTGTAGTCCAAGCGTGAAGTAACTGAACTAAACTTTAGTTCAACCGTAAGGTAACTGAACTAAACTTTAGTTCAACCGTAAGGTAACTGAACTAAATTTTAGTTCAACCGTGAGGTAACTGAACTAAACTTTAGTTCAACCGTAAGGTAACTGGACTAAACTTTAGTTCAACCGTGAGGTAACTGAACTAAACTTTAGTTCAACCGTAAGGTAACTGAACTAAATTTTAGTTCAACCGTGAGGTAACTGAACTAAACTTTAGTTCAACCGTAAGGTAACTGGACTAAACTTTAGTCCAACCGTAAGGTAACTGGACTAAACTTTAGTCCAAGCGTAAGGTAACTGAACTAAAATTTAGTTCAACCGTAAGGTAACTGGACTAAACTTTAGTCCAAGCGTAAGGTGAACTAAACTTTAGTTCAACCGTAAGGTAACTGAACTAAACTTTAGTCCAACCGTAAGGTAACTGGACTAAACTGTAGTCCGAGCGTAAGGTAACTGGACTAAACTTTAGTCCTAGCGTAAGGTAACTGGACTAAACTTTAGTCCAACCGTAAGGTAACTGGACTAAACTTTAGTCCAAGCGTAAGGTAACTGAACTAAACTTTAGTTCAACCGTAAGGTTACTGAACTAAACTTTAGTCCAACCGTAAGGTAACTGGACTAAACTGTAGTCCAAGCGTAAAGTAACTGAACAAAACTTTAGTCCCAGCGTAATGTAACTGGACTAAACTTTTGTCCCAGCGTAAGGTAACTAGACTAAACTTTAGTCCAAGCGTAAGGTAACTGAACTAAACTTTAGTTCAACCGTAAAGTAACTGGACTAAACTTTAGTCCAACCGTAAGGTAACTGGACTAAACTTTAGTCCAAGCGTAAGGTAACTGAACTAAACTTTAGTTCAACCGTAAGGTAACTGAACTAAACTTTAGTCCAACCGTAAGGTAACTGGACTAAACTGTAGTCCAAGCGTAAAGTAACTGAACAAAACTTTAGTCCAAGCGTAAGGTAACTGAACTAAACTTTAGTTCAACCGTAAGGTAACTGAACTAAATTTTAGTTCAACCGTAAGGTAACTGAACTAAACTTTAGTTCAACCGTAAGGTAACTGGACTAAACTTTAGTCCAACCGTAAGGTAACTGGACTAAACTTTAGTCCAAGCGTAAGGTAACTGAACTAAACTATAGTTCAACCGTAAGGTAACTGGACTAAACTTTAGTCCAAGCGTAAGGTAACTGAACTAAACTTTAGTTCAACCGTAAGGTAACCGGACTAAACTTTAGTACATGCGTAAGGTAACTGGACTAAACTTTAGTCCAACCGTAAGGTAACTGGACTAAACTTTAGTCCAACCGTAAGGTAACTGGACTAAACTTTAGTCCAAGCGTAAGGTAACTGAACTAAACTTTAGTTCAACCGTAAGGTAACTGGACTAAACTTTAGTCCAACCGTAAGGTAACTGGACTAAACTTTAGTCCAAGCGTAAGGTAACTGAACAAAACTTTAGTCCAACCGTAAGGTAACTGAACTAAACTTCAGTCCAACCGTAAGGTAACTGGACTAAACTTTAGTCCAAGCGTAAGGTGAACTAAACTTTAGTTCAACCGTAAGGTAACTAAACTAAACTTTAGTCCAACCGTAAGGTAACTGGACTAAACTGTAGTCCAAGCGTAAGGTAACTGGACTAAACTTTTGTCCCAGCGTAAGGTAACTAGACTAAACTTTAGTCCAAGCGTAAGGTAACTGAACTAAACTTTAGTTCAACCATAAGGTAACTGGACTAAACTTTAGTCCAACCGTAAGGTAACTGGACTAAACTTTAGTCCAACCGTAAGGTAACTGAACTAATCTTTAGTCCTTGCGTAAGGTAACTGGACTAAACTTTAGTCCCAGCGTAATGTATCTGGACTAAACTTTTGTCCCAGCGTAAGGTAACTAGACTAAACTTTAGTCCAAGCGTAAGATAACTGAACTAAACTTTAGTCCAAGCGTAAGGTAACTAGACTAAACTTTAGTTCAACCGTAAGGTAACTGGACTAAACTTTAGTCCAACCGTAAGGTAACTGGACTAAACTTTAGTCCAAGCGTAAGGTAACTGAACAAAACTTTAGTCCAACCGTAAGGTAACTGAACTAAACTTCAGTCCAACCGTAAGGTAACTGGACTAAACTTTAGTCCAAGCGTAAGGTGAACTAAACTTTAGTTCAACCGTAAGGTAACTAAACTAAACTTTAGTCCAACCGTAAGGTAACTGGACTAAACTGTAGTCCAAGCGTAAAGTAACTGAACAAAACTTTAGTCCAAGCGTAAGGTAACTGAACTAAACTTTAGTTCAACCGTAAGGTAACTGAACTAAATTTTAGTTCAACCGTAAGGTAACTGAACTAAACTTTAGTTCAACCGTAAGGTAACTGGACTAAACTTTAGTCCAACCGTAAGGTAACTGGACTAAACTTTAGTCCAAGCGTAAGGTAACTGAACTAAACTATAGTTCAACCGTAAGGTAACTGGACTAAACTTTAGTCCAAGCGTAAGGTAACTGAACTAAACTTTAGTTCAACCGTAAGGTAACCGGACTAAACTTTAGTACATGCGTAAGGTAACTGGACTAAACTTTAGTCCAACCGTAAGGTAACTGGACTAAACTTTAGTCCAACCGTAAGGTAACTGGACTAAACTTTAGTCCAAGCGTAAGGTAACTGAACTAAACTTTAGTTCAACCGTAAGGTAACTGGACTAAACTTTAGTCCAACCGTAAGGTAACTGGACTAAACTTTAGTCCAAGCGTAAGGTAACTGAACAAAACTTTAGTCCAACCGTAAGGTAACTGAACTAAACTTCAGTCCAACCGTAAGGTAACTGGACTAAACTTTAGTCCAAGCGTAAGGTGAACTAAACTTTAGTTCAACCGTAAGGTAACTAAACTAAACTTTAGTCCAACCGTAAGGTAACTGGACTAAACTGTAGTCCAAGCGTAAGGTAACTGGACTAAACTTTTGTCCCAGCGTAAGGTAACTAGACTAAACTTTAGTCCAAGCGTAAGGTAACTGAACTAAACTTTAGTTCAACCATAAGGTAACTGGACTAAACTTTAGTCCAACCGTAAGGTAACTGGACTAAACTTTAGTCCAAGCGTAAGGTGAACTAAACTTTAGTTCAACCGTAAGGTAACTAAACTAAACTTTAGTCCAACCGTAAGGTAACTGGACTAAACTGTAGTCCAAGCGTAAGGTAACTGGACTAAACTTTTGTCCCAGCGTAAGGTAACTAGACTAAACTTTAGTCCAAGCGTAAGGTAACTGAACTAAACTTTAGTTCAACCATAAGGTAACTGGACTAAACTTTAGTCCAACCGTAAGGTAACTGGACTAAACTTTAGTCCAACCGTAAGGTAACTGAACTAATCTTTAGTCCTTGCGTAAGGTAACTGGACTAAACTTTAGTCCCAGCGTAATGTATCTGGACTAAACTTTTGTCCCAGCGTAAGGTAACTAGACTAAACTTTAGTCCAAGCGTAAGATAACTGAACTAAACTTTAGTCCAAGCGTAAGGTAACTGAACTAAACTTTAGTTCAACCGTAAGGTAACTGGACTAAACTTTAATCCAACCGTAAGGTAACTGGACTAAACTTTAGTCCAAGCGTAAGGTAACTGAACAAAACTTTAGTCCAACCGTAAGGTAACTGAACTAAACTTTAGTCCAACCGTAAGGTAACTGGACTAAACATTAGTCCAAGCGTAAGGTAACTGAACTAAATTTTAGTTCAACCGTAAGGTAACTGGACTAAACTTTAGTCCAAGCGTAAGGTGAACTAAACTTTAGTTCAACCGTAAGGTAACTGAACTAAACTTTAGTCCAACCGTAAGGTAACTGGACTAAACTGTAGTCCGAGCGTAAGGTAACTGGACTAAACTTTAGTCCTAGCGTAAGGTAACTGGACTAAACTTTAGTCCAACTGTAAGGTAACTGAACTAAACTTTAGTTCAACCGTAAGGTAACTGGACTAAACTTTAGTCCAAGCGTAAGGTAACTGAACTAAACTTTAGTTCAACCGT
This sequence comes from Oscheius myriophilus, assembly GCA_964057215.1. Taxonomy (NCBI): domain Eukaryota; kingdom Metazoa; phylum Nematoda; class Chromadorea; order Rhabditida; family Rhabditidae; genus Oscheius; species Oscheius myriophilus. The sequence goes on along the minus strand of OZ059907.1, from coordinate 31,698,102 downwards.
AAGGTAACTGGACTAAACTTTAGTCCAAGCGTAAGGTAACTGAACTAAACTTTAGTTTAACCGTAAGGTAACTGAACAAAACTTTAGTCCCAGCGTAATGTAACTAGACTAAACTTTAGTCCAAGCGTAAGGTAACTGGACTAAACCTTAGGTTAAGCGTAAGGTAACTGGACTAAACTTTAGTCCAACCGTAAGGTAACTGGACTAAACTTTAGTCCAAGCGTAAGGTAACTGAACTAAACTTTAGTTCAACCGTAAGGTAACTGAACTAAACTTTAGTCCAACCGTAAGGTAACTGGACTAAACTGTAGTCCAAGCGTAAAGAAACTGAACAAAACTTTAGTCCAAGCGTAAGGTAACTGAACTAAACTTTAGTTCAACCGTAAGGTAACTGAACTAAATTTTAGTTCAACCGTAAGGTAACTGAACTAAACTTTAGTTCAACCGTAAGGTAACTGAACTAAATTTTAGTTCAACCGTAAGGTAACTGAACTAAACTTTAGTTCAATCGTAAGGTAACTGAACTAAACTATAGTTCAACCGTAAGGTAACTGGACTAAACTTTAGTCCAAGCGTAAGGTAACTGAACTAAACTTTAGTTCAACCGTAAGGTAACTGGACTAAACTTTAGTCCAACCGTAAGGTAACTGGACTAAACTTCAGTCCAAGCGTAAGGTAACTGAACAAAACTTTAGTCCAACCGTAAGGTAACTGAACTAAACTTTAGTCCAACCGTAAGGTAACTGGACTAAACTTTAGTCCAAGCGTAAGGTGAACTAAACTTTAGTTCAACCGTAAGGTAACTAAACTAAACTTTAGTCCAACCATAAGGTAACTGGACTGAACTGTAGTCCAAGCGTAAGGTAAATGGACTAAACTTTTGTCCCAGCGTAAGGTAACTAGACTAAACTTTAGTTCAACCGTAAGGTAACTGAACTAAACTTTAGTCCAACCGTAAGGTAACTGGACTAAACTGTAGTCCGAGCGTAAGGTAACTGGACTAAACTTTAGTCCTAGCGTAAGGTAACTGGACTAAACTTTAGTCCAACTGTAAGGTAACTGAACTAAACTTTAGTTCAACCGTAAGGTAACTGGACTTAACTTTAGTCCAAGCGTAAGGTAACTGAACTAAACTTTAGTTCAACCGTAAGGTAACTGGACTAAACTTTAGTCCAAGCGTAAGGTAACTGAACTAAACTTTAGTTCAACCGTAAGGTAACTGAACAAAACTTTAGTCCCAGCGTAATGTAACTGGACTAAACTTTTGTCCCAGCGTAAGGTAACTAGACTAAACTTTAGTCCAAGCGTAAGGTAACTGGACTAAACTTAGGTCAAGCGTAAGGTAACTGGACTAAACTTTAGTCCAACCGTAAGGTAACTGGACTAAACTTTAGTCCAAGCGTAAGGTAACTGAACTAAACTTTAGTTCAACCGTAAGGTAACTGAACTAAACTTTATTCCAACCGTAAGGTAACTGGACTAAACTGTAGTCCAAGCGTAAAGAAACTGAACAAAACTTTAGTCCAAGCGTAAGGTAACTGAACTAAACTTTAGTTCAACCGTAAGGTAACTGAACTAAATTTTAGTTCAACCGTAAGGTAACTGAACTAAACTTTAGTTCAACCGTAAGGTAACTGAACTAAACTATAGTTCAACCGTAAGGTAACTGGACTAAACTTTAGTCCAAGCGAAAGGTAACTGAACTAAACTTTAGTTCAACCGTAAGGTAACTGGACTAAACTGTAGTCCAAGCGTAAAGAAACTGAACAAAACTTTAGTCCAAGCGTAAGGTAACTGAACTAAACTTTAGTTCAACCGTAAGGTAACTGAACTAAATTTTAGTTCAACCGTAAAGTAACTGAACTAAACTTTAGTTCAACCGTAAGGTAACTGAACTAAACTATAGTTCAACCGTAAGGTAACTGGACTAAACTTTAGTCCAAGCGAAAGGTAACTGAACTAAACTTTAGTTCAACCGTAAGGTAACTGGACTAAACTTTAGTCCAACCGTAAGGTAACTGGACTAAACTTCAGTCCAAGCGTAAGGTAACTGAACAAAACTTTAGTCCAACCGTAAGGTAACTGAACTAAACTTTAGTCCAACCGTAAGGTAACTGGACTAAACTTTAGTCCAAGCGTAAGGTGAACTAAACTTTAGTTCAACCGTAAGGTAACTAAACTAAACTTTAGTCCAACCATAAGGTAACTGGACTAAACTGTAGTCCAAGCGTAAGGTAACTGGACTAAACTTTTGTCCCAGCGTAAGGTAACTAGACTAAACTTTAGTCCAAGCGTAAGGTAACTGAACTAAACTTTAGTTCAACCATAAGGTAACTGGACTAAACTTTAGTCCAACCGTAAGGTAACTGAAATAAACTTTAGTCCAACCGTAAGGTAACTGGACTAAACTGTAGTCCAAGCGTAAAGTAACTGAACAAAACTTTAGTCCAAGCGTAAGGTAACTGAACTAAACTTTAGTTCAACCGTAAGGTAACTGAACTAAACTTTATTCCAACCGTAAGGTAACTGGACTAAACTGTAGTCCAAGCGTAAAGAAACTGAACAAAACTTTAGTCCAAGCGTAAGGTAACTGAACTAAACTTTAGTTCAACCGTAAGGTAACTGAACTAAATTTTAGTTCAACCGTAAGGTAACTGAACTAAACTTTAGTTCAACCGTAAGGTAACTGAACTAAACTATAGTTCAACCGTAAGGTAACTGGACTAAACTTTAGTCCAAGCGAAAGGTAACTGAACTAAACTTTAGTTCAACCGTAAGGTAACTGGACTAAACTGTAGTCCAAGCGTAAAGAAACTGAACAAAACTTTAGTCCAAGCGTAAGGTAACTGAACTAAACTTTAGTTCAACCGTAAGGTAACTGAACTAAATTTTAGTTCAACCGTAAAGTAACTGAACTAAACTTTAGTTCAACCGTAAGGTAACTGAACTAAACTATAGTTCAACCGTAAGGTAACTGGACTAAACTTTAGTCCAAGCGAAAGGTAACTGAACTAAACTTTAGTTCAACCGTAAGGTAACTGAACTAAACTTTAGTCCAACCGTAAGGTAACTGGACTAAACTTTAGTCCAACCGTAAGGTAACTGAACTAAACTTTAGTCCAACCGTAAGGTAACTGGACTAAACTTTAGTCCAAGCGTAAGGTGAACTAAACTTTAGTTCAACCGTAAGGTAACTAAACTAAACTTTAGTCCAACCATAAGGTAACTGGACTAAACTGTAGTCCAAGCGTAAGGTAACTGGACTAAACTTTTGTCCCAGCGTAAGGTAACTAGACTAAACTTTAGTCCAAGCGTAAGGTAACTGAACTAAACTTTAGTTCAACCGTAAGGTAACTGAACTAAATTTTAGTTCAACCGTAAAGTAACTGAACTAAACTTTAGTTCAACCGTAAGGTAACTGAACTAAACTATAGTTCAACCGTAAGGTAACTGGACTAAACTTTAGTCCAAGCGAAAGGTAACTGAACTAAACTTTAGTTCAACCGTAAGGTAACTGGACTAAACTTTAGTCCAACCGTAAGGTAACTGGACTAAACTTCAGTCCAAGCGTAAGGTAACTGAACAAAACTTTAGTCCAACCGTAAGGTAACTGAACTAAACTTTAGTCCAACCGTAAGGTAACTGGACTAAACTTTAGTCCAAGCGTAAGGTGAACTAAACTTTAGTTCAACCGTAAGGTAACTAAACTAAACTTTAGTCCAACCATAAGGTAACTGGACTAAACTGTAGTCCAAGCGTAAGGTAACTGGACTAAACTTTTGTCCCAGCGTAAGGTAACTAGACTAAACTTTAGTCCAAGCGTAAGGTAACTGAACTAAACTTTAGTTCAACCATAAGGTAACTGGACTAAACTTTAGTCCAACCGTAAGGTAACTGAAATAAACTTTAGTCCAACCGTAAGGTAACTGGACTAAACTGTAGTCCAAGCGTAAAGTAACTGAACAAAACTTTAGTCCAAGCGTAAGGTAACTGAACTAAACTTTAGTTCAACCGTAAGGTAACTGAACTAAACTTTATTCCAACCGTAAGGTAACTGGACTAAACTGTAGTCCAAGCGTAAAGAAACTGAACAAAACTTTAGTCCAAGCGTAAGGTAACTGAACTAAACTTTAGTTCAACCGTAAGGTAACTGAACTAAATTTTAGTTCAACCGTAAGGTAACTGAACTAAACTTTAGTTCAACCGTAAGGTAACTGAACTAAACTATAGTTCAACCGTAAGGTAACTGGACTAAACTTTAGTCCAAGCGAAAGGTAACTGAACTAAACTTTAGTTCAACCGTAAGGTAACTGGACTAAACTGTAGTCCAAGCGTAAAGAAACTGAACAAAACTTTAGTCCAAGCGTAAGGTAACTGAACTAAACTTTAGTTCAACCGTAAGGTAACTGAACTAAATTTTAGTTCAACCGTAAAGTAACTGAACTAAACTTTAGTTCAACCGTAAGGTAACTGAACTAAACTATAGTTCAACCGTAAGGTAACTGGACTAAACTTTAGTCCAAGCGAAAGGTAACTGAACTAAACTTTAGTTCAACCGTAAGGTAACTGAACTAAACTTTAGTCCAACCGTAAGGTAACTGGACTAAACTTTAGTCCAACCGTAAGGTAACTGAACTAAACTTTAGTCCAACCGTAAGGTAACTGGACTAAACTTTAGTCCAACCGTAAGGTAACTGAACTAAACTTTAGTCCAAGCGTAAGGTAACTGAACTAAACTTTAGTCCAACCGTAAGGTAACTGGACTAAACTTTAGTCCAACCGTAAGGTAACTGAACTAAACTTTAGTCCAACCGTAAGGTAACTGAACTAAACTTTAGTCCAACCGTAAGGTAACTGAACTAAACTTTAGTCCAAGCGAAAGGTAACTGAACTAAACTTTAGTCCAACCGTAAGGTAACTGAACTAAACTTTAGTCCAACCGTAAGGTAACTGAACTAAACTTTAGTCCAAGCGTAAGGTAACTGGACTAAACTTTTGTCCCAGCGTAAGGTAACTAGACTAAACTTTAGTCCAAGCGTAAGGTAACTGAACTAAACTTTAGTTCAACCATAAGGTAACTGGACTAAACTTTAGTCCAACCGTAAGGTAACTGAAATAAACTTTAGTCCAACCGTAAGGTAACTGGACTAAACTGTAGTCCAAGCGTAAAGTAACTGAACAAAACTTTAGTCCAAGCGTAAGGTAACTGAACTAAACTTTAGTTCAACCGTAAGGTAACTGAACTAAATTTTAGTTCAACCGTAAGGTAACTGAACTAAACTTTAGTTCAACCGTAAGGTAACTGAACTAAATTTTAGTTCAACCGTAAGGTAACTGAACTAAACTTTAGTTCAACCGTAAGGTAACTGAACTAAACTATAGTTCAACCGTAAGGTAACTGGACTAAACTTTAGTCCAAGCGTAAGGTAACTGAACAAAACTTTAGTCCAACCGTAAGGTAACTGAACTAAACTTTAGTCCAACCGTAAGGTAACTGGACTAAACTTTAGTCCAAGCGTAAGGTGAACTAAACTTTAGTTCAACCGTATGGTAACTAAACTAAACTTTAGTCCAACCATAAGGTAACTGGACTAAACTGTAGTCCAAGCGTAAGGTAACTGGACTAAACTTTTGTCCCAGCGTAAGGTAACTAGACTAAACTTTAGTCCAAGCGTAAGGTAACTGAACTAAACTTTAGTTCAACCATAAGGTAACTGGACTAAACTTTAGTCCAACCGTAAGGTAACTGGACTAAACTTTAGTCCAAGCGTAAGGTAACTGAACTAAACTTTAGTTCAACCGTAAGGTAACTGAACTAAACTTTAGTCCAACCGCAAGGTAACTGGACTAAACTGTAGTCCAAGCGTAAAGTAACTGAACAAAACTTTAGTCCAACCGTAAGGTAACTGGACTAAACTTTAGTCCTAGCGTAAGGTAACTGGACTAAACTTTAGTCCCAGCGTAATGTATCTGGACTAAACTTTTGTCCCAGCGTAAGGTAACTAGACTAAACTTTAGTTCAACCGTAAGGTAACTGGACTAAACTTTAGTCCAACCGTAAGGTAACTGGACTAAACTTTAGTCCAACCGTAAGGTAACTGGACTAAACTTTAGTCCAAGCGTAAGGTAACTGAACTAAACTTTAGTTCAACCGTAAGGTAACTGAACTAAACTTTAGTCCAACCGTAAGGTAACTGGACTAAACTGTAGTCCAAGCGTAAAGTAACTGAACAAAACTTTAGTCCAAGCGTAAGGTAACTGAACTAAACTTTAGTTCAACCGTAAGGTAACTGAACTAAATTTTAGTTCAACCGTAAGGTAACTGAACTAAACTTTAGTTCAACCGTAAGGTAACTGAACTAAATTTTAGTTCAACCGTAAGGTAACTGAACTAAACTTTAGTTCAACCGTAAGGTAACTGAACTAAACTATAGTTCAACCGTAAGGTAACTGGACTAAACTTTAGTCCAAGCGTAAGGTAACTGAACAAAACTTTAGTCCAACCGTAAGGTAACTGAACTAAACTTTAGTCCAACCGTAAGGTAACTGGACTAAACTTTAGTCCAAGCGTAAGGTGAACTAAACTTTAGTTCAACCGTATGGTAACTAAACTAAACTTTAGTCCAACCATAAGGTAACTGGACTAAACTGTAGTCCAAGCGTAAGGTAACTGGACTAAACTTTTGTCCCAGCGTAAGGTAACTAGACTAAACTTTAGTCCAAGCGTAAGGTAACTGAACTAAACTTTAGTTCAACCATAAGGTAACTGGACTAAACTTTAGTCCAACCGTAAGGTAACTGGACTAAACTTTAGTCCAAGCGTAAGGTAACTGAACTAAACTTTAGTTCAACCGTAAGGTAACTGAACTAAACTTTAGTCCAACCGTAAGGTAACTGGACTAAACTGTAGTCCAAGCGTAAAGTAACTGAACAAAACTTTAGTCCAACCGTAAGGTAACTGGACTAAACTTTAGTCCTAGCGTAAGGTAACTGGACTAAACTTTAGTCCCAGCGTAATGTATCTGGACTAAACTTTTGTCCCAGCGTAAGGTAACTAGACTAAACTTTAGTCCAAGCGTAAGGTAACTGAACTAAACTTCAGTTCAACCGTAAGGTAACTGGACTAAACTTTAGTCCAACCGTAAGGTAACTGGACTAAACTTTAGTCCAACCGTAAGGTAACTGGACTAAACTTTAGTCCAAGCGTAAGGTAACTGAACTAAACTTTAGTTCAACCGTAAGGTAACTGAACTAAACTTTAGTCCAACCGTAAGGTAACTGGACTAAACTGTAGTCCAAGCGTAAAGTAACTGAACAAAACTTTAGTCCAAGCGTAAGGTAACTGAACTAAACTTTAGTTCAACCGTAAGGTAACTGAACTAAATTTTAGTTCAACCGTAAGGTAACTGAACTAAACTTTAGTTCAACCGTAAGGTAACTGAACTAAATTTTAGTTCAACCGTAAGGTAACTGAACTAAACTTTAGTTCAACCGTAAGGTAACTGAACTAAACTATAGTTCAACCGTAAGGTAACTGGACTAAACTTTAGTCCAAGCGTAAGGTAACTGAACTAAACTTTAGTTCAACCGTAAGGTAACTGGACTAAACTTTAGTCCAACCGTAAGGTAACTGGACTAAACTTTAGTCCAAGCGTAAGGTAACTGAACAAAACTTTAGTCCAACCGTAAGGTAACTGAACTAAACTTTAGTCCAACCGTAAGGTAACTGGACTAAACTTTAGTCCAAGCGTAAGGTGAACTAAACTTTAGTTCAACCGTAAGGTAACTAAACTAAACTTTAGTCCAACCATAAGGTAACTGGACTAAACTGTAGTCCAAGCGTAAGGTAACTGGACTAAACTTTTGTCCCAGCGTAAGGTAACTAGACTAAACTTTAGTCCAAGCGTAAGGTAACTGAACTAAACTTTAGTTCAATCATAAGGTAACTGGACTAAACTTTAGTCCAACCGTAAGGTAACTGGACTAAATTTTAGTCCAAGCGTAAGGTGAACTAAACTTTAGTTCAACCGTATGGTAACTAAACTAAACTTTAGTCCAACCATAAGGTAACTGGACTAAACTGTAGTCCAAGCGTAAGGTAACTGGACTAAACTTTTGTCCCAGCGTAAGGTAACTAGACTAAACTTTAGTCCAAGCGTAAGGTAACTGAACTAAACTTTAGTTCAACCATAAGGTAACTGGACTAAACTTTAGTCCAACCGTAAGGTAACTGGACTAAACTTTAGTCCAACCGTAAGGTAACTGGACTAAACTTCAGTCCAACCGTAAGGTAACTGGAATAAACTTTAGTCCAACCGTAAGGTAACTGGACTAAACTTTAGTCCAAGCGTAAGGTAACTGAACTAAACTTTAGTTCAACCGTAAGGTAACCAGACTAAACTTTAGTCCAAGCGTAAGGTAACTGAACTAAACTTTAGTTCAACCGTAAGGTAACTGGACTAAACATTAGTCCAAGCGTAAGGTAACTGAACTAAACTTTAGTTCAACCGTAAGGTAACTGGACTAAACATTAGTCCAAGCGTAAGGTAACTGGACTAAACTTTAGTCCAACCGTAAGGTAACTGGACTAAACTTCAGTCCAACCGTAAGGTAACTGGACTAAACTTTAGTCCAAGCGTAAGGTAACTGGACTAAACTTTAGTCCAACCATAAGGTAACTGGACTAAACTTCAGTCCAACCGTAAGGTAACTGGACTAAACTTTAGTCCAAGCGTAAGGTAACTGGACTAAACTTTAGTCCAACCGTAAGGTAACTGGACTAAACTTTAGTCCAAGCGTAAGGTAACTGAACCAAACTTTAGTTCAACCGTAAGGTAACTGAACTAAATTTTATTTCAACCGTAAGGTAACTGGACTGAACTTTAGTCCAACCGTAAGGTAACTGGACTAAACTTTAGTCCAACCGTAAGGTAACTGGACTAAACTTCAGTCCAACCGTAAGGTAACTGGAATAAACTTTAGTCCAACCGTAAGGTAACTGGACTAAACTTTAGTCCAAGCGTAAGGTAACTGAACTAAACTTTAGTTCAACCGTAAGGTAACTGGACTAAACATTAGTCCAAGCGTAAGGTAACTGAACTAAACTTTAGTTCAACCGTAAGGTAACTGGACTAAACTTTAGTACATGCGTAAGGTAACTGGACTAAACTTTAGTCCAACCGTAAGGTAACTGGACTAAACTTCAGTCCAACCGTAAGGTAACTGGACTAAACTTTAGTCCAAGCGTAAGGTAACTGGACTAAACTTTAGTCCAACCATAAGGTAACTGGACTAAACTTTAGTCCAAGCGTAAGGTAACTGAACCAAACTTTAGTTCAACCGTAAGGTAACTGAACTAAATTTTATTTCAACCGTAAGGTAACTGGACTAAACTTTAGTCCAACCGTAAGGTAACTGGACTAAATTTTAGTCCAACCGTAAGGTAACTGGACTAAACTTCAGTCCAACCGTAAGGTAACTGGACTAAACTTTAGTCCAACCGTAAGGTAACTGGACTAAACTTTAGTCCAAGCGTAAGGTAACTGAACTAAACTTTAGTTCAACCGTAAGGTAACTGGACTAAACATTAGTCCAAGCGTAAGGTAACTGAACTAAACTTTAGTTCAACCGTAAGGTAACTGGACTAAACTTTAGTACATGCGTAAGGTAACTGGACTAAACTTTAGTCCAACCGTAAGGTAACTGGACTAAACTTCAGTCCAACCGTAAGGTAACTGGACTAAACTTTAGTCCAAGCGTAAGGTAACTGGACTAAACTTTAGTCCAACCATAAGGTAACTGGACTAAACTTTAGTCCAAGCGTAAGGTAACTGAACCAAACTTTAGTTCAACCGTAAGGTAACTGAACTAAATTTTATTTCAACCGTAAGGTAACTGGACTAAACTTTAGTCCAACCGTAAGGTAACTGGACTAAATTTTAGTCCAACCGTAAGGTAACTGGACTAAACTTCAGTCCAACCGTAAGGTAACTGGACTAAACTTTAGTCCAACCGTAAGGTAACTGGACTAAACTTTAGTCCAAGCGTAAGGTAACTGAACTAAACTTTAGTTCAACCGTAAGGTAACTGGACTAAACATTAGTCCAAGCGTAAGGTAACTGAACTAAACTTTAGTTCAACCGTAAGGTAACTGGACTAAACTTTAGTACATGCGTAAGGTAACTGGACTAAACTTTAGTCCAACCGTAAGGTAACTGGACTAAACTTTAGTCCAACCGTAAGGTAACTGGACTAAACTTTAGTCCAAGCGTAAGGTAACTGAACTAAACTTTAGTTCAACCGTAAGGTAACTGGACTAAACTTTAGTACATGCGTAAGGTAACTGGACTAAACTTTAGTCCAACCGTAAGGTAACTGGACTAAACTTTAGTCCAAGCGTAAGGTAACTGGACTAAACTTCAGTCCAACCGTAAGGTAACTGGACTAAACTTTAGTCCAAGCGTAAGGTAACTGGACTAAACTTTAGTCCAACCGTAAGGTAACTGGACTAAACTTTAGTCCAAGCGTAAGGTAACTGAACCAAACTTTAGTTCAACCGTAAGGTAACTGAACTAAATTTTATTTCAACCGTAAGGTAACTGGACTAAACTTTAGTCCAACCGTAAGGTAACTGGACTAAACTTTAGTCCAACCGTAAGGTAACTGGACTAAACTTCAGTCCAACCGTAAGGTAACTGGACTAAACTTTAGTCCAACCGTAAGGTAACTGGACTAAACTTTAGTCCAAGCGTAAGGTAACTGAACTAAACTTTAGTTCAACCGTAAGGTAACTGGACTAAACATTAGTCCAAGCGTAAGGTAACTGAACTAAACTTTAGTTCAACCGTAAGGTAACTGGACTAAACTTTAGTACATGCGTAAGGTAACTGGACTTAACTTTAGTCCAACCGTAAGGTAACTGGACTAAACTTTAGTCCAACCGTAAGGTAACTGGACTAAACTTCAGTCCAACCGTAAGGTAACTGGACTAAACTTTAGTCCAAGCGTAAGGTAACTGGACTAAACTTTAGTCCAACCATAAGGTAACTGGACTAAACTTTAGTCCAAGCGTAAGGTAACTGAACTAAACTTTAGTTCAACCGTAAGGTAACTAGACTAAACTTTAGTCCAAGCGTAAAGTAACTGAACTAAACTTTCGTTCAACCGTAAGGTAACTGGACTAAACTTTAGTACATGCGTAAGGTAACTGGACTAAACTTTAGTCCAACCGTAAGGTAACTGGACTAAACTTTAGTCCAACCGTAAGGTAACTGGACTAAACTTTAGTCCAACCGTAAGGTAACTGGACTAAACTTCAGTCCAACCGTAAGGTAACTGGACTAAACTTTAGTCCAACCGTAAGGTAACTGGACTAAACTTTAGTCCAAGCGTAAGGTAACTGAACTAAACTTTAGTTCAACCGTAAGGTAACTGGACTAAACATTAGTCCAAGCGTAAGGTAACTGAACTAAACTTTAGTTCAACCGTAAGGTAACTGGACTAAACTTTAGTACATGCGTAAGGTAACTGGACTAAACTTTAGTCCAACCGTAAGGTAACTGGACTAAACTTTAGTCCAAGCGTAAGGTAACTGGACTAAACTTCAGTCCAACCGTAAGGTAACTGGACTAAACTTTAGTCCAAGCGTAAGGTAACTGGACTAAACTTTAGTCCAACCGTAAGGTAACTGGACTAAACTTTAGTCCAAGCGTAAGATAACTGAACCAAACTTTAGTTCAACCGTAAGGTAACTGAACTAAATTTTATTTCAACCGTAAGGTAACTGGACTGAACTTTAGTCCAACCGTAAGGTAACTGGACTAAACTTTAGTCCAACCGTAAGGTAACTGGACTAAACTTTAGTCCAAGCGTAAGGTAACTGAACTAAACTTTAGTTCAACCGTAAGGTAACTGGACTAAACATTAGTCCAAGCGTAAGGTAACTGAACTAAACTTTAGTTCAACCGTAAGGTAACTGGACTAAACTTTAGTACATGCGTAAGGTAACTGGACTAAACTTTAGTCCAACCGTAAGGTAACTGGACTAAACTTTAGTCCAAGCGTAAGGTAACTGAACTTAACTTTAGTTCAACCGTAAGGTAACTAGACTAAACTTTAGTCCAAGCGTAAGGTAACTGAACTAAACTTTAGTTCAACCGTAAGGTAACTGGACTAAACTTTAGTACATGCGTAAGGTAACTGGACTAAACTTTAGTCCAACCGTAAGGTAACTGGACTAAACTTTAGTCCAACCGTAAGGTAACTGGACTAAACTTTAGTCCAAGCGTAAGGTAACTGAACTAAACTTTAGTTCAACCGTAAGGTAACTGGACTAAACTTTAGTACATGCGTAAGGTAACTGGACTAAACTTTAGTCCAACCGTAAGCTAACTGGACTAAACTTTAGTCCAACCGTAAGCTAACTGGACTAAACTTTAGTCCAACCGTAAGGTAACTGGACTAAACTTTAGTCCAAGCGTAAGGTAACTGAACTAAACTTTAGTTCAACCGTAAGGTAACTGGACTAAACTTTAGTCCAAGCGTAAGGTAACTGAACTAAACTTTAGTTCAACCGTAAGGTAACTGGACTAAACTTTAGTACATGCGTAAGGTAACTGGACTAAACTTTAGTTCAACCGTAAGGTAACTGGACTAAACTTTAGTACATGCGTAAGGTAACTGGACTAAACTTCAGTTCAACCGTAAGGTAACTGGACTAAACTTCAGTTCAACCGTAAGGTAACTGGACTAGACTTTAGTCCATCCGTAAGGTAACTTTACTAAACTTTAGTCCAACCGTAAGGTAACTGGACTAAACTTTAGTCCAACCGTAAGGTAACTGGACTAAACTTTAGTCCAACCGTAAGGTAACTGGACTAAACTTTAGTTCAACCGTAAGGTAAGAGAAGTATGGCACCCCCCTGTGACACGCTTTGATATATGATACGCTGGGACTAAAGTTTAGTCCAGTTACGTTACGCTGGGACTAAAGTTTAGTTCAGTTACCTTACGGTTGGACTAAAGTTTTGTTCAGTTACCTTACGGTTGGACTAAAGTTTAGTTCAGTTACCTTACGGTTGGACTAAAGTTTAGTCCAGTTACCTTAGAGAAGTATGGCACCCCCCTGTGACAGATTTGCGTGGGCGTATGGTGAGTCATCGCCGCCGCCGGCGGGCGCGCCCGAGCTATGACGTCATCACCCAGGACCCGTTAGGCAATGGGGGGTGTTTTACAAAGTATATATTTTCATGTTAGGCTCCGCCCACTTTTTCTGTAAATTTTTTTAATGAATTTTTTTTTGCAATTTTTTTCCTTTTTTTTAGTACTTAAATTTTTTACACTTTTTTCGTTTTTTTTTGCAGGGCCTTTTCACTTTAATTTTAAAACATTTTTTTTTATTTTTCAAAGCAACAACTTTATCACCAAAAACTGAACTCTTGATGTAGACATAGACAAATTCGGCTGAGATGAGGAACGATCTCCTTTCTATAAAGAGAGAGAGAGAGAGAGAGAGAGAGAGAGAGAGAGAGAGAGAGAGAAATAGATACAGAGAGAGCGTTACATAGAGACACCGAGACATAGATACAAAGGGATAGAGATACAAGAAGACATATGGACAAAGATAATAAAAACACAGGGAAATAGAAACACAAAGATATAACGAAACAAAGACAGAATGAGACGAAAAACGCAAAGACACAAAAGAGGAATAGATGGACGGAGATACAGATAGAATGAAAGACACATTTACAGAGAACTTGAGAGACAGAAATAATACACACACAGAAATATAAAGAAACAGATTGATAACTAACAAGCTGAACGGAATGTCGGAGATAAATGAACACAGCGCTCGATTAGAACACGCGATGAGAAAAGTAAAATAGACACATTTATTTTGCATAGTCTCACCAAGTGCTTTCACAAAGCTTCTCAAGGTTCAAATAGGTCAAATTCCAATTTCAATAGAGCGAGAATGGGAGACAATTGGTACAACGGTTTGAGGGGAAACGGAATGAGATGGGTTTGAAATAGTAGATTCCATTATGTTCAATGATAATCATGTTTGTCATAGTGGGGTTGAGGGAGAAAATATGCAAATGGAAAAAAAGACAAAAAGAAACTAGGAATATAGATAAAAATGAATAAATAGAGCTGCTCGCCTTTTGGCACCGTGGGGGTAGTCTGGGTGGTGGTTGGCCGGTCGATCGATAGATGACTCATCTAGAAGCTTCTGGCGGCGGGCGGCAAAAAGGTCACAGAGACGCACAGGGGTGGTTACCACACGCAACACGGTTTTAGTAAACGAGGCAATTTCAGGAAAAGAGTGTGAAAAGATTTTTTTACAACAATGTAATTTCCCTAAAAGCGATTTTCACACATAAAAATGCAATTTTGTCTTTTATTTTTTGGATTTTTTTAAAAGTGTTGTCGTAATGTTTCAAATCAAAGGGGGAAAAATGAATATACTCCTCGTCAAATCTACTCCGGCTAATTTGGCCGCGTACACTGCCTGAGTATCCTATATTGCACGCTTTACCCTAGGTGCAACATCAAAACATTGGCACGTTGTTCAGAAGTAGTTTGGCGCGAACAATACTTTCTTTTTGCAAAGTATCACCAAATACAAGTTCGTATTTTTGCTAGTTGACAAAGATACTTTGTTTTTGAAAGTTCGAAAACCGTCTAACTATGTGAGGCCCCACGGTGATGGAAGGTTGCCGAATACGAATATCACAATCATGCAACTCGAAGTTTTGGGTTCAAACATGATCCGTGAAACACAAGATAAATGAATCGGCAAACATGGAAAGAAATGAAATTATTCTTAACGCTTTGAAATATGAACACTACTGGTAAATAAAAAGTTAGAAAATGGGGAAAGTAACTTGTTACTTGACAAAGACGCATATACTCACATAACCACTTAGTTTCACGCACGCACATCTCCTTGCTCCTTAGTAAGAAAAGAAACACTAGAGTTCTTATAAAATAATCAGACAAGATTTCACAGATTTGTATTCTTCGATTATGCAAAATCTTAGACGAAGAAGATCGTAAAAAAATCTACCATCGGGTAGATAACAATTTTCAAAATTTTGATCACGAGTATTTTATACACGAGAATCTTTGGTGAAATTAGACAGCATGGTGTACGACTCACTCTGTGGTTACGAGTGAGAAAAGTAATTATATCTCCGGTTTTTCTGTTGAACCCATATAATAAAACGTGTCTGAAGTGGATCAGAGGAGGTTCACGTGTTCTCGGGGCAATAGGGTGAGAGCGGCCGCTACGCGGCGTGAACATACGTATTTCTCGGTCGAAGGCCGACTAACTGAAGGCAGTCAAACTGCCTATGAGCGGCCGAAGGTCGCAGGCCAGCAGGGTGCGCCCGGTAGGTGCGCGTTTTCTCCTGGTCTAACAAAGATATACGTAGACACAGCCGCGGCACCCATACAAGATCGGCAATTGAAATGAACGGCATCACGTCGGTTACCGTAAATTGTGACATGCCAATTGACAATACGAAGAAAGACAGTTGATCGTCTAAGCGTGTTCGATGCACAACTAGGTGAGTTCGCGAAAAGTAATTGATAGAAGAAAATTCATAGATGTCTTAAAGTAACAAAAACGTGGTAGAGAGAGTACAACAAAAAACAGCAAAGAAAAAGTTTTAGGTAGTGTATAAAAAAGAATACGCAGGTTAAGAGGAAAGGTAAGCATGAAAACACATAAAATATAGAAAAGTCAATTTATGTAACTGACTATTAGGCAAGGACTTTAAACTTGATAGAAAAACCGCAAGCAATGAAAAAGCTATTTGTAGGAATATACAAAGCGTGCGAAAAAAAAGAAATTTGTAGAAAAAAATATAACATAAAGGAAATAAATATATGAAATGTGCGAAAATGCATCAGAAACAATGCTCACGAAAGAAAAATCACAAGTACGGTAGTTACCAAAAAAAAAATAATTACGAAGATAGAATAAGAATAAAGCAAGTGAGAATACAAAGAGCAGAAAAGATGTAAAAATCAGACAGTTGGAAGAAAATTACCTGAAAAGGAGATAGCGACACGAGATGAGAAAGTAAAAAACCCGTGTTTTTGTTTTGGGATTCTGGCACAGTGTCTTTTCACAAAGACTTTTCAATTTGAAAATAGGAAACACTAGCACACAGTCACACTCTTGTGGAAATATAACTCTCTGCCGCAAATTTTGTCGGTATCCAAGGGACTTACATACACACATGTACACACGCATACACACATTCACACACATACACATGCATAAACACACACACATAAACACACGCACACACACATCCAAGAATCCACGCATGCATACACATACACATAGAAACACACAAGCACACGCATACACGCACACATACATAAACACATAAACACATACGCACATACATACACAAATATATACACACACATTCACGAAGCACATCAAATGCAAATATTCTTGTAGCGGTGAACTTTCTGGGGGGTTTTGAGATTTATGTTTTTAGACTTTTTAGATTGTGTATAGTTTAATAAAAAAGTTTTTGTGTTTGAGACTTGTGAGACATGTTCAACAGATTTTTTACAAACTTTATTATGATAAAAAAACTACAACTACATTCCAAGGTCTGCCAGATTGGATATCAGTCCTCTATCCTCAATTTCTTGAATCTCTGCATCTGTTAGAATTCCTCGAGCCCTGGCAACAGTCCCTCTCCTGTTAGGGTGAAAGGCTGCTAGTAGTCGGACTTCACGGGCCTCCACAATTTCCCTGGGGACAGGGAGACTGTTGTTGAACTGTGGAATTTTGAGGCGAAGCTGAACCACTTCCGGGGTAAGGACAGAGCCATTTCTGTCTTTTACCATTACCGCATTTTCGTTCTCCACAATGTAGCCGTACCTATAACGAAGTGAAAATGTAAATGAAAAAGAGTGTAGGATTACCGATTGTTGACGTAGTCGTCATAGGCTACCGTACGTCCTTCACTATGCCGTGAGGGGAAAGAGTGAGTTTTCGCACTTGCCCTAAAATGGTAAGTCTACATATACACATATGGAATGTTTACTTACACAATTGCTTCAAGAGGCAAGCAAAGACTTGCCCCATTGAGGAGATTATGCGCAGACAGGAGCTGACCGTCGTGGGATCGGAGGAATCTAATTTCAAAATCGAAAAAATCGGTTGTTTTTTTTACCTCTCCAGCTGTTCAGCAATTTCCGGAGTCGGAATCGCGTTGCTGAAGAAGGAACTCAGCTTGAGGAGGGTAATCAGGGAGACATCAACTTCCTGAAGATTTTTTTTAGGATAAAGATACAAGAAAAAACTTCTGTATAAAGAACGTAGTGTAACCATATGAAAAAGAAAAACAAACTCACATCAGAACTTGGAGGGCGAGCATTTTCTCGAGCAGGAAACACAGCTAAGCTTGAAATCGTGTTTCGAATTTTGTTTGTAGTGCACGAGTTGCAGGTTTTACACGATTTAGACAGACAGGAAGACATTGTCAGAAAGGAAGAAATAGGTGACTTGTCTGTAGGGTAGACAGCAGGCAATCCGTAAGAGGGTATTAAAAGATCAAATGGAAATGTTTTACTTTAGAATTCATAATCAACAGAACGCTAAAGGGGCAGTTAAGGTTTTTATTTCATTTTCGTTCTGTTACCGTCGGCAATTATTCGTCTTAACTATGCTAAATTGTTTCGAACATTTTTCGTTTCCAGCGCTCTTTCAGCCAATTAATGAAATTTGGTTTGTAGACATGCCTTGAGAATGGCGTTTTTGACAACTTTATTTCTTGAAAGCTGTAAATTTTCTACCCAAAGTCATAATATATTTTCAAGATTAGCAATTTTTTCTCACTTAATTCAGCTAATGTCAAAAAACGCACATAAACGCGTATTCGTCTATCAGAAAATACAACACAAATGAGAGAAACAAAAAACTACTTGAATTTTCACCTTTCAGCTAGTCTGTAACATTTAGCTAGAAAACATGTGAAACAAAAAATAGAAATACAAGAACAGACAGAAGCAAATGGCCTGAATGTAACAAAGCAGTCGTTCTATTATATAAAACCCCTGGCTGGACAAAGATATACATTTTTCAAAAATAGAAGTAATAAGGAATCAATGGCATTTATTTAGCCAACAAAAAAGATACAGCAAAACCCCATATACTATTCGCCAAGTCTACTTACTTCGGTAAATTTGCCTGCTACCGGGTCTGAGAATTTTGCATTGCAAGCAAAAAAGAGTGTGCAGACAATTAAAAGATTGCGGCGGGACCAGATGTGCCTATATTCTGAGGAAAATCCCGTTTTCCTAGACTCGTTTTTGGGAACACACTGTACATAAAGACAACAATCCAGATTCAATCAGAGTAGCACATAGTCACACGAACAAAAATAAAAAAACAGTCAGGGACATGATTATTTAGCATAAACAAGGCAAGCACGACGAAAAACAAAACGTGCGTGTAGAGTAAATTTTTAAAAGCAGCCAAGTAGTACAAAGTGAAAAAAGTTAAATACACTTTGAGGAAGAGAAGAAGTAAGGGTGTTGAACAATAAGTAAGCTATCATATTCAGACTTGATCATTAAGAAAGCAAATTGAAAACGAAAACAAAACACATAAACCAAACAAGAGAAAATTTCAAACAGTTGGTTTTATGCTTACTTACTTACTGACAATTACTGATATTGAATCTTGGGGATTACCGTAATTTCTGTTTTTAAAGGGACCGTCAGGGACCTTTTCATTTCCATTTTCATCGGGTACGGACGAAAATTATACTAGTTATATATATACTAAATTATCTGGAACACTCCTCATTTTCCGTGTAATCTCGTTCCATTAGAATGCCAACTTCGAATCTAGACTGGCTTGTAAACATCGGGCTTGCAGGTGTTATGGCCATTCGCAGAAAATGCAGACCGTTGGACGGTTTTGGGCACTTTGAAGCCAGAAATCCCGAAAACGGAGAATTTTGGACCCTATGATGTATAGAGTTTTTGATTCGATGGTTTTCTTTATTTCACATGAGCAAAAGTTGCAAAAGGAGCAAACAGGAGAAAACAAAAACAGGGAGTTTTGCTTAAATCTGAGAGAAAAGTACACCTTGAGACTTAGGATGAAACACAAATTCAGCAACGATGTCTGGTTTCCTACCCTCTGTGTTTCTCAAATCACGCGCACAAGTTCTGACTAGATCCTTAAAGGATTGTACATTAGGTCCCGTAACGACTTGCAACTACTTGTCTTGGAAACTAGGCATAAATTAGCAAGTCGCTTGGGTATCCGCATGCTGGCGGAATCCCTTGGTCTTATTTTACTTGGCTTGACAGGGTTTTAAAATTTGGCTATTGCTAAGATAGCCATTAGTTGAGAACAGATTATGGTCCTGTTTTTAAATCACATTTAAACCCAGCTAATTTTTTTTTTCAACAAAAGTTCCTAAACTCTTAGCAACGGTTATTCAATAGAGTTTCTTTTCAAATGTGTGACACTCCGCTGCAATCATGGTCTTTCATTCTGTCGGCACGCTCCTCTAGTCGTGACATCTTTTCCACTGTGTACATAGGTTTTTCTCTTTTTTTTCTTTCTTACTCTCTCTTTTCTATTGTTAGAACAACAATTTGTTTAATACTTCCCATGTAATCGATGACAGAAATTAACGGTTATCTAGTTCACGGATCGCTGCAAAGAAAAGCACATCAAAAGCGTGGTGTATCGTTCTCTCGGGCAGCACATAACCAATCCGTGCCTGAAAAGTGGAAAATTTTATGCTATATATGCGGCTCACTTGGTATTGCGCAATGTGATCGGTGCATTTCTGGAGGTGATCCACTATTATCCATGAATATGATCTCTGGTACTGGAAAGTGTGAACTGTGATTTTTTTTTTAAAAAATTTTTAAACTTACCAACCACTGCACCTTGTACGCCAGCTTTCCGTTCGCTTCGTAACGATGGCCGGTTATTCTGCCCACAGGATACTCCTCACCCGGTACAATCCCGTGACCTCCACATGCTGGGCATCTATTGGCAATAAATGGACTTCTTTGGGGTGGAACACAATCAACGGACTCCTGAATATGGATACTCATCTACTCAGTGTAATTTTCTTACGTGATATTGGTCCAGCAAACGACTGCAGCTGAGGTTGTCGGCGGGTTCCCAGTTGTTCGACCAATCACCCTAGGAAGAGGAAAGTGATATAAATTTTGGCCGGAAAGTTATAGAAGTTTGAACAAATTAGCAGAACAAATTCATTGTTTTAATACCGACTAAAATTTTTTTGGTTTTTACAGGGAATTTTAATGAGGGGTAAATTTTATTCTAATTCCTTAACATAATTTTGTGAAAAAAATTAGCATAGATATTTTGCAAAATTGTGAAACACATACACTTAAAATGAGAAATGGAAAAAACATTGCTGTCCCTGAAAAGGGACTTTTAGGGGGCTGTACAACCCTGACTCAGATTAAAAAAAAGTTAGATGGTCAAAAAACTAAATTAACTTTATGCAAAAATTTTCCATTTTTTGATTTTTGGGTTAAAAAATCTTGAAAAACAATCGAGCATCACCCGGGGTTTATCCAGTCTGTCCAACATTCACAATGCTTTTTTTAAACCGCACAATTAACCACATTTCAGAATGAACCAAACGAAATGTTCCCTTTTCAAATCATTTCGTAATAAAAATTCTCGTACCTCCCACTGAATCAAATAATGGAGTTGACGTCTCACATACGTATGACCCAGTATTGCACGAACAGACCACTCCTGTTGCATTGAGAATCCTAAAACTCTAAAAGTTAAAATAAGATCAGGGTATAACTAGCGGTGATCTGTAGGAGACTTAAATGGCGACTATGTGGTACTTGAATAGCGCCCCCTTTTCGCTAAAAGGCTTTTGAATGCACCTTCTTTCTTACGCGTTTAAATAACCCTACGGGAGAAACTCATTTGAATAAGGTACGTGCCTGCGCTCTCCGCATCGGGCACGCTATTTTCTTTTCTCTTATCTGAAAAATAAACTTCGCATACTCTTTTTGTCTCTTGCTTTTACTCCTTTTTTTCTCAATAAGGAAAAAAGTTTCAATTTTTTCCTATCCCCCTTCTCGATCACCGATGTTTCTTCTAATCTTCAGCTTCAACCTGTTTATTATTTAGACTCATTGTAACTCAGGATGTCAGATCATTAAATCCACTAAACAATCGTCTGTTCAACTTAACAGTTGTTTTTTCCTTGTCTAATTTTGACCAAGGATTTTTAAGCAGCCCATTAGTTCCATTTGTTGTTGAGATACGTGTATTCTCACAACCAAAGTGCTATTCTGAATTTCTTGAGAAATTTTCTCTCTCATTTTAACATAATTGAGTGAAAACAAACACAGAAAAATCACAACACCAGTACACTTTTATTTGCTTTTTGTTTCGCTCATATAGTCCGAAATTGATTTCAGAAAATTGTGTACATCTGTTCTGTATTTTCCATTTCGTAGTCTCTGACGTATGATTAAATTTGCACTGTATAAAAGTAATTTTCACACCAAGACCTATTTTCCGTACCTCACAGTAAAAACACTTTTGAAAAAAAAAATAATTTCGAAAATTCTGTTCAACTTACGATTTAATACTAACTTTTAGTAAATTTTAGTAGTTAACCAGAAAGAAAAACTTTTAGTAGTTAATCTGGAAGAAAATGACGAGATGTATTTTACCTTTTTAAAGCTCTCTTTTTTCTGAGAGGCGAAGTTACGATTCACCCAACAAAGGCGTTTTCAAAAATATGACAGAGTAGGACACATCATTTAAGTGTTCAAGAAGTTTGTTAAAACAAAGCTGATGAAATTTTTTTTAACCAAAAAACTTACATCTGCTGGCAATCCTCCTTTTCTAGCAAAACTATAAGACCCTTCGGCTTTTTCATACGTTTTCTTCAGCGTATTATCTGATTTCCAAATCGAAAATCTTTACAAAAAAAAACAATAAAAGTAAATGGATGATTCTGTTTTCAGAAGCGGTCGTGTTTTCTCACTTTTTGTTAGAAAAAAATTTTAACAAATTTATTTTTAATTGTTTCTGTGTTTTTTGTTTCGTTTATACTCGTATAACAATTTCAAAAATGCAATATTTTCAGTTCTATGCGCTGGTAGAAAAATTTGATATAGTTTTTCCCTTAGTTGAAAAATTTGAAAAAGTTTTCTTCCCTGCTTTTACCAAGTTCCTTTTTTTTCTTTTTTGAAGTTTGCCCAAGTTAATCCACAAACGTTATTTGATTGGTAAAGTATATGAGTTTAGTTAAAGTTTAAAAAATTTGCAGAGAAAATTGTTCGAAATCTGTACGAAATTACAGCAATATTTTTCAGCTCATGATTTTTTCCAATGACAGCTTTAATTTTGTCTTTTTAAACCGAAAAAGGTAAAATACATCGTACAAGACTGATTTCTTCACAACGATTGTACAAATTACGGTTTGAACACGTAGAAAAAACAATTGAGGCATTTTTCCATTGTGGGATTATTTTTATCTGTTTGAAAAAAAAAATTTTCCTCAGTGAAAAAAACACCAGTTTGCAAAGAACATGTGTTGGGGAACAATTTTGTATAGTTATGACAGTTTACCATTGGAATCTGTTTTTGTTTGAGATATTTGGACCCAAATCAGGTCTCGACTGAGGATGTTTTGCATGGTGCTGCGCTAGCCTTTTCTGTTGTATACACTGTGAGATTATAATAAAAGTAGTAATTAATTCAAAATTTCGGACGTTTTTCACTGAGGAAATTTTTTTTTCAAACAGATAAAAATTATCCCACAATGAGAAAATGCCTCAATTGTTTGGTCCAACCGTAAGGTAACTGGACTAAACTTTAGTCCAACCGTAAGGTGACTGGACTAAACTTTAGTCCAAGCGTAAGGTAACTGGACTAAACTTTAGTCCAACCGTAAGGTAACTGGACTAAACTTTAGTTCAACCGTAAGGCAACTGGACTAAACTTTAGTCCAACCGTAAGGTAACTGGACTAAACTTTAGTCCAACCGTAAGGTAACTGGACTAAACTTTAGTCCAAGCGTAAGGTAACTGAACTAAACTTTAGTTCAACCGTAAGGTAACTGGACTAAACTTTAGTACATGCGTAAGGTAACTGGACTAAACTTTAGTCCAACCGTAAGGTAACTGGACTAAACTTTAGTCCAACCGTAAGGTAACTGGACTAAATTTAGTCCCAGCGTAAGGTAACTGAACTAAACTTTAGTTCAACCGTAAGGTAACTGGACTAAACTTTAGTCCAACCGTAAGGTAAGCGTAACGTAACTGGACTAAACTTTAGTCCCAGCGTAAGGTAACTGGACTAAACTTTAGTCCCAGCGTAATGTAACTGGACTAAACTTTAGTCCCAGCGTAAGGTAACTGGACTAAACTTTAGTCCAAGCGTAAGGTAACTGAACTAAACTTTAGTTCAACCGTAAGGTAACTGAACTAAACTTTAGTCCCAGCGTAAGGTAACTGAACTAAACTTTAGTTCACCCGTAAGGTAACTGGACTAAACTTTAGTATATGCGTAAGGTAACTGGACTAAACTTTAGTCCAACCGTAAGGTAACTGGACTAAACTTTAGTCCAACCGTAAGGTGACTGGACTAAACTTTAGTCCAAGCGTAAGGTAACTGGACTAAACTTTAGTCCAACCGTAAGGTAACTGGACTAAACTTTAGTTCAACCGTAAGGTAAGCGTAACGTAACTGGACTAAACTTTAGTCCCAGCGTAAGGTAACTGGACTAAACTTTAGTCCCAGCGTAATGTAACTGGACTAAACTTTAGTCCCAGCGTAAGGTAACTGGACTAAACTTTAGTCCAAGCGTAAGGTAACTGGACTAAACTTTAGTATATGCGTAAGGTAACTGGACTAAACTTTAGTTCAACCGTAAGGTAACTGGACTAAACTTTAGTATATGCGTAAGGTAACTGGACTAAACTTTAGTCCAACCGTAAGGTAACTGGACTAAACTTTAGTCCAACCGTAAGGTGACTGGACTAAACTTTAGTATAAGCGTAAGGTAACTGGACTAAACTTTAGTCCAAGCGTAAGGTAACTGAACTAAACTTTAGTTCAACCGTAAGGTAACTGGACTAAACTTTAGTTCAACCGTAAGGTAAATGGACTAAACTTTAGTCCAACCGTAAGGTAACTGGACTAAACTTTAGTCCAACCGTAAGGTAACTGGACTAAACTTTAGTCCAAGCGTAAGGTAACTGAACTAAACTTTAGTTCAACCGTAAGGTAACTGGACTAAACTTTAGTACATGCGTAAGGTAACTGGACGAAACTTTAGTCCAACCGTAAGGTAAATGGACTAAACTTTAGTCCAACCGTAAGGTAACTGGACTAAACTTTAGTCCAACCGTAAGGTAACTGGACTAAACTTTAGTCCAAGCGTAAGGTAACTGAACTAAACTTTAGTTCAACCGTAAGGTAACTGGACTAAACTTTAGTACATGCGTAAGGTAACTGGACTAAACTTTAGTCCAACCGTAAGGTAAATGGACTAAACTTTAGTCCAACCGTAAGGTAACTGGACTAAACTTTAGTCCAAGCGTTAGGTAACTGAACTAAACTTTAGTTCAACCGTAAAGTAACTGGACTAAACTTTAGTCCAAGCGTAAGGTAACTGAACTATACTTTAGTTCAACCGTAAGGTAACTGGACTAAACTTTAGTCCAACCGTAAGGTAACTGGACTAAATTTAGTCCAAGCGTAAGGTAACTGAACTAAACTTTAGTTCAACCGTAAGGTAACTGGACTAAACTTTAGTCCCAGCGTAAGGTAACTGGACTAAACTTTAGTCCCAGCGTAAGGTAACTGGACTAAATTTAGTCCAAGCGTAAGGTAACTGAACTAAACTTTAGTTCAACCGTAACGTAACTGGACTAAACTTTAGTCCCAGCGTAAGGTAACTGGACTAAACTTTAGTCCCAGCGTAAGGTAACTGGACTAAACTTTAGTCCAAGCGTAAGGTAACTGAACTAAACTTTAGTTCAACCGTAAGGTAACTGAACTAAACTTTAGTTCAACCGTAAGGTAACTGGACTAAACTTTAGTATATGCGTAAGGTAACTGGACTAAACTTTAGTCCAACCGTGAGGTAACTGGACTAAACTTTAGTCCAACCGTAAGGTAACTGGACTAAACTTTAGTCCAAGCGTAAGGTAACTGAACTAAACTTTAGTTCCACCGTAAGGTAACTGGACTAAACTTTAGTCCAAGCGTAAGGTAACTGGACTAAACTTTAGTCCCACCGTAAGGTAACTGGACTAAATTTAGTCCAAGCGTAAGGTAACTGAACTAAACTTTAGTTCAACCGTAAGGTAACTGGACTAAACTTTAGTCCCAGCGTAAGGTAACTGGACTAAACTTTAGTCCCAGCGTAAGGTAACTGGACTAAATTTAGTCCAAGCGTAAGGTAACTGAACTAAACTTTAGTTCAACCGTAACGTAACTGGACTAAACTTTAGTCCCAGCGTAAGGTAACTGGACTAAACTTTAGTCCCAGCGTAAGGTAACTGGACTAAACTTTAGTCCAAGCGTAAGGTAACTGAACTAAACTTTAGTTCAACCGTAAGGTAACTGAACTAAACTTTAGTTCAACCGTAAGGTAACTGGACTAAACTTTAGTATATGCGTAAGGTAACTGGACTAAACTTTAGTCCAACCGTGAGGTAACTGGACTAAACTTTAGTCCAACCGTAAGGTAACTGGACTAAACTTTAGTCCAAGCGTAAGGTAACTGAACTAAACTTTAGTTCCACCGTAAGGTAACTGGACTAAACTTTAGTCCAAGCGTAAGGTAACTGGACTAAACTTTAGTCCCAGCGTAAGGTAACTGGACTAAACTTTAGTCCCAGCGTAAGGTAACTGGACTAAACTTTAGTCCCAGCGTAAGGTAACTGGACTAAACTTTAGTCCCAGCGTAATGTAACTGGACTAAACTTTAGTCCCAGCGTAAGGTAACTGAACTAAACTTTAGTTCAACCGTAAGGTAACTGAACTAAACTTTAGTTCAACCGTAAGGTAACTGAACTAAACTTTAGTCCCAGCGTAAGGTAACTGAACTAAACTTTAGTTCAACCGTAAGGTAACTGGACTAAACTTTAGTCCAACCGTAAGGTAACTGGACTAAACTTTAGTCCAAGCGTAAGGTAACTGAACTAAACTTTAGTTCAACCGTAAGGTAACTGGACTAAACTTTAGTCCAAGCGTAAGGTAACTGAACTAAACTTTAGTTCAACCGTAAGGTAACTGGACTAAACTTTAGTACATGCGTAAGGTAACTGGACTAAACTTTAGTACATGCGTAAGGTAACTGGACTAAACTTTAGTTCAACCGTAAGGTAACTGGACTAAACTTTAGTCCAACCGTAAGGTAACTGGACTAAACTTTAGTCCAAGCGTAAGGTAACTGAACTAAACTTTAGTTCAACCGTAAGGTAACTGGACTAAACTTTAGTCCAAGCGTAAGGTAACTGAACTAAACTTTAGTTCAACCGTAAGGTAACTGGACTAAACTTTAGTACATGCGTAAGGTAACTGGACTAAACTTTAGTACATGCGTAAGGTAACTGGACTAAACTTTAGTCCAACCGTAAGGTAACTGGACTAAACTTTAGTCCAACCGTAAGGTAACTGGACTAAACTTTAGTACATGCGTAAGGTAACTGGACTGAACTTTAGTTCAACCGTAAGGTAACTGGACTAAACTTTAGTCCAACCGTAAGGTAACTGGACTAAACTTTAGTCCAAGCGTAAGGTAACTGAACTAAACTTTAGTTCAACCGTAAGGTAACTGGACTAAACTTTAGTCCAACCGTAAGGTAACTGGACTAAACTTTAGTCCCAGCGTAACGTAACTGGACTAAACTTTAGTCCCAGCGTAATGTAACTGGACTAAACTTTAGTCCCAGCGTAAGGTAACTGGACTAAACTTTAGTCCCAGCGTAAGGTAACTGGAATAAACTTTAGTCCCAGCGTAATGTAACTGGACTAAACTTTAGTCCCAGCGTAAGGTAACTGGACTAAACTTTAGTCCAAGCGTAAGGTAACTGAACTAAACTTTAGTCCCAGCGTAAGGTAACTGAACTAAACTTTAGTTCAACCGTAAGGTAACTGGACTAAACTTTAGTCCAAGCGTAAGGTAACTGAACTAAATTTTAGTTCAACCGTAAGGTAACTGGACTAAACTTTAGTCCCAGCGTAAGGTAACTGGACTAAACTTTAGTCCCAGCGTAAGGTAACTGGACTAAACTTTAGTCCCAGCGTAAGGTTACTGGACTAAACTTTAGTCCCAGCGTAATGTAACTGGACTAAACTTTAGTCCCAGCGTAAGGTAACTGGACTAAACTTTAGTCCAAGCGTAAGGTAACTGAACTAAACTTTAGTCCCAGCGTAAGGTAACTGAACTAAACTTTAGTCCCAGCGTAAGGTAACTGAACTAAACTTTAGTCCCAGCGTAAGGTAACTGAACTAAACTTTAGTCCAACCGTAAGGTAACTGGACTAAACTTTAGTCCAAGCGTAAGGTAACTGAACTAAACTTTAGTCCAAGCGTAAGGTAACTGAACTAAACTTTAGTTCAACCGTAAGGTAACTGGACTAAACTTTAGTACATGCGTAAGGTAACTGGACTAAACTTTAGTACATGCGTAAGGTAACTGGACTAAACTTTAGTCCAACCGTAAGGTAACTGGACTAAACTTTAGTCCAACCGTAAGGTAACTGGACTAAACTTTAGTACATGCGTAAGGTAACTGGACTGAACTTTAGTTCAACCGTAAGGTAACTGGACTAAACTTTAGTCCAACCGTAAGGTAACTGGACTAAACTTTAGTCCAACTGTAAGGTAACTGGACTAAACTTTAGTCCCAGCGTAACGTAACTGGACTAAACTTTAGTCCCAGCGTAATGTAACTGGACTAAACTTTAGTCCCAGCGTAAGGTAACTGGACTAAACTTTAGTCCCAGCGTAATGTAACTGGACTAAACTTTAGTCCCAGCGTAAGGTAACTGGACTAAACTTTAGTCCCAGCGTAAGGTAACTGGACTAAACTTTAGTCCCAGCGTAAGGTAACTGGACTAAACTTTAGTCCCAGCGTAATGTATCTGGACTAAACTTTAGTCCCAGCGTAAGGTAACTGGACTAAACTTTAGTCCAAGCGTAAGGTAACTGAACTAAACTTTAGTCCCAGCGAAGGTAACTGAACTAAACTTTAGTTCAACCGTAAGGTAACTGGACTAAACTTTAGTCCAAGCGTAAGGTAACTGAACTAAATTTTAGTTCAACCGTAAGGTAACTGGACTAAACTTTAGTCCCAGCGTAAGGTAACTGGACTAAACTTTAGTCCCAGCGTAAGGTAACTGGACTAAACTTTAGTCCCAGCGTAAGGTAACTGGACTAAACTTTAGTCCCAGCGTAATGTAACTGGACTAAACTTTAGTCCCAGCGTAAGGTAACTGGACTAAACTTTAGTCCAAGCGTAAGGTAACTGAACTAAACTTTAGTTCAATCGTAAGGTAACTGGACTAAACTTTAGTCCAAGCGTAAGGTAACTGAACTAAAATTTAGTTCAACCGTAAGGTAACTGGACTAAACTTTAGTCCCAGCGTAAGGTAACTGGACTAAACTTTAGTCCCAGCGTAAGGTAACTGGACTAAACTTTAGTCCCAGCGTAAGGTAACTGGACTAAACTTTAGTCCCAGCGTAATGTAACTGGACTAAACTTTAGTCCCAGCGTAAGGTAACTGGACTAAACTTTAGTCCCAGCGTAAGGTAACTGGACTAAACTTTAGTCCCAGCGTAAGGTAACTGGACTAAACTTTAGTCCCAGCGTAATGTATCTGGACTAAACTTTAGTCCCAGCGTAAGGTAACTGGACTAAACTTTAGTCCAAGCGTAAGGTAACTGAACTAAACTTTAGTCCCAGCGAAGGTAACTGAACTAAACTTTAGTTCAACCGTAAGGTAACTGGACTAAACTTTAGTCCAAGCGTAAGGTAACTGAACTAAATTTTAGTTCAACCGTAAGGTAACTGGACTAAACTTTAGTCCCAGCGTAAGGTAACTGGACTAAACTTTAGTCCCAGCGTAAGGTAACTGGACTAAACTTTAGTCCCAGCGTAAGGTAACTGGACTAAACTTTAGTCCAAGCGTAAGGTAACTGAACTAAACTTTAGTCCCAGCGAAGGTAACTGAACTAAACTTTAGTTCAACCGTAAGGTAACTGGACTAAACTTTAGTCCAAGCGTAAGGTAACTGAACTAAATTTTAGTTCAACCGTAAGGTAACTGGACTAAACTTTAGTCCCAGCGTAAGGTAACTGGACTAAACTTTAGTCCCAGCGTAAGGTAACTGGACTAAATTTTAGTTCAACCGTAAGGTAACTGGACTAAACTTTAGTCCCAGCGTAAGGTAACTGGACTAAACTTTAGTCCCAGCGTAATGTAACTGGACTAAACTTTAGTCCCAGCGTAAGGTAACTGGACTAAACTTTAGTCCAAGCGTAAGGTAACTGAACTAAACTTTAGTCCCAGCGAAGGTAACTGAACTAAACTTTAGTTCAACCGTAAGGTAACTGGACTAAACTTTAGTCCAAGCGTAAGGTAACTGAACTAAATTTTAGTTCAACCGTAAGGTAACTGGACTAAACTTTAGTCCCAGCGTAAGGTAACTGGACTAAACTTTAGTCCCAGCGTAAGGTAACTGGACTAAACTTTAGTCCCAGCGTAAGGTAACTGGACTAAACTTTAGTCCCAGCGTAATGTAACTGGACTAAACTTTAGTCCCAGCGTAAGGTAACTGGACTAAACTTTAGTCCAAGCGTAAGGTAACTGAACTAAACTTTAGTTCAATCGTAAGGTAACTGGACTAAACTTTAGTCCAAGCGTAAGGTAACTGAACTAAAATTTAGTTCAACCGTAAGGTAACTGGACTAAACTTTAGTCCCAGCGTAAGGTAACTGGACTAAACTTTAGTCCCAGCGTAAGGTAACTGGACTAAACTTTAGTCCCAGCGTAAGGTAACTGGACTAAACTTTAGTCCCAGCGTAATGTAACTGGACTAAACTTTAGTCCCAGCGTAAGGTAACTGGACTAAACTTTAGTCCCAGCGTAAGGTAACTGGACTAAACTTTAGTCCCAGCGTAAGGTAACTGGACTAAACTTTAGTCCCAGCGTAATGTATCTGGACTAAACTTTAGTCCCAGCGTAAGGTAACTGGACTAAACTTTAGTCCAAGCGTAAGGTAACTGAACTAAACTTTAGTCCCAGCGAAGGTAACTGAACTAAACTTTAGTTCAACCGTAAGGTAACTGGACTAAACTTTAGTCCAAGCGTAAGGTAACTGAACTAAATTTTAGTTCAACCGTAAGGTAACTGGACTAAACTTTAGTCCCAGCGTAAGGTAACTGGACTAAACTTTAGTCCCAGCGTAAGGTAACTGGACTAAACTTTAGTCCCAGCGTAAGGTAACTGGACTAAACTTTAGTCCCAGCGTAATGTAACTGGACTAAACTTTAGTCCCAGCGTAAGGTAACTGGACTAAACTTTAGTCCAAGCGTAAGGTAACTGAACTAAACTTTAGTTCAATCGTAAGGTAACTGGACTAAACTTTAGTCCAAGCGTAAGGTAACTGAACTAAAATTTAGTTCAACCGTAAGGTAACTGGACTAAACTTTAGTCCCAGCGTAAGGTAACTGGACTAAACTTTAGTCCCAGCGTAAGGTAACTGGACTAAACTTTAGTCCCAGCGTAAGGTAACTGGACTAAACTTTAGTCCCAGCGTAATGTAACTGGACTAAACTTTAGTCCCAGCGTAAGGTAACTGGACTAAACTTTAGTCCAAGCGTAAGGTAACTGAACTAAACTTTAGTTCAATCGTAAGGTAACTGGACTAAACTTTAGTCCAAGCGTAAGGTAACTGAACTAAAATTTAGTTCAACCGTAAGGTAACTGGACTAAACTTTAGTCCCAGCGTAAGGTAACTGGACTAAACTTTAGTCCCAGCGTAAGGTAACTGGACTAAACTTTAGTCCCAGCGTAAGGTAACTGGACTAAACTTTAGTCCCAGCGTAATGTAACTGGACTAAACTTTAGTCCCAGCGTAAGGTAACTGGACTAAACTTTAGTCCAAGCGTAAGGTAACTGAACTAAACTTTAGTTCAACCGTAAGGTAACTGAACTAAACTTTAGTCCCAGCGTAAGGTAACTGAACTAAACTTTAGTTCAACCGTAAGGTAACTGGACTAAACTTTAGTCCAAGCGTAAGGTAACTGAACTAAATTTTAGTTCAACCGTAAGGTAACTGGACTAAACTTTAGTCCCAGCGTAAGGTAACTGGACTAAACTTTAGTCCCAGCGTAAGGTAACTGGACTAAACTTTAGTCCCAGCGTAAGGTTACTGGACTAAACTTTAGTCCCAGCGTAATGTAACTGGACTAAACTTTAGTCCCAGCGTAAGGTAACTGGACTAAACTTTAGTCCAAGCGTAAGGTAACTGAACTAAACTTTAGTCCCAGCGTAAGGTAACTGAACTAAACTTTAGTCCCAGCGTAAGGTAACTGAACTAAACTTTAGTTCAACCGTAAGGTAACTGGACTAAACTTTAGTCCAACCGTAAGGTAACTGGACTAAACTTTAGTCCCAGCGTAAGGTAACTGGAC
The DNA here is from genome assembly GCA_964057215.1 of Oscheius myriophilus. Classification (NCBI taxonomy): domain Eukaryota; kingdom Metazoa; phylum Nematoda; class Chromadorea; order Rhabditida; family Rhabditidae; genus Oscheius; species Oscheius myriophilus. The sequence continues at coordinate 31,666,376 of OZ059907.1, read as the reverse complement.
TAAACTTTAGTCCAAGCGTAAGGTAACTGAACTAAACTTTAGTCCCAGCGTAAGGTAACTGAACTAAACTTTAGTTCAACCGTAAGGTAACTGGACTAAACTTTAGTCCAAGCGTAAGGTAACTGAACTAAATTTTAGTTCAACCGTAAGGTAACTGGACTAAACTTTAGTCCCAGCGTAAGGTAACTGGACTAAACTTTAGTCCCAGCGTAAGGTAACTGGACTAAACTTTAGTCCCAGCGTAAGGTTACTGGACTAAACTTTAGTCCCAGCGTAATGTAACTGGACTAAACTTTAGTCCCAGCGTAAGGTAACTGGACTAAACTTTAGTCCAAGCGTAAGGTAACTGAACTAAACTTTAGTCCCAGCGTAAGGTAACTGAACTAAACTTTAGTCCCAGCGTAAGGTAACTGAACTAAACTTTAGTTCAACCGTAAGGTAACTGGACTAAACTTTAGTCCAACCGTAAGGTAACTGGACTAAACTTTAGTCCAAGCGTAAGGTAACTGAACTAAACTTTAGTTCAACCGTAAGGTAACTGGACTAAACTTTAGTCCAAGCGTAAGGTAACTGAACTAAACTTTAGTTCAACCGTAAGGTAACTGGACTAAACTTTAGTACATGCGTAAGGTAACTGGACTAAACTTTAGTACATGCGTAAGGTAACTGGACTAAACTTTAGTCCAACCGTAAGGTAACTGGACTAAACTTTAGTCCAACCGTAAGGTAACTGGACTAAACTTTAGTACATGCGTAAGGTAACTGGACTGAACTTTAGTTCAACCGTAAGGTAACTGGACTAAACTTTAGTCCAACCGTAAGGTAACTGGACAAAACTTTAGTCCAACCGTAAGGTAACTGGACTAAACTTTAGTCCCAGCGTAACGTAACTGGACTAAACTTTAGTCCCAGCGTAATGTAACTGGACTAAACTTTAGTCCCAGCGTAAGGTAACTGGACTAAACTTTAGTCCCAGCGTAATGTAACTGGACTAAACTTTAGTCCCAGCGTAAGGTAACTGGACTAAACTTTAGTCCCAGCGTAAGGTAACTGGACTAAACTTTAGTCCCAGCGTAAGGTAACTGGACTAAACTTTAGTCCCAGCGTAATGTAACTGGACTAAACTTTAGTCCCAGCGTAAGGTAACTGGACTAAACTTTCGTCCAAGCGTAAGGTAACTGAACTAAACTTTAGTCCCAGCGAAGGTAACTGAACTAAACTTTAGTTCAACCGTAAGGTAACTGGACTAAACTTTAGTCCAAGCGTAAGGTAACTGAACTAAATTTTAGTTCAACCGTAAGGTAACTGGACTAAACTTTAGTCCCAGCGTAAGGTAACTGGACTAAACTTTAGTCCCAGCGTAAGGTAACTGGACTAAACTTTAGTCCAAGCGTAAGGTAACTGAACTAAACTTTAGTCCCAGCGTAAGGTAACTGAACTAAACTTTAGTCCCAGCGTAAGGTAACTGAACTAAACTTTAGTTCAACCGTAAGGTAACTGGACTAAACTTTAGTCCAACCGTAAGGTAACTGGACTAAACTTTAGTCCAAGCGTAAGGTAACTGAACTAAACTTTAGTTCAACCGTAAGGTAACTGGACTAAACTTTAGTCCAAGCGTAAGGTAACTGAACTAAACTTTAGTTCAACCGTAAGGTAACTGGACTAAACTTTAGTACATGCGTAAGGTAACTGGACTAAACTTTAGTACATGCGTAAGGTAACTGGACTAAACTTTAGTCCAACCGTAAGGTAACTGGACTAAACTTTAGTCCAACCGTAAGGTAACTGGACTAAACTTTAGTACATGCGTAAGGTAACTGGACTGAACTTTAGTTCAACCGTAAGGTAACTGGACTAAACTTTAGTCCAACCGTAAGGTAACTGGACAAAACTTTAGTCCAACCGTAAGGTAACTGGACTAAACTTTAGTCCCAGCGTAACGTAACTGGACTAAACTTTAGTCCCAGCGTAATGTAACTGGACTAAACTTTAGTCCCAGCGTAAGGTAACTGGACTAAACTTTAGTCCCAGCGTAATGTAACTGGACTAAACTTTAGTCCCAGCGTAAGGTAACTGGACTAAACTTTAGTCCCAGCGTAAGGTAACTGGACTAAACTTTAGTCCCAGCGTAAGGTAACTGGACTAAACTTTAGTCCCAGCGTAATGTAACTGGACTAAACTTTAGTCCCAGCGTAAGGTAACTGGACTAAACTTTCGTCCAAGCGTAAGGTAACTGAACTAAACTTTAGTCCCAGCGAAGGTAACTGAACTAAACTTTAGTTCAACCGTAAGGTAACTGGACTAAACTTTAGTCCAAGCGTAAGGTAACTGAACTAAATTTTAGTTCAACCGTAAGGTAACTGGACTAAACTTTAGTCCCAGCGTAAGGTAACTGGACTAAACTTTAGTCCCAGCGTAAGGTAACTGGACTAAACTTTAGTCCCAGCGTAAGGTAACTGGACTAAACTTTAGTCCCAGCGTAATGTAACTGGACTAAACTTTAGTCCCAGCGTAAGGTAACTGGACTAAACTTTAGTCCAAGCGTAAGGTAACTGAACTAAACTTTAGTTCAACCGTAAGGTAACTGAACTAAACTTTAGTTCAATCGTAAGGTAACTGGACTAAACTTTAGTCCAAGCGTAAGGTAACTGAACTAAAATTTAGTTCAACCGTAAGGTAACTGGACTAAACTTTAGTCCCAGCGTAAGGTAACTGGACTAAACTTTAGTCCCAGCGTAAGGTAACTGGACTAAACTTTAGTCCCAGCGTAAGGTAACTGGACTAAACTTTAGTCCCAGCGTAATGTAACTGGACTAAACTTTAGTCCCAGCGTAAGGTAACTGGACTAAACTTTAGTCCAAGCGTAAGGTAACTGAACTAAACTTTAGTTCAACCGTAAGGTAACTGAACTAAACTTTAGTCCCAGCGTAAGGTAACTGAACTAAACTTTAGTTCAACCGTAAGGTAACTGGACTAAACTTTAGTCCAACCGTAAGGTAACTGGACTAAACTTTAGTCCAAGCGTAAGGTAACTGAACTAAACTTTAGTTCAACCGTAAGGTAACTGGACTAAACTTTAGTCCAAGCGTAAGGTAACTGAACTAAACTTTAGTTCAACCGTAAGGTAACTGGACTAAACTTTAGTACATGCGTAAGGTAACTGGACTAAACTTTAGTACATGCGTAAGGTAACTGGACTAAACTTTAGTCCAACCGTAAGGTAACTGGACTAAACTTTAGTCCAACCGTAAGGTAACTGGACTAAACTTTAGTACATGCGTAAGGTAACTGAACTAAATTTTAGTTCAACCGTAAGGTAACTGGACTAAACTTTAGTCCCAGCGTAAGGTAACTGGACTAAACTTTAGTCCCAGCGTAAGGTAACTGGACTAAACTTTAGTCCCAGCGTAAGGTAACTGGACTAAACTTTAGTCCCAGCGTAATGTAACTGGACTAAACTTTAGTCCCAGCGTAAGGTAACTGGACTAAACTTTAGTCCAAGCGTAAGGTAACTGAACTAAACTTTAGTTCAACCGTAAGGTAACTGAACTAAACTTTAGTTCAATCGTAAGGTAACTGGACTAAACTTTAGTCCAAGCGTAAGGTAACTGAACTAAAATTTAGTTCAACCGTAAGGTAACTGGACTAAACTTTAGTCCCAGCGTAAGGTAACTGGACTAAACTTTAGTCCCAGCGTAAGGTAACTGGACTAAACTTTAGTCCCAGCGTAAGGTAACTGGACTAAACTTTAGTCCCAGCGTAATGTAACTGGACTAAACTTTAGTCCCAGCGTAAGGTAACTGGACTAAACTTTAGTCCAAGCGTAAGGTAACTGAACTAAACTTTAGTTCAACCGTAAGGTAACTGAACTAAACTTTAGTCCCAGCGTAAGGTAACTGAACTAAACTTTAGTTCAACCGTAAGGTAACTGGACTAAACTTTAGTCCAACCGTAAGGTAACTGGACTAAACTTTAGTCCAAGCGTAAGGTAACTGAACTAAACTTTAGTTCAACCGTAAGGTAACTGGACTAAACTTTAGTCCAAGCGTAAGGTAACTGAACTAAACTTTAGTTCAACCGTAAGGTAACTGGACTAAACTTTAGTACATGCGTAAGGTAACTGGACTAAACTTTAGTACATGCGTAAGGTAACTGGACTAAACTTTAGTCCAACCGTAAGGTAACTGGACTAAACTTTAGTCCAACCGTAAGGTAACTGGACTAAACTTTAGTACATGCGTAAGGTAACTGGACTGAACTTTAGTTCAACCGTAAGGTAACTGGACTAAACTTTAGTCCAACCGTAAGGTAACTGGACTAAACTTTAGTCCAACCATAAGGTAACTGGACTAAACTTTAGTCCCAGCGTAAGATAACTGGACTAAACTTTAGTCCCAGCGTAAGGTAACTGGACTAAACTATAGTCCCAGCGTAATGTAACTGGACTAAACTTTAGTCCCAGCGTAATGTAACTGGACTAAACTTTAGTCCCAGCGTAAGGTAACTGGACTAAACTTTAGTCCCAGCGTAATGTAACTGGACTAAACTTTAGTCCCAGCGTAAGGTAACTGGACTAAACTTTAGTCCAACCGTAAGGTAACTGGACTAAACTTTAGTCCCAGCGTAACGTAACTGGACTAAACTTTAGTCCCAGCGTAATGTAACTGGACTAAACTTTAGTCCCAACGTAAGGTAACTGGACTAAACTTTAGTCCCAGCGTAATGTAACTGGACTAAACTTTAGTCCCAGCGTAAGGTAACTGGACTAAACTTTAGTCCAACCGTAAGGTAACTGGACTAAACTTTAGTCCCAGCGTAACGTAACTGGACTAAACTTTAGTCCCAGCGTAATGTAACTGGACTAAACTTTAGTCCCAGCGTAAGGTAACTGGACTAAACTTTAGTCCCAGCGTAATGTAACTGGACTAAACTTTAGTCCCAGCGTAAGGTAACTGGACTAAACTTTAGTCCCAGCGTAAGGTAACTGGACTAAACTTTAGTCCCAGCGTAAGGTAACTGGACTAAACTTTAGTCCCAGCGTAATGTAACTGGACTAAACTTAAGTCCCAGCGTAAGGTAACTGGACTAAACTTTAGTTCAACCGTAAGGTAACTGAACTAAACTTTAGTCCCAGCGTAAGGTAACTGAACTAAACTTTAGTTCAACCGTAAGGTAACTGGACTAAACTTTAGTCCAAGCGTAAGGTAACTGAACTAAATTTTAGTTCAACCGTAAGGTAACTGGACTAAACTTTAGTCCCAGCGTAAGGTAACTGGACTAAACTTTAGTCCCAGCGTAAGGTAACTGGACTAAACTTTAGTCCCAGCGTAAGGTAACTGGACTAAACTTTAGTCCCAGCGTAATGTAACTGGACTAAACTTTAGTCCCAGCGTAAGGTAACTGGACTAAACTTTAGTCCAAGCGTAAGGTAACTGAACTAAACTTTAGTTCAACCGTAAGGTAACTGAACTAAACTTTAGTCCCAGCGTAAGGTAACTGAACTAAACTTTAGTTCAACCGTAAGGTAACTGGACTAAACTTTAGTCCAACCGTAAGGTAACTGGACTAAACTTTAGTCCAAGCGTAAGGTAACTGAACTAAACTTTAGTTCAACCGTAAGGTAACTGGACTAAACTTTAGTCCAAGCGTAAGGTAACTGAACTAAACTTTAGTTCAACCGTAAGGTAACTGGACTAAACTTTAGTACATGCGTAAGGTAACTGGACTAAACTTTAGTACATGTGTAAGGTAACTGGACTAAACTTTAGTCCAACCGTAAGGTAACTGGACTAAACTTTAGTCCAACCGTAAGGTAACTGGACTAAACTTTAGTACATGCGTAAGGTAACTGGACTGAACTTTAGTTCAACCGTAAGGTAACTGGACTAAACTTTAGTCCAACCGTAAGGTAACTGGACTAAACTTTAGTCCAAGCGTAAGGTAACTGAACTAAACTTTAGTTCAACCGTAAGGTAACTGGACTAAACTTTAGTCCAACCGTAAGGTAACTGGACTAAACTTTAGTCCCAGCGTAACGTAACTGGACTAAACTTTAGTCCCAGCGTAATGTAACTGGACTAAACTTTAGTCCCAGCGTAAGGTAACTGGACTAAACTTTAGTCCCAGCGTAATGTAACTGGACTAAACTTTAGTCCCAGCGTAAGGTAACTGGACTAAACTTTAGTCCCAGCGTAAGGTAACTGGACTAAACTTTAGTCCCAGCGTAAGGTAACTGGACTAAACTTTAGTCCCAGCGTAATGTAACTGGACTAAACTTTAGTCCCAGCGTAAGGTAACTGGACTAAACTTTAGTCCAAGCGTAAGGTAACTGAACTAAACTTTAGTTCAACCGTAAGGTAACTGGACTAAACTTTAGTCCAACCGTAAGGTAACTGGACTAAACTTTAGTCCAAGCGTAAGGTAACTGAACTAAACTTTAGTCCAACCGTAAGGTAACTGGACTAAACTTTAGTCCAACCGTAAGGTAACTGGACTAAACTTTAGTACATGCGTAAGGTAACTGGACTAAATTTTAGTCCCAGCGTAAGGTAACTGGACTAAACTTTAGTCTAACCGTAAGGTAACTGGACTAAACTTTAGTCCAACCGTAAGGTAACTGGACTAAACTTTAGTCCCAGCGTAATGTAACTGGACTAAACTTTAGTCCCAGCGTAAGGTAACTGGACTAAACTTTAGTCCCAGCGTAAGGTAACTGGACTAAACTTTAGTCCCAGCGTAAGGTAACTGGACTAAACTTTAGTCCAAGCGTAAGGTAACTGAACTAAACTTTAGTCCCAGCGAAGGTAACTGAACTAAACTTTAGTTCAACCGTAAGGTAACTGGACTAAACTTTAGTCCAAGCGTAAGGTAACTGAACTAAATTTTAGTTCAACCGTAAGGTAACTGGACTAAACTTAAGTCCCAGCGTAAGGTAACTGGACTAAACTTTAGTTCAACCGTAAGGTAACTGAACTAAACTTTAGTCCCAGCGTAAGGTAACTGAACTAAACTTTAGTTCAACCGTAAGGTAACTGGACTAAACTTTAGTCCAAGCGTAAGGTAACTGAACTAAATTTTAGTTCAACCGTAAGGTAACTGGACTAAACTTTAGTCCCAGCGTAAGGTAACTGGACTAAACTTTAGTCCCAGCGTAAGGTAACTGGACTAAACTTTAGTCCCAGCGTAAGGTAACTGGACTAAACTTTAGTCCCAGCGTAATGTAACTGGACTAAACTTTAGTCCCAGCGTAAGGTAACTGGACTAAACTTTAGTCCAAGCGTAAGGTAACTGAACTAAACTTTAGTTCAACCGTAAGGTAACTGAACTAAACTTTAGTCCCAGCGTAAGGTAACTGAACTAAACTTTAGTTCAACCGTAAGGTAACTGGACTAAACTTTAGTCCAACCGTAAGGTAACTGGACTAAACTTTAGTCCAACCGTAAGGTAACTGGACTAAACTTTAGTACATGCGTAAGGTAACTGGACTGAACTTTAGTTCAACCGTAAGGTAACTGGACTAAACTTTAGTCCAACCGTAAGGTAACTGGACTAAACTTTAGTCCAAGCGTAAGGTAACTGAACTAAACTTTAGTTCAACCGTAAGGTAACTGGACTAAACTTTAGTCCAACCGTAAGGTAACTGGACTAAACTTTAGTCCCAGCGTAACGTAACTGGACTAAACTTTAGTCCCAGCGTAATGTAACTGGACTAAACTTTAGTCCCAGCGTAAGGTAACTGGACTAAACTTTAGTCCCAGCGTAATGTAACTGGACTAAACTTTAGTCCCAGCGTAAGGTAACTGGACTAAACTTTAGTCCCAGCGTAAGGTAACTGGACTAAACTTTAGTCCCAGCGTAAGGTAACTGGACTAAACTTTAGTCCCAGCGTAATGTAACTGGACTAAACTTTAGTCCCAGCGTAAGGTAACTGGACTAAACTTTAGTCCAAGCGTAAGGTAACTGAACTAAACTTTAGTTCAACCGTAAGGTAACTGGACTAAACTTTAGTCCAACCGTAAGGTAACTGGACTAAACTTTAGTCCAAGCGTAAGGTAACTGAACTAAACTTTAGTCCAACCGTAAGGTAACTGGACTAAACTTTAGTCCAACCGTAAGGTAACTGGACTAAACTTTAGTACATGCGTAAGGTAACTGGACTAAATTTTAGTCCCAGCGTAAGGTAACTGGACTAAACTTTAGTCTAACCGTAAGGTAACTGGACTAAACTTTAGTCCAACCGTAAGGTAACTGGACTAAACTTTAGTCCCAGCGTAATGTAACTGGACTAAACTTTAGTCCCAGCGTAAGGTAACTGGACTAAACTTTAGTCCCAGCGTAAGGTAACTGGACTAAACTTTAGTCCCAGCGTAAGGTAACTGGACTAAACTTTAGTCCAAGCGTAAGGTAACTGAACTAAACTTTAGTCCCAGCGAAGGTAACTGAACTAAACTTTAGTTCAACCGTAAGGTAACTGGACTAAACTTTAGTCCAAGCGTAAGGTAACTGAACTAAATTTTAGTTCAACCGTAAGGTAACTGGACTAAACTTTAGTCCCAGCGTAAGGTAACTGGACTAAACTTTAGTCCCAGCGTAAGGTAACTGGACTAAACTTTAGTCCCAGCGTAAGGTAACTGGACTAAACTTTAGTCCCAGCGTAATGTAACTGGACTAAACTTTAGTCCCAGCGTAAGGTAACTGGACTAAACTTTAGTCCAAGCGTAAGGTAACTGAACTAAACTTTAGTTCAACCGTAAGGTAACTGAACTAAACTTTAGTTCAATCGTAAGGTAACTGGACTAAACTTTAGTCCAAGCGTAAGGTAACTGAACTAAAATTTAGTTCAACCGTAAGGTAACTGGACTAAACTTTAGTCCCAGCGTAAGGTAACTGGACTAAACTTTAGTCCCAGCGTAAGGTAACTGGACTAAACTTTAGTCCCAGCGTAAGGTAACTGGACTAAACTTTAGTCCCAGCGTAATGTAACTGGACTAAACTTTAGTCCCAGCGTAAGGTAACTGGACTAAACTTTAGTCCAAGCGTAAGGTAACTGAACTAAACTTTAGTTCAACCGTAAGGTAACTGAACTAAACTTTAGTCCCAGCGTAAGGTAACTGAACTAAACTTTAGTTCAACCGTAAGGTAACTGGACTAAACTTTAGTCCAACCGTAAGGTAACTGGACTAAACTTTAGTCCAAGCGTAAGGTAACTGAACTAAACTTTAGTTCAACCGTAAGGTAACTGGACTAAACTTTAGTCCAAGCGTAAGGTAACTGAACTAAACTTTAGTTCAACCGTAAGGTAACTGGACTAAACTTTAGTACATGCGTAAGGTAACTGGACTAAACTTTAGTACATGCGTAAGGTAACTGGACTAAACTTTAGTCCAACCGTAAGGTAACTGGACTAAACTTTAGTCCAACCGTAAGGTAACTGGACTAAACTTTAGTACATGCGTAAGGTAACTGGACTGAACTTTAGTTCAACCGTAAGGTAACTGGACTAAACTTTAGTCCAACCGTAAGGTAACTGGACTAAACTTTAGTCCAACCATAAGGTAACTGGACTAAACTTTAGTCCCAGCGTAAGATAACTGGACTAAACTTTAGTCCCAGCGTAAGGTAACTGGACTAAACTATAGTCCCAGCGTAATGTAACTGGACTAAACTTTAGTCCCAGCGTAATGTAACTGGACTAAACTTTAGTCCCAGCGTAAGGTAACTGGACTAAACTTTAGTCCCAGCGTAATGTAACTGGACTAAACTTTAGTCCCAGCGTAAGGTAACTGGACTAAACTTTAGTCCAACCGTAAGGTAACTGGACTAAACTTTAGTCCCAGCGTAACGTAACTGGACTAAACTTTAGTCCCAGCGTAATGTAACTGGACTAAACTTTAGTCCCAGCGTAATGTAACTGGACTAAACTTTAGTCCCAGCGTAATGTAACTGGACTAAACTTTAGTCCCAGCGTAAGGTAACTGGACTAAACTTTAGTCCAACCGTAAGGTAACTGGACTAAACTTTAGTCCCAGCGTAACGTAACTGGACTAAACTTTAGTCCCAGCGTAATGTAACTGGACTAAACTTTAGTCCCAGCGTAAGGTAACTGGACTAAACTTTAGTCCCAGCGTAAGGTAACTGGACTAAACTTTAGTCCCAGCGTAATGTAACTGGACTAAACTTAAGTCCCAGCGTAAGGTAACTGGACTAAACTTTAGTCCCAGCGTAAGGTAACTGGACTAAACTTTAGTCCCAGCGTAATGTAACTGGACTAAACTTAAGTCCCAGCGTAAGGTAACTGGACTAAACTTTAGTCCCAGCGTAAGGTAACTGGACTAAACTTTAGTCCCAGCGTAATGTAACTGGACTAAACTTAAGTCCCAGCGTAAGGTAACTGGACTAAACTTTAGTTCAACCGTAAGGTAACTGAACTAAACTTTAGTCCCAGCGTAAGGTAACTGAACTAAACTTTAGTTCAACCGTAAGGTAACTGGACTAAACTTTAGTCCAAGCGTAAGGTAACTGAACTAAATTTTAGTTCAACCGTAAGGTAACTGGACTAAACTTTAGTCCCAGCGTAAGGTAACTGGACTAAACTTTAGTCCCAGCGTAAGGTAACTGGACTAAACTTTAGTCCCAGCGTAAGGTAACTGGACTAAACTTTAGTCCCAGCGTAATGTAACTGGACTAAACTTTAGTCCCAGCGTAAGGTAACTGAACTAAACTTTAGTTCAACCGTAAGGTAACTGAACTAAACTTTAGTCCCAGCGTAAGGTAACTGAACTAAACTTTAGTCCCAGCGTAAGGTAACTGAACTAAACTTTAGTCCAACCGTAAGGTAACTGGACTAAACTTTAGTCCAAGCGTAAGGTAACTGAACTAAACTTTAGTTCAACCGTAAGGTAACTGGACTAAACTTTAGTCCAAGCGTAAGGTAACTGAACTAAACTTTAGTTCAACCGTAAGGTAACTGAACTAAACTTTAGTTCAACCGTAAGGTAACTGGACTAAACTTTAGTACATGCGTAAGGTAACTGGACTAAACTTTAGTACATGTGTAAGGTAACTGGACTAAACTTTAGTCCAACCGTAAGGTAACTGGACTAAACTTTAGTCCAACCGTAAGGTAACTGGACTAAACTTTAGTACATGCGTAAGGTAACTGGACTGAACTTTAGTTCAACCGTAAGGTAACTGGACTAAACTTTAGTCCAACCGTAAGGTAACTGGACTAAACTTTAGTCCAAGCGTAAGGTAACTGAACTAAACTTTAGTTCAACCGTAAGGTAACTGGACTAAACTTTAGTCCAACCGTAAGGTAACTGGACTAAACTTTAGTCCCAGCGTAACGTAACTGGACTAAACTTTAGTCCCAGCGTAATGTAACTGGACTAAACTTTAGTCCCAGCGTAAGGTAACTGGACTAAACTTTAGTCCCAGCGTAATGTAACTGGACTAAACTTTAGTCCCAGCGTAAGGTAACTGGACTAAACTTTAGTCCCAGCGTAAGGTAACTGGACTAAACTTTAGTCCCAGCGTAATGTAACTGGACTAAACTTTAGTCCCAGCGTAAGGTAACTGGACTAAACTTTAGTCCAAGCGTAAGGTAACTGAACTAAACTTTAGTTCAACCGTAAGGTAACTGGACTAAACTTTAGTCCAACCGTAAGGTAACTGGACTAAACTTTAGTCCAAGCGTAAGGTAACTGAACTAAACTTTAGTCCAACCGTAAGGTAACTGGACTAAACTTTAGTCCAACCGTAAGGTAACTGGACTAAACTTTAGTACATGCGTAAGGTAACTGGACTAAATTTTAGTCCCAGCGTAAGGTAACTGGACTAAACTTTAGTCTAACCGTAAGGTAACTGGACTAAACTTTAGTCCAACCGTAAGGTAACTGGACTAAACTTTAGTCCAAGCGTAAGGTAACTGAACTAAACTTTAGTCCAACCGTAAGGTAACTGGACTAAACTTTAGTCCAACCGTAAGGTAACTGGACTAAACTTTAGTACATGCGTAAGGTAACTGGACTAAACTTTAGTCCCAGCGTAATGTTACTGGACTAAACTTTAGTCTAACCGTAAGGTAACTGGACTAAACTTTAGTCCAAGCGTAAGGTAACTGAACTAAACTTTAGTTCAACCGTAAGGTAACTGGACTAAACTTTAGTCCCAGCGTAAGGTAACTGGACTAAACTTTAGTCCCAGCGTAAGGTAACTGGACTAAACTTTAGTCCCAGCGTAAGGTAACTGGACTAAACTTTAGTCCCAGCGTAAGGTAACTGGACTAAACTTTAGTCCCAGCGTAAGGTAACTGGACTAAACTTTAGTCCCAGCGTAAGGTAACTGGACTAAACTTTAGTCCCAGCGTAAGGTAACTGGACTAAACTTTAGTCCCAGCGTAAGGTAACTGGACTAAACTTTAGTCCCAGCGTAATGTAACTGGACTAAACTTTAGTCCAAGCGTAAGGTAACTGAACTAAACTTTAGTTCAACCGTAAGGTAACTGAACTAAACTTTAGTTCAACCGTAAAGTAACTGGACTAAACTTTAGTCCAACCGTAAGGTAACTGGACTAAACTTTAGTCCAACCGTAAGGTAACTGGACTAAACTTTAGTCCAAGCGTTAGGTAACTGAACTAAACTTTAGTCCAACCGTAAGGTAACTGGACTAAACTTTAGTCCAACCGTAAGGTAACTGGACTAAACTTTAGTCCAAGCGTAAGGTAACTGAACTAAACTTTAGATCAACCATAAGGTAACTGGACTAAACTTTAGTCCAAGCGTAAGATAACTGAACTAAACTTTAGTTCAACCGTAAGGTAACTGGACTGAACTTTAGTCCAAGCGTAAGGTAACTGAACTAAACTTTAGATCAACCATAAGGTAACTGGACTAAACTTTAGTCCAAGCGTAAGGTAACTGAACTAAACTTTAGTCCAAGCGTAAGGTAACTGAACTAAACTTTAGATCAACCATAAGGTAACTGAACTAAACTTTAGATCAACCATAAGGTAACTGGACTAAACTTTAGTCCAACCGTAAGGTAACTGGACTAAACTTTAGTCCAACCGTAAGGTAACTGGACTAAACTTTAGTCCAAGCGTTAGGTAACTGGACTAAACTTTAGTCCAACCGTAAGGTAACTGGACTAAACTTCAGTCCAACCGTAAGGTAACTGGACTAAACTTTAGTCCAAGCGTTAGGTAACTGAACTAAACTTTAGTTCAACCGTAAGGTAACTGGACTAAACTTTAGTCCAACCGTAAGGTAACTGGACTAAACTTTAGTCCAAGCGTAAGGTAACTGAACTAAACTTTAGTCCCAGCGTAATGTAACTGGACTAAACTTTAGTCCCAGCGTAAGGTAACTGGACTAAACTTTAGTCCCAGCGTAACGTAACTGGACTAAACTTTAGTCCCAGCGTAAGGTAACTGGACTAAACTTTAGTCCCAGCGTAAGGTAACTGAACTAAACTTTAGTTCAACCGTAAGGTAACTGGACTAAACTTTAGTCCAACCGTAAGGTAACTGAACTAAACTTTAGTCCAAGCGTAAGGTAACTGAACTAAACTTTAGTCCAACCGTAAGGTAACTGGACTAAACTTTAGTCCAACCGTAAGGTAACTGGACTAAACTTTAGTACATGCGTAAGGTAACTGGACTAAACTTTAGTCCCAGCGTAAGGTAACTGGACTAAACTTTAGTCTAACCGTAAGGTAACTGGACTAAACTTTAGTCCAACCGTAAGGTAACTGGACTAAACTTTAGTCCAAGCGTAAGGTAACTGGACTAAACTTTAGTCCAACCGTAAGGTAACTGGACTAAACTTTAGTCCAACCGTAAGGTAACTGGACTAAACTTTAGTACATGCGTAAGGTAACTGGACTAAACTTTAGTCCCAGCGTAATGTTACTGGACTAAACTTTAGTCTAACCGTAAGGTAACTGGACTAAACTTTAGTCCAACCTTAAGGTAACTGGACTAAACTTTAGTCCAAGCGTAAGGTAACTGAACTAAACTTTAGTTCAACCGTAAGGTAACTGGACTAAACTTTAGTCCCAGCGTAAGGTAACTGGACTAAACTTTAGTCCCAGCGTAAGGTAACTGGACTAAACTTTAGTCCCAGCGTAAGGTAACTGGACTAAACTTTAGTCCCAGCGTAAGGTAACTGGACTAAACTTTAGTCCCAGCGTAATGTAACTGGACTAAACTTTAGTCCCAGCGTAATGTAACTGGACTAAACTTTAGTCCCAGCGTAAGGTAACTGGACTAAACTTTAGTCCAAGCGTAAGGTAACTGAACTAAACTTTAGATCAACCATAAGGTAACTGGACTAAACTTTAGTCCAAGCGTAAGGTAACTGAACTAAACTTTAGTTCAACCGTAAGGTAACTGAACTAAACTTTAGTTCAACCGTAAAGTAACTGGACTAAACTTTAGTCCAACCGTAAGGTAACTGGACTAAACTTTAGTCCAACCGTAAGGTAACTGGACTAAACTTTAGTCCAAGCGTTAGGTAACTGAACTAAACTTTAGTCCAACCGTAAGGTAACTGGACTAAACTTTAGTCCAACCGTAAGGTTACTGGACTAAACTTTAGTCCAACCGTAAGGTTACTGGACTAAACTTTAGTCCAACCGTAAGGTAACTGGACTAAACTTTAGTCCAACCGTAAGGTAACTGGACTAAACTTTAGTTCAACCGTAAGGTAACTGGACTAAACTTTAGTTCAACCGTAAGGTAACTGGACTAAACTTTAGTTCAACCGTAAGGTAACTGGACTAAACTTTAGTTCAACCGTAAGGTAACTGGACTAAACTTTAGTCCAACCGTAAGGTAACTGGACTAAACTTTAGTCCAACCGTAAGGTAACTGGACTAAACTTTAGTACATGCGTAAGGTAACTGGACTAAACTTTAGTCCCAGCGTAAGGTAACTGGACTAAACTTTAGTCTAACCGTAAGGTAACTGGACTAAACTTTAGTCCAACCGTAAGGTAACTGGACTAAACTTTAGTCCAAGCGTAAGGTAACTGAACTAAACTTTAGTCCAACCGTAAGGTAACTGGACTAAACTTTAGTCCAACCGTAAGGTAACTGGACTAAACTTTAGTACACGCGTAAGGTAACTGGACTAAACTTTAGTCCCAGCGTAATGTTACTGGACTAAACTTTAGTCTAACCGTAAGGTAACTGGACTAAACTTTAGTCCAACCGTAAGGTAACTGGACTAAACTTTAGTCCAAGCGTAAGGTAACTGAACTAAACTTCAGTCCAACCGTAAGGTAACTGGACTAAACTTTAGTCCAACCGTAAGGTAACTGGACTAAACTTTAGTACATGCGTAAGGTAACTGGACTAAACTTTAGTCCCAGCGTAATGTTACTGGACTAAACTTTAGTCTAACCGTAAGGTAACTGGACTAAACTTTAGTCCAACCGTAAGGTAACTGGACTAAACTTTAGTTCAACCGTAAGGTACTGGACTAAACTTTAGTCCCAGCGTAAGGTAACTGAACTAAACTTTAGATCAACCATAAGGTAACTGGACTAAACTTTAGTCCAAGCGTAAGGTAACTGAACTAAACTTTAGTTCAACCGTAAGGTAACTGAACTAAACTTTAGTTCAACCGTAAAGTAACTGGACTAAACTTTAGTCCAACCGTAAGGTAACTGGACTAAACTTTAGTCCAACCGTAAGGTAACTGGACTAAACTTTAGTCCAAGCGTTAGGTAACTGAACTAAACTTTAGTCCAACCGTAAGGTAACTGGACTAAACTTTAGTCCAACCGTAAGGTAACTGGACTAAACTTTAGTCCAAGCGTAAGGTAACTGAACTAAACTTTAGATCAACCATAAGGTAACTGGACTAAACTTTAGTCCAAGCGTAAGGTAACTGAACTAAACTTTAGTTCAACCGTAAGGTAACTGGACTGAACTTTAGTCCAACCGTAAGGTAACTGGACTAAACTTTAGTCCAAGCGTAAGGTAACTGAACTAAACTTTAGTTCAACCGTAAGGTAACTGGACTAAACTTTAGTCCAACCGTAAGGTAACTGGACTAAACTTTAGTCCAAGCGTAAGGTAACTGAACTAAACTTTAGATCAACCATAAGGTAACTGGACTAAACTTTAGTCCAACCGTAAGGTAACTGGACTAAACTTTAGTTCAACCGTAAGGTAACTGGACTAAACTTTAGTTCAACCGTAAGGTAACTGGACTAAACTTTAGTTCAACCGTAAGGTAACTGGACTAAACTTTAGTTCAACCGTAAGGTAACTGGACTAAACTTTAGTCCAACCGTAAGGTAACTGGACTAAACTTTAGTCCAACCGTAAGGTAACTGGACTAAACTTTAGTACATGCGTAAGGTAACTGGACTAAACTTTAGTCCCAGCGTAAGGTAACTGGACTAAACTTTAGTCTAACCGTAAGGTAACTGGACTAAACTTTAGTCCAACCGTAAGGTAACTGGACTAAACTTTAGTCCAAGCGTAAGGTAACTGAACTAAACTTTAGTCCAACCGTAAGGTAACTGGACTAAACTTTAGTCCAACCGTAAGGTAACTGGACTAAACTTTAGTACACGCGTAAGGTAACTGGACTAAACTTTAGTCCCAGCGTAATGTTACTGGACTAAACTTTAGTCTAACCGTAAGGTAACTGGACTAAACTTTAGTCCAACCGTAAGGTAACTGGACTAAACTTTAGTCCAAGCGTAAGGTAACTGAACTAAACTTCAGTCCAACCGTAAGGTAACTGGACTAAACTTTAGTCCAACCGTAAGGTAACTGGACTAAACTTTAGTACATGCGTAAGGTAACTGGACTAAACTTTAGTCCCAGCGTAATGTTACTGGACTAAACTTTAGTCTAACCGTAAGGTAACTGGACTAAACTTTAGTCCAACCGTAAGGTAACTGGACTAAACTTTAGTTCAACCGTAAGGTACTGGACTAAACTTTAGTCCCAGCGTAAGGTAACTGGACTAAACTTTAGTCCAAGCGTAAGGTAACTGAACTAAACTTTAGATCAACCATAAGGTAACTGGACTAAACTTTAGTCCAAGCGTAAGGTAACTGAACTAAACTTTAGTTCAACCGTAAGGTAACTGAACTGAACTTTAGTTCAACCGTAAAGTAACTGGACTAAACTTTAGTCCAACCGTAAGGTAACTGGACTAAACTTTAGTCCAACCGTAAGGTAACTGGACTAAACTTTAGTCCAAGCGTTAGGTAACTGAACTAAACTTTAGTCCAACCGTAAGGTAACTGGACTAAACTTTAGTCCAACCGTAAGGTAACTGGACTAAACTTTAGTCCAAGCGTAAGGTAACTGAACTAAACTTTAGATCAACCATAAGGTAACTGGACTAAACTTTAGTCCAAGCGTAAGGTAACTGAACTAAACTTTAGTTCAACCGTAAGGTAACTGGACTGAACTTTAGTACATGCGTAAGGTAACTGGACTAAACTTTAGTCCAACCGTAAGGTAACTGGACTAAACTTTAGTCCAACCGTAAGGTAACTGGACTAAACTTTAGTCCCAGCGTAACGTAACTGGACTAAACTTTAGTCCCAGCGTAAGGTAACTGGACTAAACTTTAGTCCAAGCGTAAGGTAACTGAACTAAACTTTAGATCAACCATAAGGTAACTGGACTAAACTTTAGTCCAAGCGTAAGGTAATTGAACTAAACTTTAGTTCAACCGTAAGGTAACTGGACTAAACTTTAGTCCAACCGTAAGGTAACTGGACTAAACTTTAGTCCAAGCGTAAGGTAACTGAACTAAACTTTAGTCCAACCGTAAGGTAACTGGACTAAACTTTAGTCCAACCGTAAGGTAACTGGACTAAACTTTAGTACATGCGTAAGGTAACTGGACTAAACTTTAGTCCCAGCGTAAGGTAACTGGACTAAACTTTAGTCCAACCGTAAAGTAACCGGACTAAACTTTAGTCTAACCGTAAGGTAACTGGACTAAACTTTAGTCCAACCGTAAAGTAACCGGACTAAACTTTAGTCCAAGCGTAAGGTAACTGAACTAAACTTTAGTTCAACCGTAAGGTAACTGGACTAAACTTTAGTCCCAGCGTAAGGTAACTGGACTAAACTTTAGTCCCAGCGTAAGGTAACTGGACTAAACTTTAGTCCCAGCGTAAGGTAACTGGACTAAACTTTAGTCCCAGCGTAAGGTAACTGGACTAAACTTTAGTCCCAGCGTAAGGTAACTGGACTAAACTTTAGTCCCAGCGTAATGTAACTGGACTAAACTTTAGTCCCAGCGTAAGGTAACTGGACTAAACTTTAGTCCAAGCGTAAGGTAACTGAACTAAACTTTAGATCAACCATAAGGTAACTGGACTAAACTTTAGTCCAAGCGTAAGGTAACTGAACTAAACTTTAGTTCAACCGTAAGGTAACTGAACTAAACTTTAGTTCAACCGTAAAGTAACTGGACTAAACTTTAGTCCAACCGTAAGGTAACTGGACTAAACTTTAGTCCAACCGTAAGGTAACTGGACTAAACTTTAGTCCAAGCGTTAGGTAACTGAACTAAACTTTAGTCCAACCGTAAGGTAACTGGACTAAACTTTAGTCCAACCGTAAGGTAACTGGACTAAACTTTAGTCCAAGCGTAAGGTAACTGAACTAAACTTTAGATCAACCATAAGGTAACTGGACTAAACTTTAGTCCAAGCGTAAGGTAACTGAACTAAACTTTAGTTCAACCGTAAGGTAACTGGACTGAACTTTAGTCCAACCGTAAGGTAACTGGACTAAACTTTAGTCCAAGCGTAAGGTAACTGAACTAAACTTTAGTTCAACCGTAAGGTAACTGGACTAAACTTTAGTCCAACCGTAAGGTAACTGGACTAAACTTTAGTCCAAGCGTAAGGTAACTGAACTAAACTTTAGATCAACCATAAGGTAACTGGACTAAACTTTAGTCCAAGCGTAAGGTAATTGAACTAAACTTTAGTTCAACCGTAAGGTAACTGGACTAAACTTTAGTCCAACCGTAAGGTAACTGGACTAAACTTTAGTCCAAGCGTAAGGTAACTGAACTAAACTTTAGTCCAACCGTAAGGTAACTGGACTAAACTTTAGTCCAACCGTAAGGTAACTGGACTAAACTTTAGTACATGCGTAAGGTAACTGGACTAAACTTTAGTCCCAGCGTAAGGTAACTGGACTAAACTTTAGTCCAACCGTAAAGTACCCGGACTAAACTTTAGTCTAACCGTAAGGTAACTGGACTAAACTTTAGTCCAACCGTAAAGTAACCGGACTAAACTTTAGTCCAAGCGTAAGGTAACTGAACTAAACTTTAGTTCAACCGTAAGGTAACTGGACTAAACTTTAGTCCCAGCGTAAGGTAACTGGACTAAACTTTAGTCCCAGCGTAAGGTAACTGGACTAAACTTTAGTCCCAGCGTAAGGTAACTGGACTAAACTTTAGTCCCAGCGTAAGGTAACTGGACTAAACTTTAGTCCCAGCGTAATGTTACTGGACTAAACTTTAGTCCAAGCGTAAGGTAACTGAACTAAACTTTAGATCAACCATAAGATAACTGGACTAAACTTTAGTCCAAGCGTAAGGTAACTGAACTAAACTTTAGTCTAACCGTAAGGTAACTGGACTAAACTTTAGTCCAACCGTAAGGTAACTGGACTAAACTTTAGTTCAACCGTAAGGTACTGGACTAAACTTTAGTCCCAGCGTAAGGTAACTGGACTAAACTTTAGTCCAAGCGTAAGGTAACTGAACTAAACTTTAGATCAACCATAAGATAACTGGACTAAACTTTAGTCCAAGCGTAAGGTAACTGAACTAAACTTTAGTCCAACCGTAAGGTAACTGGACTAAACTTTAGTCCAACCGTAAGGTAACTGGACTAAACTTTAGTCCCAGCGTAAGGTAACTGGACTAAACTTTAGTCCCAGCGTAATGTTACTGGACTAAACTTTAGTCCAAGCGTAAGGTAACTGAACTAAACTTTAGATCAACCATAAGATAACTGGACTAAACTTTAGTCCAAGCGTAAGGTAACTGAACTAAACTTTAGTCTAACCGTAAGGTAACTGGACTAAACTTTAGTCCAACCGTAAGGTAACTGGACTAAACTTTAGTTCAACCGTAAGGTACTGGACTAAACTTTAGTCCCAGCGTAAGGTAACTGGACTAAACTTTAGTCCAAGCGTAAGGTAACTGAACTAAACTTTAGATCAACCATAAGGTAACTGGACTAAACTTTAGTCCAAGCGTAAGGTAACTGAACTAAACTTTAGTTCAACCGTAAGGTAACTGAACTAAACTTTAGTTCAACCGTAAAGTAACTGGACTAAACTTTAGTCCAACCGTAAGGTAACTGGACTAAACTTTAGTCCAACCGTAAGGTAACTGGACTAAACTTTAGTCCAAGCGTTAGGTAACTGAACTAAACTTTAGTCCAACCGTAAGGTAACTGGACTAAACTTTAGTCCAACCGTAAGGTAACTGGACTAAACTTTAGTCCAAGCGTAAGGTAACTGAACTAAACTTTAGATCAACCATAAGGTAACTGGACTAAACTTTAGTCCAAGCGTAAGGTAACTGAACTAAACTTTAGTTCAACCGTAAGGTAACTGGACTGAACTTTAGTCCAACCGTAAGGTAACTGGACTAAACTTTAGTCCAAGCGTAAGGTAACTGAACTAAACTTTAGTTCAACCGTAAGGTAACTGGACTAAACTTTAGTCCAACCGTAAGGTAACTGGACTAAACTTTAGTCCAAGCGTAAGGTAACTGAACTAAACTTTAGATCAACCATAAGGTAACTGGACTAAACTTTAGTCCAAGCGTAAGGTAATTGAACTAAACTTTAGTTCAACCGTAAGGTAACTGGACTAAACTTTAGTCCAACCGTAAGGTAACTGGACTAAACTTTAGTCCAAGCGTAAGGTAACTGAACTAAACTTTAGTCCAACCGTAAGGTAACTGGACTAAACTTTAGTCCAACCGTAAGGTAACTGGACTAAACTTTAGTACATGCGTAAGGTAACTGGACTAAACTTTAGTCCCAGCGTAAGGTAACTGGACTAAACTTTAGTCCAACCGTAAAGTAACCGGACTAAACTTTAGTCTAACCGTAAGGTAACTGGACTAAACTTTAGTCCAACCGTAAAGTAACCGGACTAAACTTTAGTCCAAGCGTAAGGTAACTGAACTAAACTTTAGTTCAACCGTAAGGTAACTGGACTAAACTTTAGTCCCAGCGTAAGGTAACTGGACTAAACTTTAGTCCCAGCGTAAGGTAACTGGACTAAACTTTAGTCCCAGCGTAAGGTAACTGGACTAAACTTTAGTCCCAGCGTAAGGTAACTGGACTAAACTTTAGTCCCAGCGTAAGGTAACTGGACTAAACTTTAGTCCCAGCGTAATGTAACTGGACTAAACTTTAGTCCCAGCGTAAGGTAACTGGACTAAACTTTAGTCCAAGCGTAAGGTAACTGAACTAAACTTTAGATCAACCATAAGGTAACTGGACTAAACTTTAGTCCAAGCGTAAGGTAACTGAACTAAACTTTAGTTCAACCGTAAGGTAACTGAACTAAACTTTAGTTCAACCGTAAAGTAACTGGACTAAACTTTAGTCCAACCGTAAGGTAACTGGACTAAACTTTAGTCCAACCGTAAGGTAACTGGACTAAACTTTAGTCCAAGCGTTAGGTAACTGAACTAAACTTTAGTCCAACCGTAAGGTAACTGGACTAAACTTTAGTCCAACCGTAAGGTAACTGGACTAAACTTTAGTCCAAGCGTAAGGTAACTGAACTAAACTTTAGATCAACCATAAGGTAACTGGACTAAACTTTAGTCCAAGCGTAAGGTAACTGAACTAAACTTTAGTTCAACCGTAAGGTAACTGGACTGAACTTTAGTCCAACCGTAAGGTAACTGGACTAAACTTTAGTCCAAGCGTAAGGTAACTGAACTAAACTTTAGTTCAACCGTAAGGTAACTGGACTAAACTTTAGTCCAACCGTAAGGTAACTGGACTAAACTTTAGTCCAAGCGTAAGGTAACTGAACTAAACTTTAGATCAACCATAAGGTAACTGGACTAAACTTTAGTCCAAGCGTAAGGTAATTGAACTAAACTTTAGTTCAACCGTAAGGTAACTGGACTAAACTTTAGTCCAACCGTAAGGTAACTGGACTAAACTTTAGTCCAAGCGTAAGGTAACTGAACTAAACTTTAGTCCAACCGTAAGGTAACTGGACTAAACTTTAGTCCAACCGTAAGGTAACTGGACTAAACTTTAGTACATGCGTAAGGTAACTGGACTAAACTTTAGTCCCAGCGTAAGGTAACTGGACTAAACTTTAGTCCAACCGTAAAGTACCCGGACTAAACTTTAGTCTAACCGTAAGGTAACTGGACTAAACTTTAGTCCAACCGTAAAGTAACCGGACTAAACTTTAGTCCAAGCGTAAGGTAACTGAACTAAACTTTAGTTCAACCGTAAGGTAACTGGACTAAACTTTAGTCCCAGCGTAAGGTAACTGGACTAAACTTTAGTCCCAGCGTAAGGTAAATGGACTAAACTTTAGTCCCAGCGTAAGGTAACTGGACTAAACTTTAGTCCCAGCGTAAGGTAACTGGACTAAACTTTAGTCCCAGCGTAAGGTAACTGGACTAAACTTTAGTCCAAGCGTAAGGTAACTGAACTAAACTTTAGATCAACCATAAGATAACTGGACTAAACTTTAGTCCAAGCGTAAGGTAACTGAACTAAACTTTAGTCCAACCGTAAGGTAACTGGACTAAACTTTAGTCCAACCGTAAGGTAACTGGACTAAACTTTAGTCCCAGCGTAAGGTAACTGGACTAAACTTTAGTCCCAGCGTAATGTTACTGGACTAAACTTTAGTCCCAGCGTAAGGTAACTGGACTAAACTTTAGTCCCAGCGTAAGGTAACTGGACTAAACTTTAGTCCCAGCGTAATGTTACTGGACTAAACTTTAGTCCCAGCGTAAGGTAACTGGACTAAACTTTAGTCCCAGCGTAAGATAACTGGACTAAACTTTAGTCCCAGCGTAATGTTACTGGACTAAACTTTAGTCTAACCGTAAGGTAACTGGACTAAACTTTAGTCCAACCGTAAGGTAACTGGACTAAACTTTAGTCCAAGCGTAAGGTAACTGAACTAAACTTTAGTTCAACCGTAAGGTAACTGGACTAAACTTTAGTCCCAGCGTAAGGTAACTGGACTAAACTTTAGTCCCAGCGTAAGGTAACTGTACTAAACTTTAGTCCCAGCGTAAGGTAACTGGACTAAACTTTAGTCCCAGCGTAAGGTAACTGGACTAAACTTTAGTCCCAGCGTAAGGTAACTGGACTAAACTTTAGTCCCAGCGTAATGTAACTGGACTAAACTTTAGTCCCAGCGTAAGGTAACTGGACTAAACTTTAGTCCAAGCGTAAGGTAACTGAACTAAACTTTAGATCAACCATAAGGTAACTGGACTAAACTTTAGTCCAAGCGTAAGGTAACTGAACTAAACTTTAGTCCAACCGTAAGGTAACTGGACTAAACTTTAGTCCAACCGTAAGGTAACTGGACTAAACTTTAGTACATGCGTAAGGTAACTGGACTAAACTTTAGTCCCAGCGTAAGGTAACTGGACTAAACTTTAGTCCCAGCGTAATGTTACTGGACTAAACTTTAGTCTAACCGTAAGGTAACTGGACTAAACTTTAGTCCAACCGTAAGGTAACTGGACTAAACTTTAGTCCAAGCGTAAGGTAACTGAACTAAACTTTAGTTCAACCGTAAGGTAACTGGACTAAACTTTAGTCCCAGCGTAAGGTAACTGGACTAAACTTTAGTCCCAGCGTAAGGTAACTGGACTAAACTTTAGTCCCAGCGTAAGGTAACTGGACTAAACTTTAGTCCCAGCGTAAGGTAACTGGACTAAACTTTAGTCTAACCGTAAGGTAACTGGATTAAACTTTAGTCCAACCGTAAGGTAACTGGACTAAACTTTAGTCCAAGCGTAAGGTAACTGAACTAAACTTTAGTTCAACCGTAAGGTAACTGGACTAAACTTTAGTCCCAGCGTAAGGTAACTGGACTAAACTTTAGTCCAACCGTAAGGTAACTGGACTAAACTTTAGTCCAACCGTAAGGTAACTGGACTAAACTTTAGTCCAAGCGTTAGGTAACTGGACTAAACTTTAGTCCAACCGTAAGGTAACTGGACTAAACTTTAGTCCAACCGTAAGGTAACTGGACTAAACTTTAGTCCAAGCGTTAGGTAACTGAACTAAATTTTAGTTCAACCGTAAGGTAACTGGACTAAACTTTAGTCCAACCGTAAGGTAACTGGACTAAACTTTAGTTCAACCGTAAGGTAACTGAACTAAACTTTAGTCCCAGCGTAAGGTAACTGAACTAAACTTTAGTCCCAGCGTAAGGTAACTGAACTAAACTTTAGTTCAACCGTAAGGTAACTGGACTAAACTTTAGTCCAACCGTAAGGTAACTGAACTAAACTTTAGTCCAAGCGTAAGGTAACTGAACTAAACTTTAGTCCAACCGTAAGGTAACTGGACTAAACTTTAGTCCAACCGTAAGGTAACTGGACTAAACTTTAGTACATGCGTAAGGTAACTGGACTAAACTTTAGTCCCAGCGTAAGGTAACTGGACTAAACTTTAGTCTAACCGTAAGGTAACTGGACTAAACTTTAGTCCAACCGTAAGGTAACTGGACTAAACTTTAGTCCAAGCGTAAGGTAACTGGACTAAACTTTAGTCCAACCGTAAGGTAACTGGACTAAACTTTAGTCCAACCGTAAGGTAACTGGACTAAACTTTAGTACATGCGTAAGGTAACTGGACTAAACTTTAGTCCCAGCGTAATGTTACTGGACTAAACTTTAGTCTAACCGTAAGGGAACTGGACTAAACTTTAGTCCAACCTTAAGGTAACTGGACTAAACTTTAGTCCAAGCGTAAGGTAACTGAACTAAACTTTAGTTCAACCGTAAGGTAACTGGACTAAACTTTAGTCCCAGCGTAAGGTAACTGGACTAAACTTTAGTCCCAGCGTAAGGTAACTGGACAAAACTTTAGTCCCAGCGTAAGGTAACTGGACTAAACTTTAGTCCCAGCGTAAGGTAACTGGACTAAACTTTAGTCCCAGCGTAAGGTAACTGGACTAAACTTTAGTCCCAGCGTAATGTAACTGGACTAAACTTTAGTCCCAGCGTAAGGTAACTGGACTAAACTTTAGTCCAAGCGTAAGGTAACTGAACTAAACTTTAGATCAACCATAAGGTAACTGGACTAAACTTTAGTCCAAGCGTAAGGTAACTGAACTAAACTTTAGTTCAACCGTAAGGTAACTGAACTAAACTTTAGTTCAACCGTAAAGTAACTGGACTAAACTTTAGTCCAACCGTAAGGTAACTGGACTAAACTTTAGTCCAACCGTAAGGTAACTGGACTAAACTTTAGTCCAAGCGTTAGGTAACTGAACTAAACTTTAGTCCAACCGTAAGGTAACTGGACTAAACTTTAGTCCAAGCGTAAGGTAACTGAACTAAACTTTAGTTCAACCGTAAGGTAACTGAACTAAACTTTAGTTCAACCGTAAAGTAACTGGACTAAACTTTAGTCCAACCGTAAGGTAACTGGACTAAACTTTAGTCCAACCGTAAGGTAACTGGACTAAACTTTAGTCCAAGCGTTAGGTAACTGAACTAAACTTTAGTCCAACCGTAAGGTAACTGGACTAAACTTTAGTCCAACCGTAAGGTAACTGGACTAAACTTTAGTCCAAGCGTAAGGTAACTGAACTAAACTTTAGTCCCAGCGTAAGGTAACTGAACTAAACTTTAGTTCAACCGTAAGGTAACTGGACTAAACTTTAGTCCAACCGTAAGGTAACTGGACTAAACTTCAGTCCAAGCGTAAGGTAACTGAACTAAACTTTAGTCCAACCGTAAGGTAACTGGACTAAACTTTAGTCCAACCGTAAGGTAACTGGACTAAACTTTAGTACATGCGTAAGGTAACTGGACTAAACTTTAGTCCCAGCGTAAGGTAACTGGACTAAACTTTAGTCTAACCGTAAGGTAACTGGACTAAACTTTAGTCCAACCGTAAGGTAACTGGACTAAACTTTAGTCCAAGCGTAAGGTAACTGAACTAAACTTTAGTCCAACCGTAAGGTAACTGGACTAAACTTTAGTCCAACCGTAAGGTAACTGGACTAAACTTTAGTACATGCGTAAGGTAACTGGACTAAACTTTAGTCCCAGCGTAATGTTACTGGACTAAACTTTAGTCTAACCGTAAGGTAACTGGACTAAACTTTAGTCCAACCGTAAGGTAACTGGACTAAACTTTAGTCCAACCGTAAGGTAACTGGACTAAACTTTAGTCCAACCGTAAGGTAACTGGACTAAACTTTAGTCCAAGCGTTAGGTAACTGGACTAAACTTTAGTCCAACCGTAAGGTAACTGGACTAAACTTTAGTCCAACCGTAAGGTAACTGGACTAAACTTTAGTCCAAGCGTTAGGTAACTGAACTAAATTTTAGTTCAACCGTAAGGTAACTGGACTAAACTTTAGTCCAACCGTAAGGTAACTGGACTAAACTTTAGTTCAACCGTAAGGTAACTGAACTAAACTTTAGTCCCAGCGTAAGGTAACTGAACTAAACTTTAGTCCCAGCGTAAGGTAACTGAACTAAACTTTAGTTCAACCGTAAGGTAACTGGACTAAACTTTAGTCCAACCGTAAGGTAACTGAACTAAACTTTAGTCCAAGCGTAAGGTAACTGAACTAAACTTTAGTCCAACCGTAAGGTAACTGGACTAAACTTTAGTCCAACCGTAAGGTAACTGGACTAAACTTTAGTACATGCGTAAGGTAACTGGACTAAACTTTAGTCTAACCGTAAGGTAACTGGACTAAACTTTAGTCCAACCGTAAGGTAACTGGACTA
Source organism: Oscheius myriophilus (assembly GCA_964057215.1). Classification (NCBI taxonomy): domain Eukaryota; kingdom Metazoa; phylum Nematoda; class Chromadorea; order Rhabditida; family Rhabditidae; genus Oscheius; species Oscheius myriophilus. Next base: position 31,639,374 of record OZ059907.1, on the reverse strand, counting down.
AACTTTAGTCCAAGCGTAAGGTAACTGGACTAAACTTTAGTCCAACCGTAAGGTAACTGGACTAAACTTTAGTCCAACCGTAAGGTAACTGGACTAAACTTTAGTACATGCGTAAGGTAACTGGACTAAACTTTAGTCCCAGCGTAATGTTACTGGACTAAACTTTAGTCTAACCGTAAGGGAACTGGACTAAACTTTAGTCCAACCTTAAGGTAACTGGACTAAACTTTAGTCCAAGCGTAAGGTAACTGAACTAAACTTTAGTTCAACCGTAAGGTAACTGGACTAATCTTTAGTCCCAGCGTAAGGTAACTGGACTAAACTTTAGTCCCAGCGTAAGGTAACTGGACAAAACTTTAGTCCCAGCGTAAGGTAACTGGACTAAACTTTAGTCCCAGCGTAAGGTAACTGGACTAAACTTTAGTCCCAGCGTAAGGTAACTGGACTAAACTTTAGTCCCAGCGTAATGTAACTGGACTAAACTTTAGTCCCAGCGTAAGGTAACTGGACTAAACTTTAGTCCAAGCGTAAGGTAACTGAACTAAACTTTAGATCAACCAAAAGGTAACTGGACTAAACTTTAGTCCAAGCGTAAGGTAACTGAACTAAACTTTAGTTCAACCGTAAGGTAACTGAACTAAACTTTAGTTCAACCGTAAAGTAACTGGACTAAACTTTAGTCCAACCGTAAGGTAACTGGACTAAACTTTAGTCCAACCGTAAGGTAACTGGACTAAACTTTAGTCCAAGCGTTAGGTAACTGAACTAAACTTTAGTCCAACCGTAAGGTAACTGGACTAAACTTTAGTCCAACCGTAAGGTAACTGGACTAAACTTTAGTCCAAGCGTAAGGTAACTGAACTAAACTTTAGTCCCAGCGTAAGGTAACTGAACTAAACTTTAGTTCAACCGTAAGGTAACTGGACTAAACTTTAGTCCAACCGTAAGGTAACTGGACTAAACTTCAGTCCAAGCGTAAGGTAACTGAACTAAACTTTAGTCCAACCGTAAGGTAACTGGACTAAACTTTAGTCCAACCGTAAGGTAACTGGACTAAACTTTAGTACATGCGTAAGGTAACTGGACTAAACTTTAGTCCCAGCGTAAGGTAACTGGACTAAACTTTAGTCTAACCGTAAGGTAACTGGACTAAACTTTAGTCCAACCGTAAGGTAACTGGACTAAACTTTAGTCCAAGCGTAAGGTAACTGAACTAAACTTTAGTCCAACCGTAAGGTAACTGGACTAAACTTTAGTCCAACCGTAAGGTAACTGGACTAAACTTTAGTACATGCGTAAGGTAACTGGACTAAACTTTAGTCCCAGCGTAATGTTACTGGACTAAACTTTAGTCTAACCGTAAGGTAACTGGACTAAACTTTAGTCCAACCGTAAGGTAACTGGACTAAACTTTAGTACATGCGTAAGGTAACTGGACTAAACTTTAGTCCCAGCGTAAGGTAACTGGACTAAACTTTAGTCTAACCGTAAGGTAACTGGACTAAACTTTAGTCCAACCGTAAGGTAACTGGACTAAACTTTAGTCCAAGCGTAAGGTAACTGAACTAAACTTTAGTCCAACCGTAAGGTAACTGGACTAAACTTTAGTCCAACCGTAAGGTAACTGGACTAAACTTTAGTACATGCGTAAGGTAACTGGACTAAACTTTAGTCCCAGCGTAATGTTACTGGACTAAACTTTAGTCTAACCGTAAGGTAACTGGACTAAACTTTAGTCCAACCGTAAGGTAACTGGACTAAACTTTAGTCCAAGCGTAAGGTAACTGAACTAAACTTTAGTCCAACCGTAAGGTAACTGGACTAAACTTTAGTCCAACCGTAAGGTAACTGGACTAAACTTTAGTACATGCGTAAGGTAACTGGACTAAACTTTAGTCCCAGCGTAAGGTAACTGGACTAAACTTTAGTCTAACCGTAAGGTAACTGGACTAAACTTTAGTCCAACCGTAAGGTAACTGGACTAAACTTTAGTCCAAGCGTAAGGTAACTGAACTAAACTTTAGTCCAACCGTAAGGTAACTGGACTAAACTTTAGTCCAACCGTAAGGTAACTGGACTAAACTTTAGTACATGCGTAAGGTAACTGGACTAAACTTTAGTCCCAGCGTAATGTTACTGGACTAAACTTTAGTCTAACCGTAAGGTAACTGGACTAAACTTTAGTCCAACCGTAAGGTAACTGGACTAAACTTTAGTTCAACCGTAAGGTAACTGGACTAAACTTTAGTCCCAGCGTAAGGTAACTGGACTAAACTTTAGTCCCAGCGTAAGGTAACTGGACTAAACTTTAGTCCCAGCGTAAGGTAACTGGACTAAACTTTAGTCCCAGCGTAAGGTAACTGGACTAAACTTTAGTCCCAGCGTAAGGTAACTGGACTAAACTTTAGTCCCAGCGTAATGTAACTGGACTAAACTTTAGTCCCAGCGTAAGGTAACTGGACTAAACTTTAGTCCAAGCGTAAGGTAACTGAACTAAACTTTAGATCAACCATAAGGTAACTGGAATAAACTTTAGTCCAAGCGTAAGGTAACTGAACTAAACTTTAGTTCAACCGTAAGGTAACTGAACTAAACTTTAGTTCAACCGTAAAGTAACTGGACTAAACTTTAGTCCAACCGTAAGGTAACTGGACTAAACTTTAGTCCCAGCGTAAGGTAACTGGACTAAACTTTAGTCCCAGCGTAAGGTAACTGGACTAAACTTTAGTCCCAGCGTAAGGTAACTGGACTAAACTTTAGTCCCAGCGTAATGTAACTGGACTAAACTTTAGTCCCAGCGTAAGGTAACTGGACTAAACTTTAGTCCAAGCGTAAGGTAACTGAACTAAACTTTAGATCAACCATAAGGTAACTGGAATAAACTTTAGTCCAAGCGTAAGGTAACTGAACTAAACTTTAGTTCAACCGTAAGGTAACTGAACTAAACTTTAGTTCAACCGTAAAGTAACTGGACTAAACTTTAGTCCAACCGTAAGGTAACTGGACTAAACTTTAGTCCAACCGTAAGGTAACTGGACTAAACTTTAGTCCAAGCGTTAGGTAACTGAACTAAACTTTAGTCCAACCGTAAGGTAACTGGACTAAACTTTAGTCCAACCGTAAGGTAACTGGACTAAACTTTAGTCCAAGCGTAAGGTAACTGAACTAAACTTTAGATCAACCATAAGGTAACTGGACTAAACTTTAGTCCAAGCGTAAGGTAACTGAACTAAACTTTAGTTCAACCGTAAGGTAACTGGACTAAACTTTAGTCCAACCGTAAGGTAACTGGACTAAACTTTAGTCCAAGCGTAAGGTAACTGAACTAAACTTTAGTCCAACCGTAAGGTAACTGGACTAAACTTTAGTCCAACCGTAAGGTAACTGGACTAAACTTTAGTACATGCGTAAGGTAACTGGACTAAACTTTAGTCCCAGCGTAAGGTAACTGGACTAAACTTTAGTCCCAGCGTAATGTTACTGGACTAAACTTTAGTCTAACCGTAAGGTAACTGGACTAAACTTTAGTCCAACCGTAAGGTAACTGGACTAAACTTTAGTCCAAGCGTAAGGTAACTGAACTAAACTTTAGTTCAACCGTAAGGTAACTGGACTAAACTTTAGTCCCAGCGTAAGGTAACTGGACTAAACTTTAGTCCCAGCGTAAAATAACTGGACTAAACTTTAGTCCCAGCGTAATGTAACTGGACTAAACTTTAGTCCCAGCGTAAGGTAACTGGACTAAACTTTAGTCCCAGCGTAATGTAACTGGACTAAACTTTAGTCCCAGCGTAAGGTAACTGGACTAAACTTTAGTCCAAGCGTAAGGTAACTGAACTAAACTTTAGATCAACCATAAGGTAACTGGACTAAACTTTAGTCCAAGCGTAAGGTAACTGAACTAAACTTTAGTCCAACCGTAAGGTAACTGGACTAAACTTTAGTCCAACCGTAAGGTAACTGGACTAAACTTTAGTCCCAGCGTAAGGTAACTGGACTAAACTTTAGTCCCAGCGTAATGTTACTGGACTAAACTTTAGTCCCAGCGTAAGGTAACTGGACTAAACTTTAGTCCCAGCGTAAGGTAACTGGACTAAACTTTAGTCCCAGCGTAATGTTACTGGACTAAACTTTAGTCCCAGCGTAAGGTAACTGGACTAAACTTTAGTCCCAGCGTAAGGTAACTGGACTAAACTTTAGTCCCAGCGTAATGTTACTGGACTAAACTTTAGTCTAACCGTAAGGTAACTGGACTAAACTTTAGTCCAACCGTAAGGTAACTGGACTAAACTTTAGTCCAAGCGTAAGGTAACTGAACTAAACTTTAGTTCAACCGTAAGGTAACTGGACTAAACTTTAGTCCCAGCGTAAGGTAACTGGACTAAACTTTAGTCCCAGCGTAAGGTAACTGTACTAAACTTTAGTCCCAGCGTAAGGTAACTGGACTAAACTTTAGTCCCAGCGTAAGGTAACTGGACTAAACTTCAGTCCCAGCGTAAGGTAACTGGACTAAACTTTAGTCCCAGCGTAATGTAACTGGACTAAACTTTAGTCCCAGCGTAAGGTAACTGGACTAAACTTTAGTCCAAGCGTAAGGTAACTGAACTAAACTTTAGATCAACCATAAGGTAACTGGACTAAACTTTAGTCCAAGCGTAAGGTAACTGAACTAAACTTTAGTCCAACCGTAAGGTAACTGGACTAAACTTTAGTACATGCGTAAGGTAACTGGACTAAACTTTAGTCCCAGCGTAATGTTACTGGACTAAACTTTAGTCTAACCGTAAGGTAACTGGACTAAACTTTAGTCCAACCGTAAGGTAACTGGACTAAACTTTAGTCCAAGCGTAAAGTAACTGAACTAAACTTTAGTTCACCCGTAAGGTAACTGGACTAAACTTTAGTCCCAGGGTAAGGTAACTGGACTAAACTTTAGTCCCAGCGTAAGGTAACTGGACTAAACTTTAGTCCCAGCGTAAGGTAACTGGACTAAACTTTAGTCCCAGCGTAAGGTAACTGGACTAAACTTTAGTCCAAGCGTAAGGTAACTGAACTAAACTTTAGATCAACCATAAGGTAACTGGACTAAACTTTAGTCCAAGCGTAAGGTAACTGAACTAAACTTTAGTTCAACCGTAAGGTAACTGGACTAAACTTTAGTCCAACCGTAAGGTAACTGGACTAAACTTTAGTCCAAGCGTAAGGTAACTGAACTAAACTTTAGTCCAACCGTAAGGTAACTGGACTAAACTTTAGTCCAACCGTAAGGTAACTGGACTAAACTTTAGTACATGCGTAAGGTAACTGGACTAAACTTTAGTCCCAGCGTAAGGTAACTGGACTAAACTTTAGTCCCAGCGTAATGTTAGTGGACTAAACTTTAGTCTAACCGTAAGGTAACTGGATTAAACTTTAGTCTAACCGTAAGGTAACTGGATTAAACTTTAGTCCAAGCGTAAGGTAACTGGACTAAACTTTAGTCCAAGCGTAAGGTAACTGAACTAAACTTTAGTTCAACCGTAAGGTAACTGGACTAAACTTTAGTCCCAGCGTAAGGTAACTGGACTAAACTTTAGTCCCAGCGTAAGGTAACTGTACTAAACTTTAGTCCCAGCGTAAGGTAACTGGACTACACTTTAGTCCCAGCGTAAGGTAACTGGACTAAACTTCAGTCCCAGCGTAAGGTAACTGGACTAAACTTTAGTCCCAGCGTAATGTAACTGGACTAAACTTTAGTCCCAGCGTAAGGTAACTGGACTAAACTTTAGTCCAAGCGTAAGGTAACTGAACTAAACTTTAGATCAACCATAAGGTAACTGGACTAAACTTTAGTCCAAGCGTAAGGTAACTGAACTAAACTTTAGTCCAACCGTAAGGTAACTGGACTAAACTTTAGTCCAACCGTAAGGTAACTGGACTAAACTTTAGTACATGCGTAAGGTAACTGGACTAAACTTTAGTCCCAGCGTAATGTTACTGGACTAAACTTTAGTCTAACCGTAAGGTAACTGGACTAAACTTTAGTCCAACCGTAAGGTAACTGGACTAAACTTTAGTCCAAGCGTAAGGTAACTGAACTAAACTTTAGTTCAACCGTAAGGTAACTGGACTAAACTTTAGTCCCAGGGTAAGGTAACTGGACTAAACTTTAGTCCCAGCGTAAGGTAACTGGACTAAACTTTAGTCCCAGCGTAAGGTAACTGGACTAAACTTTAGTCCCAGCGTAAGGTAACTGGACTAAACTTTAGTCCCAGCGTAAGGTAACTGGACTAAACTTTAGTCCCAGCGTAAGGTAACTGGACTAAACTTTAGTCCAAGCGTAAGGTAACTGAACTAAACTTTAGATCAACCATAAGGTAACTGGACTAAACTTTAGTCCAAGCGTAAGGTAACTGAACTAAACTTTAGTTCAACCGTAAGGTAACTGGACTAAACTTTAGTCCAACCGTAAGGTAACTGGACTAAACTTTAGTCCAAGCGTAAGGTAACTGAACTAAACTTTAGTCCAACCGTAAGGTAACTGGACTAAACTTTAGTCCAACCGTAAGGTAACTGGACTAAACTTTAGTACATGCGTAAGGTAACTGGACTAAACTTTAGTCCCAGCGTAAGGTAACTGGACTAAACTTTAGTCCCAGCGTAATGTTACTGGACTAAACTTTAGTCTAACCGTAAGGTAACTGGATTAAACTTTAGTCTAACCGTAAGGTAACTGGATTAAACTTTAGTCCAACCGTAAGGTAACTGGACTAAACTTTAGTCCAAGCGTAAGGTAACTGAACTAAACTTTAGTTCAACCGTAAGGTAACTGGACTAAACTTTAGTCCCAGCGTAAGGTAACTGGACTAAACTTTAGTCCCAGCGTAAGGTAACTGGACTAAACTTTAGTCCCAGCGTAAGGTAACTGGACTAAACTTTAGTCTTAGCGTAATGTAACTGGACTAAACTTTAGTCCCAGCGTAAGGTAACTGGACTAAACTTTAGTCCAAGCGTAAGGTAACTGAACTAAACTTTAGTCCAACCGTAAGGTAACTGGACTAAACTTTAGTCCAAGCGTAAGGTAACTGAACTAAACTTTAGTCCAACCGTAAGGTAACTGGACTAAACTTTAGTCCAACCGTAAGGTAACTGGACTAAACTTTAGTACATGCGTAAGGTAACTGGACTAAACTTTAGTCCCAGCGTAAGGTAACTGGACTAAACTTTAGTCCCAGCGTAATGTTAGTGGACTAAACTTTAGTCTAACCGTAAGGTAACTGGATTAAACTTTAGTCTAACCGTAAGGTAACTGGATTAAACTTTAGTCCAAGCGTAAGGTAACTGGACTAAACTTTAGTCCAAGCGTAAGGTAACTGAACTAAACTTTAGTTCAACCGTAAGGTAACTGGACTAAACTTTAGTCCCAGCGTAAGGTAACTGGACTAAACTTTAGTCCCAGCGTAAGGTAACTGTACTAAACTTTAGTCCCAGCGTAAGGTAACTGGACTACACTTTAGTCCCAGCGTAAGGTAACTGGACTAAACTTCAGTCCCAGCGTAAGGTAACTGGACTAAACTTTAGTCCCAGCGTAATGTAACTGGACTAAACTTTAGTCCCAGCGTAAGGTAACTGGACTAAACTTTAGTCCAAGCGTAAGGTAACTGAACTAAACTTTAGATCAACCATAAGGTAACTGGACTAAACTTTAGTCCAAGCGTAAGGTAACTGAACTAAACTTTAGTCCAACCGTAAGGTAACTGGACTAAACTTTAGTCCAACCGTAAGGTAACTGGACTAAACTTTAGTACATGCGTAAGGTAACTGGACTAAACTTTAGTCCCAGCGTAATGTTACTGGACTAAACTTTAGTCTAACCGTAAGGTAACTGGACTAAACTTTAGTCCAACCGTAAGGTAACTGGACTAAACTTTAGTCCAAGCGTAAGGTAACTGAACTAAACTTTAGTTCAACCGTAAGGTAACTGGACTAAACTTTAGTCCCAGGGTAAGGTAACTGGACTAAACTTTAGTCCCAGCGTAAGGTAACTGGACTAAACTTTAGTCCCAGCGTAAGGTAACTGGACTAAACTTTAGTCCCAGCGTAAGGTAACTGGACTAAACTTTAGTCCCAGCGTAAGGTAACTGGACTAAACTTTAGTCCCAGCGTAAGGTAACTGGACTAAACTTTAGTCCAAGCGTAAGGTAACTGAACTAAACTTTAGATCAACCATAAGGTAACTGGACTAAACTTTAGTCCAAGCGTAAGGTAACTGAACTAAACTTTAGTTCAACCGTAAGGTAACTGGACTAAACTTTAGTCCAACCGTAAGGTAACTGGACTAAACTTTAGTCCAAGCGTAAGGTAACTGAACTAAACTTTAGTCCAACCGTAAGGTAACTGGACTAAACTTTAGTCCAACCGTAAGGTAACTGGACTAAACTTTAGTACATGCGTAAGGTAACTGGACTAAACTTTAGTCCCAGCGTAAGGTAACTGGACTAAACTTTAGTCCCAGCGTAATGTTACTGGACTAAACTTTAGTCTAACCGTAAGGTAACTGGATTAAACTTTAGTCTAACCGTAAGGTAACTGGATTAAACTTTAGTCCAACCGTAAGGTAACTGGACTAAACTTTAGTCCAAGCGTAAGGTAACTGAACTAAACTTTAGTTCAACCGTAAGGTAACTGGACTAAACTTTAGTCCCAGCGTAAGGTAACTGGACTAAACTTTAGTCCCAGCGTAAGGTAACTGGACTAAACTTTAGTCCCAGCGTAAGGTAACTGGACTAAACTTTAGTCTTAGCGTAATGTAACTGGACTAAACTTTAGTCCCAGCGTAAGGTAACTGGACTAAACTTTAGTCCAAGCGTAAGGTAACTGAACTAAACTTTAGATCAACCATAAGGTACCTGGACTAAACTTTAGTCCAAGCGTAAGGTAACTGAACTAAACTTTAGTTCAACCGTAAGGTAACTGAACTAAACTTCAGTCCAACCGTAAGGTAACTGGACTAAACTTTAGTTCAACCGTAAGTTAACTGGACTAAACTTTAGTCCCAGCGTAATGTAACTGGACTAAACTTTAGTCCCAGCGTAAGGTAACTGGACTAAACTTTAGTCCCAGCGTAAGGTAACTGGACTAAACTTTAGTCCCAGCGTAAGGTAATTGGACTAAACTTTAGTCCCAGCGTAAGGTAACTGGACTAAACTTTAGTCCCAGGGTAAGGTAACTGGACTAAACTTTAGTCCCAGCGTAAGGTAACTGGACTAAACTTTAGTCCCAGCGTAAGGTAACTGGACTAAACTTTAGTCCCAGCGTAAGGTAACTGGACTAAACTTTAGTCCAAGCGTAAGGTAACTGAACTAAACTTTAGATCAACCATAAGGTAACTGGACTAAACTTTAGTCCAACCGTAAGGTAACTGGACTAAACTTTAGTCCAACCGTAAGGTAACTGGACTAAACTTTAGTCCAAGCGTAAGGTAACTGAACTAAACTTTAGATCAACCATAAGGTAACTGGACTAAACTTTAGTCCAAGCGTAAGGTAACTGAACTAAACTTTAGTTCAACCGTAAGGTAACTGAACTAAACTTTAGTTCAACCGTAAGGTAACTGGACTAAACTTTAGTCCAACCGTAAGGTAACTGGACTAAACTTTAGTCCAACCGTAAGGTAACTGGACTAAACTTTAGTCCAAGCGTTAGGTAACTGAACTAAACTTTAGTCCAACCGTAAGGTAACTGGACTAAACTTTAGTCCAACCGTAAGGTAACTGGACTAAACTTTAGTCCAAGCGTAAGGTAACTGAACTAAACTTTAGATCAACCATAAGGTAACTGGACTAAACTTTAGTCCAAGCGTAAGGTAACTGAACTAAACTTTAGTTCAACCGTAAGGTAACTGAACTAAACTTTAGTTCAACCGTAAGGTAACTGGACTAAACTTTAGTCCAACCGTAAGGTAACTGGACTAAACTTTAGTCCAACCGTAAGGTAACTGGACTAAACTTTAGTCCAAGCGTTAGGTAACTGAACTAAACTTTAGTCCAACCGTAAGGTAACTGGACTAAACTTTAGTCCAACCGTAAGGTAACTGGACTAAACTTTAGTCCAAGCGTAAGGTAACTGAACTAAACTTTAGATCAACCATAAGGTAACTGGACTAAACTTTAGTCCAAGCGTAAGGTAACTGAACTAAACTTTAGTTCAACCGTAAGGTAACTGGACTAAACTTTTGTCCAACCGTAAGGTAACTGGACTAAACTTTAGTCCAACCGTAAGGTAACTGGACTAAACTTTAGTCCCAGCGTAAGGTAACTGGACTAAACTTTAGTCCAAGCGTAAGGTAACTGGACAAAACTTTAGTCCCAGCGTAAGGTAACTGGACTAAACTTTAGTCCCAGCGTAATGTAACTGGACTAAACTTTAGTCCCAGCGTAAGGTAACTGGACTAAATTTTAGTCCAAGCGTAAGGTAACTGAACTAAACTTTAGTTCAACCGTAAGGTAACTGAACTAAACTTTAGTCCCAGCGTAAGGTAACTGGACTAAACTTTAGTCCAACCGTAAGGTAACTGGACTAAACTTTAGTCCAACCGTAAGGTAACTGGACTAAACTTTAGTCCAAGCGTAAGGTAACTGAACTAAACTTTAGTCCAACCGTAAGGTAACTGGACTAAACTTTAGTACATGCGTAAGGTAACTGGACTAAACTTTAGTCCCAGCGTAAGGTAACTGGACTAAACTTTAGTCCCAGCGTAATGTTACTGAACTAAACTTTAGTTCAACCGTAAGGTAACTGGACTAAACTTTAGTCCAACCGTAAGGTAACTGGACTAAACTTTAGTCCCAGCGTAACGTAACTGGACTAAACTTTAGTCCCAGCGTAATGTAACTGGACTAAACTTTAGTCCAAGCGTAAGGTAACTGAACTAAACTTTAGTCCAACCGTAAGGTAACTGGACTAAACTTTAGTCCAACCGTAAGGTAACTGGACTAAACTTTAGTACATGCGTAAGGTAACTGGACTAAACTTTAGTCCCAGCGTAAGGTAACTGGAATAAACTTTAGTCCAAGCGTAAGGTAACTGAACTAAACTTTAGTTCAACCGTAAGGTAACTGAACTAAATTTTAGTTCAACCGTAAGGTAACTGGACTAAACTTTAGTCCAAGCGTAAGGTAACTGAACTAAACTTTAGTTCAACCGTAAGGTAACTGGACTAAACTTTAGTTTAAGCGTTAGGTAACTGAACTAAACTTTAGTCCAACCGTAAGGTAACTGGACTAAATTTTAGTCCAAGCGTTAGGTAACTGAACTAAACTTTAGTTCAACCGTAAGTTAACTGGACTAAACTTTAGTCCCAGCGTAATGTAACTGGACTAAACTTTAGTCCCAGCGTAAGGTAACTGGACTAAACTTTAGTCCCAGCGTAAGGTAACTGGACTAAACTTTAGTCCCAGCGTAAGGTAATTGGACTAAACTTTAGTCCCAGCGTAAGGTAACTGGACTAAACTTTAGTCCCAGCGTAATGTAACTGGACTAAACTTTAGTCCCAGCGTAAGGTAACTGGACTAAACTTTAGTCCAACCGTAAGGTAACTGAACTAAACTTTAGTCCAAGCGTAAGGTAACTGAACTAAACTTTAGATCAACCATAAGGTAACTGGACTAAACTTTAGTCCAAGCGTAAGGTAACTGAACTAAACTTTAGTTCAACCGTAAGGTAACTGAACTAAACTTTAGTTCAACCGTAAGGTAACTGGACTAAACTTTAGTCCAACCGTAAGGTAACTGGACTAAACTTTAGTCCAACCGTAAGGTAACTGGACTAAACTTTAGTCCAAGCGTTAGGTAACTGAACTAAACTTTAGTCCAACCGTAAGGTAACTGGACTAAACTTTAGTCCAACCGTAAGGTAACTGGACTAAACTTTAGTCCAAGCGTAAGGTAACTGAACTAAACTTTAGATCAACCATAAGGTAACTGGACTAAACTTTAGTCCAAGCGTAAGGTAACTGAACTAAACTTTAGTTCAACCGTAAGGTAACTGGACTAAACTTTTGTCCAACCGTAAGGTAACTGGACTAAACTTTAGTCCAACCGTAAGGTAACTGGACTAAACTTTAGTCCCAGCGTAAGGTAACTGGACTAAACTTTAGTCCAAGCGTAAGGTAACTGGACAAAACTTTAGTCCCAGCGTAAGGTAACTGGACTAAACTTTAGTCCCAGCGTAATGTAACTGGACTAAACTTTAGTCCCAGCGTAAGGTAACTGGGCTAAATTTTAGTCCAAGCGTAAGGTAACTGAACTAAACTTTAGTTCAACCGTAAGGTAACTGAACTAAACTTTAGTCCCAGCGTAAGGTAACTGAACTAAACTTTAGTTCAACCGTAAGGTAACTGGACTAAACTTTAGTCCAACCGTAAGGTAACTGGACTAAACTTCAGTCCAAGCGTAAGGTAACTGAACTAAACTTTAGTCCAACCGTAAGGTAACTGGACTAAACTTTAGTACATGCGTAAGGTAACTGGACTAAACTTTAGTCCCAGCGTAAGGTAACTGGACTAAACTTTAGTCCCAGCGTAATGTAACTGGACTAAACTTTAGTCCAAGCGTAAGGTAACTGAACTAAACTTTAGTCCAACCGTAAGGTAACTGGACTAAACTTTAGTCCAACCGTAAGGTAACTGGACTAAACTTTAGTACATGCGTAAGGTAACTGGACTAAACTTTAGTCCCAGCGTAAGGTAACTGGAATAAACTTTAGTCCAAGCGTAAGGTAACTGAACTAAACTTTAGTTCAACCGTAAGGTAACTGAACTAAATTTTAGTTCAACCGTAAGGTAACTGGACTAAACTTTAGTCCAAGCGTAAGGTAACTGAACTAAACTTTAGTTCAACCGTAAGGTAACTGGACTAAACTTTAGTTTAAGCGTTAGGTAACTGAACTAAACTTTAGTCCAACCGTAAGGTAACTGGACTAAATTTTAGTCCAAGCGTTAGGTAACTGAACTAAACTTTAGTTCAACCGTAAGTTAACTGGACTAAACTTTAGTCCCAGCGTAATGTAACTGGACTAAACTTTAGTCCCAGCGTAAGGTAACTGGACTAAACTTTAGTCCCAGCGTAAGGTAACTGGACTAAACTTTAGTCCCAGCGTAAGGTAATTGGACTAAACTTTAGTCCCAGCGTAAGGTAACTGGACTAAACTTTAGTCCCAGCGTAATGTAACTGGACTAAACTTTAGTCCCAGCGTAAGGTAACTGGACTAAACTTTAGTCCAACCGTAAGGTAACTGAACTAAACTTTAGTCCAAGCGTAAGGTAACTGAACTAAACTTTAGATCAACCATAAGGTAACTGGACTAAACTTTAGTCCAAGCGTAAGGTAACTGAACTAAACTTTAGTTCAACCGTAAGGTAACTGAACTAAACTTTAGTTCAACCGTAAGGTAACTGGACTAAACTTTAGTCCAACCGTAAGGTAACTGGACTAAACTTTAGTCCAACCGTAAGGTAACTGGACTAAACTTTAGTCCAAGCGTTAGGTAACTGAACTAAACTTTAGTCCAACCGTAAGGTAACTGGACTAAACTTTAGTCCAACCGTAAGGTAACTGGACTAAACTTTAGTCCAAGCGTAAGGTAACTGAACTAAACTTTAGATCAACCATAAGGTAACTGGACTAAACTTTAGTCCAAGCGTAAGGTAACTGAACTAAACTTTAGTTCAACCGTAAGGTAACTGGACTAAACTTTTGTCCAACCGTAAGGTAACTGGACTAAACTTTAGTCCAACCGTAAGGTAACTGGACTAAACTTTAGTCCCAGCGTAAGGTAACTGGACTAAACTTTAGTCCAAGCGTAAGGTAACTGGACAAAACTTTAGTCCCAGCGTAAGGTAACTGGACTAAACTTTAGTCCCAGCGTAATGTAACTGGACTAAACTTTAGTCCCAGCGTAAGGTAACTGGGCTAAATTTTAGTCCAAGCGTAACGTAACTGAACTAAACTTTAGTTCAACCGTAAGGTAACTGAACTAAACTTTAGTCCCAGCGTAAGGTAACTGAACTAAACTTTAGTTCAACCGTAAGGTAACTGGACTAAACTTTAGTCCAACCGTAAGGTAACTGGACTAAACTTCAGTCCAAGCGTAAGGTAACTGAACTAAACTTTAGTCCAACCGTAAGGTAACTGGACTAAACTTTAGTACATGCGTAAGGTAACTGGACTAAACTTTAGTCCCAGCGTAAGGTAACTGGACTAAACTTTAGTCCCAGCGTAATGTTACTGAACTAAACTTTAGTTCAACCGTAAGGTAACTGGACTAAACTTTAGTCCAACCGTAAGGTAACTGGACTAAACTTTAGTCCCAGCGTAATGTAACTGGACTAAACTTTAGTCCAAGCGTAAGGTAACTGGACTAAACTTTAGTTCAACCGTAAGGTAACTGAACTAAATTTTAGTTCAACCGTAAGGTAACTGGACTAAACTTTAGTCCAACCGTAAGGTAACTCGACTAAACTTTAGTCCAACCGTAAGGTAACTGGACTAAACTTTAGTCCAAGCGTAAGGTAACTGAACTAAACTTTAGTTCAACCGTAAGGTAACTGGACTAAACTTTAGTCCAAGCGTAAGGTAACTGAACTAAACTTTAGTTCAACCGTAAGGTAACTGGACTAAACTTTAGTTCAACCGTAAGGTAACTGGACCAATTTTTAGTCCAACCGTAAGGTAACTGGACTAAACTTTAGTCCAAGCGTAAGGTAACTGAACTAAACTTTAGTTCAACCGTAAGGTAACTGGACTAAACTTTAGTCCAACCGTAAGGTAACTGGACTAAACTTTAGTCCCAGCGTAACGTAACTGGACTAAACTTTAGTCCAACCGTAAGGTAACTGGACTAAACTTTAGTCCCAGCGTAAGGTAACTGGACTAAACTTTAGTCCCAGCGTAAGGTAACTGGACTAAACTTTAGTCCCAGCGTAAGGTAACTGGACTAAACTTTAGTCCCAGCGTAAGGTAACTGGACTAAACTTTAGTCCCAGCGTAAGGTAACTGGACTAAACTTTAGTCCCAGCGTAAGGTAACTGGACTAAACTTTAGTCCAACCGTAAGGTAACTGGACTAAACTTTAGTCCCAGCGTAACGTAACTGGACTAAACTTTAGTCCCAGCGTAATGTAACTGGACTAAACTTTAGTCCAAGCGTAAGGTAACTGAACTAAACTTTAGTCCAACCGTAAGGTAACTGGACTAAACTTTAGTCCAACCGTAAGGTAACTGGACTAAACTTTAGTACATGCGTAAGGTAACTGGACTAAACTTTAGTCCCAGCGTAAGGTAACTGGACTAAACTTTAGTCCAAGCGTAAGGTAACTGAACTAAACTTTAGATCAACCATAAGGTAACTGGACTAAACTTTAGTCCAAGCGTAAGGTAACTGAACTAAACTTTAGTTCAACCGTAAGGTAACTGGACTAAACTTTAGTCCAACCGTAAGGTAACTGGACTAAACTTTAGTCCAAGCGTAAGGTAACTGAACTAAACTTTAGTCCAACCGTAAGGTAACTGGACTAAACTTTAGTCCAACCGTAAGGTAACTGGACTAAACTTTAGTACATGCGTAAGGTAACTGGACTAAACTTTAGTCCCAGCGTAAGGTAACTGGACTAAACTTTAGTCCCAGCGTAATGTTACTGGACTAAACTTTAGTCTAACCGTAAGGTAACTGGATTAAACTTTAGTCTAACCGTAAGATAACTGGATTAAACTTTAGTCCAACCGTAAGGTAACTGGACTAAACTTTAGTCCAAGCGTAAGGTAACTGAACTAAACTTTAGTTCAACCGTAAGGTAACTGGACTAAACTTTAGTCCCAGCGTAAGGTAACTGGACTAAACTTTAGTCCCAGCGTAAGGTAACTGGACTAAACTTTAGTCCCAGCGTAAGGTAACTGGACTAAACTTTAGTCTTAGCGTAATGTAACTGGACTAAACTTTAGTCCCAGCGTAAGGTAACTGGACTAAACTTTAGTCCAAGCGTAAGGTAACTGAACTAAACTTTAGATCAACCATAAGGTACCTGGACTAAACTTTAGTCCAAGCGTAAGGTAACTGAACTAAACTTTAGTTCAACCGTAAGGTAACTGAACTAAACTTCAGTCCAACCGTAAGGTAACTGGACTAAACTTTAGTCCAACCGTAAGGTAACTGGACTAAACTTTAGTCCAAGCGTAAGGTAACTGAACTAAACTTTAGTTCAACCGTAAGTTAACTGGACTAAACTTTAGTCCCAGCGTAATGTAACTGGACTAAACTTTAGTCCCAGCGTAAGGTAACTGGACTAAACTTTAGTCCCAGCGTAAGGTAACTGGACTAAACTTTAGTCCCAGCGTAAGGTAATTGGACTAAACTTTAGTCCCAGCGTAAGGTAACTGGACTAAACTTTAGTCCCAGCGTAATGTAACTGGACTAAACTTTAGTCCCAGCGTAAGGTAACTGGACTAAACTTTAGTCCAAGCGTAAGGTAACTGAACTAAACTTTAGATCAACCATAAGGTAACTGGACTAAACTTTAGTCCAAGCGTAAGGTAACTGAACTAAACTTTAGTTCAACCGTAAGGTAACTGAACTAAACTTTAGTTCAACCGTAAGGTAACTGGACTAAACTTTAGTCCAACCGTAAGGTAACTGGACTAAACTTTAGTCCAACCGTAAGGTAACTGGACTAAACTTTAGTCCAAGCGTTAGGTAACTGAACTAAACTTTAGTCCAACCGTAAGGTAACTGGACTAAACTTTAGTCCAACCGTAAGGTAACTGGACTAAACTTTAGTCCAAGCGTAAGGTAACTGAACTAAACTTTAGATCAACCATAAGGTAACTGGACTAAACTTTAGTCCAAGCGTAAGGTAACTGAACTAAACTTTAGTTCAACCGTAAGGTAACTGAACTAAACTTTAGTTCAACCGTAAGGTAACTGGACTAAACTTTAGTCCAACCGTAAGGTAACTGGACTAAACTTTAGTCCAACCGTAAGGTAACTGGACTGAACTTTAGTCCAAGCGTTAGGTAACTGAACTAAACTTTAGTCCAACCGTAAGGTAACTGGACTAAACTTTAGTCCAACCGTAAGGTAACTGGACTAAACTTTAGTCCAAGCGTAAGGTAACTGAACTAAACTTTAGATCAACCATAAGGTAACTGGACTAAACTTTAGTCCAAGCGTAAGGTAACTGAACTAAACTTTAGTTCAACCGTAAGGTAACTGGACTAAACTTTTGTCCAACCGTAAGGTAACTGGACTAAACTTTAGTCCAACCGTAAGGTAACTGGACTAAACTTTAGTCCCAGCGTAAGGTAACTGGACTAAACTTTAGTCCAAGCGTAAGGTAACTGGACAAAACTTTAGTCCCAGCGTAAGGTAACTGGACTAAACTTTAGTCCCAGCGTAATGTAACTGGACTAAACTTTAGTCCCAGCGTAAGGTAACTGGACTAAATTTTAGTCCAAGCGTAAGGTAACTGAACTAAACTTTAGTTCAACCGTAAGGTAACTGAACTAAACTTTAGTCCCAGCGTAAGGTAACTGGACTAAACTTTAGTCCAACCGTAAGGTAACTGGACTAAACTTTAGTCCAACCGTAAGGTAACTGGACTAAACTTTAGTCCAAGCGTAAGGTAACTGAACTAAACTTTAGTCCAACCGTAAGGTAACTGGACTAAACTTTAGTCCCAGCGTAAGGTAACTGGACTAAACTTTAGTCCCAGCGTAATGTTACTGAACTAAACTTTAGTTCAACCGTAAGGTAACTGGACTAAACTTTAGTCCAACCGTAAGGTAACTGGACTAAACTTTAGTCCCAGCGTAACGTAACTGGACTAAACTTTAGTCCCAGCGTAATGTAACTGGACTAAACTTTAGTCCAAGCGTAAGGTAACTGAACTAAACTTTAGTCCAACCGTAAGGTAACTGGACTAAACTTTAGTCCAACCGTAAGGTAACTGGACTAAACTTTAGTACATGCGTAAGGTAACTGGACTAAACTTTAGTCCCAGCGTAAGGTAACTGGAATAAACTTTAGTCCAAGCGTAAGGTAACTGAACTAAACTTTAGTTCAACCGTAAGGTAACTGAACTAAATTTTAGTTCAACCGTAAGGTAACTGGACTAAACTTTAGTCCAAGCGTAAGGTAACTGAACTAAACTTTAGTTCAACCGTAAGGTAACTGGACTAAACTTTAGTTTAAGCGTTAGGTAACTGAACTAAACTTTAGTCCAACCGTAAGGTAACTGGACTAAATTTTAGTCCAAGCGTTAGGTAACTGAACTAAACTTTAGTTCAACCGTAAGTTAACTGGACTAAACTTTAGTCCCAGCGTAATGTAACTGGACTAAACTTTAGTCCCAGCGTAAGGTAACTGGACTAAACTTTAGTCCCAGCGTAAGGTAACTGGACTAAACTTTAGTCCCAGCGTAAGGTAATTGGACTAAACTTTAGTCCCAGCGTAAGGTAACTGGACTAAACTTTAGTCCCAGCGTAATGTAACTGGACTAAACTTTAGTCCCAGCGTAAGGTAACTGGACTAAACTTTAGTCCAACCGTAAGGTAACTGAACTAAACTTTAGTCCAAGCGTAAGGTAACTGAACTAAACTTTAGATCAACCATAAGGTAACTGGACTAAACTTTAGTCCAAGCGTAAGGTAACTGAACTAAACTTTAGTTCAACCGTAAGGTAACTGAACTGAACTTTAGTTCAACCGTAAGGTAACTGGACTAAACTTTAGTCCAACCGTAAGGTAACTGGACTAAACTTTAGTCCAACCGTAAGGTAACTGGACTAAACTTTAGTCCAAGCGTTAGGTAACTGAACTAAACTTTAGTCCAACCGTAAGGTAACTGGACTAAACTTTAGTCCAACCGTAAGGTAACTGGACTAAACTTTAGTCCAAGCGTAAGGTAACTGAACTAAACTTTAGATCAACCATAAGGTAACTGGACTAAACTTTAGTCCAAGCGTAAGGTAACTGAACTAAACTTTAGTTCAACCGTAAGGTAACTGGACTAAACTTTTGTCCAACCGTAAGGTAACTGGACTAAACTTTAGTCCAACCGTAAGGTAACTGGACTAAACTTTAGTTCCAGCGTAAGGTAACTGGACTAAACTTTAGTCCAAGCGTAAGGTAACTGGACAAAACTTTAGTCCCAGCGTAAGGTAACTGGACTAAACTTTAGTCCCAGCGTAATGTAACTGGACTAAACTTTAGTCCCAGCGTAAGGTAACTGGACTAAATTTTAGTCCAAGCGTAAGGTAACTGAACTAAACTTTAGTTCAACCGTAAGGTAACTGAACTAAACTTTAGTCCCAGCGTAAGGTAACTGAACTAAACTTTAGTTCAACCGTAAGGTAACTGGACTAAACTTTAGTCCAACCGTAAGGTAACTGGACTAAACTTCAGTCCAAGCGTAAGGTAACTGAACTAAACTTTAGTCCAACCGTAAGGTAACTGGACTAAACTTTAGTACATGCGTAAGGTAACTGGACTAAACTTTAGTCCCAGCGTAAGGTAACTGGACTAAACTTTAGTCCCAGCGTAATGTTACTGAACTAAACTTTAGTTCAACCGTAAGGTAACTGGACTAAACTTTAGTCCAACCGTAAGGTAACTGGACTAAACTTTAGTCCCAGCGTAATGTAACTGGACTAAACTTTAGTCCAAGCGTAAGGTAACTGGACTAAACTTTAGTTCAACCGTAAGGTAACTGAACTAAATTTTAGTTCAACCGTAAGGTAACTGGACTAAACTTTAGTCCAACCGTAAGGTAACTCGACTAAACTTTAGTCCAACCGTAAGGTAACTGGACTAAACTTTAGTCCAAGCGTAAGGTAACTGAACTAAACTTTAGTTCAACCGTAAGGTAACTGGACTAAACTTTAGTCCAAGCGTAAGGTAACTGAACTAAACTTTAGTTCAACCGTAAGGTAACTGGACTAAACTTTAGTTCAACCGTAAGGTAACTGGACCAATTTTTAGTCCAACCGTAAGGTAACTGGAATAAACTTTAGTCCAAGCGTAAGGTAACTGAACTAAACTTTAGTTCAACCGTAAGGTAACTGAACTAAATTTTAGTTCAACCGTAAGGTAACTGGACTAAACTTTAGTTCAACCGTAAGGTAACTGAACTAATATTTAGTTCAACCGTAAGGTAACTGGACTAAACTTTAGTCCAACCGTAAGGTAACTGAAATAAACTTTAGTTCAACCGTAAGGTAACTGGACTAAATTTTAGTCCAAGCGTAAGGTAACTGAACTAAACTTTAGTCCAAGCGTAAGGTAACTGAACTAAACTTTAGTTCAACCGTAAGGTAACTGGACTGAACTTTAGTTCAATGGACCAAACTTTAGTCCAACCGTAAGGTAACTGGACTGAACTTTAGTTCAAGCGTAAGGTAACTGAACTAAACTTTAGTTCAACCGTAAGGTAACTGGACTAAACTTTAGTCCAACCGTAAGGTAACTGAACTAAACTTTAGTCCAATCGTAAGGTAACTGGACTAAACTTTATCCAACCGTAAGGTAACTGGACTAAACTTCAGTCCAATCGTAAGGTAACTGGACTAAACTTTATCCAACCGTAAGGTAACTGGACTAAACTTTAGTACATGCGTAAGGTAACTGGACTGAACTTTAGTTCAACCGTAAGGTAACTGGACTAAACTTTAGTCCAACCGTAAGGTAACTGGACTAAACTTTAGTCCAAGCGTAAGGTAACTGAACTAAACTTTAGTTCAACCGTAAGGTAACTGGACTAAACTTTAGTCCAACCGTAAGGTAACTGGACTAAACTTTAGTCCCAGCGTAACGTAACTGGACTAAACTTTAGTCCCAGCGTAATGTAACTGGACTAAACTTTAGTCCCAGCGTAAGGTAACTGGACTAAACTTTAGTCCCAGCGTAAGGTAACTGGACTAAATTTTAGTCCCAGCGTAAGGTAACTGGACTAAACTTTAGTCCCAGCGTAATGTAACTGGACTAAACTTTAGTTCAACCGTAAGGTAACTGAACTAATATTTAGTTCAACCGTAAGGTAACTGGACTAAACTTTAGTCCAACCGTAAGGTAACTGAAATAAACTTTAGTTCAACCGTAAGGTAACTGGACTAAATTTTAGTCCAAGCGTAAGGTAACTGAACTAAACTTTAGTCCAAGCGTAAGGTAACTGAACTAAACTTTAGTTCAACCGTAAGGTAACTGGACTGAACTTTAGTTCAATGGACCAAACTTTAGTCCAACCGTAAGGTAACTGGACTGAACTTTAGTTCAAGCGTAAGGTAACTGAACTAAACTTTAGTTCAACCGTAAGGTAACTGGACTAAACTTTAGTCCAACCGTAAGGTAACTGAACTAAACTTTAGTCCAATCGTAAGGTAACTGGACTAAACTTTATCCAACCGTAAGGTAACTGGACTAAACTTCAGTCCAATCGTAAGGTAACTGGACTAAACTTTATCCAACCGTAAGGTAACTGGACTAAACTTTAGTACATGCGTAAGGTAACTGGACTGAACTTTAGTTCAACCGTAAGGTAACTGGACTAAACTTTAGTCCAACCGTAAGGTAACTGGACTAAACTTTAGTCCAAGCGTAAGGTAACTGAACTAAACTTTAGTTCAACCGTAAGGTAACTGGACTAAACTTTAGTCCAACCGTAAGGTAACTGGACTAAACTTTAGTCCCAGCGTAACGTAACTGGACTAAACTTTAGTCCCAGCGTAATGTAACTGGACTAAACTTTAGTCCCAGCGTAAGGTAACTGGACTAAACTTTAGTCCCAGCGTAAGGTAACTGGACTAAATTTTAGTCCCAGCGTAAGGTAACTGGACTAAACTTTAGTCCCAGCGTAATGTAACTGGACTAAACTTCAGTCCCAGCGTAAGGTAACTGGACTAAACTTTAGTCCCAGCGTAAGGTAACTGGACTAAACTTTAGTCCCAGCGTAAGGTAACTGGACTAAACTTTAGTCCCAGCGTAAGGTAACTGGACTAAACTTTAGTCCAAGCGTAAGGTAACTGGACAAAACTTTAGTCCCAGCGTAAGGTAACTGGACTAAACTTTAGTCCCAGCGTAATGTAACTGGACTAAACTTTAGTCCCAGCGTAAGGTAACTGGACTAAATTTTAGTCCAAGCGTAAGGTAACTGAACTGAACTTTAGTTCAACCGTAAGGTAACTGGACTAAACTTTAGTCCAAGCGTAAGGTAACTGAACTAAACTTTAGTTCAACCGTAAGGTAACTGAACTAAATTTTAGTTCAACCGTAAGGTAACTGGACTAAACTTTAGTTCAACCGTAAGGTAACTGAACTAAATTTTAGTTCAACCGTAAGGTAACTGGACTAAACTTTAGTCCAAGCGTAAGGTAACTGAACTAAACTTTAGTTCAACCGTAAGGTAACTGGACTGAACTTTAGTTCAACCGTAAGGTAACTGGACCAAACTTTAGTCCAACCGTAAGGTAACTGGACTGAACTTTAGTTCAAGCGTAAGGTAACTGAACTAAACTTTAGTTCAACCGTAAGGTAACTGGACTAAACTTTAGTCCAACCGTAAGGTAACTGGACTAAACTTTATTCCCAGCGTAATGTAACTGGACTAAACTTTAGTCCCAGCGTAAGGTAACTGGACTAAACTTTAGTCCCAGCGTAAGGTAACTGGACTAAACTTTAGTCCCAGCGTGATGTAACTGGACTAAACTTTAGTCCCAGCGTAAGGTAACTGGACTAAATTTTAGTCCAAGCGTAAGGTAACTGAACTGAACTTTAGTTCAACCGTAAGGTAACTGGACTAAACTTTAGTCCAAGCGTAAGGTAACTGAACTAAACTTTAGTTCAACCGTAAGGTAACTGAACTAAATTTTAGTTCAACCGTAAGGTAACTGGACTAAACTTTAGTTCAACCGTAAGGTAACTGAACTAAATTTTAGTTCAACCGTAAGGTAACTGGACTAAACTTTAGTCCAAGCGTAAGGTAACTGAACTAAACTTTAGTTCAACCGTAAGGTAACTGGACTGAACTTTAGTTCAACCGTAAGGTAACTGGACCAAACTTTAGTCCAACCGTAAGGTAACTGGACTGAACTTTAGTTCAAGCGTAAGGTAACTGAACTAAACTTTAGTTCAACCGTAAGGTAACTGGACTAAACTTTAGTCCAACCGTAAGGTAACTGGACTAAACTTTATTCCCAGCGTAATGTAACTGGACTAAACTTTAGTCCCAGCGTAAGGTAACTGGACTAAACTTTAGTCCCAGCGTAAGGTAACTGGACTAAACTTTAGTCCCAGCGTGATGTAACTGGACTAAACTTCAGTCCCAGCGTAAGGTAACTGGACTAAACTTTAGTCCCAGCGTAATGTAACTGGACTAAACTTTAGTCCAAGCGTAAGGTAACTGGACTAAACTTTAGTTCAACCGTAAGGTAACTGAACTAATATTTAGTTCAACCGTAAGGTAACTGGACTAAACTTTAGTCCAACCGTAAGGTAACTGAACTAAACTTTAGTTCAACCGTAAGGTAACTGGACTAAATTTTAGTCCAAGCGTAAGGTAACTGAACTAAACTTTAGTCCAAGCGTAAGGTAACTGAACTAAACTTTAGTTCAACCGTAAGGTAACTGGACTGAACTTTAGTTCAACCGTAAGGTAACTGGACCAAACTTTAGTCCAACCGTAAGGTAACTGGACTGAACTTTAGTTCAAGCGTAAGGTAACTGAACTAAACTTTAGTTCAACCGTAAGGTAACTGGACTAAACTTTAGTCCAACCGTAAGGTAACTGAACTAAACTTTAGTCCAATCGTAAGGTAACTGGACTAAACTTTATCCAACCGTAAGGTAACTGGACTAAACTTTAGTCCAATCGTAAGGTAACTGGACTAAACTTTATCCAACCGTAAGGTAACTGGACTAAACTTTAGTACATGCGTAAGGTAACTGGACTGAACTTTAGTTCAACCGTAAGGTAACTGGACTAAACTTTAGTCCAACCGTAAGGTAACTGGACTAAACTTTAGTCCAAGCGTAAGGTAACTGAACTAAACTTTAGTTCAACCGTAAGGTAACTGGACTAAACTTTAGTCCAACCGTAAGGTAACTGGACTAAACTTTAGTCCCAGCGTAACGTAACTGGACTAAACTTTAGTCCCAGCGTAATGTAACTGGACTAAACTTTAGTCCCAGCGTAAGGTAACTGGACTAAACTTTAGTCCCAGCGTAAGGTAACTGGACTAAACTTTAGTCCCAGCGTAAGGTAACTGGACTAAACTTTAGTCCCAGCGTAATGTAACTGGACTAAACTTCAGTCCCAGCGTAAGGTAACTGGACTAAACTTTAGTCCCAGCGTAAGGTAACTGGACTAAACTTTAGTCCCAGCGTAAGGTAACTGGACTAAACTTTAGTCCAATCGTAAGGTAACTGGACTAAACTTTAGTTCAACCGTAAGGTAACTGAACTAATATTTAGTTCAACCGTAAGGTAACTGGACTAAACTTTAGTCCAACCGTAAGGTAACTGAACTAAACTTTAGTTCAACCGTAAGGTAACTGGACTAAATTTTAGTCCAAGCGTAAGGTAACTGAACTAAACTTTAGTCCAAGCGTAAGGTAACTGAACTAAACTTTAGTTCAACCGTAAGGTAACTGGACTGAACTTTAGTTCAACCGTAAGGTAACTGGACCAAACTTTAGTCCAACCGTAAGGTAACTGGACTGAACTTTAGTTCAAGCGTAAGGTAACTGAACTAAACTTTAGTTCAACCGTAAGGTAACTGGACTAAACTTTAGTCCAACCGTAAGGTAACTGAACTAAACTTTAGTCCAATCGTAAGGTAACTGGACTAAACTTTATCCAACCGTAAGGTAACTGGACTAAACTTTAGTCCAATCGTAAGGTAACTGGACTAAACTTTATCCAACCGTAAGGTAACTGGACTAAACTTTAGTACATGCGTAAGGTAACTGGACTGAACTTTAGTTCAACCGTAAGGTAACTGGACTAAACTTTAGTCCAACCGTAAGGTAACTGGACTAAACTTTAGTCCAAGCGTAAGGTAACTGAACTAAACTTTAGTTCAACCGTAAGGTAACTGGACTAAACTTTAGTCCAACCGTAAGGTAACTGGACTAAACTTTAGTCCCAGCGTAACGTAACTGGACTAAACTTTAGTCCCAGCGTAAGGTAACTGGACTAAACTTTAGTACATGCGTAAGGTAACTGGACTGAACTTTAGTTCAACCGTAAGGTAACTGGACTGAACTTTAGTTCAACCGTAAGGTAACTGGACTAAACTTTATCCAACCGTAAGGTAACTGGACTAAACTTTAGTACATGCGTAAGGTAACTGGACTGAACTTTAGTTCAACCGTAAGGTAACTGGACTAAACTTTAGTCCAACCGTAAGGTAACTGGACTAAACTTTAGTCCAAGCGTAAGGTAACTGAACTAAACTTTAGTTCAACCGTAAGGTAACTGGACTAAACTTTAGTCCAACCGTAAGGTAACTGGACTAAACTTTAGTCCCAGCGTAACGTAACTGGACTAAACTTTAGTCCCAGCGTAATGTAACTGGACTAAACTTTAGTCCCAGCGTAAGGTAACTGGACTAAACTTTAGTCCCAGCGTAAGGTAACTGGACTAAACTTTAGTCCCAGCGTAAGGTAACTGGACTAAACTTTAGTCCCAGCGTAATGTAACTGGACTAAACTTCAGTCCCAGCGTAAGGTAACTGGACTAAACTTTAGTCCCAGCGTAAGGTAACTGGACTAAACTTTAGTCCCAGCGTAAGGTAACTGGACTAAACTTTAGTCCAAGCGTAAGGTAACTGGACAAAACTTTAGTCCCAGCGTAAGGTAACTGGACTAAACTTTAGTCCCAGCGTAATGTAACTGGACTAAACTTTAGTCCCAGCGTAAGGTAACTGGACTAAATTTTAGTCCGAGCGTAAGGTAACTGAACTGAACTTTAGTTCAACCGTAAGGTAACTGGACTAAACTTTAGTCCAAGCGTAAGGTAACTGAACTAAACTTTAGTTCAACCGTAAGGTAACTGAACTAAATTTTAGTTCAACCGTAAGGTAACTGGACTAAACTTTAGTTCAACCGTAAGGTAACTGAACTAAATTTTAGTTCAACCGTAAGGTAACTGGACTAAACTTTAATCCAACCGTAAGGTAACTGAACTAAACTTTAGTTCAACCGTAAGGTAACTGGACTAAACTTTAGTCCAAGCGTAAGGTAACTGAACTAAACTTTAGTTCAACCGTAAGGTAACTGGACTGAACTTTAGTTCAACCGTAAGGTAACTGGACCAAACTTTAGTCCAACCGTAAGGTAACTGGACTGAACTTTAGTTCAAGCGTAAGGTAACTGAACTAAACTTTAGTTCAACCGTAAGGTAACTGGACTAAACTTTAGTCCAACCGTAAGGTAACTGGACTAAACTTTATTCCCAGCGTAATGTAACTGGACTAAACTTTAGTCCCAGCGTAAGGTAACTGGACTAAACTTTAGTCCCAGCGTAAGGTAACTGGACTAAACTTTAGTCCCAGCGTGATGTAACTGGACTAAACTTCAGTCCCAGCGTAAGGTAACTGGACTAAACTTTAGTCCCAGCGTAATGTAACTGGACTAAACTTTAGTCCAAGCGTAAGGTAACTGAACTAAACTTTAGTTCAACCGTAAGGTAACTGGACTAAACTTTAGTCCAAGCGTAAGGTAACTGAACTAAACTTTAGTCCAATCGTAAGGTAACTGGACTAAACTTTAGTACATGCGTAAGGTAACTGGACTGAACTTTAGTTCAACCGTAAGGTAACTTTACCAAACTTTAGTCCAACCGTAAGGTAACTGGACTAAACTTTAGTCCAAGCGTAAGGTAACTGAACTAAACTTTAGTTCAACCGTAAGGTAACTGGACTAAACTTTAGTCCAACCGTAAGGTAACTGGACTAAACTTTAGTCCCAGCGTAACGTAACTGGACTAAACTTTAGTCCAACCGTAAGGTAACTGGACTAAACTTTAGTCCCAGCGTAAGGTAACTGGACTAAACTTTAGTCCCAGCGTAAGGTAACTGGACTAAACTTTAGTCCCAGCGTAAGGTAACTGGACTAAACTTTAGTCCCAGCGTAAGGTAACTGGACTAAACTTTAGTCCCAGCGTAAGGTAACTGGACTAAACTTTAGTCCCAGCGTAAGGTAACTGGACTAAACTTTAGTCCCAGCGTAATGTAACTGGACTAAACTTTAGTCCAAGCGTAAGGTAACTGAACTAAACTTTAGTTCAACCGTAAGGTAACTGGACTAAACTTTAGTCCAACCGTAAGGTAACTGAACTAAACTTTAGTCCAATCGTAAGGTAACTGGACTAAACTTTAGTACATGCGTAAGGTAACTGGACTAAACTTTAGTACATGCGTAAGGTAACTGGACTAAACTTTAGTCCAATCGTAAGGTAACTGGACTAAACTTTATCCAACCGTAAGGTAACTGGACTAAACTTTAGTCCAATCGTAAGGTAACTGGACTAAACTTTATCCAACCGTAAGGTAACTGGACTAAACTTTAGTCCAATCGTAAGGTAACTGGACTAAACTTTATCCAACCGTAAGGTAACTGGACTAAACTTTAGTACATGCGTAAGGTAACTGGACTGAACTTTAGTTCAACCGTAAGGTAACTGGACTAAACTTTAGTCCAACCGTAAGGTAACTGAACTAAACTTTAGTTCAACCGTAAGGTAACTGGACTAAACTTTAGTCCAACCGTAAGGTAACTGGACTAAACTTTAGTCCCAGCGTAACGTAACTGGACTAAACTTTAGTCCCAGCGTAATGTAACTGGACTAAACTTTAGTCCCAGCGTAAGGTAACTGGACTAAACTTTAGTCCCAGCGTAAGGTAACTGGACTAAACTTTAGATCAACCATAAGGTAACTGGACTAAACTTTAGTCCAAGCGTAAGGTAACTGAACTAAACTTTAGTTCAACCGTAAGGTAACTGGACTAAACTTTAGTCCAACCGTAAGGTAACTGGACTAAACTTTAGTCCAACCGTAAGGTAACTGGACTAAACTTTAGTCCAAGCGTTAGGTAACTGAACTAAACTTTAGTCCAACCGTAAGGTAACTGGACTAAACTTTAGTCCAACCGTAAGGTAACTGGTCTAAACTTTAGTCCAAGCGTAAGGTAACTGAACTAAACTTTAGATCAACCATAAGGTAACTGGACTAAACTTTAGTCCAAGCGTAAGGTAACTGAACTAAACTTTAGTTCAACCGTAAGGTAACTGGACTAAACTTTAGTCCAACCGTAAGGTAACTGAACTAAACTTTAGTTCAACCGTAAGGTAACTGGACTAAACTTTAGTCCAAGCGTAAGGTAACTGAACTATACTTTAGTTCAACCGTAAGGTAACTGGAATAAACTTTAGTCCAAGCGTAAGGTAACTGAACTAAACTTTAGTTCAACCGTAAGGTAACTGAACTAAATTTTAGTTCAACCGTAAGGTAACTGGACTAAACTTTAGTTCAACCGTAAGGTAACTGAACTAAATTTTAGTTCAACCGTAAGGTAACTGGACTAAACTTTAGTCCAACCGTAAGGTAACTGAACTAAACTTTAGTTCAACCGTAAGGTAACTGGACTAAACTTTAGTCCAAGCGTAAGGTAACTGAACTAAACTTTAGTCCAAGCGTAAGGTAACTGAACTAAACTTTAGTTCAACCGTAAGGTAACTGGACTGAACTTTAGTTCAACCGTAAGGTAACTGGACCAAACTTTAGTCCAACCGTAAGGTAACTGGACTGAACTTTAGTTCAAGCGTAAGGTAACTGAACTAAACTTTAGTTCAACCGTAAGGTAACTGGACTAAACTTTAGTCCAACCGTAAGGTAACTGGACTAAACTTTATTCCCAGCGTAATGTAACTGGACTAAACTTTAGTCCCAGCGTAAGGTAACTGGACTAAACTTTAGTCCCAGCGTAAGGTAACTGGACTAAACTTTAGTCCCAGCGTAATGTAACTCGACTAAACTTCAGTCCCAGCGTAAGGTAACTGGACTAAACTTTAGTCCCAGCGTAAGGTAACTGGACTAAACTTTAGTCCCAGCGTAAGGTAACTGGACTAAACTTTAGTCCCAGCGTAAGGTAACTGAACTAAACTTTAGTCCCAGCGTAAGGTAACTGGACTAAACTTTAGTCCAAGCGTAAGGTAACTGAACTAAATTTTAGTTCAACCGTAAGGTAACTGGACTAAACTTTAGTACATGCGTAAGGTAACTGGACTAAACTTTAGTCCAATCGTAAGGTAACTGGACTAAACTTTATCCAACCGTAAGGTAACTGGACTAAACTTTAGTACATGCCTAAGGTAACTGGACTGAACTTTAGTTCAACCGTAAGGTAACTGGACTAAACTTCAGTCCAACCGTAAGGTAACTGGACTAAACTTTAGTCCAAGCGTAAGGTAACTGAACTAAACTTTAGTTCAACCGTAAGGTAACTGGACTAAACTTTAGTCCAACCGTAAGGTAACTGGACTAAACTTTAGTCCCAGCGTAACGTAACTGGACTAAACTTTAGTCCCAGCGTAATGTAACTGGACTAAACTTTAGTCCCAGCGTATGGTAACTGGACTAAACTTTAGTCCCAGCGTAAGGTAACTGGACTAAACTTTAGTCCCAGCGTAATGTAACTGGACTAAACTTTAGTCCCAGCGTAAGGTAACTGGACTAAACTTTAGTCCCAGCGTAAGGTAACTGGACTAAACTTTAGTCCCAGCGTAAGGTAACTGAACTAAACTTTAGATCAACCATAAGGTAACTGGACTAAACTTTAGTCCAACCGTAAGGTAACTGGACTAAACTTTAGTCCAAGCGTAAGGTAACTGAACTAAACTTTAGATTAACCATAAGGTAACTGGACTAAACTTTAGTCCAACCGTAAGGTAACTGGACTAAACTTTAGTCCAAGCGTAAGGTAACTGAACTAAACTTTAGTCCAACCGTAAGGTAACTGGACTAAACTTTAGTCCAACCGTAAGGTAACTGGACTAAACTT
The DNA here is from genome assembly GCA_964057215.1 of Oscheius myriophilus. Lineage (NCBI taxonomy): Eukaryota > Metazoa > Nematoda > Chromadorea > Rhabditida > Rhabditidae > Oscheius > Oscheius myriophilus. The sequence continues at coordinate 31,609,294 of OZ059907.1, read as the reverse complement.
TAGTCCAAGCGTTAGGTAACTGAACTAAACTTTAGTCCAACCGTAAGGTAACTGGACTAAACTTTAGTCCAACCGTAAGGTAACTGGACTAAACTTTAGTTCAACCGTAAGGTAACTGGACTAAACTTTAGTCCAAGCGTAAGGTAACTGAACTAAACTTTAGTTCAACCGTAAGGTAACTGAACTAAATTTTTGTCCAACCGTAAGGTAACTGGACTAAACTTTAGTCCAAGCGTAAGGTAACTGAACTAAACTTTAGTTCAACCGTAAGGTAACTGGACTAAACTTTAGTCCAACCGTAAGGTAACTGGACTAAACTTTAGTTCAACCGTAAGGTAACTGGACTAAACTTTAGTCCAAGCGTAAGGTAACTGAACTAAACTTTAGATCAACCATAAGATAACTGGACTAAACTTTAGTCCAACCGTAAGGTAACTGGACTAAACTTTAGTCCAAGCGTAAGGTAACTGAACTAAACTTTAGTCCAACCGTAAGGTAACTGGACTAAACTTTAGTCCAACCGTAAGGTAACTGGACTAAACTTTAGTCCAAGCGTTAGGTAACTGAACTAAACTTTAGTCCAACCGTAAGGTAACTGGACTAAACTTTAGTCCAACCGTAAGGTAACTGGACTAAACTTTAGTTCAACCGTAAGGTAACTGGACTAAACTTTAGTCCAAGCGTAAGGTAACTGAACTAAACTTTAGTTCAACCGTAAGGTAACTGAACTAAATTTTTGTCCAACCGTAAGGTAACTGGACTAAACTTTAGTCCAAGCGTAAGGTAACTGAACTAAACTTTAGTTCAACCGTAAGGTAACTGGACTAAACTTTAGTCCAACCGTAAGGTAACTGGACTAAACTTTAGTTCAACCGTAAGGTAACTGGACTAAACTTTAGTCCAAGCGTAAGGTAACTGAACTAAACTTTAGTTCAACCGTAAGGTAACTGAACTAAATTTTTGTCCAACCGTAAGGTAACTGGACTAAACTTTAGTACATGCGTAAGGTAACTGGACTAAACTTTAGTCCAACCGTAAGGTAACTGGACTAAACTTTAGTCCAACCGTAAGGTAACTGGACTAAACTTTAGTACATGCGTAAGGTAACTGGACTGAACTTTAGTTCAACCGTAAGGTAACTGGACTAAACTTTATCCAACCGTAAGGTAACTGGACTAAACTTTAGTACATGCCTAAGGTAACTGGACTGAACTTTAGTTCAACCGTAAGGTAACTGGACTAAACTTCAGTCCAACCGTAAGGTAACTGGACTAAACTTTAGTCCAAGCGTAAGGTAACTGAACTAAACTTTAGTTCAACCGTAAGGTAACTGGACTAAACTTTAGTCCAACCGTAAGGTAACTGGACTAAACTTTAGTCCCAGCGTAACGTAACTGGACTAAACTTTAGTCCCAGCGTAATGTAACTGGACTAAACTTTAGTCCCAGCGTAAGGTAACTGGACTAAACTTTAGTCCCAGCGTAAGGTAACTGGACTAAACTTTAGTCCCAGCGTAATGTAACTGGACTAAACTTTAGTCCCAGCGTAAGGTAACTGGACTAAACTTTAGTCCCAGCGTAAGGTAACTGGACTAAACTTTAGTCCCAGCGTAAGGTAACTGAACTAAACTTTAGATCAACCATAAGGTAACTGGACTAAACTTTAGTCCAACCGTAAGGTAACTGGACTAAACTTTAGTCCAAGCGTAAGGTAACTGAACTAAACTTCAGATCAACCATAAGGTAACTGGACTAAACTTTAGTCCAACCGTAAGGTAACTGGACTAAACTTTAGTCCAAGCGTAAGGTAACTGAACTAAACTTTAGTCCAACCGTAAGGTAACTGGACTAAACTTTAGTCCAACCGTAAGGTAACTGGACTAAACTTTAGTCCAAGCGTTAGGTAACTGAACTAAACTTTAGTCCAACCGTAAGGTAACTGGACTAAACTTTAGTCCAACCGTAAGGTAACTGGACTAAACTTTAGTTCAACCGTAAGGTAACTGGACTAAACTTTAGTCCAAGCGTAAGGTAACTGAACTAAACTTTAGTTCAACCGTAAGGTAACTGAACTAAATTTTTGTCCAACCGTAAGGTAACTGGACTAAACTTTAGTCCAAGCGTAAGGTAACTGAACTAAACTTTAGTTCAACCGTAAGGTAACTGGACTAAACTTTAGTCCAACCGTAAGGTAACTGGACTAAACTTTAGTTCAACCGTAAGGTAACTGGACTAAACTTTAGTCCAAGCGTAAGGTAACTGAACTAAACTTTAGATCAACCATAAGGTAACTGGACTAAACTTTAGTCCAACCGTAAGGTAACTGGACTAAACTTTAGTCCAAGCGTAAGGTAACTGAACTAAACTTTAGTCCAACCGTAAGGTAACTGGACTAAACTTTAGTCCAACCGTAAGGTAACTGGACTAAACTTTAGTCCAAGCGTTAGGTAACTGAACTAAACTTTAGTCCAACCGTAAGGTAACTGGACTAAACTTTAGTCCAACCGTAAGGTAACTGGACTAAACTTTAGTTCAACCGTAAGGTAACTGGACTAAACTTTAGTCCAAGCGTAAGGTAACTGAACTAAACTTTAGTTCAACCGTAAGGTAACTGAACTAAATTTTTGTCCAACCGTAAGGTAACTGGACTAAACTTTAGTCCAAGCGTAAGGTAACTGAACTAAACTTTAGTTCAACCGTAAGGTAACTGGACTAAACTTTAGTCCAACCGTAAGGTAACTGGACTAAACTTTAGTTCAACCGTAAGGTAACTGGACTAAACTTTAGTCCAAGCGTAAGGTAACTGAACTAAACTTTAGTTCAACCGTAAGGTAACTGAACTAAATTTTTGTCCAACCGTAAGGTAACTGGACTAAACTTTAGTACATGCGTAAGGTAACTGGACTGAACTTTAGTCCAACCGTAAGGTAACTGGACTAAACTTTAGTCCAACCGTAAGGTAACTGGACTAAACTTTAGAACATGCGTAAGGTAACTGGACTGAACTTTAGTTCAACCGTAAGGTAACTGGACTAAACTTTAGTCCAACCGTAAGGTAACTGGACCAAACTTTAGTCCAACCGTAAGGTAAATGGACTAAACTTTAGTCCAAGCGTAAGGTAACTGAACTAAACTTTAGTTCAACCGTAAGGTAACTGGACTAAACTTTAGTCCAACCGTAAGGTAACTGGACTAAACTTTAGTCCCAGCGTAACGTAACTGGACTAAACTTTAGTCCCAGCGTAACGTAACTGGACTAAACTTTAGTCTCAGCGTAAGGTAACTGGACTAAACTTTAGTCCCAGCGTAACGTAACTGGACTAAACTTTAGTCCCAGCGTAACGTAACTGGACTAAACTTTAGTCCCAGCGTAATGTAACTGGACTAAACTTTAGTCCCAGCGTAATGTAACTGGACTAAACTTTAGTCTCAGCGTAAGGTAACTGGACTAAACTTTAGTCCCAGCGTAACGTAACTGGACTAATTTTTAGTCCCAGCGTAATGTAACTGGACTAAACTTTAGTCCCAGCGTAAGGTAACTGGACTAAACTTTAGTCCAAGCGTAAGGTAACTAAACTAAAATTTAGTTCAACCGTAAGATAACTGGACTAAACTTTAGTCCAACCGTAAGGTAACTGAACTAAACTTTAGTTCAACCGTGAGGTAACTGAACTAAATTTTTGTCCAACCGTAAGGTAACTGGACTAAACTTTAGTCCAACCGTAAGGTAACTGGACTAAACTTTAGTCCAAGCGTAAGGTAACTGAACTAAACTTTAGTTCAACCGTAAGGTAACTGGACTAAACTTTAGTCCAAGCGTAAAGTAACTGAACTAAACTTTAGTCCAACCGTAAGGTAAATGGACTAAACTTTAGTCCAAGCGTAAGGTAACTGAACTAAACTTTAGTTCAACCGTAAGGTAACTGGACTAAACTTTAGTCCAACCGTAAGGTAACTGGACTAAACTTTAGTCCCAGCGTAACGTAACTGGAATAAACTTTAGTCCCAGCGTAACGTAACTGGACTAAACTTTAGTCTCAGCGTAAGGTAACTGGACTAAACTTTAGTCCCAGCGTAACGTAACTGGACTAAACTTTAGTCCCAGCGTAACGTAACTGGACTAAACTTTAGTCCCAGCGTAATGTAACTGGACTAAACTTTAGTCCCAGCGTAATGTAACTGGACTAAACTTTAGTCTCAGCGTAAGGTAACTGGACTAAACTTTAGTCCCAGCGTAACGTAACTGGACTAATTTTTAGTCCCAGCGTAATGTAACTGGACTAAACTTTAGTCCCAGCGTAAGGTAACTGGACTAAACTTTAGTCCAAGCGTAAGGTAACTAAACTAAAATTTAGTTCAACCGTAAGATAACTGGACTAAACTTTAGTCCAACCGTAAGGTAACTGAACTAAACTTTAGTTCAACCGTGAGGTAACTGAACTAAATTTTTGTCCAACCGTAAGGTAACTGGACTAAACTTTAGTCCAACCGTAAGGTAACTGGACTAAACTTTAGTCCAAGCGTAAGGTAACTGAACTAAACTTTAGTTCAACCGTAAGGTAACTGGACTAAACTTTAGTCCAAGCGTAAAGTAACTGAACTAAACTTTAGTTCAACCGTAAGGTAACTGGACTAAACTTTAGTACATGCGTAAGGTAACTGGACTGAACTTTAGTTCAACCGTAAGGTAACTGGACTAAACTTTAGTCCAACCGTAAGGTAACTGGACTAAACTTTAGTCCAAGCGTAAGGTAACTGAACTAAACTTTAGTCCAAGCGTAAGGTAACTGAACTAAACTTTAGTTCAACCGTAAGGTAACTGGACTAAACTTTAGTCCAAGCGTAAAGTAACTGAACTAAACTTTAGTTCAACCGTAAGGTAACTGGACTAAACTTTAGTACATGCGTAAGGTAACTGGACTGAACTTTAGTTCAACCGTAAGGTAACTGGACTAAACTTTAGTCCAACCGTAAGGTAACTGGACCAAACTTTAGTCCAACCGTAAGGTAACTGGACTAAACTTTAGTCCAAGCGTAAGGTAACTGAACTAAACTTTAGTTCAACCGTAAGGTAACTGGACTAAACTTTAGTCCAACCGTAAGGTAACTGGACTAAACTTTAGTCCCAGCGTAACGTAACTGGACTAAACTTTAGTCCCAGCGTAACGTAACTGGACTAAACTTTAGTCTCAGCGTAAGGTAACTGGACTAAACTTTAGTCCCAGCGTAACGTAACTGGACTAAACTTTAGTCCCAGCGTAACGTAACTGGACTAAACTTTAGTCCCAGCGTAATGTAACTGGACTAAACTTTAGTCCCAGCGTAATGTAACTGGACTAAACTTTAGTCCCAGCGTAACGTAACTGGACTAATTTTTAGTCCCAGCGTAATGTAACTGGACTAAACTTTAGTCCCAGCGTAAGGTAACTGGACTAAACTTTAGTCCCAGCGTAAGGTAACTGGACTAAACTTTAGTTCAACCGTAAGATAACTGGACTAAACTTTAGTCCAACCGTAAGGTAACTGAACTAAACTTTAGTTCAACCGTGAGGTAACTGAACTAAATTTTTGTCCAACCGTAAGGTAACTGAACTAAACTTTAGTCCAACCGTAAGGTAACTGGACTAAACTTTAGTCCAAGCGTAAGGTAACTGAACTAAACTTTAGTCCAAGCGTAAGGTAACTGAACTAAACTTTAGTTCAACCGTAAGGTAACTGGACTAAACTTTAGTCCAAGCGTAAAGTAACTGAACTAAACTTTAGTTCAACCGTAAGGTAACTGGACTAAACTTTAGTACATGCGTAAGGTAACTGGACTGAACTTTAGTTCAACCGTAAGGTAACTGGACTAAACTTTAGTCCAACCGTAAGGTAACTGGACTAAACTTTAGTCCAACCGTAAGGTAACTGGACTAAACTTTAGTCCAAGCGTAAGGTAACTGAACTAAACTTTAGTTCAACCGTAAGGTAACTGGACTAAACTTTAGTCCAAGCGTAAAGTAACTGAACTAAACTTTAGTTCAACCGTAAGGTAACTGGACTAAACTTTAGTACATGCGTAAGGTAACTGGACTGAACTTTAGTTCAACCGTAAGGTAACTGGACTAAACTTTAGTCCAACCGTAAGGTAACTGGACCAAACTTTAGTCCAACCGTAAGGTAACTGGACTAAACTTTAGTCCAAGCGTAAGGTAACTGAACTAAACTTTAGTTCAACCGTAAGGTAACTGGACTAAACTTTAGTCCAACCGTAAGGTAACTGGACTAAACTTTAGTCCCAGCGTAAGGTAACTGGACTAAACTTTAGTCTCAGCGTAAGGTAACTTGACTAAACTTTAGTCCCAGCGTAACGTAACTGGACTAAACTTTAGTCCCAGCGTAACGTAACTGGACTAAACTTTAGTCCCAGCGTAATGTAACTGGACTAAACTTTAGTCCCAGCGTAAGGTAACTGGACTAAACTTTAGTCTCAGCGTAAGGTAACTGGACTAAACTTTAGTCCCAGCGTAACGTAACTGGACTAAACTTTAGTCCCAGCGTAATGTAACTGGACTAAACTTTAGTCCCAGCGTAAGGTAACTGGACTAAACTTTAGTCCAAGCGTAAGGTAACTGAACTAAAATTTCTTCAACCGTAAGATAACTGGACTAAACTTTAGTCCAACCGTAAGGTAACTGGACTAAACTTTAGTTCAAGCGTAAGGTAACTGAACTAAACTTTAGTCCAACCGTAAGGTAACTGTACTAAACTTTAGTCCAAGCGTAAGGTAACTGAACTAAACTTTAGTCCAACCGTAAGGTAACTGGACTAAACTTTAGTACATGCGTAAGGTAACTGGACTAAACTTTAGTCCCAGCGTAAGGTAACTGGACTAAACTTTAGTCCCAGCGTAATGTTACTGGACTAAACTTTAGTCCAACCGTAAGGTAACTGAACTAAACTTTAGTTCAACCGTAAGGTAACTGGACTAAACTTTAGTCCAACCGTAAGGTAACTGAACTAAACTTTAGTTCAACCGTAAGGTAACTGGACTAAACTTTAGTCCCAGCGTAACGTAACTGGACTAAACTTTAGTCCCAGCGTAATGTAACTGGACTAAACTTTAGTCCCAGCGTAAGGTAACTGGACTAAACTTTAGTCCCAGCGTAAGGTAACTGGACTAAACTTTAGTCCAACCGTAAGGTAACTGGACCAAACTTTAGTCCAACCGTAAGGTAACTGGACTAAACTTTAGTCCAAGCGTAAGGTAACTGAACTAAACTTTAGTTCAACCGTGAGGTAACTGAACTAAATTTTTGTCCAACCGTAAGGTAACTGGACTAAACTTTAGTCCAACCGTAAGGTAACTGGACTAAACTTTAGTCCAAGCGTAAGGTAACTGAACTAAACTTTAGTTCAACCGTAAGGTAACTGGACTAAACTTTAGTCCAAGCGTAAAGTAACTGAACTAAACTTTAGTTCAACCGTAAGGTAACTGGACTAAACTTTAGTACATGCGTAAGGTAACTGGACTGAACTTTAGTTCAACCGTAAGGTAACTGGACTAAACTTTAGTCCAACCGTAAGGTAACTGGACTAAACTTTAGTCCAACCGTAAGGTAACTGGACTAAACTTTAGTCCAAGCGTAAGGTAACTGAACTAAACTTTAGTTCAACCGTAAGGTAACTGGACTAAACTTTAGTCCAAGCGTAAAGTAACTGAACTAAACTTTAGTTCAACCGTAAGGTAACTGGACTAAACTTTAGTACATGCGTAAGGTAACTGGACTGAATTTTAGTTCAACCGTAAGGTAACTGGACTAAACTTTAGTCCAACCGTAAGGTAACTGGACCAAACTTTAGTCCAACCGTAAGGTAACTGGACTAAACTTTAGTCCAAGCGTAAGGTAACTGAACTAAACTTTAGTTCAACCGTAAGGTAACTGGACTAAACTTTAGTCCAACCGTAAGGTAACTGGACTAAACTTTAGTCCCAGCGTAAGGTAACTGGACTAAACTTTAGTCTCAGCGTAAGGTAACTGGACTAAACTTTAGTCCCAGCGTAACGTAACTGGACTAAACTTTAGTCCCAGCGTAACGTAACTGGACTAAACTTTAGTCCCAGCGTAATGTAACTGGACTAAACTTTAGTCCCAGCGTAAGGTAACTGGACTAAACTTTAGTCTCAGCGTAAGGTAACTGGACTAAACTTTAGTCCCAGCGTAACGTAACTGGACTAAACTTTAGTCCCAGCGTAATGTAACTGGACTAAACTTTAGTCCCAGCGTATGGTAACTGGACTAAACTTTAGTCCAAGCGTAAGGTAACTGAACTAAAATTTAGTTCAACCGTAAGATAACTGGACTAAACTTTAGTCCAACCGTAAGGTAACTGGACTAAACTTAAGTTCAAGCGTAAGGTAACTGAACTAAACTTTAGTCAAACCGTAAGGTAACTGTACTAAACTTTAGTCCAAGCGTAAGGTAACTGAACTAAACTTTAGTCCAACCGTAAGGTAACTGGACTAAACTTTAGTACATGCGTAAGGTAACTGGACTAAACTTTAGTCCCAGCGTAAGGTAACTGGACTAAACTTTAGTCCCAGCGTAATGTAACTGGACTAAACTTTAGTCCCAGCGTAAGGTAACTGGACTAAACTGTAGTCTCAGCGTAAGGTAACTGGACTAAACTTTAGTCCCAGCGTAAGGTAACTGGACTAAACTTTAGTCCCAGCGTAATGTTACTGGACTAAACTTTAGTCTAACCGTAAGGTAACTGGACTAAACTTTAGTCCAACCGTAAGGTAACTGAACTAAACTTTAGTTCAACCGTAAGGTAACTGGACTAAACTTTAGTCCCAGCGTAACGTAACTGGACTAAACTTTAGTCCCAGCGTAATGTAACTGGACTAAACTTTAGCCCCAGCGTAAGGTAACTGGACTAAACTTTAGTCCCAGCGTAAGGTAACTGGACCAAACTTTAGTCCAACCGTAAGGTAACTGGACTAAACTTTAGTCCAAGCGTAAGGTAACTGAACTAAACTTTAGTTCAACCGTAAGGTAACTGGACTAAACTTTAGTCCAACCGTAAGGTAACTGGACTAAACTTTAGTCCCAGCGTAACGTAACTGGACTAAACTTTAGTCCCAGCGTAATGTAACTGGACTAAACTTTAGTCCCAGCGTAAGGTAACTGGACTAAACTTTAGTCTCAGCGTAAGGTAACTGGACTAAACTTTAGTCCCAGCGTAACGTAACTGGACTAAACTTTAGTCCCAGCGTAATGTAACTGGACTAAACTTTAGTCCCAGCGTAAGGTAACTGGACTAAACTGTAGTCTCAGCGTAAGGTAACTGGACTAAACTTTAATCCCAGCGTAACGTAACTGGACTAAAATTTAGTTCAACCGTAAGATAACTGGACTAAACTTAAGTCCAACCGTAAGGTAACTGGACTAAACTTTAGTTCAAGCGTAAGGTAACTGAACTAAACTTTAGTCCAACCGTAAGGTAACTGGACTAAACTTTAGTCCAAGCGTAAGGTAACTGAACTAAACTTTAGTCCAACCGTAAGGTAACTGGACTAAACTTTAGTCCCAGCGTAAGGTAACTGGACTAAACTTTAGTCTCAGCGTAAGGTAACTGGACTAAACTTTAGTCCCAGCGTAACGTAACTGGACTAAACTTTAGTCCCAGCGTAAGGTAACTGGACTAAACTTTAGTCTCAGCGTAAGGTAACTGGACTAAACTTTAATCCCAGCGTAACGTAACTGGACTAAACTTTAGTCCCAGCGTAATGTAACTGGACTAAACTTTAGTCCCAGCGTAAGGTAACTGGACTAAACTTTAGTCCCAGCGTAATGTAACTGGACTAAACTTTAGTCCCAGCGTAAGGTAACTGGACTAAACTTTAGTCCCAGCGTAAGGTAACTGGACTAAACTTTAGTTCAACCGTAAGGTAACTGGACCAAACTTTAGTCCAACCGTAAGGTAACTGGACTAAACTTTAGTCCAAGCGTAAGGTAACTGAACTAAACTTTAGTTCAACCGTAAGGTAACTGGACTAAACTTTAGTCCCAGCGTAACGTAACTGGACTAAACTTTAGTCCCAGCGTAATGTAACTGGACTAAACTTTAGTCCCAGCGTAAGGTAACTGGACTAAACTTTAGTCCCAGCGTAACGTAACTGGACTAAACTTTAGTCCCAGCGTAAGGTAACTGGACTAAACTTTAGTCCCAGCGTAACGTAACTGGACTAAACTTTAGTCCCAGCGTAATGTAACTGGACTAAACTTTAGTCCCAGCGTAAGGTAACTGGACTAAACTTTAGTCTCAGCGTAAGGTAACTGGACTAAACTTTAATCCCAGCGTAACGTAACTGGACTAAACTTTAGTCTCAGCGTAAGGTAACTGGACTAAACTTTAATCCCAGCGTAACGTAACTGGACTAAACTTTAGTCCCAGCGTAATGTAACTGGACTAAACTTTAGTCCCAGCGTAAGGTAACTGGACTAAACTTTAGTCCAAGCGTAAGGTAACTGAACTAAAATTTAGTTCAACCGTAAGATAACTGGACTAAACTTTAGTCCAACCGTAAGGTAACTGGACTAAACTTTAGTTCAAGCGTAAGGTAACTGAACTAAACTTTAGTCCAACCGTAAGGTAACTGGACTAAAATTTAGTCCAAGCGTAAGGTAACTGAACTAAACTTTAGTCCAACCGTAAGGTAACTGGACTAAACTTTAGTACATGCGTAAGGTAACTGGACTAAACTTTAGTCCCAGCGTAAGGTAACTGGACTAAACTTTAGTCCCAGCGTAATGTTACTGGACTAAACTTTAGTCTAACCGTAAGGTAACTGGACTAAACTTTAGTCCAACCGTAAGGTAACTGAACTAAACTTTAGTTCAACCGTAAGGTAACTGGACTAAACTTTAGTCCAACCGTAAGGTAACTGAACTAAACTTTAGTTCAACCGTAAGGTAACTGGACTAAACTTTAGTCCCAGCGTAACGTAACTGGACTAAACTTTAGTCCCAGCGTAATGTAACTGGACTAAACTTTAGTCCCAGCGTAAGGTAACTGGACAAAACTTTAGTCCCAGCGTAAGGTAACTGGACTAAACTTTAGTCCAACCGTAAGGTAACTGAACTAAACTTTAGTTCAACCGTAAGGTAACTGGACTAAACTTTAGTCCAACCGTAAGGTAACTGAACTAAACTTTAGTTCAACCGTAAGGTAACTGGACTAAACTTTAGTCCCAGCGTAACGTAACTGGACTAAACTTTAGTCCCAGCGTAGCGTAACTGGACTAAACTTTAGTCCCAGCGTAAGGTAACTGGACTAAACTTTAGTCCCAGCGTAAGGTAACTGGACTAAACTTTAGTCCCAGCGTAATGTAACTGGACTAAACTTTAGTCCCAGCGTAAGGTAACTGGACTAAACTTTAGTCCAACCGTAAGGTAACTGGACTAAACTTTAGTCCAACCGTAAGGTAACTGGACTAAACTTTAGTCCAAGCGTTAGGTAACTGAACTAAACTTTAGTTCAACCGTAAGGTAACTGGACTAAACTTTAGTCCAAGCGTAAGGCAACTAAACTAAACTTAGGTTCAACCGTAAGGTAACTGGACTAAACTTTAGTCCATGCGTAAGGTAACTGAACTAAACTTTAGTTCAACCGTCAGGTAACTGAACTAAATTTTAGTTCAACCGTAAGGTAACTGGACTAAACTTTAGTCCAACCGTAAGGTAACTGGACTAAACTTTAGTCCAACCGTGAGGTAACTGGACTAAACTTTAGTCCAAGCGTAAAGTAACTGAACTAAACTTTAGTTCAACCATAAGGTAACTGGACTAAACTTTAGTCCAAGCGTAATGTAACTGAACTAAACTTTAGTCCCAGCGTAAGGTAACTGAACTAAACTTTAGTCCCAGCGTAATGTAACTGGACTAAACTTTAGTCCCAGCGTAAGGTAACTGGACTAAACTTTAGTCCCAGCGTAATGTAACTGGACTAAACTTTAGTCCCAGCGTAATGTAACTGGACTAAACTTTAGTCCCAGCGTAAGGTAACTGGACTAAACTTTAGTCCAACCGTAAGGTAACTGGACTAAACTTTAGTCCAACCGTAAGGTAACTGGACTAAACTTTAGTCCAAGCGTTAGGTAACTGAACTAAACTTTAGTTCAACCGTAAGGTAACTGGACTAAACTTTAGTCCAAGCGTAAGGTAACTAAACTGAACTTTAGTTCAACCGTAAGGTAACTGGACTAAACTTTAGTCCATGCGTAAGGTAACTGAACTAAACTTTAGTTCAACCGTAAGGTAACTGAACTAAATTTTAGTTCAACCGTAAGGTAACTGGACTAAACTTTAGTCCAACCGTAAGGTAACTGGACTAAACTTTAGTCCAACCGTAAGGTAACTGGACTAAACTTTAGTCCAAGCGTAAGGTAACTGAACTAAACTTTAGTTCAACCATAAGGTAACTGGACTAAACTTTAGTCCAAGCGTAATGTAACTGAACTAAACTTTAGTCCCAGCGTAAGGTAACTGGACTAAACTTTAGTCCCAGCGTAATGTAACTGGACTAAACTTTAGTCCCAGCGTAAGGTAACTGGACTAAACTTTAGTCCCAGCGTAAGGTAACTGGACTAAACTTTAGTCCAACCGTAAGGTAACTGGACTGAACTTTAGTCCCAGCGTAACGTAACTGGACTTAACTTTAGTCCCAGCGTAATGTAACTGGACTAAACTTTAGTCCAAGCGTAATGTAACTGAACTAAACTTTAGTACATGCGTAAGGTAACTGGACTAAACTTTAGTCCAACCGTAAGGTGACTGGACTAAACTTTAGTCCAACCGTAAGGTAACTGGACTAAACTTTAGTCCCAGCGTAAGGTAACTGGACTAAACTTTAGTCCCAGCGTAAGGTAACTGGACTAAACTTTAGTCCCAGCGTAATGTAACTGGACCAAACTTTAGTCCCAGCGTAATGTAACTGGACTAAACTTTAGTCCCAGCGTAAGGTAACTGGACTAAACTTTAGTCCCAGCGTAATGTAACTGGACTAAACTTTAGTCCCAGCGTAATGTAACTGGACTAAACTTTAGTCCCAGCGTAAGGTAACTGGACTAAACTTTAGTCCCAGCGTAAGGTAACTGGACTAAACTTTAGTCCCAGCGTAAGGTAACTGGACTAAACTTTAGTCCAAGCGTAAGGTAACTGAACTAAACTTTAGATCAACCATAAGGTAACTGGACTAAACTTTAGTCCAAGCGTAAGGTAACTGGACTAAACTTTAGTCCAAGCGTAAGGTAACTGGACTAAACTTTAGTCCAAGCGTAAGGTAACTGGACTAAACTTTAGTACATGCGTAAGGTAACTGGACTAAACTTTAGTACATGCGTAAGGTTACTGGACTAAACTTTAGTCCCAGCGTAATGTTACTGGACTAAACTTTAGTCTAACCGTAAGGTAACTGGACTAAACTTCAGTCCAACCGTAAGGTAACTGAACTAAACTTTAGTTCAACCGTAAGGTAACTGGACTAAACTTTAGTCCAACCGTAAGGTAACTGAACTAAACTTTAGTTCAACCGTAAGGTAACTGGACTAAACTTTAGTCCCAGCGTAACGTAACTGGACTAAACTTTAGTCCCAGCGTAACGTAACTGGACTAAACTTTAGTCCCAGCGTAAGGTAACTGGACTAAACTTTAGTCCCAGCGTAAGGTAACTGGACTAAACTTTAGTCCCAGCGTAAGGTAACTGGACTAAACTTTAGTCCCAGCGTAATGTAACTGGACTAAACTTTAGTCCCAGCGTAATGTAACTGGACTAAACTTTAGTCCCAGCGTAAGGTAACTGGACTAAACTTTAGTCCAACCGTAAGGTAACTGGACTAAACTTTAGTCCAACCGTAAGGTAACTGGACTAAACTTTAGTCCAAGCGTTAGGTAACTGAACTAAACTTTAGTTCAACCGTAAGGTAACTGGACTAAACTTTAGTCCAAGCGTAAGGTAACTAAACTAAACTTTAGTTCAACCGTAAGGTAACTGGACTAAACTTTAGTCCAAGCGTAAGGTAACTGAACTAAACTTTAGTTCAACCGTAAGGTAACTGAACTAAATTTTAGTTCAACCGTAAGGTAACTGGACTAAACTTTAGTCCAACCGTAAGGTAACTGGACTAAACTTTAGTCCAACCGTAAGGTAACTGGACTAAACTTTAGTCCAAGCGTAAGGTAACTGAACTAAACTTTAGTTCAACCATAAGGTAACTGGACTAAACTTTAGTCCAAGCGTAATGTAACTGAACTAAACTTTAGTCTCAGCGTAAGGTAACTGGACTAAACTTTAGTCCCAGCGTAATGTAACTGGACTAAACTTTAGTCCCAGCGTGAGGTAACTGGACTAAACTTTAGTCCCAGCGTAAGGTAACTGGACTAAACTTTAGTCCAAGCGTAATGTAATTGAACTAAACTTTAGTTCAACCGTAAGGTAACTGGACTAAACTTTAGTACATGCGTAAGGTAACTGGACTAAACTTTAGTCCAACCGTAAGGTAACTGGACTAAACTTTAGTCCAACCGTAAGGTAACTGGACTAAACTTTAGTCCCAGCGTAAGGTAACTGGACTAAACTTTAGTCCCAGCGTAAGGTAACTGGACTAAACTTCAGTCCCAGCGTAATGTAACTGGACTAAACTTTAGTCCCAGCGTAATGTAACTGGACTAAACTTTAGTCCCAGCGTAAGGTAACTGGACTAAACTTTAGTCCCAGCGTAATGTAACTGGACTAAACTTTAGTCCCAGCGTAATGTAACTGGACTAAACTTTAGTCCCAGCGTAAGGTAACTGGACTAAATTTTAGTCCCAGCGTAAGGTAACTGGACTAAACTTTAGTCCCAGCGTGAGGTAACTGGACTAAACTTTAGTCCAAGCGTAAGGTAACTGAACTAAACTTTAGATCAACCATAAGGTAACTGGACTAAACTTTAGTCCAAGCGTAAGGTAACTGAACTAAACTTTAGTTCAACCGTAAGGTAACTGGACTAAACTTTAGTCCAACCGTAAGGTAACTGGACTAAACTTTAGTCCAACCGTAAGGTAACTGGACTAAACTTTAGTCCAAGCGTTAGGTAACTGAACTAAACTTTAGTTCAACCGTAAGGTAACTGGACTAAACTTTAGTCCAAGCGTAAGGTAACTAAACTAAACTTTAGTTCAACCGTAAGGTAACTGGACTAAACTTTAGTCCAAGCGTAAGGTAACTGAACTAAACTTTAGTTCAACCGTAAGGTAACTGAACTAAATTTTAGTTCAACCGTAAGGTAACTGGACTAAACTTTAGTCCAACCGTAAGGTAACTGGACTAAACTTTAGTCCAACCGTAAGGTAACTGGACTAAACTTTAGTCCAAGCGTAAGGTAACTGAACTAAACTTTAGTTCAACCATAAGGTAACTGGACTAAACTTTAGTCCAAGCGTAATGTAACTGAACTAAACTTTAGTCCCAGCGTAAGGTAACTGGACTAAACTTTAGTCCCAGCGTAATGTAACTGGACTAAACTTTAGTCCCAGCGTAAGGTAACTGGACTAAACTTTAGTCCCAGCGTAAGGTAACTGGACTAAACTTTAGTCCCAGCGTAAGGTAACTGGACTAAACTTTAGTCCAACCGTAAGGTAACTGGACTAAACTTTAGTCCCAGCGTAACGTAACTGGACTAAACTTTAGTCCCAGCGTAATGTAACTGGACTAAACTTAAGTCCAAGCGTAATGTAACTGAACTAAACTTTAGTTCAACCGTAAGGTAACTGGACTAAACTTTAGTCCAACCGTAAGGTAACTGGACTAAACTTTAGTCCAACCGTAAGGTAACTGGACTAAACTTTAGTCCAACCGTAAGGTAACTGGACTATACTTTAGTCCAAGCGTAAGGTAACTGAACTAAACTTTAGTTCAACCGTAAGGTAACTGAACTAAACTTTAGTCCCAGCGTAAGGTAACTGAACTAAACTTTAGTTCAACCGTAAGGTAACTGGACTAAACTTTAGTCCAACCGTAAGGTAACTGGACTAAACTTTAGTCCCAGCGTAACGTAACTGGACTAAACTTTAGTCCCAGCGTAACGTAACTGGACTAAACTTTAGTCCAAGCGTAAGGTAACTGAACTAAACTTTAGTTCAACCGTAAGGTAACTGAACTAAACTTTAGTCCCAGCGTAAGGTAACTGAACTGAACTTTAGTTCAACCGTAAGGTAACTGGACTAAACTTTAGTCCAACCGTAAGGTAACTGGACTAAACTTTAGTCCCAGCGTAACGTAACTGGACTAAACTTTAGTCCAACCGTAAGGTAACTGGACTAAACTTTAGTCCAACCGTAAGGTAACTGGACTAAACTTTAGTCCAAGCGTAAGGTAACTGAACTAAACTTTAGTTCAACCGTAAGGTAACTGAACTAAACTTTAGTCCCAGCGTAAGGTTACTGAACTAAACTTTAGTTCAACCGTAAGGTAACTGGACTAAACTTTAGTCCCAGCGTAAGGTAACTGGACTAAACTTTAGTCCCAGCGTAAGGTAACTGGACTAAACTTTAGTCCAACCGTAAGGTAACTGAACTAAACTTTAGTCCCAGCGTAAGGTAACTGAACTAAACTTTAGTTCAACCGTAAGGTAACTGGACTAAACTTTAGTCCAACCGTAAGGTAACTGGACTAAACTTTAGTCCCAGCGTAACGTAACTGGACTAAACTTTAGTCCAACCGTAAGGTAACTGGACTAAACTTTAGTCCAACCGTAAGGTAACTGGACTAAACTTTAGTCCAAGCGTAAGGTAACTGAACTAAACTTTAGTTCAACCGTAAGGTAACTGAACTAAACTTTAGTCCCAGCGTAAGGTTACTGAACTAATGTTTAGTTCAACCGTAAGGTAACTGGACTAAACTTTAGTCCCAGCGTAAGGTAACTGGACTAAACTTTAGTCCCAGCGTAAGGTAACTGGACTAAACTTTAGTCCAACCGTAAGGTAACTGAACTAAACTTTAGTCCCAGCGTAAGGTAACTGAACTAAACTTTAGTTCAACCGTAAGGTAACTGGACTAAACTTTAGTCCAACCGTAAGGTAACTGGACTAAACTTTAGTCCCAGCGTAACGTAACTGGACTAAACTTTAGTCCAACCGTAAGGTAACTGGACTAAACTTTAGTCCAACCGTAAGGTAACTGGACTAAACTTTAGTCCCAGCGTAAGGTAACTGAACTAAACTTTAGTTCAACCGTAAGGTAACTGGACTAAACTTTAGTCCAACCGTAAGGTAACTGGACTAAACTTTAGTCCCAGCGTAACGTAACTGGACTAAACTTTAGTCCCAGCGTAATGTAACTGGACTAAACTTTAGTCCCAGTGTAAGGTAACTGGACTAAACTTTAGTCCCAGCGTAAGGTAACTGGACTAAACTTTAGTCCCAGCGTAAGGTAACTGGACTAAACTTTAGTCCCAGCGTAATGTAACTGGACTAAACTTTAGTCCCAGCGTAAGGTAACTGGACTAAACTTTAGTCCAAGCGTAAGGTAACTGAACTAAACTTTAGTTCAACCGTAAGGTAACTGGACTAAACTTTAGTCCAACCGTAAGGTAACTGGACTAAACTTTAGTCCAACCGTAAGGTAACTGGACTAAACTTTAGTCCAAGCGTAAGGTAACTGAACTAAACTTTAGTTCAACCATAAGGTAACTGGACTAAACTTTAGTCCAAGCGTAATGTAACTGAACTAAACTTTAGTCCCAGCGTAAGGTAACTGGACTAAACTTTAGTCCCAGCGTAATGTAACTGGACTAAACTTTAGTCCCAGCGTAAGGTAACTGGACTAAACTTTAGTCCCAGCGTAAGGTAACTGGACTAAACTTTAGTCCCAGCGTAAGGTAACTGGACTAAACTTTAGTCCAACCGTAAGGTAACTGGACTAAACTTTAGTCCCAGCGTAACGTAACTGGACTTAACTTTAGTCCCAGCGTAATGTAACTGGACTAAACTTAAGTCCAAGCGTAATGTAACTAAACTAAACTTTAGTTCAACCGTAAGGTAACTGGACTAAACTTTAGTCCAACCGTAAGGTAACTGGACTAAACTTTAGTCCAACCGTAAGGTAACTGGACTAAACTTTAGTCCAAGCGTAAGGTAACTGAACTAAACTTTAGTTCAACCATAAGGTAACTGGACTAAACTTTAGTCCAAGCGTAATGTAACTGAACTAAACTTTAGTCCCAGCGTAAGGTAACTGGACTAAACTTTAGTCCCAGCGTAATGTAACTGGACTAAACTTTAGTCCCAGCGTAAGGTAACTGGACTAAACTTTAGTCCCAGCGTAAGGTAACTGGACTAAACTTTAGTCCCAGCGTAAGGTAACTGGACTAAACTTTAGTCCAACCGTAAGGTAACTGGACTAAACTTTAGTCCCAGCGTAACGTAACTGGACTTAACTTTAGTCCCAGCGTAATGTAACTGGACTAAACTTAAGTCCAAGCGTAATGTAACTAAACTAAACTTTAGTTCAACCGTAAGGTAACTGGACTAAACTTTAGTCCAACCGTAAGGTAACTGGACTAAACTTTAGTCCAACCGTAAGGTAACTGGACTAAACTTTAGTCCAAGCGTAAGGTAACTGGACTAAACTTTAGTCCAACCGTAAGGTAACTGGACTAAACTTTAGTCCAACCGTAAGGTAACTGGACTATACTTTAGTCCAAGCGTAAGGTAACTGAACTAAACTTTAGTTCAACCGTAAGGTAACTGAACTAAACTTTAGTCCCAGCGTAAGGTAACTGAACTAAACTTTAGTTCAACCGTAAGGTAACTGGACTAAACTTTAGTCCAACCGTAAGGTAACTGGACTAAACTTTAGTCCCAGCGTAACGTAACTGGACTAAACTTTAGTCCCAGCGTAACGTAACTGGACTAAACTTTAGTCCAAGCGTAAGGTAACTGAACTAAACTTTAGTTCAATCGTAAAGTAACTGAACTAAACTTTAGTCCCAGCGTAAGGTAACTGAACTGAACTTTAGTTCAACCGTAAGGTAACTGGACTAAACTTTAGTCCCAGCGTAAGGTAACTGGACTAAACTTTAGTCCCAGCGTAAGGTAACTGGACTAAACTTTAGTCCAAGCGTAAGGTAACTGAACTAAACTTTAGTTCAACCGTAAGGTAACTGAACTAAACTTTAGTCCCAGCGTAAGGTAACTGAACTAAACTTTAGTTCAACCGTAAGGTAACTGGACTAAACTTTAGTCCAACCGTAAGGTAACTGGACTAAACTTTAGTCCCAGCGTAACGTAACTGGACTAAACTTTAGTCCAACCGTAAGGTAACTGGACTAAACTTTAGTCCAACCGTAAGGTAACTGGACTAAACTTTAGTCCCAGCGTAAGGTAACTGAACTAAACTTTAGTTCAACCGTAAGGTAACTGGACTAAACTTTAGTCCAACCGTAAGGTATTTGGACTAAACTTTAGTCCCAGCGTAACGTAACTGGACTAAACTTTAGTCCCAGCGTAATGTAACTGGACTAAACTTTAGTCCCAGCGTAAGGTAACTGGACTAAACTTTAGTCCCAGCGTAAGGTAACTGGACTAAACTTTAGTCCCAGCGTAAGGTAACTGGACTAAACTTTAGTCCCAGCGTAATGTAACTGGACTAAACTTTAGTCCCAGCGTAAGGTAACTGGACTAAACTTTAGTCCAAGCGTAAGGTAACTGAACTAAACTTTAGTTCAATCGTAAGGTAACTGAACAAAACTTTAGTCCCAGCGTAAGGTAACTGAACTAAACTTTAGTCCAACCGTAAGGTAACTGGACTAAACTTTAGTCCAAGCGTAAGGTAACTGGACTAAACTTTAGTCCAAGCGTAAGGTAACTGAACTAAACTTCAGTCCAACCGTAAGGTAACTGGACTAAACTTTAGTCCAAGCGTAAGGTAACTCAACTAAACTTTAGTTCAACCGTAAGGTAACTGAACTAAATTTTAGTTCAACCGTAAGGTAACTGGACTAAACTTTAGCCCAACCGTAAGGTAACTGGACTAAACTTTAGTCCAACCGTAAGGTAACTGGACTAAACTTTAGTCCAAGCGTAAGGTAACTGAACTAAACTTTAGTTCAACCGTAAGGTAACTGAACTAAACTTTAGTCCAAGCGTAAGGTAACTGAACTAAACTTTAGTTCAACCGTAAGGTAACTGAACTAAACTTTAGTCTCAGCGTAAAGTAACTGAACTAAACTTTAGTTCAACCGTAAGGTAACTGGACTAAACTATAGTCCAACCGTAAGGTAACTGGACTAAACTTTAGTCCAAGCGTAAGGTAACTGAACTAAACTTTAGTCCAACCGTAAGGTAACTGGACTAAACTTTAGTCCAAGCGTAAGGTAACTGAACTAAACTTTAGTTCAACCGTAAGGTAACTGGACTAAACTTTAGTCCCAGCGTAAGGTAACTGGACTAAACTTTAGTCCAACCGTAAGGTAACTGGACTAAACTTTAGTCCAACCGTAAGGTAACTGGACTAAACTTTAGTCCCAGCGTAAGGTAACTGAACTAAACTTTAGTTCAACCGTAAGGTAACTGGACTAAACTTTAGTCCAACCGTAAGGTATTTGGACTAAACTTTAGTCCCAGCGTAACGTAACTGGACTAAACTTTAGTCCCAGCGTAATGTAACTGGACTAAACTTTAGTCCCAGCGTAAGGTAACTGGACTAAACTTTAGTCCCAGCGTAAGGTAACTGGACTAAACTTTAGTCCCAGCGTAATGTAACTGGACTAAACTTTAGTCCCAGCGTAAGGTAACTGGACTAAACTTTAGTCCAAGCGTAAGGTAACTGAACTAAACTTTAGTTCAACCGTAAGGTAACTGAACTAAACTTTAGTCCCAGCGTAAGGTAAGTGAACTAAACTTTAGTTCAACCGTAAGGTAACTGGACTAAACTTTAGTCCCAGCGCAAGGTAACTGGACTAAACTTTAGTCCCAGCGTAAGGTAACTGGACTAAACTTTAGTCCAAGCGTAAGGTAACTGAACTAAACTTTAGTTCAACCGTAAGGTAACTGAACTAAACTTTAGTCCCAGCGTAAGGTAACTGAACTAAACTTTAGTTCAACCGTAAGGTAACTGAACTAAATTTTAGTTCAACCGTAAGGTAACTGGACTAAACTTTAGCCCAACCGTAAGGTAACTGGACTAAACTTTAGTCCAACCGTAAGGTAACTGGACTAAACTTTAGTCCAAGCGTAAGGTAACTGAACTAAACTTTAGTTCAACCGTAAGGTAACTGAACTAAACTTTAGTCCAAGCGTAAGGTAACTGAACTAAACTTTAGTTCAACCGTAAGGTAACTGGACTAAACTTTAGTCCAACCGTAAGGTAACTGGACTAAACTTTAGTCCAAGCGTAAGGTAACTGAACTAAATTTTAGTTCAACCGTAAGGTAACTGGACTAAACTTTAGTCCAAGCGTAAGGTAACTGAACTAAACTTTAGTCCAACCGTAAGGTAACTGGACTAAACTTTAGTCCAAGCGTAAGGTAACTGAACTAAACTTTAGTTCAACCGTAAGGTAACTGGACTAAACTTTAGTCCCAGCGTAAGGTAACTGGACTAAACTTTAGTCCAACCGTAAGGTAACTGGACTAAACTTTAGTCCAACCGTAAGGTAACTGGACTAAACTTTAGTCTAAGCGTAAGGTAACTGAACTAAACTTTAGTTCAACCGTAAGGTAACTGGACTAAAATTTAGTACATGCGTAAGGTAACTGGACTAAACTTTAGTCCCAGCGTAAGGTAACTGGACTAAACTTTAGTCCCAGCGTAATGTTACTGGACTAAACTTTAGTCGAACCGTAAGGTAACTGGACTAAACTTTAGTCCAACCGTAAGGTAACTGGACTAAACTTTAGTCCCAGCGTAATGTAACTGGACTAAACTTTAGTCCCAGCGTAAGGTAACTGGACTAAACTTTAGTCCAAGCGTAAGGTAACTGAACTAAACTTTAGTTCAACCGTAAGGTAACTGAACTAAACTTTAGTCCCAGCGTAAGGTAAGTGAACTAAACTTTAGTTCAACCGTAAGGTAACTGGACTAAACTTTAGTCCCAGCGCAAGGTAACTGGACTAAACTTTAGTCCCAGCGTAAGGTAACTGGACTAAACTTTAGTCCAAGCGTAAGGTAACTGAACTAAACTTTAGTTCAACCGTAAGGTAACTGAACTAAACTTTAGTCCCAGCGTAAGGTAACTGAACTAAACTTTAGTTCAACCGTAAGGTAAATGGACTAAACTTTAGTCCAACCGTAAGGTAACTGGACTAAACTTTAGTTCAACCGTAAGGTAACTGGACTAAACTTTAGTCCCAGCGTAATGTAACTGGACAAAACTTTAGTCCCAGCGTAAGGTAACAGGACTAAACTTTAGTCCCAGCGTAAGGTAACTGGACTAAACTTTAGTCCCAGCGTAAGGTAACTAAACTAAACTTTAGTTCAACCGTAAGGTAACTGGACTAAACTTTAGTCCAACCGTAAGGTAACTGGACTAAACTTTAGTCCAAGCGTAAGGTAACTGAACTAAATTTTAGTTCAACCGTAAGGTAACTGGACTAAACTTTAGTCCAAGCGTAAGGTAACTGAACTAAACTTTAGGTCAACCGTAAGGTAACTGGACTAAACTTTAGTACATGCGTAAGGTAACTGGACTAAACTTTAGTTCAACCGTAAGGTAACTGGACTAAACTTTAGTCCCAGCGTAATGTAACTGGACTAAACTTTAGTCCCAGCGTAAGGTAACTGGACTAAACTTTAGTCCAAGCGTAAGGTAACTGGACTAAACTTTAGTCCAAGCGTAAGGTAAATGAACTAAACTTTAGTTCAACCGTAAGGTAACTGGACTAAACTTTAGTCCAAGCGTAAGGTAACTGAACTAAACTTTAGTACATGCGTAAGGTAACTGGACTAAACTTTAGTTCAACCGTAAGGTAACTGAACTAAATTTTAGTTCAACCGTAAGGTAACTGGACTAAACTTTAGTCCCAGCGTAATGTAACTGGACTAAACTTTAGTCCCAGCGTAAGGTAACTGGACTAAACTATAGTCCAACCGTAAGGTAACTGGACTAAACTTTAGTCCAAGCGTAAGGTAACTGAACTAAACTTTAGTCCAACCGTAAGGTAACTGGACTAAACTTTAGTCCAAGCGTAAGGTAACTGAACTAAACTTTAGTTCAACCGTAAGGTAACTGGACTAAACTTTAGTCCCAGCGTAAGGTAACTGGACTAAACTTTAGTCCAACCGTAAGGTAACTGGACTAAACTTTAGTCCAACCGTAAGGTAACTGGACTAAACTTTAGTCTAAGCGTAAGGTAACTGAACTAAACTTTAGTTCAACCGTAAGGTAACTGGACTAAACTTTAGTACATGCGTAAGGTAACTGGACTAAACTTTAGTCCCAGCGTAAGGTAACTGGACTAAACTTTAGTCCCAGCGTAATGTTACTGGACTAAACTTTAGTCGAACCGTAAGGTAACTGGACTAAACTTTAGTCCAACCGTAAGGTAACTGGACTAAACTTTAGTCCCAGCGTAATGTAACTGGACTAAACTTTAGTCCCAGCGTAAGGTAACTGGACTAAACTTTAGTCCAAGCGTAAGGTAACTGAACTAAACTTTAGTTCAACCGTAAGGTAACTGAACTAAACTTTAGTCCCAGCGTAAGGTAAGTGAACTAAACTTTAGTTCAACCGTAAGGTAACTGGACTAAACTTTAGTCCCAGCGCAAGGTAACTGGACTAAACTTTAGTCCCAGCGTAAGGTAACTGGACTAAACTTTAGTCCAAGCGTAAGGTAACTGAACTAAACTTTAGTTCAACCGTAAGGTAACTGAACTAAACTTTAGTCCCAGCGTAAGGTAACTGAACTAAACTTTAGTTCAACCGTAAGGTAAATGGACTAAACTTTAGTCCAACCGTAAGGTAACTGGACTAAACTTTAGTTCAACCGTAAGGTAACTGGACTAAACTTTAGTCCCAGCGTAATGTAACTGGACAAAACTTTAGTCCCAGCGTAAGGTAACAGGACTAAACTTTAGTCCCAGCGTAAGGTAACTGGACTAAACTTTAGTCCAAGCGTCAGGTAACTGGACTAAACTTTAGTCCCAGCGTAAGGTAACTAAACTAAACTTTAGTTCAACCGTAAGGTAACTGGACTAAACTTTAGTCCAACCGTAAGGTAACTGGACTAAACTTTAGTCCAAGCGTAAGGTAACTGAACTAAATTTTAGTTCAACCGTAAGGTAACTGGACTAAACTTTAGTCCAAGCGTAAGGTAACTGAACTAAACTTTAGGTCAACCGTAAGGTAACTGGACTAAACTTTAGTACATGCGTAAGGTAACTGGACTAAACTTTAGTTCAACCGTAAGGTAACTGAACTAAATTTTAGTTCAACCGTAAGGTAACTGGACTAAACTTTAGTCCCAGCGTAATGTAACTGGACTAAACTTTAGTCCCAGCGTAAGGTAACTGGACTAAACTTTAGTCCAAGCGTAAGGTAAATGAACTAAACTTTAGTTCAACCGTAAGGTAACTGGACTAAACTTTAGTCCAAGCGTAAGGTAACTGAACTAAACTTTAGTACATGCGTAAGGTAACTGGACTAAACTTTAGTTCAACCGTAAGGTAACTGAACTAAATTTTAGTTCAACCGTAAGGTAACTGGACTAAACTTTAGTCCCAGCGTAATGTAACTGGACTAAACTTTAGTCCCAGCGTAAGGTAACTGGACTAAACTTTAGTTCCAGCGTAAGGTAACTGGACTAAACTTTAGTCCCAGCGTAAGGTAACTGGACTAAACTTTAGTCCAAGCGTAAGGTAACTGAACTAAACTTCAGTTCAACCGTAAGGTAACTGAACTAAACTTTAGTCCCAGCGTAAGGTAACTGAACTAAACTTTAGTCCCAGCGTAAGGTAACTGGACTAAACTTTAGTCCAAGCGTAAGGTAACTGGACTAAACTTTAGTCCCAGCGTAATGTAACTGGACAAAACTTTAGTCCCAGCGTAAGGTAACAGGACTTAACTTTAGTCCCAGCGTAAGGTAACTGGACTAAACTTTAGTCCCAGCGTAATGTAACTGGACTAAACTTTAGTCCAAGCGTCAGGTAACTGGACTAAACTTTAGTCCCAGCGTAAGGTAACTAAACTAAACTTTAGTTCAACCGTAAGGTAACTGAACTAAACTTTAGGTCAACCGTAAGGTAACTGGACTAAACTTTAGTACATGCGTAAGGTAACTGGACTAAACTTTAGTTCAACCGTAAGGTAACTGAACTAAATTTTAGTTCAACCGTAAGGTAACTGGACTGAACTTTAGTCCAACCGTAAGGTAACTGAACTAAACTTTAGTCCCAGCGTAACGTAACTGGACTAAACTTTAGTCCCAGCGTAATGTAACTGGACAAAACTTTAGTCCCAGCGTAAGGTAACTGGACTAAACTTTAGTCCAAGCGTAAGGTAACTGAACTAAACTTTAGTTCAACCGTAAGGTAACTGGACTAAACTTTAGTCCAAGCGTAAGGTAACTGAACTAAACTTTAGTACATGCGTAAGGTAACTGGACTAAACTTTAGTTCAACCGTAAGGTAACTGAACTAAATTTTAGTTCAACCGTAAGGTAACTGGACTAAACTTTAGTCCCAGCGTAAGGTAACTGGACTAAACTTTAGTCCCAGCGTAATGTAACTGGACAAAACTTTAGTCCCAGCGTAAGGTAACTGAACTAAACTTTAGTTCAACCGTAAGGTAACTGGACTAAACTTTAGTCCAACCGTAAGGTAACTGGACTAAACTTTAGTTCAACCGTAAGGTAACTGGACTAAACTTTAGTCCCAGCGTAATGTAACTGGACAAAACTTTAGTCCCAGCGTAAGGTAACAGGACTAAACTTTAGTCCCAGCGTAAGGTAACTGGACTAAACTTTAGTCCCAGCGTAATGTAACTGGACTAAACTTTAGTCCCAGCGTAAGGTAACTGGACTAAACTTTAGTCCAAGCGTCAGGTAACTGGACTAAACTTTAGTCCCAGCGTAAGGTAACTAAACTAAACTTTAGTTCAACCGTAAGGTAACTGGACTAAACTTTAGTCCAACCGTAAGGTAACCGGACTAAACTTTAGTCCAACCGTAAGGTAACTGGACTAAACTTTAGTCCAAGCGTAAGGTAACTGGACTAAACTTTAGTTCAACCGTAAGGTAACTGAACTAAATTTTAGTTCAACCGTAAGGTAACTGGACTAAACTTCAGTCCAAGCGTAAGGTAACTAAACTAAATTTTAGTTCAACCGTAAGGTAACTGGACTAAACTTTAGTCCAACCGTAAGGTAACTGAACTAAACTTTAGTCCCAGCGTAACGTAACTGGACTAAACTTTAGTCCCAGCGTAATGTAACTGGACAAAACTTTAGTCCCAGCGTAAGGTAACTGGACTAAACTTTAGTCCAAGCGTAAGGTAACTGAACTAAACTTTAGTTCAACCGTAAGGTAACTGGACTAAACTTTAGTCCAAGCGTAAGGTAACTGAACTAAACTTTAGTACATGCGTAAGGTAACTGAACTAAACTTTAGTTCAACCGTAAGGTAACTGGACTAAACTTTAGTCCAACCGTAAGGTAACTGGACTAAACTTTAGTTCAACCGTAAGGTAACTGGACTAAACTTTAGTCCCAGCGTAATGTAACTGGACAAAACTTTAGTCCCAGCGTAAGGTAACAGGACTAAACTTTAGTCCCAGCGTAAGGTAACTGGACTAAACTTTAGTCCCAGCGTAATGTAACTGGACTAAACTTTAGTCCCAGCGTAAGGTAACTGGACTAAACTTTAGTCCAAGCGTCAGGTAACTGGACTAAACTTTAGTCCCAGCGTAAGGTAACTAAACTAAACTTTAGTTCAACCGTAAGGTAACTGGACTAAACTTTAGTCCAACCGTAAGGTAACCGGACTAAACTTTAGTCCAACCGTAAGGTAACTGGACTAAACTTTAGTCCAAGCGTAAGGTAACTGGACTAAACTTTAGTTCAACCGTAAGGTAACTGAACTAAATTTTAGTTCAACCGTAAGGTAACTGGACTAAACTTCAGTCCAAGCGTAAGGTAACTAAACTAAATTTTAGTTCAACCGTAAGGTAACTGGACTAAACTTTAGTCCAACCGTAAGGTAACTGAACTAAACTTTAGTCCCAGCGTAACGTAACTGGACTAAACTTTAGTCCCAGCGTAATGTAACTGGACAAAACTTTAGTCCCAGCGTAAGGTAACTGGACTAAACTTTAGTCCAAGCGTAAGGTAACTGAACTAAACTTTAGTTCAACCGTAAGGTAACTGGACTAAACTTTAGTACATGCGTAAGGTAACTGGACTAAACTTTAGTTCAACCGTAAGGTAACTGAACTAAATTTTAGTTCAACCGTAAGGTAACTGGACTAAACTTTAGTCCCAGCGTAAGGTAACTGGACTAAACTTTAGTCCCAGCGTAATGTAACTGGACAAAACTTTAGTCCCAGCGTAAGGTAACTGAACTAAACTTTAGTTCAACCGTAAGGTAACTGGACTAAACTTTAGTCCAACCGTAAGGTAACTGGACTAAACTTTAGTCCCAGCGTAATGTAACTGGACAAAACTTTAGTCCCAGCGTAAGGTAACAGGACTAAACTTTAGTCCCAGCGTAAGGTAACTGGACTAAACTTTAGTCCCAGCGTAAGGTAACTGGACTAAACTTTAGTCCCAGCGTAAGGTAACTGGACTAAACTTTAGTCCAAGCGTAAGGTAACTGAACTAAACTTTAGTTCAACCGTAAGGTAACTGGACTAAACTTTAGTCCAACCGTAAGGTAACTGGACTAAACTTTAGTTCAACCGTAAGGTAACTGGACTAAACTTTAGTCCCAGCGTAATGTAACTGGACAAAACTTTAGTCCCAGCGTAAGGTAACAGGACTAAACTTTAGTCCCAGCGTAAGGTAACTGGACTAAACTTTAGTCCCAGCGTAATGTAACTGGACTAAACTTTAGTCCCAGCGTAAGGTAACTGGACTAAACTTTAGTCCAAGCGTCAGGTAACTGGACTAAACTTTAGTCCCAGCGTAAGGTAACTAAACTAAACTTTAGTTCAACCGTAAGGTAACTGGACTAAACTTTAGTCCAACCGTAAGGTAACCGGACTAAACTTTAGTCCAACCGTAAGGTAACTGGACTAAACTTTAGTCCCAGCGTAAGGTAACAGGACTAAACTTTAGTCCCAGCGTAAGGTAACTGGACTAAACTTTAGTCCCAGCGTAATGTAACTGGACTAAACTTTAGTCCCAGCGTAAGGTAACTGGACTAAACTTTAGTCCAAGCGTCAGGTAACTGGACTAAACTTTAGTCCCAGCGTAAGGTAACTAAACTAAACTTTAGTTCAACCGTAAGGTAACTGGACTAAACTTTAGTCCAACCGTAAGGTAACCGGACTAAACTTTAGTCCAACCGTAAGGTAACTGGACTAAACTTTAGTCCAAGCGTAAGGTAACTGGACTAAACTTTAGTTCAACCGTAAGGAAACTGAACTAAATTTTAGTTCAACCGTAAGGTAACTGGACTAAACTTCAGTCCAAGCGTAAGGTAACTAAACTAAATTTTAGTTCAACCGTAAGGTAACTGGACTAAACTTTAGTCCAACCGTAAGGTAACTGAACTAAACTTTAGTCCCAGCGTAACGTAACTGGACTAAACTTTAGTCCCAGCGTAATGTAACTGGACAAAACTTTAGTCCCAGCGTAAGGTAACTGGACTAAACTTTAGTCCAAGCGTAAGGTAACTGAACTAAACTTTAGTTCAACCGTAAGGTAACTGGACTAAACTTTAGTCCAAGCGTAAGGTAACTGAACTAAACTTTAGTACATGCGTAAGGTAACTGGACTAAACTTTAGTTCAACCGTAAGGTAACTGAACTAAATTTTAGTTCAACCGTAAGGTAACTGGACTAAACTTTAGTCCCAGCGTAAGGTAACTGGACTAAACTTTAGTCCCAGCGTAATGTAACTGGACAAAACTTTAGTCCCAGCGTAAGGTAACTGAACTAAACTTTAGTTCAACCGTAAGGTAACTGGACTAAACTTTAGTCCAACCGTAAGGTAACTGGACTAAACTTTAGTTCAACCGTAAGGTAACTGGACTAAACTTTAGTCCCAGCGTAATGTAACTGGACAAAACTTTAGTCCCAGCGTAAGGTAACAGGACTAAACTTTAGTCCCAGCGTAAGGTAACTGGACTAAACTTTAGTCCCAGCGTAATGTAACTGGACTAAACCTTTAGTCCCAGCGTAAGGTAACTGGACTAAACTTTAGTCCAAGCGTCAGGTAACTGGACTAAACTTTAGTCCCAGCGTAAGGTAACTGGACTAAACTTTAGGTCAACCGTAAGGTAACTGGACTAAACTTTAGTACATGCGTAAGGTAACTGGACTAAACTTTAGTTCAACCGTAAGGTAACTGAACTAAATTTTAGTTCAACCGTAAGGTAACTGGACTAAACTTTAGTCCAACCGTAAGGTAACTGAACTAAACTTTAGTCCCAGCGTAACGTAACTGGACTAAACTTTAGTCCCAGCGTAATGTAACTGGACAAAACTTTAGTCCCAGCGTAAGGTAACTGGACTAAACTTTAGTCCAAGCGTAAGGTAACTGAACTAAACTTTAGTTCAACCGTAAGGTAACTGGACTAAACTTTAGTCCAAGCGTAAGGTAACTGAACTAAACTTTAGTACATGCGTAAGGTAACTGGACTAAACTTTAGTTCAACCGTAAGGTAACTGAACTAAATTTAAGTTCAACCGTAAGGTAACTGGACTAAACTTTAGTCCCAGCGTAAGGTAACTGGACTAAACTTTAGTCCCAGCGTAATGTAACTGGACTAAACTTTAGTCCCAGCGTAAGGTAACTGGACTAAACTTTAGTTCCAGCGTAAGGTAACTGGACTAAACTTTAGTCCCAGCGTAAGGTAACTGGACTAAACTTTAGTCCAAGCGTAAGGTAACTGAACTAAACTTTAGTTCAACCGTAAGGTAACTGAACTAAATTTTAGTTCAACCGTAAGGTAACTGGACTAAACTTTAGTCCAACCGTAAGGTAACTGAACTAAACTTTAGTCCCAGCGTAACGTAACTGGACTAAACTTTAGTCCCAGCGTAATGTAACTGGACAAAACTTTAGTCCCAGCGTAAGGTAACTGGACTAAACTTTAGTCCAAGCGTAAGGTAACTGAACTAAACTTTAGTTCAACCGTAAGGTAACTGGACTAAACTTTAGTCCAAGCGTAAGGTAACTGAACTAAACTTTAGTACATGCGTAAGGTAACTGGACTAAACTTTAGTTCAACCGTAAGGTAACTGAACTAAATTTAAGTTCAACCGTAAGGTAACTGGACTAAACTTTAGTCCCAGCGTAAGGTAACTGGACTAAACTTTAGTCCCAGCGTAATGTAACTGGACTAAACTTTAGTCCCAGCGTAAGGTAACTGGACTAAACTTTAGTTCCAGCGTAAGGTAACTGGACTAAACTTTAGTCCCAGCGTAAGGTAACTGGACTAAACTTTAGTCCAAGCGTAAGGTAACTGAACTAAACTTTAGTTCAACCGTAAGGTAACTGAACTAAACTTTAGTCCCAGCGTAAGGTAACTGAACTAAACTTTAGTTCAACCGTAAGGTAACTGGACTAAACTTTAGTCCCAGCGTAAGGTAACTGGACTAAACTTTAGTCCCAGCGTAAGGTAACTGGACTAAACTTTAGTCCAAGCGTAAGGTAACTGAACTAAACTTTAGTTCAACCGTAAGGTAACTGAACTAAACTTTAGTCCCAGCGTAAGGTAACTGAACTAAACTTTAGTTCAACCGTAAGGTAACTGGACTAAACTTTAGTCCAACCGTAAGGTAACTGGACTAAACTTTAGTCCCAGCGTAAGGTAACTGGACTAAACTTTAGTCCAACCGTAAGGTAACTGGACTAAACTTTAGTCCCAGCGTAAGGTAACTGGACTAAACTTTAGTCCAAGCGTCAGGTAACTGGACTAAACTTTAGTCCCAGCGTAAGGTAACTAAACTAAACTTTAGTTCAACCGTAAGGTAACTGGACTAAACTTTAGTCCAACCGTAAGGTAACTGGACTAAACTTTAGTTCAACCGTAAGGTAACTGGACTAAACTTTAGTCCAACCGTAAGGTAACTGGACTAAACTTTAGTCCCAGCGTAAGGTAACTGAACTAAACTTTAGTTCAACCGTAAGGTAACTGGACTAAACTTTAGTCCCAGCGTAAGGTAACTGAACTAAACTTTAGTTCAACCGTAAGGTAACTGGACTAAACTTTAGTCCAACCGTAAGGTACCTGGACTAAACTTTAGTTCAACCGTAAGGTAACTGGACTAAACTTTAGTCCCAGCGTAAGGTAACTGGACTAAACTTTAGTCCCAGCGTAAGGTAACAGGACTAAACTTTAGTCCCAGCGTAAGGTAACTGGACTAAACTTTAGTCCCAGCGTAAGGTAACTGGACTAAACTTTAGTCCCAGCGTAAGGTAACTGGACTAAACTTTAGTCCCAGCGTAAGGTAACTGGACTAAACTTTAGTCCAAGCGTAAGGTAACTGGACTAAACTTTAGTCCCAGCGTAAGGTAACTGGACTAAACTTTAGTCCAAGCGTAAGGTAACTGAATTAAACTTTAGTTCAACCGTAAGGTAACTGAACTAAACTTTAGTCCCAGCGTAAGGTAACTGGACTAAACTTTAGTCCAACCGTAAGGTAACTGGACTAAACTTTAGTCCCAGCGTAACGTAACTGGACTAAACTTTAGTCCCAGCGTAATGTAACTGGACAAAACTTTAGTCCCAGCGTAATGTAACTGGACTAAACTTTAGTCCCAGCGTAAGGTAACTGGACTAAACTTTAGTCCAAGCGTAAGGTAACTGAACAAAACTTTAGTTCAACCGTAAGGTAACTGAACTAAATTTTAGTTCAACCGTAAGGTAACTGGACTAAACTTTAGTCCAACCGTAAGGTAACTGGACTAAACTTTAGTCCAACCGTAAGGTAACTGGACTAAACTTTAGTCCAAGCGTAAGGTAACTGAACTAAGCTTTAGTTCAACCGTAAGGTAACTGGACTAAACTTTAGTCCAAGCGTAAGGTAACTGGACTAAACTTTAGTCCCAGCGTAAGGTAACTGGACTAAACTTTAGTCCCAGCGTAAGGTAACTGGACTAAACTTTAGTCCCAGCGTAAGGTAACTGAACTAAACTTTAGTCCCAGCGTAACGTAACTGGACTAAACTTTAGTCCCAGCGTAAGGTAACTGAACTAAACTTTAGTTCAACCGTTAGGTAACTGGACTAAACTTTAGTCCAACCGTAAGGTAACTGGACTAAACTTTAGTTCAACCGTAAGGTAACTGGACTAAACTTTAGTCCCAGCGTAATGTAACTGGACAAAACTTTAGTCCCAGCGTAAGGTAACAGGACTAAACTTTAGTCCCAGCGTAAGGTAACTGGACTAAACTTTAGTTCAACCGTAAGGTAACTGGACTAAACTTCAGTCCAACCGTAACGTAACTGGACTAAACTTTAGTCCCAGCGTAATGTAACTGGACAAAACTTTAGTCCCAGCGTAATGTAACTGGACTAAACTTTAGTCCCAGCGTAAGGTAACTGGACTAAACTTTAGTCCAAGCGTAAGGTAACTGAACAAAACTTTAGTTCAACCGTAAGGTAACTGAACTAAATTTTAGTTCAACCGTAAGGTAACTGGACTAAACTTTAGTCCAACCGTAAGGTAACTGGACTAAACTTTAGTCCAAGCGTAAGGTAACTGAACTAAGCTTTAGTTCAACCGTAAGGTAACTGGACTAAACTTTAGTCCAAGCGTAAGGTAACTGGACTAAACTTTAGTCCCAGCGTAAGGTAACTGGACTAAACTTTAGTCCCAGCGTAAGGTAACTGGACTAAACTTTAGTCCCAGCGTAAGGTAACTGAACTAAACTTTAGTCCCAGCGTAACGTAACTGGACTAAACTTTAGTCCCAGCGTAAGGTAACTGAACTAAACTTTAGTTCAACCGTTAGGTAACTGGACTAAACTTTAGTCCAACCGTAAGGTAACTGGACTAAACTTTAGTTCAACCGTAAGGTAACTGGACTAAACTTTAGTCCCAGCGTAATGTAACTGGACAAAACTTTAGTCCCAGCGTAAGGTAACAGGACTAAACTTTAGTCCCAGCGTAAGGTAACTGGACTAAACTTTAGTTCAACCGTAAGGTAACTGGACTAAACTTCAGTCCAACCGTAAGGTAACTGGACTAAACTTTAGTTCAACTGTAAGGTAACTGGACTAAACTTCAGTCCAACCGTAAGGTAACTGAACTAAACTTTAGTCCAACCGTAAGGTAACTGGACTAAACTTTAGTCCCAGCGTAAGGTAACTGAACTAAACTTTAGTCCCAGCGTAACGTAACTGGACTAAACTTTAGTCCCAGCGTAATGTAACTGGACTAAACTTTAGTCCCAGCGTAACGTAACTGGACTAAACTTTAGTCCCAGCGTAATGTAACTGGACTAAACTTTAGTCCCAGCGTAAGGTAACTGGACTGAACTTTAGTCCCAGCGTAAGGTAACTGGACTAAACTTTAGTCCCAGCGTAATGTAACTGGACTAAACTTTAGTCCCAGCGTAAGGTAACTGGACTAAACTTTAGTCCAAGCGTAAGGTAACTGAACTAAACTATAGTTCAACCGTAAGGTAACTGGACTAAACTTTAGTCCAACCGTAAGGTTACTGGACTAAACTTTAGTCCCAGCGTAAGGTAACTGGACTAAACTTTAGTCCCAGCGTAATGTAACTGGATTAAACTTTAGTCCCAGCGTAAGGTAACTGGACTAAACTTTAGTCCCAGCGTAAGGTAACTGGACTAAACTTTAGTCCCAGCGTAAGGTAACTGGACTAAACTTTAGTCCCAGCGTAAGGTAACTGGACTAAACTTTAGTCCAAGCGTAAGGTAACTGAACTAAACTTTAGTTCAACCGTAAGGTAACTGGACTAAACTTTAGTCCAACCGCAAGGTAACTGGACTAAACTTTAGTCCCAGCGTAAAGTAACTGGACTAAACTTTAGTCCCAGCGTAATGTAACTGGACTAAACTTTAGTCCCAGCGTAAGGTAACTGGACTAAACTTTAGTCCAACCGTAAGGTAACTGGACTAAACTTTAGTCCAACCGTAAGGTAACTGAACTAAACTTTAGTCCCAGCGTAACGTAACTGGACTAAACTTTAGTCCCAGCGTAATGTAACTGGACAAAACTTTAGTCCCAGCGTAAGGTAACTGGACTAAACTTTAGTCCAAGCGTAAGGTAACTGAACTAAACTTTAGTTCAACCGTAAGGTAACTGGACTAAACTTTAGTCCAAGCGTAAGGTAACTGAACTAAACTTTAGTACATGCGTAAGGTAACTGGACTAAACTTTAGTTCAACCGTAAGGTAACTGAACTAAATTTAAGTTCAACCGTAAGGTAACTGGACTAAACTTTAGTCCCAGCGTAAGGTAACTGGACTAAACTTTAGTCCCAGCGTAATGTAACTGGACTAAACTTTAGTCCCAGCGTAAGGTAACTGGACTAAACTTTAGTTCCAGCGTAAGGTAACTGGACTAAACTTTAGTCCCAGCGTAAGGTAACTGGACTAAACTTTAGTCCAAGCGTAAGGTAACTGAACTAAACTTTAGTTCAACCGTAAGGTAACTGAACTAAATTTTAGTTCAACCGTAAGGTAACTGGACTAAACTTTAGTCCAACCGTAAGGTAACTGAACTAAACTTTAGTCCCAGCGTAACGTAACTGGACTAAACTTTAGTCCCAGCGTAATGTAACTGGACAAAACTTTAGTCCCAGCGTAAGGTAACTGGACTAAACTTTAGTCCAAGCGTAAGGTAACTGAACTAAACTTTAGTTCAACCGTAAGGTAACTGGACTAAACTTTAGTCCAAGCGTAAGGTAACTGAACTAAACTTTAGTACATGCGTAAGGTAACTGGACTAAACTTTAGTTCAACCGTAAGGTAACTGAACTAAATTTAAGTTCAACCGTAAGGTAACTGGACTAAACTTTAGTCCCAGCGTAAGGTAACTGGACTAAACTTTAGTCCCAGCGTAATGTAACTGGACTAAACTTTAGTCCCAGCGTAAGGTAACTGGACTAAACTTTAGTTCCAGCGTAAGGTAACTGGACTAAACTTTAGTCCCAGCGTAAGGTAACTGGACTAAACTTTAGTCCAAGCGTAAGGTAACTGAACTAAACTTTAGTTCAACCGTAAGGTAACTGAACTAAACTTTAGTCCCAGCGTAAGGTAACTGAACTAAACTTTAGTTCAACCGTAAGGTAACTGGACTAAACTTTAGTCCCAGCGTAAGGTAACTGGACTAAACTTTAGTCCCAGCGTAAGGTAACTGGACTAAACTTTAGTCCAAGCGTAAGGTAACTGAACTAAACTTTAGTTCAACCGTAAGGTAACTGAACTAAACTTTAGTCCCAGCGTAAGGTAACTGAACTAAACTTTAGTTCAACCGTAAGGTAACTGGACTAAACTTTAGTCCAACCGTAAGGTAACTGGACTAAACTTTAGTCCCAGCGTAAGGTAACTGGACTAAACTTTAGTCCAACCGTAAGGTAACTGGACTAAACTTTAGTCCCAGCGTAAGGTAACTGGACTAAACTTTAGTCCAAGCGTCAGGTAACTGGACTAAACTTTAGTCCCAGCGTAAGGTAACTAAACTAAACTTTAGTTCAACCGTAAGGTAACTGGACTAAACTTTAGTCCAACCGTAAGGTAACTGGACTAAACTTTAGTTCAACCGTAAGGTAACTGGACTAAACTTTAGTCCAACCGTAAGGTAACTGGACTAAACTTTAGTCCCAGCGTAAGGTAACTGAACTAAACTTTAGTTCAACCGTAAGGTAACTGGACTAAACTTTAGTCCCAGCGTAAGGTAACTGAACTAAACTTTAGTTCAACCGTAAGGTAACTGGACTAAACTTTAGTCCAACCGTAAGGTACCTGGACTAAACTTTAGTTCAACCGTAAGGTAACTGGACTAAACTTTAGTCCCAGCGTAAGGTAACTGGACTAAACTTTAGTCCCAGCGTAAGGTAACAGGACTAAACTTTAGTCCCAGCGTAAGGTAACTGGACTAAACTTTAGTCCCAGCGTAAGGTAACTGGACTAAACTTTAGTCCCAGCGTAAGGTAACTGGACTAAACTTTAGTCCCAGCGTAAGGTAACTGGACTAAACTTTAGTCCAAGCGTAAGGTAACTGGACTAAACTTTAGTCCCAGCGTAAGGTAACTGGACTAAACTTTAGTCCAAGCGTAAGGTAACTGAATTAAACTTTAGTTCAACCGTAAGGTAACTGAACTAAACTTTAGTCCCAGCGTAAGGTAACTGGACTAAACTTTAGTCCAACCGTAAGGTAACTGGACTAAACTTTAGTCCCAGCGTAACGTATCTGGACTAAACTTTAGTCCCAGCGTAATGTAACTGGACAAAACTTTAGTCCCAGCGTAATGTAACTGGACTAAACTTTAGTCCCAGCGTAAGGTAACTGGACTAAACTTTAGTCCAAGCGTAAGGTAACTGAACAAAACTTTAGTTCAACCGTAAGGTAACTGAACTAAATTTTAGTTCAACCGTAAGGTAACTGGACTAAACTTTAGTCCAACCGTAAGGTAACTGGACTAAACTTTAGTCCAACCGTAAGGTAACTGGACTAAACTTTAGTCCAAGCGTAAGGTAACTGAACTAAGCTTTAGTTCAACCGTAAGGTAACTGGACTAAACTTTAGTCCAAGCGTAAGGTAACTGGACTAAACTTTAGTCCCAGCGTAAGGTAACTGGACTAAACTTTAGTCCCAGCGTAAGGTAACTGGACTAAACTTTAGTCCCAGCGTAAAGTAACTGGACTAAACTTTAGTCCCAGCGTAATGTAACTGGACTAAACTTTAGTCCCAGCGTAAGGTAACTGGACTAAACTTTAGTCCAACCGTAAGGTAACTGGACTAAACTTTAGTCCAACCGTAAGGTAACTGAACTAAACTTTAGTCCCAGCGTAACGTAACTGGACTAAACTTTAGTCCCAGCGTAATGTAACTGGACAAAACTTTAGTCCCAGCGTAAGGTAACTGGACTAAACTTTAGTCCAAGCGTAAGGTAACTGAACTAAACTTTAGTTCAACCGTAAGGTAACTGGACTAAACTTTAGTCCAAGCGTAAGGTAACTGAACTAAACTTTAGTACATGCGTAAGGTAACTGGACTAAACTTTAGTTCAACCGTAAGGTAACTGAACTAAATTTAAGTTCAACCGTAAGGTAACTGGACTAAACTTTAGTCCCAGCGTAAGGTAACTGGACTAAACTTTAGTCCCAGCGTAATGTAACTGGACTAAACTTTAGTCCCAGCGTAAGGTAACTGGACTAAACTTTAGTTCCAGCGTAAGGTAACTGGACTAAACTTTAGTCCCAGCGTAAGGTAACTGGACTAAACTTTAGTCCAAGCGTAAGGTAACTGAACTAAACTTTAGTTCAACCGTAAGGTAACTGAACTAAATTTTAGTTCAACCGTAAGGTAACTGGACTAAACTTTAGTCCAACCGTAAGGTAACTGAACTAAACTTTAGTCCCAGCGTAACGTAACTGGACTAAACTTTAGTCCCAGCGTAATGTAACTGGACAAAACTTTAGTCCCAGCGTAAGGTAACTGGACTAAACTTTAGTCCAAGCGTAAGGTAACTGAACTAAACTTTAGTTCAACCGTAAGGTAACTGGACTAAACTTTAGTCCAAGCGTAAGGTAACTGAACTAAACTTTAGTACATGCGTAAGGTAACTGGACTAAACTTTAGTTCAACCGTAAGGTAACTGAACTAAATTTAAGTTCAACCGTAAGGTAACTGGACTAAACTTTAGTCCCAGCGTAAGGTAACTGGACTAAACTT
Source organism: Oscheius myriophilus (assembly GCA_964057215.1). Lineage (NCBI taxonomy): Eukaryota > Metazoa > Nematoda > Chromadorea > Rhabditida > Rhabditidae > Oscheius > Oscheius myriophilus. The sequence goes on along the minus strand of OZ059907.1, from coordinate 31,571,247 downwards.
TAGTCCCAGCGTAATGTAACTGGACTAAACTTTAGTCCCAGCGTAAGGTAACTGGACTAAACTTTAGTTCCAGCGTAAGGTAACTGGACTAAACTTTAGTCCCAGCGTAAGGTAACTGGACTAAACTTTAGTCCAAGCGTAAGGTAACTGAACTAAACTTTAGTTCAACCGTAAGGTAACTGAACTAAACTTTAGTCCCAGCGTAAGGTAACTGAACTAAACTTTAGTTCAACCGTAAGGTAACTGGACTAAACTTTAGTCCCAGCGTAAGGTAACTGGACTAAACTTTAGTCCCAGCGTAAGGTAACTGGACTAAACTTTAGTCCAAGCGTAAGGTAACTGAACTAAACTTTAGTTCAACCGTAAGGTAACTGAACTAAACTTTAGTCCCAGCGTAAGGTAACTGAACTAAACTTTAGTTCAACCGTAAGGTAACTGGACTAAACTTTAGTCCAACCGTAAGGTAACTGGACTAAACTTTAGTCCCAGCGTAAGGTAACTGGACTAAACTTTAGTCCAACCGTAAGGTAACTGGACTAAACTTTAGTCCCAGCGTAAGGTAACTGGACTAAACTTTAGTCCAAGCGTCAGGTAACTGGACTAAACTTTAGTCCCAGCGTAAGGTAACTAAACTAAACTTTAGTTCAACCGTAAGGTAACTGGACTAAACTTTAGTCCAACCGTAAGGTAACTGGACTAAACTTTAGTTCAACCGTAAGGTAACTGGACTAAACTTTAGTCCAACCGTAAGGTAACTGGACTAAACTTTAGTCCCAGCGTAAGGTAACTGAACTAAACTTTAGTTCAACCGTAAGGTAACTGGACTAAACTTTAGTCCCAGCGTAAGGTAACTGAACTAAACTTTAGTTCAACCGTAAGGTAACTGGACTAAACTTTAGTCCAACCGTAAGGTACCTGGACTAAACTTTAGTTCAACCGTAAGGTAACTGGACTAAACTTTAGTCCCAGCGTAAGGTAACTGGACTAAACTTTAGTCCCAGCGTAAGGTAACAGGACTAAACTTTAGTCCCAGCGTAAGGTAACTGGACTAAACTTTAGTCCCAGCGTAAGGTAACTGGACTAAACTTTAGTCCCAGCGTAAGGTAACTGGACTAAACTTTAGTCCCAGCGTAAGGTAACTGGACTAAACTTTAGTCCAAGCGTAAGGTAACTGGACTAAACTTTAGTCCCAGCGTAAGGTAACTGGACTAAACTTTAGTCCAAGCGTAAGGTAACTGAATTAAACTTTAGTTCAACCGTAAGGTAACTGAACTAAACTTTAGTCCCAGCGTAAGGTAACTGGACTAAACTTTAGTCCAACCGTAAGGTAACTGGACTAAACTTTAGTCCCAGCGTAACGTATCTGGACTAAACTTTAGTCCCAGCGTAATGTAACTGGACAAAACTTTAGTCCCAGCGTAATGTAACTGGACTAAACTTTAGTCCCAGCGTAAGGTAACTGGACTAAACTTTAGTCCAAGCGTAAGGTAACTGAACAAAACTTTAGTTCAACCGTAAGGTAACTGAACTAAATTTTAGTTCAACCGTAAGGTAACTGGACTAAACTTTAGTCCAACCGTAAGGTAACTGGACTAAACTTTAGTCCAACCGTAAGGTAACTGGACTAAACTTTAGTCCAAGCGTAAGGTAACTGAACTAAGCTTTAGTTCAACCGTAAGGTAACTGGACTAAACTTTAGTCCAAGCGTAAGGTAACTGGACTAAACTTTAGTCCCAGCGTAAGGTAACTGGACTAAACTTTAGTCCCAGCGTAAGGTAACTGGACTAAACTTTAGTCCCAGCGTAAGGTAACTGAACTAAACTTTAGTCCCAGCGTAACGTAACTGGACTAAACTTTAGTCCCAGCGTAAGGTAACTGAACTAAACTTTAGTTCAACCGTTAGGTAACTGGACTAAACTTTAGTCCAACCGTAAGGTAACTGGACTAAACTTTAGTTCAACCGTAAGGTAACTGGACTAAACTTTAGTCCCAGCGTAATGTAACTGGACAAAACTTTAGTCCCAGCGTAAGGTAACAGGACTAAACTTTAGTCCCAGCGTAAGGTAACTGGACTAAACTTTAGTTCAACCGTAAGGTAACTGGACTAAACTTCAGTCCAACCGTAAGGTAACTGGACTAAACTTTAGTTCAACTGTAAGGTAACTGGACTAAACTTCAGTCCAACCGTAAGGTAACTGAACTAAACTTTAGTCCAACCGTAAGGTAACTGGACTAAACTTTAGTCCCAGCGTAATGTAACTGGACTAAACTTTAGTCCCAGCGTAACGTAACTGGACTAAACTTTAGTCCCAGCGTAATGTAACTGGACTAAACTTTAGTCCCAGCGTAAGGTAACTGGACTGAACTTTAGTCCCAGCGTAAGGTAACTGGACTAAACTTTAGTCCCAGCGTAATGTAACTGGACTAAACTTTAGTCCCAGCGTAAGGTAACTGGACTAAACTTTAGTCCAAGCGTAAGGTAACTGAACTAAACTATAGTTCAACCGTAAGGTAACTGGACTAAACTTTAGTCCAACCGTAAGGTTACTGGACTAAACTTTAGTCCCAGCGTAAGGTAACTGGACTAAACTTTAGTCCCAGCGTAATGTAACTGGATTAAACTTTAGTCCCAGCGTAAGGTAACTGGACTAAACTTTAGTCCCAGCGTAAGGTAACTGGACTAAACTTTAGTCCCAGCGTAAGGTAACTGGACTAAACTTTAGTCCCAGCGTAAGGTAACTGGACTAAACTTTAGTCCAAGCGTAAGGTAACTGAACTAAACTTTAGTTCAACCGTAAGGTAACTGGACTAAACTTTAGTCCAACCGCAAGGTAACTGGACTAAACTTTAGTCCCAGCGTAAAGTAACTGGACTAAACTTTAGTCCCAGCGTAATGTAACTGGACTAAACTTTAGTCCCAGCGTAAGGTAACTGGACTAAACTTTAGTCCAACCGTAAGGTAACTGGACTAAACTTTAGTCCCAGCGTAATGTAACTGGACTAAACTTTAGTCCCAGCGTAAGGTAACTGGACTAAACTTTAGTCCCAGCGTAAGGTAACTGGACTAAACTTTAGTCCCAGCGTAAGGTAACTGGACTAAACTTTAGTCCAAGCGTAAGGTAACTGAACTAAACTTTAGTTCAAAGGTAAGGTAACTGGACTAAACTTTAGTCCCAGCGTAAGGTAACTGGACTAAACTTTAGTCCCAGCGTAAGGTAACTGGACTAAACTATAGTTCAACCGTAAGGTAACTGGACTAAACTTTAGTCCCAGCGTAAGGTAACTGGACTAAACTTTAGTCCAAGCGTAAGGTAACTGAACTAAACTTTAGTTCAACCGTAAGGTAACTGGACTAAACTTTAGTCCAACCGTAAGGTAACTGGACTAAACTTTAGTCCCAGCGTAAGGTAACTGGACTAAACTTTAGTCCCAGCGTAATGTAACTGGACTAAACTTTAGTCCCAGCGTAAGGTAACTGGACTAAACTTTAGTCCAACCGTAAGGTAACTGGACTAAACTTTAGTCCCAGCGTAATGTAACTGGACTAAACTTTAGTCCCAGCGTAAGGTAACTGGACTTAACTTTAGTCCCAGCGTAAGGTAACTGGACTAAACTTTAGTCCAAGCGTAAGGTAACTGGACTAAACTTTAGTCCCAGCGTAAGGTAACTGGACTAAACTTTAGTCCAAGCGTAAGGTAACTGAATTAAACTTTAGTTCAACCGTAAGGTAACTGAACTAAACTTCAGTTCAACCGTAAGGTAACTGGACTAAACTTCAGTATATGCGTAAGGTAACTGGACTAAACTTTAGTCCCAGCGTAAGGTAACTGGACTAAACTTTAGTCCCAGCGTAAGGTAACTGGACTAAACTTTAGTCCCAGCGTAAGGTAACTGGACTAAACTTTAGTCCCAGCGTAAGGTAACTGGACTAAACTTTAGTCCAAGCGTAAGGTAACTGGACTAAGCTTTAGTCCCAGCGTAAGGTAACTGGACTAAACTTTAGTCCAAGCGTAAGGTAACTGAATTAAACTTTAGTTCAACCGTAAGGTAACTGAACTAAACTTTAGTCCCAGCGTAAGGTAACTGGACTAAACTTTAGTCCAACCGTAAGGTAACTGGACTAAACTTTAGTCCCAGCGTAACGTAACTGGACTAAACTTTAGTCCCAGCGTAATGTAACTGGACAAAACTTTAGTCCCAGCGTAATGTAACTGGACTAAACTTTAGTCCCAGCGTAAGGTAACTGGACTAAACTTTAGTCCAAGCGTAAGGTAACTGAACAAAACTTTAGTTCAACCGTAAGGTAACTGAACTAAATTTTAGTTCAACCGTAAGGTAACTGGACTAAACTTTAGTCCAACCGTAAGGTAACTGGACTAAACTTTAGTCCAACCGTAAGGTAACTGGACTAAACTTTAGTCCAAGCGTAAGGTAACTGAACTAAGCTTTAGTTCAACCGTAAGGTAACTGGACTAAACTTTAGTCCAAGCGTAAGGTAACTGGACTAAACTTTAGTCCCAGCGTAAGGTAACTGGACTAAACTTTAGTCCCAGCGTAAGGTAACTGGACTAAACTTTAGTCCCAGCGTAAGGTAACTGGACTAAACTTTAGTCCAACCGTAAGGTAACTGAACTAAACTTTAGTCCCAGCGTAACGTAACTGGACTAAACTTTAGTCCCAGCGTAATGTAACTGGACTAAACTTTAGTCCCAGCGTAAGGTAACTGAACTAAACTTTAGTTCAACCGTTAGGTAACTGGACTAAACTTTAGTCCAACCGTAAGGTAACTGGACTAAACTTTAGTTCAACCGTAAGGTAACTGGACTAAACTTTAGTCCCAGCGTAATGTAACTGGACAAAACTTTAGTCCCAGCGTAAGGTAACAGGACTAAACTTTAGTCCCAGCGTAAGGTAACTGGACTAAACTTTAGTTCAACCGTAAGGTAACTGGACTAAACTTCAGTCCAACCGTAAGGTAACTGGACTAAACTTTAGTTCAACTGTAAGGTAACTGGACTAAACTTCAGTCCAACCGTAAGGTAACTGAACTAAACTTTAGTCCAACCGTAAGGTAACTGGACTAAACTTTAGTCCCAGCGTAATGTAACTGAACTAAACTTTAGTCCCAGCGTAACGTAACTGGACTAAACTTTAGTCCCAGCGTAATGTAACTGGACTAAACTTTAGTCCCAGCGTAACGTAACTGGACTAAACTTTAGTCCCAGCGTAATGTAACTGGACTAAACTTTAGTCCCAGCGTAAGGTAACTGGACTGAACTTTAGTCCCAGCGTAAGGTAACTGGACTAAACTTTAGTCCCAGCGTAATGTAACTGGACTAAACTTTAGTCCCAGCGTAAGGTAACTGGACTAAACTTTAGTCCAAGCGTAAGGTAACTGAACTAAACTATAGTTCAACCGTAAGGTAACTGGACTAAACTTTAGTCCAACCGTAAGGTAACTGGACTAAACTTTAGTCCCAGCGTAAGGTAACTGGACTAAACTTTAGTCCCAGCGTAATGTAACTGGACTAAACTTTAGTCCAAGCGTAAGGTAACTGAACTAAACTATAGTTCAACCGTAAGGTAACTGGACTAAACTTTAGTCCAACCGTAAGGTAACTGGACTAAACTTTAGTCCCAGCGTAAGGTAACTGGACTAAACTTTAGTCCCAGCGTAATGTAACTGGATTAAACTTTAGTCCCAGCGTAAGGTAACTGGACTAAACTTTAGTCCCAGCGTAAGGTAACTGGACTAAACTTTAGTCCCAGCGTAAGGTAACTGGACTAAACTTTAGTCCCAGCGTAAGGTAACTGGACTAAACTTTAGTCCAAGCGTAAGGTAACTGAACTAAACTTTAGTTCAACCGTAAGGTAACTGGACTAAACTTTAGTCCAACCGTAAGGTAACTGGACTAAACTTTAGTCCCAGCGTAAGGTAACTGGACTAAACTTTAGTCCCAGCGTAATGTAACTGGACTAAACTTTAGTCCCAGCGTAAGGTAACTGGACTAAACTTTAGTCCAACCGTAAGGTAACTGGACTAAACTTTAGTCCCAGCGTAATGTAACTGGACTAAACTTTAGTCCCAGCGTAAGGTAACTGGACTAAACTTTAGTCCCAGCGTAAGGTAACTGGACTAAACTTTAGTCCCAGCGTAAGGTAACTGGACTAAACTTTAGTCCAAGCGTAAGGTAACTGAACTAAACTTTAGTCCCAGCGTAAGGTAACTGGACTAAACTTTAGTCCCAGCGTAAGGTAACTGGACTAAACTATAGTTCAACCGTAAGGTAACTGGACTAAACTTTAGTCCCAGCGTAAGGTAACTGGACTAAACTTTAGTCCAAGCGTAAGGTAACTGAACTAAACTTTAGTTCAACCGTAAGGTAACTGGACTAAACTTTAGTCCAACCGTAAGGTAACTGGACTAAACTTTAGTCCCAGCGTAAGGTAACTGGACTAAACTTTAGTCCCAGCGTAATGTAACTGGACTAAACTTTAGTCCCAGCGTAAGGTAACTGGACTAAACTTTAGTCCAACCGTAAGGTAACTGGACTAAACTTTAGTCCCAGCGTAATGTAACTGGACTAAACTTTAGTCCCAGCGTAAGGTAACTGGACTTAACTTTAGTCCCAGCGTAAGGTAACTGGACTAAACTTTAGTCCCAGCGTAAGGTAACTGGACTAAACTTTAGTCCAAGCGTAAGGTAACTGAACTAAACTTTAGTTCAAAGGTAAGGTAACTGAACTAAACTTTAGTCCCAGCGTAAGGTAACTGAACTAAACTTCAGTTCAACCGTAAGGTAACTGGACTAAACTTCAGTATAAGCGTAAGGTAACTGGACTAAACTTTAGTCCCAGCGTAAGGTAACTGGACTAAACTTTAGTCCCAGCGTAAGGTAACTGGACTAAACTTTAGTCCAAGCGTAAGGTAACTGGACTAAACTTTAGTCCCAGCGTAAGGTAACTGGACTAAACTTTAGTCCAAGCGTAAGGTAACTGAATTAAACTTTAGTTCAACCGTAAGGTAACTGAACTAAACTTCAGTTCAACCGTAAGGTAACTGGACTAAACTTCAGTATATGCGTAAGGTAACTGGACTAAACTTTAGTCCCAGCGTAAGGTAACTGGACTAAACTTTAGTCCCAGCGTAAGGTAACTGGACTAAACTTTAGTCCCAGCGTAAGGTAACTGGACTAAACTTTAGTCCAAGCGTAAGGTAACTGAACAAAACTTTAGTTCAACCGTAAGGTAACTGAACTAAATTTTAGTTCAACCGTAAGGTAACTGGACTAAACTTTAGTCCAACCGTAAGGTAACTGGACTAAACTTTAGTCCAACCGTAAGGTAACTGGACTAAACTTTAGTCCAAGCGTAAGGTAACTGAACTAAACTTTAGTTCAACCGTAAGGTAACTGGACTAAACTTTAGTCCAAGCGTAAGGTAACTGAACTAAACTTTAGTTCAACCGTAAGGTAACTGAACTAAACTATAGTTCAACCGTAAGGTAACTGGACTAAACTTTAGTCCAACCGTAAGGTAACTGGACTAAACTTTAGTCCCAGCGTAAGGTAACTGGACTAAACTTTAGTCCCAGCGTAATGTAACTGGATTAAACTTTAGTCCCAGCGTAAGGTAACTGGACTAAACTTTAGTCCCAGCGTAAGGTAACTGGACTAAACTTTAGTCCCAGCGTAAGGTAACTGGACTAAACTTTAGTCCCAGCGTAAGGTAACTGGACTAAACTTTAGTCCAAGCGTAAGGTAACTGAACTAAACTTTAGTTCAACCGTAAGGTAACTGGACTAAACTTTAGTCCAACCGTAAGGTAACTGGACTAAACTTTAGTCCCAGCGTAAGGTAACTGGACTAAACTTTAGTCCCAGCGTAATGTAACTGGACTAAACTTTAGTCCCAGCGTAAGGTAACTGGACTAAACTTTAGTCCAACCGTAAGGTAACTGGACTAAACTTTAGTCCCAGCGTAATGTAACTGGACTAAACTTTAGTCCCAGCGTAAGGTAACTGGACTAAACTTTAGTCCCAGCGTAAGGTAACTGGACTAAACTTTAGTCCCAGCGTAAGGTAACTGGACTAAACTTTAGTCCAAGCGTAAGGTAACTGAACTAAACTTTAGTCCCAGCGTAAGGTAACTGGACTAAACTTTAGTCCCAGCGTAAGGTAACTGGACTAAACTATAGTTCAACCGTAAGGTAACTGGACTAAACTTTAGTCCCAGCGTAAGGTAACTGGACTAAACTTTAGTCCAAGCGTAAGGTAACTGAACTAAACTTTAGTTCAACCGTAAGGTAACTGGACTAAACTTTAGTCCAACCGTAAGGTAACTGGACTAAACTTTAGTCCCAGCGTAAGGTAACTGGACTAAACTTTAGTCCCAGCGTAATGTAACTGGACTAAACTTTAGTCCCAGCGTAAGGTAACTGGACTAAACTTTAGTCCAACCGTAAGGTAACTGGACTAAACTTTAGTCCCAGCGTAATGTAACTGGACTAAACTTTAGTCCCAGCGTAAGGTAACTGGACTTAACTTTAGTCCCAGCGTAAGGTAACTGGACTAAACTTTAGTCCCAGCGTAAGGTAACTGGACTAAACTTTAGTCCAAGCGTAAGGTAACTGAACTAAACTTTAGTTCAAAGGTAAGGTAACTGAACTAAACTTTAGTCCCAGCGTAAGGTAACTGAACTAAACTTCAGTTCAACCGTAAGGTAACTGGACTAAACTTCAGTATAAGCGTAAGGTAACTGGACTAAACTTTAGTCCCAGCGTAAGGTAACTGGACTAAACTTTAGTCCCAGCGTAAGGTAACTGGACTAAACTTTAGTCCAAGCGTAAGGTAACTGGACTAAACTTTAGTCCCAGCGTAAGGTAACTGGACTAAACTTTAGTCCAAGCGTAAGGTAACTGAATTAAACTTTAGTTCAACCGTAAGGTAACTGAACTAAACTTCAGTTCAACCGTAAGGTAACTGGACTAAACTTCAGTATATGCGTAAGGTAACTGGACTAAACTTTAGTCCCAGCGTAAGGTAACTGGACTAAACTTTAGTCCCAGCGTAAGGTAACTGGACTAAACTTTAGTCCCAGCGTAAGGTAACTGGACTAAACTTTAGTCCAAGCGTAAGGTAACTGAACAAAACTTTAGTTCAACCGTAAGGTAACTGAACTAAATTTTAGTTCAACCGTAAGGTAACTGGACTAAACTTTAGTCCAACCGTAAGGTAACTGGACTAAACTTTAGTCCAACCGTAAGGTAACTGGACTAAACTTTAGTCCAAGCGTAAGGTAACTGAACTAAACTTTAGTTCAACCGTAAGGTAACTGGACTAAACTTTAGTCCAAGCGTAAGGTAACTGAACTAAACTTTAGTTCAACCGTAAGGTAACTGGACTAAACTTTAGTCCAAGCGTAAGGTAACTAAACTAAACTTTAGTTCAACCGTAAGGTAACTGGACTAAACTTTAGTCCCAGCGTAAGGTAACTGGACAAAACTTTAGTCCCAGCGTAATGTAACTGGACTAAACTTTAGTCCCAGCGTAAGGTAACTGGACTAAACTTTAGTCCAAGCGTAAGGTAACTGAACAAAACTTTAGTTCAACCGTAAGGTAACTGAACTAAATTTTAGTTCAACCGTAAGGTAACTGGACTAAACTTTAGTCCAACCGTAAGGTAACTGGACTAAACTTTAGTCCAACCGTAAGGTAACTGGACTAAACTTTAGTCCAAGCGTAAGGTAACTGAACTAAACTTTAGTTCAACCGTAAGGTAACTGGACTAAACTTTAGTCCAAGCGTAAGGTAACTAAACTAAACTTTAGTTCAACCGTAAGGTAACTGGACTAAACTTTAGTCCCAGCGTAAGGTAACTGGACTAAACTTCAGTCCCAGCGTAATGTTACTGGACTAAACTTTAGTCTAACCGTAAGGTAACTGGACTAAACTTTAGTCCCAGCGTAATGTAACTGGACTAAACTTTAGTCCCAGCGTAATGTAACTGGACTAAACTTTAGTCCCAGCGTAAGGTAACTGGACTAAACTTTAGTCCCAGCGTAATGTAACTGGACTAAACTTTAGTCCCAGCGTAAGGTAACTGGACTAAACTTTAGTCCAAGCGTAAGGTAACTGAACTAAACTTTAGTTCAACCGTAAGGTAACTGGACTAAACTTTAGTCCAACCGTAAGGTAACTGGACTAAACTTTAGTCCCAGCGTAAGGTAACTGGACTAAACTTTAGTCCCAGCGTAATGTAACTGGACTAAACTTTAGTCCCAGCGTAAGGTAACTGGACTAAACTTTAGTCCCAGCGTAAGGTAACTGGACTAAACTTTAGTCCCAGCGTAAGGTAACTGGACTAAACTTTAGTCCAAGCGTAAGGTAACTGAACTAAACTTTAGTTCAAAGGTAAGGTAACTGAACTAAACTTTAGTCCCAGCGTAAGGTAACTGAACTAAACTTCAGTTCAACCGTAAGGTAACTGGACTAAACTTTAGTCCCAGCGTAAGGTAACTGGACTAAACTTTAGTCCAAGCGTAAGGTAACTGGACTAAACTTTAGTCCAAGCGTAAGGTAACTGAACAAAACTTTAGTTCAACCGTAAGGTAACTGAACTAAATTTTAGTTCAACCGTAAGGTAACTGGACTAAACTTTAGTCCAACCGTAAGGTAACTGGACTAAACTTTAGTCCAACCGTAAGGTAACTGGACTAAACTTTAGTCCCAGCGTAAGGTAACTGGACTAAACTTTAGTCCCAGCGTAAGGTAACTGGACTAAACTTTAGTCCCAGCGTAAGGTAACTGGACTAAACTTTAGTCCAAGCGTAAGGTAACTGAACTAAACTTCAGTTCAACCGTAAGGTAACTGGACTAAACTTCAGTTCAACCGTAAGGTAACTGGACTAAACTTCAGTATATGCGTAAGGTAACTGGACTAAACTTTAGTCCCAGCGTAAGGTAACTGGACTAAACTTTAGTCCCAGCGTAAGGTAACTGGACTAAACTTTAGTCCCAGCGTAAGGTAACTGGACTAAACTTTAATCCCAGCGTAAGGTAACTGGACTAAACTTTAGTCCAAGCGTAAGGTAACTGGACTAAACTTTAGTCCCAGCGTAAGGTAACTGGACTAAACTTTAGTCCAAGCGTAAGGTAACTGAATTAAACTTTAGTTCAACCGTAAGGTAACTGAACTAAACTTTAGTCCCAGCGTAAGGTAACTGGACTAAACTTTAGTCCAACCGTAAGGTAACTGGACTAAACTTTAGTCCCAGCGTAACGTAACTGGACTAAACTTTAGTCCCAGCGTAATGTAACTGGACAAAACTTTAGTCCCAGCGTAATGTAACTGGACTAAACTTTAGTCCCAGCGTAAGGTAACTGGACTAAACTTTAGTCCAAGCGTAAGGTAACTGAACAAGACTTTAGTTCAACCGTAAGGTAACTGAACTAAATTTTAGTTCAACCGTAAGGTAACTGGACTAAACTTTAGTCCAACCGTAAGGTAACTGGACTAAACTTTAGTCCAACCGTAAGGTAACTGGACTAAACTTTAGTCCAAGCGTAAGGTAACTGAACTAAACTTTAGTTCAACCGTAAGGTAACTGGACTAAACTTTAGTCCAAGCGTAAGGTAACTGAACTAAACTTTAGTTCAACCGTAAGGTAACTGGACTAAACTTTAGTCCCAGCGTAATGTAACTGGACTAAACTTTAGTCCCAGCGTAATGTAACTGGACTAAACTTTAGTCCCAGCGTAAGGTAACTGGACTAAACTTTAGTCCCAGCGTAATGTAACTGGACTAAACTTTAGTCCCAGCGTAAGGTAACTGGACTAAACTTTAGTCCAAGCGTAAGGTAACTGAACTAAACTTTAGTTCAACCGTAAGGTAACTGGACTAAACTTTAGTCCAACCGTAAGGTAACTGGACTAAACTTTAGTCCCAGCGTAAGGTAACTGGACTAAACTTTAGTCCCAGCGTAATGTAACTGGACTAAACTTTAGTCCCAGCGTAAGGTAACTGGACTAAACTTTAGTCCCAGCGTAAGGTAACTGGACTAAACTTTAGTCCCAGCGTAAGGTAACTGGACTAAACTTTAGTCCAAGCGTAAGGTAACTGAACTAAACTTTAGTTCAAAGGTAAGGTAACTGAACTAAACTTTAGTCCCAGCGTAAGGTAACTGAACTAAACTTCAGTTCAACCGTAAGGTAACTGGACTAAACTTTAGTCCCAGCGTAAGGTAACTGGACTAAACTTTAGTCCAAGCGTAAGGTAACTGAATTAAACTTTAGTTCAACCGTAAGGTAACTGAACTAAACTTTAGTCCCAGCGTAAGGTAACTGGACTAAACTTTAGTCCAACCGTAAGGTAACTGGACTAAACTTTAGTCCCAGCGTAACGTAACTGGACTAAACTTTAGTCCCAGCGTAATGTAACTGGACAAAACTTTAGTCCCAGCGTAATGTAACTGGACTAAACTTTAGTCCCAGCGTAAGGTAACTGGACTAAACTTTAGTCCCAGCGTAATGTAACTGGACTAAACTTTAGTCCCAGCGTAATGTAACTGGACTAAACTTTAGTCCCAGCGTAATGTAACTGAACTAAACTTTAGTTCAACCGTAAGGTAACTGGACTAAACTTTAGTCCCAGCGTAATGTAACTGGACTAAACTTTAGTCCCAGCGTAATGTAACTGGACTAAACTTTAGTCCCAGCGTAAGGTAACTGGACTAAACTTTAGTCCCAGCGTAATGTAACTGGACTAAACTTTAGTCCCAGCGTAAGGTAACTGGACTAAACTTTAGTCCAAGCGTAAGGTAACTGAACTAAACTTTAGTTCAACCGTAAGGTAACTGGACTAAACTTTAGTCCAACCGTAAGGTAACTGGACTAAACTTTAGTCCCAGCGTAAGGTAACTGGACTAAACTTTAGTCCCAGCGTAATGTAACTGGACTAAACTTTAGTCCCAGCGTAAGGTAACTGGACTAAACTTTAGTCCCAGCGTAAGGTAACTGGACTAAACTTTAGTCCCAGCGTAAGGTAACTGGACTAAACTTTAGTCCAAGCGTAAGGTAACTGAACTAAACTTTAGTTCAAAGGTAAGGTAACTGAACTAAACTTTAGTCCCAGCGTAAGGTAACTGAACTAAACTTCAGTTCAACCGTAAGGTAACTGGACTAAACTTTAGTCCCAGCGTAAGGTAACTGGACTAAACTTTAGTCCAAGCGTAAGGTAACTGAATTAAACTTTAGTTCAACCGTAAGGTAACTGAACTAAACTTTAGTCCCAGCGTAAGGTAACTGGACTAAACTTTAGTCCAACCGTAAGGTAACTGGACTAAACTTTAGTCCCAGCGTAACGTAACTGGACTAAACTTTAGTCCCAGCGTAATGTAACTGGACAAAACTTTAGTCCCAGCGTAATGTAACTGGACTAAACTTTAGTCCCAGCGTAAGGTAACTGGACTAAACTTTAGTCCAAGCGTAAGGTAACTGAACAAGACTTTAGTTCAACCGTAAGGTAACTGAACTAAATTTTAGTTCAACCGTAAGGTAACTGGACTAAACTTTAGTCCAACCGTAAGGTAACTGGACTAAACTTTAGTCCAACCGTAAGGTAACTGGACTAAACTTTAGTCCAAGCGTAAGGTAACTGAACTAAACTTTAGTTCAACCGTAAGGTAACTGGACTAAACTTTAGTCCAAGCGTAAGGTAACTGAACTAAACTTTAGTTCAACCGTAAGGTAACTGGACTAAACTTTAGTCCCAGCGTAATGTAACTGGACTAAACTTTAGTCCCAGCGTAATGTAACTGGACTAAACTTTAGTCCCAGCGTAAGGTAACTGGACTAAACTTTAGTCCCAGCGTAATGTAACTGGACTAAACTTTAGTCCCAGCGTAAGGTAACTGGACTAAACTTTAGTCCAAGCGTAAGGTAACTGAACTAAACTTTAGTTCAACCGTAAGGTAACTGGACTAAACTTTAGTCCAACCGTAAGGTAACTGGACTAAACTTTAGTCCCAGCGTAAGGTAACTGGACTAAACTTTAGTCCCAGCGTAATGTAACTGGACTAAACTTTAGTCCCAGCGTAAGGTAACTGGACTAAACTTTAGTCCCAGCGTAAGGTAACTGGACTAAACTTTAGTCCCAGCGTAAGGTAACTGGACTAAACTTTAGTCCAAGCGTAAGGTAACTGAACTAAACTTTAGTTCAAAGGTAAGGTAACTGAACTAAACTTTAGTCCCAGCGTAAGGTAACTGAACTAAACTTCAGTTCAACCGTAAGGTAACTGGACTAAACTTTAGTCCCAGCGTAAGGTAACTGGACTAAACTTTAGTCCAAGCGTAAGGTAACTGGACTAAACTTTAGTCCAAGCGTAAGGTAACTGAACAAAACTTTAGTTCAACCGTAAGGTAACTGAACTAAATTTTAGTTCAACCGTAAGGTAACTGGACTAAACTTTAGTCCAACCGTAAGGTAACTGGACTAAACTTTAGTCCAACCGTAAGGTAACTGGACTAAACTTTAGTCCCAGCGTAAGGTAACTGGACTAAACTTTAGTCCCAGCGTAAGGTAACTGGACTAAACTTTAGTCCCAGCGTAAGGTAACTGGACTAAACTTTAGTCCAAGCGTAAGGTAACTGAATTAAACTTTAGTTCAACCGTAAGGTAACTGAACTAAACTTCAGTTCAACCGTAAGGTAACTGGACTAAACTTCAGTATATGCGTAAGGTAACTGGACTAAACTTTAGTCCCAGCGTAAGGTAACTGGACTAAACTTTAGTCCCAGCGTAAGGTAACTGGACTAAACTTTAGTCCCAGCGTAAGGTAACTGGACTAAACTTTAATCCCAGCGTAAGGTAACTGGACTAAACTTTAGTCCAAGCGTAAGGTAACTGGACTAAACTTTAGTCCCAGCGTAAGGTAACTGGACTAAACTTTAGTCCAAGCGTAAGGTAACTGAATTAAACTTTAGTTCAACCGTAAGGTAACTGAACTAAACTTTAGTCCCAGCGTAAGGTAACTGGACTAAACTTTAGTCCAACCGTAAGGTAACTGGACTAAACTTTAGTCCCAGCGTAACGTAACTGGACTAAACTTTAGTCCCAGCGTAATGTAACTGGACAAAACTTTAGTCCCAGCGTAAGGTAACTGGACTAAACTTTAGTCCAAGCGTAAGGTAACTGAACAAAACTTTAGTTCAACCGTAAGGTAACTGAACTAAATTTTAGTTCAACCGTAAGGTAACTGGACTAAACTTTAGTCCAACCGTAAGGTAACTGGACTAAACTTTAGTCCAACCGTAAGGTAACTGGACTAAACTTTAGTCCAAGCGTAAGGTAACTGAACTAAACTTTAGTTCAACCGTAAGGTAACTGGACTAAACTTTAGTCCAAGCGTAAGGTAACTGAACTAAACTTTAGTTCAACCGTAAGGTAACTGGACTAAACTTTAGTCCCAGCGTAATGTAACTGGACTAAACTTTAGTCCCAGCGTAATGTAACTGGACTAAACTTTAGTCCCAGCGTAAGGTAACTGGACTAAACTTTAGTCCCAGCGTAATGTAACTGGACTAAACTTTAGTCCCAGCGTAAGGTAACTGGACTAAACTTTAGTCCAAGCGTAAGGTAACTGAACTAAACTTTAGTTCAACCGTAAGGTAACTGGACTAAACTTTAGTCCAACCGTAAGGTAACTGGACTAAACTTTAGTCCCAGCGTAAGGTAACTGGACTAAACTTTAGTCCCAGCGTAATGTAACTGGACTAAACTTTAGTCCCAGCGTAAGGTAACTGGACTAAACTTTAGTCCCAGCGTAAGGTAACTGGACTAAACTTTAGTCCCAGCGTAAGGTAACTGGACTAAACTTTAGTCCAAGCGTAAGGTAACTGAACTAAACTTTAGTTCAAAGGTAAGGTAACTGAACTAAACTTTAGTCCCAGCGTAAGGTAACTGAACTAAACTTCAGTTCAACCGTAAGGTAACTGGACTAAACTTTAGTCCCAGCGTAAGGTAACTGGACTAAACTTTAGTCCAAGCGTAAGGTAACTGGACTAAACTTTAGTCCAAGCGTAAGGTAACTGAACAAAACTTTAGTTCAACCGTAAGGTAACTGAACTAAATTTTAGTTCAACCGTAAGGTAACTGGACTAAACTTTAGTCCAACCGTAAGGTAACTGGACTAAACTTTAGTCCAACCGTAAGGTAACTGGACTAAACTTTAGTCCCAGCGTAAGGTAACTGGACTAAACTTTAGTCCCAGCGTAAGGTAACTGGACTAAACTTTAGTCCAAGCGTAAGGTAACTGAATTAAACTTTAGTTCAACCGTAAGGTAACTGAACTAAACTTCAGTTCAACCGTAAGGTAACTGGACTAAACTTCAGTATATGCGTAAGGTAACTGGACTAAACTTTAGTCCCAGCGTAAGGTAACTGGACTAAACTTTAGTCCCAGCGTAAGGTAACTGGACTAAACTTTAGTCCCAGCGTAAGGTAACTGGACTAAACTTTAATCCCAGCGTAAGGTAACTGGACTAAACTTTAGTCCAAGCGTAAGGTAACTGGACTAAACTTTAGTCCCAGCGTAAGGTAACTGGACTAAACTTTAGTCCAAGCGTAAGGTAACTGAATTAAACTTTAGTTCAACCGTAAGGTAACTGAACTAAACTTTAGTCCCAGCGTAAGGTAACTGGACTAAACTTTAGTCCCAGCGTAATGTAACTGGACAAAACTTTAGTCCCAGCGTAATGTAACTGGACTAAACTTTAGTCCCAGCGTAAGGTAACTGGACTAAACTTTAGTCCAAGCGTAAGGTAACTGAACAAAACTTTAGTTCAACCGTAAGGTAACTGAACTAAATTTTAGTTCAACCGTAAGGTAACTGGACTAAACTTTAGTCCAACCGTAAGGTAACTGGACTAAACTTTAGTCCAACCGTAAGGTAACTGGACTAAACTTTAGTCCAAGCGTAAGGTAACTGAACTAAACTTTAGTTCAACCGTAAGGTAACTGGACTAAACTTTAGTCCAAGCGTAAGGTAACTGAACTAAACTTTAGTTCAACCGTAAGGTAACTGGACTAAACTTTAGTCCAAGCGTAAGGTAACTGAACTAAACTTTAGTTCAACCGTAAGGTAACTGGACTAAACTTTAGTCCCAGCGTAAGGTAACTGGACTAAACTTCAGTCCCAGCGTAATGTTACTGGACTAAACTTTAGTCTAACCGTAAGGTAACTGGACTAAACTTTAGTCCCAGCGTAATGTAACTGGACTAAACTTTAGTCCCAGCGTAATGTAACTGGACTAAACTTTAGTCCCAGCGTAAGGTAACTGGACTAAACTTTAGTCCCAGCGTAATGTAACTGGACTAAACTTTAGTCCCAGCGTAAGGTAACTGGACTAAACTTTAGTCCAAGCGTAAGGTAACTGAACTAAACTTTAGTTCAACCGTAAGGTAACTGGACTAAACTTTAGTCCAACCGTAAGGTAACTGGACTAAACTTTAGTCCCAGCGTAAGGTAACTGGACTAAACTTTAGTCCCAGCGTAATGTAACTGGACTAAACTTTAGTCCCAGCGTAAGGTAACTGGACTAAACTTTAGTCCCAGCGTAAGGTAACTGGACTAAATTTTAGTCCCAGCGTAAGGTAACTGGACTAAACTTTAGTCCAAGCGTAAGGTAACTGAACTAAACTTTAGTTCAAAGGTAAGGTAACTGAACTAAACTTTAGTCCCAGCGTAAGGTAACTGAACTAAACTTCAGTTCAACCGTAAGGTAACTGGACTAAACTTTAGTCCCAGCGTAAGGTAACTGGACTAAACTTTAGTCCAAGCGTAAGGTAACTGGACTAAACTTTAGTCCAAGCGTAAGGTAACTGAACAAAACTTTAGTTCAACCGTAAGGTAACTGAACTAAATTTTAGTTCAACCGTAAGGTAACTGGACTAAACTTTAGTCCAACCGTAAGGTAACTGGACTAAACTTTAGTCCAACCGTAAGGTAACTGGACTAAACTTTAGTCCAAGCGTAAGGTAACTGAACTAAACTTTAGTTCAACCGTAAGGTAACTGGACTAAACTTAAGTCCCAGCGTAAGGTAACTGGACTAAACTTTAGTCCCAGCGTAATGTTACTGGACTAAACTTTAGTCTAACCGTAAGGTAACTGGACTAAACTTTAGTCCAACCGTAAGGTAACTGGACTAAACTTTAGTCCAAGCGTAAGGTAACTGAACTAAACTTTAGTTCAACCGTAAGGTAACTGGACCGAACTTTAGTCCAACCGTAAGGTAACTGAACTAAACTTTAGTCCCAGCGTAACGTAACTGGACTAAACTTTAGTCCCAGCGTAATGTAACTGGACTAAACTTTAGTCCCAGCGTAAGGTAACTGGACTAAACTTTAGTCCCAGCGTAATGTAACTGGACTAAACTTTAGTCCCAGCGTAAGGTAACTGGACTAAACTTTAGTCCCAGCGTAAGGTAACTGGACTAAAGTTTAGTCCAAGCGTAAGGTAACTGAACTAAACTTTGGTTCAACCGTAAGGTAACTGAACTAAACTTTAGTCCCAGCGTAAGGTAACTGAACTAAACTTTAGTTCAACCGTAAGGTAACTGGACTAAACTTCAGTATATGCGTAAGGTAACTGGACTAAACTTTAGTCCCAGCGTAAGGTAACTGGACTAAACTTTAGTCCCAGCGTAAGGTAACTGGACTAAACTTTAGTCCAAGCGTAAGGTAACTGGACTAAACTTTAGTCCCAGCGTAAGGTAACTGGACTAAACTTTAGTCCCAGCGTAAGGTAACTGGACTAAACTTTAGTCCAAGCGTAAGGTAACTGAACTAAACTTTAGGTCAACCGTAAGGTAACTGGACTAAACTTTAGTACATGCGTAAGGTAACTGGACTAAACTTTAGTCCAACCGTATGGTAACTGGACTAAACTTTAGTCCAAGCGTAAGGTAACTGGACTAAACTTTAGTCCCAGCGTAAGGTAACTGGACTAAATTTTAGTCCCAGCGTAAGGTAACTGGACTAAACTTTAGTCCAAGCGTAAGGTAACTGAACTAAACTTTAGTTCAAAGGTAAGGTAACTGAACTAAACTTTAGTCCCAGCGTAAGGTAACTGAACTAAACTTCAGTTCAACCGTAAGGTAACTGGACTAAACTTTAGTCCCAGCGTAAGGTAACTGGACTAAACTTTAGTCCAAGCGTAAGGTAACTGGACTAAACTTTAGTCCAAGCGTAAGGTAACTGAACAAAACTTTAGTTCAACCGTAAGGTAACTGAACTAAATTTTAGTTCAACCGTAAGGTAACTGGACTAAACTTTAGTCCAACCGTAAGGTAACTGGACTAAACTTTAGTCCAACCGTAAGGTAACTGGACTAAACTTTAGTCCAAGCGTAAGGTAACTGAACTAAACTTTAGTTCAACCGTAAGGTAACTGGACTAAACTTAAGTCCCAGCGTAAGGTAACTGGACTAAACTTTAGTCCCAGCGTAATGTTACTGGACTAAACTTTAGTCTAACCGTAAGGTAACTGGACTAAACTTTAGTCCAACCGTAAGGTAACTGGACTAAACTTTAGTCCAAGCGTAAGGTAACTGAACTAAACTTTAGTTCAACCGTAAGGTAACTGGACCGAACTTTAGTCCAACCGTAAGGTAACTGAACTAAACTTTAGTCCCAGCGTAACGTAACTGGACTAAACTTTAGTCCCAGCGTAATGTAACTGGACTAAACTTTAGTCCCAGCGTAAGGTAACTGGACTAAACTTTAGTCCCAGCGTAATGTAACTGGACTAAACTTTAGTCCCAGCGTAAGGTAACTGGACTAAACTTTAGTCCCAGCGTAAGGTAACTGGACTAAACTTTAGTCCCAGCGTAAGGTAACTGGACTAAAGTTTAGTCCAAGCGTAAGGTAACTGAACTAAACTTTGGTTCAACCGTAAGGTAACTGAACTAAACTTTAGTCCCAGCGTAAGGTAACTGAACTAAACTTTAGTTCAACCGTAAGGTAACTGGACTAAACTTCAGTATATGCGTAAGGTAACTGGACTAAACTTTAGTCCCAGCGTAAGGTAACTGGACTAAACTTTAGTCCCAGCGTAAGGTAACTGGACTAAACTTTAGTCCAAGCGTAAGGTAACTGGACTAAACTTTAGTCCCAGCGTAAGGTAACTGGACTAAACTTTAGTCCCAGCGTAAGGTAACTGGACTAAACTTTAGTCCAAGCGTAAGGTAACTGAACTAAACTTTAGGTCAACCGTAAGGTAACTGGACTAAACTTTAGTACATGCGTAAGGTAACTGGACTAAACTTTAGTCCAACCGTATGGTAACTGGACTAAACTTTAGTCCAAGCGTAAGGTAACTGAACTAAACTTTAGTCCCAGCGTAAGGTAACTGGACTAAATTTTAGTCCCAGCGTAATGTTACTGGACTAAACTTTAGTCCCAGCGTAAGGTAACTGGACTAAACTTTAGTCCAACCGTAAGGTAACTGGACTAAACTTTAGTCCAAGCGTAAGGTAACTGAACTAAACTTTAGTTCAACCATAAGGTAACTGGACTAAACTTTAGTCCAAGCGTAAGGTAACTGAACTCAACTTTAGTTCAACCGTAAGGTAACTGGACTAAACTTTAGTACACGCGTAAGGTAACTGGACTAAACTTTAGTCCAACCGTAAACTGGACTAAACTTTAGTCCAACCGTAAGGTAACTGGACTAAACTTTAGTCCAACCGTAAGGTAACTGGACTAAACTTTAGTCCAAGCGTAAGGTAACTGAACTAAACTTTAGTTCAACCGTAAGGTAACTGGACTAAACTTTAGTCCAAGCGTAAGGTAACTGAACTAAACTTTAGTTAAACCGTAAGGTAACTGAACTAAACTTTAGTACATGCGTAAGGTAACTGGACTAAACTTTAGTCCAAGCGTAAGGTAACTGAACTAAACTTTAGTTCAACCGTAAGGTAACTGGACTAAACTTTAGTCCAACCGTAAGGTAACTGGACTAAACTTTAGTCCAAGCGTAAGGTAACTGAACTAAACTTTAGTTCAACCATAAGGTAACTGGACTAAACTTTAGTCCAAGCGTAAGGTAACTGAACTCAACTTTAGTTCAACCGTAAGGTAACTGGACTAAACTTTAGTACATGCGTAAGTTAACTGGACCAAAATTTAGTCCAACCGTAAACTGGACTAAACTTTAGTCCAACCGTAAGGTAACTGGACTAAACTTTAGTCCAACCGTAAGGTAACTGGACTAAACTTTAGTCCAAGCGTAAGGTAACTGAACTAAACTTTAGTTCAACCGTAAGGTAACTGGACTAAACTTTAGTCCAAGCGTAAGGTAACTGAACTAAACTTTAGTTCAACCGTAAGGTAACTGGACTAAACTTCAGTATATGCGTAAGGTAACTGGACTAAACTTTAGTCCCAGCGTAAGGTAACTGGACTAAACTTTAGTCCCAGCGTAAGGTAACTGGACTAAACTTTAGTCCAAGCGTAAGGTAACTGGACTAAACTTTAGTCCCAGCGTAAGGTAACTGGACTAAACTTTAGTCGTAGCGTAAGGTAACTGGACTAAACTTTAGTCCAAGCGTAAGGTAACTGAACTAAACTTTAGGTCAACCGTAAGGTAACTGGACTAAACTTTAGTACATGCGTAAGGTAACTGGACTAAACTTTAGTCCAACCGTATGGTAACTGGACTAAACTTTAGTCCAAGCGTAAGGTAACTGAACTAAACTTTAGTCCCAGCGTAAGGTAACTGGACTAAATTTTAGTCCCAGCGTAATGTTACTGGACTAAACTTTAGTCCCAGCGTAAGGTAACTGGACTAAACTTTAGTCCAACCGTAAGGAAACTGGACTAAACTTTAGTCCAAGCGTAAGGTAACTGAACTAAACTTTAGTTCAACCATAAGGTAACTGGACTAAACTTTAGTCCAAGCGTAAGGTAACTGAACTCAACTTTAGTTCAACCGTAAGGTAACTGGACTAAACTTTAGTACACGCGTAAGGTAACTGGACTAAACTTTAGTCCAACCGTAAACTGGACTAAACTTTAGTCCAACCGTAAGGTAACTGGACTAAACTTTAGTCCAACCGTAAGGTAACTGGACTAAACTTTAGTCCAAGCGTAAGGTAACTGAACTAAACTTTAGTTCAACCGTAAGGTAACTGGACTAAACTTTAGTCCAAGCGTAAGGTAACTGAACTAAACTTTAGTTAAACCGTAAGGTAACTGAACTAAACTTTAGTTCAACCATAAGGTAACTGGACTAACCTTTGGTCCAAGCGTAAGGTAACTGAACTCAACTTTAGTTCAACCGTAAGGTAACTGGACTAAACTTTAGTACATGCGTAAGTTAACTGGACTAAACTTTAGTCCAACCGTAAACTGGACTAAACTTTAGTCCAACCGTAAGGTAACTGGACTAAACTTTAGTCCAACCGTAAGGTAACTGGACTAAACTTTAGTCCAAGCGTAAGGTAACTGAACTAAACTTTAGTTCAACCGTAAGGTAACTGGACTAAACTTTAGTCCAAGCGTAAGGTAACTGAACTAAACTTTAGTTCAACCGTAAGGTAACTGAACTAAACTTTAGTACATGCGTAAGGTAACTGGACTAAACTTTAGTCCAACCGTAAGGTAACTGGACTAAACTTTAGTCCAAGCGTAAGGTAACTGAACTAAACTTTAGTTCAACCGTAAGGTAACTGGACTAAACTTTAGTCCAAGCGTAAGGTAACTGAACTAAACTTTAGTTCAACCGTAAGGTAACTGGACTAAACTTTAGTACATGCGTAAGGTAACTGGACTAAACTTTAGTCCAAACGTAAACTGGACTAAACTTTAGTCCAACCGTAAGGTAACTGGACTAAACTTTAGTCCAAGCGTAAGGTAACTGGACTAAACTTTAGTCCAAGCGTAAGGTAACTGAATTAAACTTTAGTTCAACCGTAAGGTAACTGAACTAAACTTTAGTCCCAGCGTAAGGTAACTGGACTAAACTTTAGTCCAACCGTAAGTTAACTGGACTAAACTTTAGTCCCAGCGTAACGTAACTGGACTAAACTTTAGTCCCAGCGTAATGTAACTGGACTAAACTTTAGTCCCAGCGTAATGTAACTGGACTAAACTTTAGTCCCAGCGTAAGGTAACTGGACTAAACTTTAGTCCAAGCGTAAGGTAACTGAACAAAACTTTAGTTCAACCGTAAGGTAACTGAACTAAATTTTAGTTCAACCGTAAGGTAACTGGACTAAACTTTAGTCCAACCGTAAGGTAACTGGACTAAACTTTAGTCCAACCGTAAGGTAACTGGACTAAACTTTAGTCCAAGCGTAAGGTAACTGAACTAAACTTTAGTTCAACCGTAAGGTAACTGGACTAAACTTTAGTCCAAGCGTAAGGTAACTGAACTAAACTTTAGTTCAACCGTAAGGTAACTGGACTAAACTTTAGTCCAAGCGTAAGGTAACTGAACTAAACTTTAGTTCAACCGTAAGGTAACTGGACTAAACTTTAGTCCCAGCGTAAGGTAACTGGACTAAACTTTAGTCCCAGCGTAATGTTACTGGACTAAACTTTAGTCTAACCGTAAGGTAACTGGACTAAACTTTAGTCCAACCGTAAGGTAACTGGACTAAACTTTAGTCCAAGCGTAAGGTAACTGAACTAAACTTTAGTTCAACCGTAAGGTAACTGGACCGAACTTTAGTCCAACCGTAAGGTAACTGAACTAAACTTTAGTCCCAGCGTAACGTAACTGGACTAAACTTTAGTCCCAGCGTAATGTAACTGGACTAAACTTTAGTCCCAGCGTAAGGTAACTGGACTAAACTTCAGTATTTGCGTAAGGTAACTGGACTAAACTTTAGTCCCAGCGTAAGGTAACTGGACTAAACTTTAGTCCCAGCGTAAGGTAACTGGACTAAACTTTAGTCCAACCGTAAGGTAACTGGACTAAACTTTAGTCCCAGCGTAACGTAACTGGACTAAACTTTAGTCCCAGCGTAATGTAACTGGACTAAACTTTAGTCCCAGCGTAATGTAACTGGACTAAACTTTAGTCCCAGCGTAAGGTAACTGGACTAAACTTTAGTCCAAGCGTAAGGTAACTGGACTAAACTTTAGTCCAACCGTAAGGTAACTGGACTAAACTTTAGTCCAAGCGTAAGGTAACTGAACAAAACTTTAGTTCAACCGTAAGGTAACTGAACTAAATTTTAGTTCAACCGTAAGGTAACTGGACTTAACTTTAGTCCCAGCGTTAGGTAACTGGACTAAACTTTAGTCCCAGCGTAATGTTACTGGACTAAACTTTAGTCTAACCGTAAGGTAACTGGACTAAACTTTAGTCCAACCGTAAGGTAACTGGACTAAACTTTAGTCCAAGCGTAAGGTAACTGAACTAAACTTTAGTTCAACCGTAAGGTAACTGGACCGAACTTTAGTCCAACCGTAAGGTAACTGAACTAAACTTTAGTCCCAGCGTAACGTAACTGGACTAAACTTTAGTCCCAGCGTAATGTAACTGGACTAAACTTTAGTCCCAGCGTAAGGTAACTGGACTAAACTTTAGTCCCAGCGTAATGTAACTGGACTAAACTTTAGTCCCAGCGTAAGGTAACTGGACTAAACTTTAGTCCCAGCGTAAGGTAACTGGACTAAACTTTAGTCCCAGCGTAAGGTAACTGGACTAAACTTTAGTCCAAGCGTAAGGTAACTGAACTAAACTTTAGTTCAACCGTAAGGTAACTGAACTAAACTTTAGTCCCAGCGTAAGGTAACTGAACTAAACTTTAGTTCAACCGTAAGGTAACTGGACTAAACTTCAGTATATGCGTAAGGTAACTGGACTAAACTTTAGTCCAAGCGTAAGGTAACTGAACTAAACTTTAGTTCAACCGTAAGGTAACTGAACTAAACATTAGTCCAACCGTAAGGTAACTGGACTAAACTTTAGTCCCAGCGTAACGTAACTGAACTAAACTTTAGTCCCAGCGTAATGTAACTGGACTAAACTTTAGTCCCAGCGTAAGGTAACTGGACTAAACTTTAGTCCAAGCGTAAGGTAACTGGACTAAACTTTAGTCCAACCGTAAGGTAACTGGACTAAACTTTAGTCCAAGCGTAAGGTAACTGAACAAAACTTTAGTTCAACCGTAAGGTAACTGAACTAAATTTTAGTTCAACCGTAAGGTAACTGGACTAAACTTTAGTCCAACCGTAAGGTAACTGGACTAAACTTTAGTCCAACCGTAAGGTAACTGGACTAAACTTTAGTCCAAGCGTAAGGTAACTGAACTAAACTTTAGTTCAACCGTAAGGTAACTGGACTAAACTTTAGTCCCAGCGTAAGGTAACTGGACTAAACTTTAGTCCCAGCGTAATGTTACTGGACTAAACTTTAGTCTAACCGTAAGGTAACTGGACTAAACTTTAGTCCAACCGTAAGGTAACTGGACTAAACTTTAGTCCAAGCGTAAGGTAACTGAACTAAACTTTAGTTCAACCGTAAGGTAACTGGACCGAACTTTAGTCCAACCGTAAGGTAACTGAACTAAACTTTAGTCCCAGCGTAACGTAACTGGACTAAACTTTAGTCCCAGCGTAATGTAACTGGACTAAACTTTAGTCCCAGCGTAAGGTAACTGGACTAAACTTTAGTCCCAGCGTAATGTAACTGGACTAAACTTTAGTCCCAGCGTAAGGTAACTGGACTAAACTTTAGTCCCAGCGTAAGGTAACTGGACTAAACTTTAGTCCAAGCGTAAGGTAACTGAACTAAACTTTAGTTCAACCGTAAGGTAACTGAACTAAACTTTAGTTCCAGCGTAAGGTAACTGAACTAAACTTTAGTTCAACCGTAAGGGAACTGGACTAAACTTTAGTTCAACCGTAAGGTAACTGGACTAAACTTCAGTATATGCGTAAGGTAACTGGACTAAACTTCAGTATATGCGTAAGGTAACTGGACTAAACTTTAGTCCTAGCGTAAGGTAACTGGACTAAACTTTAGTCCTAGCGTAAGGTAACTGGACTAAACTTTAGTCCAAGCGTAAGGTAACTGGACTAAACTTTAGTCCCAGCGTAAGGTAACTGGACTAAACTTTAGTCCCAGCGTAAGGTAACTGGACTAAACTTTAGTCCAACCGTAAGGTAACTGGACTAAACTTTAGTCCCAGCGTAACGTAACTGGACTAAACTTTAGTCCCAGCGTAATGTAACTGGACTAAACTTTAGTCCCAGCGTAAGGTAACTGGACTAAACTTTAGTCCCAGCGTAATGTAACTGGACTAAACTTTAGTCCCAGCGTAAGGTAACTGGACTAAACTTTAGTCCAAGCGTAAGGTAACTGGACTAAACTTTAGTCCAAGCGTAAGGTAACTGGACTAAACTTTAGTCCAAGCGTAAGGTAACTGAACAAAACTTTAGTTCAACCGTAAGGTAACTGAACTAAATTTTAGTTCAACCGTAAGGTAACTGGACTTAACTTTAGTCCAACCGTAAGATAACTGGACTAAACTTTAGTCCAACCGTAAGGTAACTGGACTAAACTTTAGTCCAAGCGTAAGGTAACTGAACTAAACTTTAGTTCAACCGTAAGGTAACTGGACTTAACTTTAGTCCCAGCGTAAGGTAACTGGACTAAACTTTAGTCCCAGCGTAATGTTACTGGACTAAACTTTAGTCTAACCGTAAGGTAACTGGACTAAACTTTAGTCCAACCGTAAGGTAACTGGACTAAACTTTAGTCCAAGCGTAAGGTAACTGAACTAAACTTTAGTTCAACCGTAAGGTAACTGGACCGAACTTTAGTCCAACCGTAAGGTAACTGAACTAAACTTTAGTCCCAGCGTAACGTAACTGGACTAAACTTTAGTCCCAGCGTAATGTAACTGGACTAAACTTTAGTCCCAGCGTAAGGTAACTGGACTAAACTTTAGTCCCAGCGTAATGTAACTGGACTAAACTTTAGTCCCAGCGTAAGGTAACTGGACTAAACTATAGTCCCAGCGTAAGGTAACTGGACTAAACTTTAGTCCCAGCGTAAGGTAACTGGACTAAACTTTAGTCCAAGCGTAAGGTAACTGAACTAAACTTTAGTTCAACCGTAAGGTAACTGAACTAAACTTTAGTCCCAGCGTAAGGTAACTGAACTAAACTTTAGTTCAACCGTAAGGTAACTGGACTAAACTTCAGTATATGCGTAAGGTAACTGGACTAAACTTTAGTCCCAGCGTAAGGTAACTGGACTAAACTTTAGTCCCAGCGTAAGGTAACTGGACTAAACTTTAGTCCAAGCGTAAGGTAACTGGACTAAACTTTAGTCCCAGCGTAAGGTAACTGGACTAAACTTTAGTCCCAGCGTAAGGTAACTGGACTAAACTTTAGTCCAAGCGTAAGGTAACTGAACTAAACTTTAGTTCAACCGTAAGGTAACTGAACTAAACATTAGTCCAACCGTAAGGTAACTGGACTAAACTTTAGTCCCAGCGTAACGTAACTGAACTAAACTTTAGTCCCAGCGTAATGTAACTGGACTAAACTTTAGTCCCAGCGTAAGGTAACTGGACTAAACTTTAGTCCAAGCGTAAGGTAACTGGACTAAACTTTAGTCCAACCGTAAGGTAACTGGACTAAACTTTAGTCCAAGCGTAAGGTAACTGAACAAAACTTTAGTTCAACCGTAAGGTAACTGAACTAAATTTTAGTTCAACCGTAAGGTAACTGAACTAAACTTTAGTTCAACCGTAAGGTAACTGGACTAAACTTTAGTCCCAGCGTAAGGTAACTGGACTAAACTTTAGTCCCAGCGTAATGTTACTGGACTAAACTTTAGTCTAACCGTAAGGTAACTGGACTAAACTTTAGTCCAACCGTAAGGTAACTGGACTAAACTTTAGTCCCAGCGTAACGTAACTGAACTAAACTTTAGTCCCAGCGTAATGTAACTGGACTAAACTTTAGTCCCAGCGTAAGGTAACTGGACTAAACTTTAGTCCAAGCGTAAGGTAACTGGACTAAACTTTAGTCCAACCGTAAGGTAACTGGACTTAACTTTAGTCCCAGCGTAAGGTAACTGGACTAAACTTTAGTCCCAGCGTAATGTTACTGGACTAAACTTTAGTCTAACCGTAAGGTAACTGGACTAAACTTTAGTCCAACCGTAAGGTAACTGGACTAAACTTTAGTCCAAGCGTAAGGTAACTGAACTAAACTTTAGTTCAACCGTAAGGTAACTGGACCGAACTTTAGTCCAACCGTAAGGTAACTGAACTAAACTTTAGTCCCAGCGTAACGTAACTGGACTAAACTTTAGTCCCAGCGTAATGTAACTGGACTAAACTTTAGTCCCAGCGTAAGGTAACTGGACTAAACTTTAGTCCCAGCGTAATGTAACTGGACTAAACTTTAGTCCCAGCGTAAGGTAACTGGACTAAACTATAGTCCCAGCGTAAGGTAACTGGACTAAACTTTAGTCCCAGCGTAAGGTAACTGGACTAAACTTTAGTCCAAGCGTAAGGTAACTGAACTAAACTTTAGTTCAACCGTAAGGTAACTGAACTAAACTTTAGTCCCAGCGTAAGGTAACTGAACTAAACTTTAGTTCAACCGTAAGGTAACTGGACTAAACTTCAGTATATGCGTAAGGTAACTGGACTAAACTTTAGTCCCAGCGTAAGGTAACTGGACTAAACTTTAGTCCCAGCGTAAGGTAACTGGACTAAACTTTAGTCCAAGCGTAAGGTAACTGGACTAAACTTTAGTCCCAGCGTAAGGTAACTGGACTAAACTTTAGTCCCAGCGTAAGGTAACTGGACTAAACTTTAGTCCAAGCGTAAGGTAACTGAACTAAACTTTAGTTCAACCGTAAGGTAACTGAACTAAACATTAGTCCAACCGTAAGGTAACTGGACTAAACTTTAGTCCCAGCGTAACGTAACTGAACTAAACTTTAGTCCCAGCGTAATGTAACTGGACTAAACTTTAGTCCCAGCGTAAGGTAACTGGACTAAACTTTAGTCCAAGCGTAAGGTAACTGGACTAAACTTTAGTCCAACCGTAAGGTAACTGGACTAAACTTTAGTCCAAGCGTAAGGTAACTGAACAAAACTTTAGTTCAACCGTAAGGTAACTGAACTAAATTTTAGTTCAACCGTAAGGTAACTGGACTAAACTTTAGTCCAACCGTAAGGTAACTGGACTAAACTTTAGTCCAACCGTAAGGTAACTGGACTAAACTTTAGTCCAAGCGTAAGGTAACTGAACTAAACTTTAGTTCAACCGTAAGGTAACTGGACTAAACTTTAGTCCCAGCGTAAGGTAACTGGACTAAACTTTAGTCCCAGCGTAATGTTACTGGACTAAACTTTAGTCTAACCGTAAGGTAACTGGACTAAACTTTAGTCCAACCGTAAGGTAACTGGACTAAACTTTAGTCCCAGCGTAACGTAACTGAACTAAACTTTAGTCCCAGCGTAATGTAACTGGACTAAACTTTAGTCCCAGCGTAAGGTAACTGGACTAAACTTTAGTCCAAGCGTAAGGTAACTGGACTAAACTTTAGTCCAACCGTAAGGTAACTGGACTAAACTTTAGTCCAAGCGTAAGGTAACTGAACAAAACTTTAGTTCAACCGTAAGGTAACTGAACTAAATTTTAGTTCAACCGTAAGGTAACTGGACTAAACTTTAGTCCAACCGTAAGGTAACTGGACTAAACTTTAGTCCAACCGTAAGGTAACTGGACTAAACTTTAGTCCAAGCGTAAGGTAACTGAACTAAACTTTAGTTCAACCGTAAGGTAACTGGACTAAACTTTAGTCCCAGCGTAAGGTAACTGGACTAAACTTTAGTCCCAGCGTAATGTTACTGGACTAAACTTTAGTCTAACCGTAAGGTAACTGGACTAAACTTTAGTCCAACCGTAAGGTAACTGGACTAAACTTTAGTCCAAGCGTAAGGTAACTGAACTAAACTTTAGTTCAACCGTAAGGTAACTGGACCGAACTTTAGTCCAACCGTAAGGTAACTGAACTAAACTTTAGTCCCAGCGTAACGTAACTGGACTAAACTTTAGTCCCAGCGTAATGTAACTGGACTAAACTTTAGTCCCAGCGTAAGGTAACTGGACTAAACTTTAGTCCCAGCGTAATGTAACTGGACTAAACTTTAGTCCCAGCGTAAGGTAACTGGACTAAACTTTAGTCCCAGCGTAAGGTAACTGGACTAAACTTTAGTCCAAGCGTAAGGTAACTGAACTAAACTTTAGTTCAACCGTAAGGTAACTGAACTAAACTTTAGTCCCAGCGTAAGGTAACTGAACTAAACTTTAGTTTAACCGTAAGGTAACTGGACTAAACTTCAGTATATGCGTAAGGTAACTGGACTAAACTTCAGTATATGCGTAAGGTAACTGGACTAAACTTTAGTCCTAGCGTAAGGTAACTGGACTAAACTTTAGTCCTAGCGTAAGGTAACTGGACTAAACTTTAGTCCAAGCGTAAGGTAACTGGACTAAAGTTTAGTCCCAGCGTAAGGTAACTGGACTAAACTTTAGTCCCAGCGTAAGGTAACTGGACTAAACTTTAGTCCAAGCGTAAGGTAACTGAACTAAACTTTAGTTCAACCGTAAGGTAACTGAACTAAACATTAGTCCAACCGTAAGGTAACTGGACTAAACTTTAGTCCCAGCGTAACGTAACTGAACTAAACTTTAGGTCAACCGTAAGGTAACTGGACTAAACTTTAGTACATGCGTAAGGTAACTGGACTAAACTTTAGTCCAACCGTATGGTAACTGGACTAAACTTTAGTCCAAGCGTAAGGTAACTGAACTAAACTTTAGTCCCAGCGTAAGGTAACTGGACTAAATTTTAGTCCCAGCGCAATGTTACTGGACTAAACTTCAGTCCCAGCGTAAGGTAACTGGACTAAACTTTAGTCCAACCGTAAGGTAACTGGACTAAACTTTAGTCCAAGCGTAAGGTAACTGAACTAAACTTTAGTTCAACCATAAGGTAACTGGACTAAACTTTAGTCCAAGCGTAAGGTAACTGAACTCAACTTTAGTTCAACCGTAAGGTAACTGGACTAAACTTTAGTACATGCGTAAGGTAACTGGACTAAACTTTAGTCCAACCGTAAACTGGACTAAACTTTAGTCCAACCGTAAGGTAACTGGACTAAACTTTAGTCCAACCGTAAGGTAACTGGACTAAACTTTAGTCCAAGCGTAAGGTAACTGAACTAAACTTTAGTTCAACCGTAAGGTAACTGAACTAAACTTTAGTACATGCGTAAGGTAACTGGACTAAACTTTAGTCCAACCGTAAGGTAACTGGACTAAACTTTAGTCCAATCGTAAGGTAACTGGACTAAACTTTAGTCCAAGCGTAAGGTAACTGAACTAAACTTTAGTTCAACCGTAAGGTAACTGGACTAAACTTTAGTCCAACCGTAAGGTAACTGGATTAAACTTTAGTCCCAGCGTAAGGTAACTGGACTAAACTTTAGTCCAAGCGTAAGGTAACTGAACTAAACTTTAGTTCAACCGTAAGGTAACTGGACTAAACTTTAGTACATGCGTAAGGTAACTGGACTAAACTTTAGTCCAAGCGTAAGGTAACTGAACTAAACTTTAGTTCAACCGTAAGGTAACTGGACTAAACTTTAGTCCAACCGTAAGGTAACTGGACTAAACTTTAGTCCAAGCGTAAGGTAACTGAACTAAACTTTAGTTCAACCATAAGGTAACTGGACTAAACTTTAGTCCAAGCCTAAGGTAACTGAACTCAACTTTAGTTCAACCGTAAGGTAACTGGACTAAACTTTAGTACATGCGTAAGGTAACTGGACTAAACTTTAGTCCAACCGTAAACTGGACTAAACTTTAGTCCAACCGTAAGGTAACTGGACTAAACTTTAGTCCAACCGTAAGGAAACTGGACTAAACTTTAGTCCAAGCGTAAGGTAACTGAACTAAACTTTAGTTCAACCGTAAGGTAACTGGACTAAACTTTAGTCCAAGCGTAAGGTAACTGAACTAAACTTTAGTTCAACCGTAAGGTAACTGAACTAAACTTTAGTACATGCGTAAGGTAACTGGACTAAACTTTAGTCCAACCGTAAGGTAACTGGACTAAACTTTAGTCCAACCGTAAGGTAACTGGACTAAACTTTAGTCCAAGCGTAAGGTAACTGAACTAAACTTCAGTTCAACCGTAAGGAAACTGGACTAAACTTTAGTCCAAGCGTAAGGTAACTGAACTAAACTTAAGTTCAACCGTAAGGTAACTGGACTAAACTTTAGTACATGCGTAAGGTAACTGGACTAAACTTTAGTCCAACCGTAAACTGGACTAAACTTTAGTCCAACCGTAAGGTAACTGGACTAAACTTTAGTCCAAGCGTAAGGTAACTAAACTAAACTTTAGTTCAACCGTAAGGTAACTGGACTAAACTTTAGTCCAAGCGTAAGGTAACTGAACTAAACTTTAGTTCAACCGTAAGGTAACTGAACTAAACTTCAGTACATGCGTAAGGTAACTGGACTAAACTTTAGTCCAACCGTAAGGTAACTGGACTAAACTTTAGTCCAAGCGTAAGGTAACTGAACTAAACTTTAGTTCAACCGGAAGGTAACTGGACTAAACTTTAGTACATGCGTAAGGTAACTGGACTAAACTTTAGTCCAAGCGTAAGGTAACTGGACTAAACTTTAGTCCAAGCGTAAAGTAACTGAACTAAACTTTAGTTCAACCGTAAGGTAACTGGACTAAACTTTAGTCCAACCGTAAGGTAACTGGACTAAACTTTAGTCCAAGCGTAAGGTAACTGAACTAAACTTTAGTTCAACCGTAAGGTAACTGGACTAAACTTTAGTACATGCGTAAGGTAACTGGACTAAACTTTAGTCCAACCGTAAGGTAACTGGACTAAACTTTAGTCGAAGCGTAAGGTAACTGGACTAAACTTTAGTCCAAGCGTAAGGTAACTGAACTAAACTTTAGTTCAACCGTAAGGTAACTGAACTAAACTTAAGTACATGCGTAAGGTAACTGGACTAAACTTTAGTCCAACCGTAAGGTAACTGGACTAAACTTTAGTCCAAGCGTAAGGTAACTGAACTAAACTTTAGTTCAACCGTAAGGTAACTGAACTAAACTTCAGTACATGCGTAAGGTAACTGGACTAAACTTTAGTCCAACCGTAAGGTAACTGGACTAAACTTTAGTCCAACCGTAAGGTAACTGGACTAAACTTTAGTCCAAGCGTAAGGTAACTGAACTAAACTTTAGTTCAACCGTAAGGTAACTGGACTAAACTTTAGTCCAAGCGTAAGGTAACTGAACTAAACTTTAGTTCAACCGGAAGGTAACTGGACTAAACTTTAGTACATGCGTAAGGTAACTGGACTAAACTTTAGTCCAAGCGTAAGGTAACTGGACTAAACTTTAGTCCAAGCGTAAAGTAACTGAACTAAACTTTAGTTCAACCGTAAGGTAACTGGACTAAACTTTAGTCCAACCGTAAGGTAACTGGACTAAACTTTAGTCCAAGCGTAAGGTAACTGAACTAAACTTTAGTTCAACCGTAAGGTAACTGGACTAAACTTTAGTACATGCGTAAGGTAACTGGACTAAACTTTAGTCCAACCGTAAGGTAACTGGACTAAACTTTAGTCGAAGCGTAAGGTAACTGGACTAAACTTTAGTCCAAGCGTAAGGTAACTGAACTAAACTTTAGTTCAACCGTAAGGTAACTGAACTAAACTTAAGTACATGCGTAAGGTAACTGGACTAAACTTTAGTCCAACCGTAAGGTAACTGGACTAAACTTTAGTCCAAGCGTAAGGTAACTGAACTAAACTTTAGTTCAACCGTAAGGTAACTGAACTAAACTTCAGTACATGCGTAAGGTAACTGGACTAAACTTTAGTCCAACCGTAAGGTAACTGGACTAAACTTTAGTCCAACCGTAAGGTAACTGGACTAAACTTTAGTCCAAGCGTAAGGTAACTGAACTAAACTTTAGTTCAACCGTAAGGTAACTGGACTAAACTTTAGTCCAAGCGTAAGGTAACTGAACTAAACTTTAGTTCAACCGTAAGGTAACTGAACTAAACGTTAGTACATGCGTAAGGTAACTGGACTAAACTTTAGTCCAACCGTAAGGTAACTGGACTAAACTTTAGTCCAACCGTAAGGTAACTGAACTAAACTTTAGTTCAACCGTAAGGTAACTGGACTAAACTTTAGTCCAACCGTAAGGTAACTGGATTAAACTTTAGTCCCAGCGTAACGTAACTGGACTAAACTTTAGTCCCAGCGTAATGTAACTGGACTAAACTTAAGTCCCAACGTAAGGTAACTGGACTAAACTTTAGTCCCAGCGTAAGGTAACTGGACTAAACTTTAGTCCCAGCGTAATGTAACTGGACTAAACTTTAGTCCCAGCGTAAGGTAACTGGACTAAATTTTAGTCCCAGCGTAATGTTACTGGACTAAACTTTAGTCCAACCGTAAGGTAACTGGACTAAACTTTAGTCCAAGCGTAAGGTAACTGAACTAACCTTTAGTTCAACCAAAAGGTAACTGGACTAAACTTTAGTCCAAGCGTAAGGTAACTGAACTAAACTTTAGTTCAACCGTAAGGTAACTGGACTAAACTTTAGTACATGCGTAAGGTAACTGGACTAAACTTTAGTCCAACCGTAAACTGGACTAAACTTTAGTCCAACCGTAAGGTAACTGGACTAAACTTTAGTCCAAGCGTAAGGTAACTGAACTAAACTTTAGTTCAACCGTAAGGTAACTGGACTAAACTTTAGTACATGCGTAAGGTAACTGGACTAAACTTTAGTCCAAGCGTAAGGTAACTGGACTAAACTTTAGTCCAAGCGTAAAGTAACTGAACTAAACTTTAGTTCAACCGTAAGGTAACTGGACTAAACTTTAGTCCAACCGTAAGGTAACTGGACTAAACTTTAGTCCAAGCGTAAGGTAACTGAACTAAACTTTAGTTCAACCGTAAGGTAACTGGACTAAACTTTAGTACATGCGTAAGGTAACTGGACTAAACTTTAGTCCAACCGTAAGGTAACTGGACTAAACTTTAGTCGAAGCGTAAGGTAACTGGACTAAACTTTAGTCCAAGCGTAAGGTAACTGAACTAAACTTTAGTTCAACCGTAAGGTAACTGAACTAAACTTTAGTACATGCGTAAGGTAACTGGACTAAACTTTAGTCCAACCGTAAGGTAACTGGACTAAACTTTAGTCCAAGCGTAAGGTAACTGAACTAAACTTTAGTTCAACCGTAAGGTAACTGAACTAAACTTCAGTACATGCGTAAGGTAACTGGACTAAACTTTAGTCCAACCGTAAGGTAACTGGACTAAACTTTAGTCCAACCGTAAGGTAACTGGACTAAACTTTAGTCCAAGCGTAAGGTAACTGAACTAAACTTTAGTTCAACCGTAAGGTAACTGGACTAAACTTTAGTCCAAGCGTAAGGTAACTGAACTAAACTTTAGTTCAACCGTAAGGTAACTGAACTAAACGTTAGTACATGCGTAAGGTAACTGGACTAAACTTTAGTCCAACCGTAAGGTAACTGGACTAAACTTTAGTCCAACCGTAAGGTAACTGGACTAAACTTTAGTCCAAGCGTAAGGTAACTGAACTAAACTTTAGTTCAACCGTAAGGTAACTGGACTAAACTTTAGTCCAACCGTAAGGTAACTGGATTAAACTTTAGTCCCAGCGTAACGTAACTGGACTAAACTTTAGTCCCAGCGTAATGTAACTGGACTAAACTTAAGTCCCAACGTAAGGTAACTGGACTAAACTTTAGTCCCAGCGTAAGGTAACTGGACTAAACTTTAGTCCCAGCGTAATGTAACTGGACTAAACTTTAGTCCCAGCGTAAGGTAACTGGACTAAATTTTAGTCCCAGCGTAATGTTACTGGACTAAACTTTAGTCCAATCGTAAGGTAACTGGACTAAACTTCAGTCCAAGCGTAAGGTAACTGAACTAACCTTTAGTTCAACCAAAAGGTAACTGGACTAAACTTTAGTCCAAGCGTAAGGTAACTGAACTAAACTTTAGTTCAATCGTAAGGTAACTGGACTAAACTTTAGTACATGCGTAAGGTAACTGGACTAAACTTTAGTCCAACCGTAAACTGGACTAAACTTTAGTCCAACCGTAAGGTAACTGGACTAAACTTTAGTCCAAGCGTAAGGTAACTGAACTAAACTTTAGTTCAGCCGTAAGGTAACTGGACTAAACTTTAGTCCAAGCGTAAGGTAACTGGACTAAACTTTAGTCCAAGCGTAAGGTAACTGAACTTAACTTTAGTTCAACCGTAAGGTAACTGAACTAAACTTTAGTACATGCGTAAGGTAACTGGACTAAACTTTAGTCCAAGCGTAAGGTAACTGAACTAAACTTTAGTT
Source organism: Oscheius myriophilus (assembly GCA_964057215.1). Lineage (NCBI taxonomy): Eukaryota > Metazoa > Nematoda > Chromadorea > Rhabditida > Rhabditidae > Oscheius > Oscheius myriophilus. The sequence continues at coordinate 31,534,770 of OZ059907.1, read as the reverse complement.
CAACCGTAAGGTAACTGGACTAAACTTTAGTCCAAACGTAAGGTAACTGAACTAAACTTTAGTTCAACCGTAAGGTAACTGGACTAAACTTTAGTCCAAGCGTAAGGTAACTGAACTAAACTTTAGTTCAACCGTAAGGTAACTGAACTAAACTTCAGTCCAACCGTAAGGTGACTGGACTAAACTTTAGTCCAACCGTAAGGTAACTGGACTAAACTTCAGTCCAACCGTAAGGTAACTGGACTAAGCTTTAGTCCAACCGTAAGGTAACTGGACTAAACTTTAGTACATGCGTAAGGTAACTGGACTAAACTTTAGTCCAAGCGTAAGGTAACTGGACTAAACTTTAGTCCAAGCGTAAAGTAACTGAACTAAACTTTAGTTCAACCGTAAGGTAACTGGACTAAACTTTAGTCCAACCGTAAGGTAACTGGACTAAACTTTAGTCCAAGCGTAAGGTAACTGAACTTAACTTTAGTTCAACCGTAAGGTAACTGAACTAAACTTTAGTACATGCGTAAGGTAACTGGACTAAACTTTAGTCCAACCGTAAGGTAACTGGACTAAACTTTAGTCCAATCGTAAGGTAACTGGACTAAACTTTAGTCCAAGCGTAAGGTAACTGAACTAAACTTTAGTTCAACCGTAAGGTAACTGGACTAAACTTTAGTCCAACCGTAAGGTAACTGGATTAAACTTTAGTCCCAGCGTAAGGTAACTGGACTAAACTTTAGTCCAAGCGTAAGGTAACTGAACTAAACTTTAGTTCAACCGTAAGGTAACTGGACTAAACTTTAGTACATGCGTAAGGTAACTGGACTAAACTTTAGTCCAAGCGTAAGGTAACTGAACTAAACTTTAGTTCAACCGTAAGGTAACTGGACTAAACTTTAGTCCAACCGTAAGGTAACTGGACTAAACTTTAGTCCAAGCGTAAGGTAACTGAACTAAACTTTAGTTCAACCATAAGGTAACTGGACTAAACTTTAGTCCAAGCGTAAGGTAACTGAACTCAACTTTAGTTCAACCGTAAGGTAACTGGACTAAACTTTAGTACATGCGTAAGGTAACTGGACTAAACTTTAGTCCAACCGTAAACTGGACTAAACTTTAGTCCAACCGTAAGGTAACTGGACTAAACTTTAGTCCAACCGTAAGGTAACTGGACTAAACTTTAGTCGAAGCGTAAGGTAACTGGACTAAACTTTAGTCCAAGCGTAAGGTAACTGAACTAAACTTTAGTTCAACCGTAAGGTAACTGAACTAAACTTAAGTACATGCGTAAGGTAACTGGACTAAACTTTAGTCCAACCGTAAGGTAACTGGACTAAACTTTAGTCCAAGCGTAAGGTAACTGAACTAAACTTTAGTTCAACCGTAAGGTAACTGAACTAAACTTCAGTACATGCGTAAGGTAACTGGACTAAACTTTAGTCCAACCGTAAGGTAACTGGACTAAACTTTAGTCCAACCGTAAGGTAACTGGACTAAACTTTAGTCCAACCGTAAGGTAACTGGACTAAACTTCAGTCCAACCGTAAGGTAACTGGACTAAGCTTTAGTCCAACCGTAAGGTAACTGGACTAAACTTTAGTACATGCGTGAGGTAACTGGACTAAACTTTAGTCCAAGCGTAAGGTAACTGGACTAAACTTTAGTCCAAGCGTAAAGTAACTGAACTAAACTTTAGTTCAACCGTAAGGTAACTGGACTAAACTTTAGTCCAACCGTAAGGTAACTGGACTAAACTTTAGTCCAAGCGTAAGGTAACTGAACTTAACTTTAGTTCAACCGTAAGGTAACTGAACTAAACTTTAGTACATGCGTAAGGTAACTGGACTAAACTTTAGTCCAACCGTAAGGTAACTGGACTAAACTTTAGTCCAATCGTAAGGTAACTGGACTAAACTTTAGTCCAAGCGTAAGGTAACTGAACTAAACTTTAGTTCAACCGTAAGGTAACTGGACTAAACTTTAGTCCAACCGTAAGGTAACTGGATTAAACTTTAGTCCCAGCGTAAGGTAACTGGACTAAACTTTAGTCCAAGCGTAAGGTAACTGAACTAAACTTTAGTTCAACCGTAAGGTAACTGGACTAAACTTTAGTACATGCGTAAGGTAACTGGACTAAACTTTAGTCCAAGCGTAAGGTAACTGAACTAAACTTTAGTTCAACCGTAAGGTAACTGGACTAAACTTTAGTCCAACCGTAAGGTAACTGGACTAAACTTTAGTCCAAGCGTAAGGTAACTGAACTAAACTTTAGTTCAACCATAAGGTAACTGGACTAAACTTTAGTCCAAGCGTAAGGTAACTGAACTCAACTTTAGTTCAACCGTAAGGTAACTGGACTAAACTTTAGTACATGCGTAAGGTAACTGGACTAAACTTTAGTCCAACCGTAAACTGGACTAAACTTTAGTCCAACCGTAAGGTAACTGGACTAAACTTTAGTCCAACCGTAAGGTAACTGGACTAAACTTTAGTCGAAGCGTAAGGTAACTGGACTAAACTTTAGTCCAAGCGTAAGGTAACTGAACTAAACTTTAGTTCAACCGTAAGGTAACTGAACTAAACTTAAGTACATGCGTAAGGTAACTGGACTAAACTTTAGTCCAACCGTAAGGTAACTGGACTAAACTTTAGTCCAAGCGTAAGGTAACTGAACTAAACTTTAGTTCAACCGTAAGGTAACTGAACTAAACTTCAGTACATGCGTAAGGTAACTGGACTAAACTTTAGTCCAACCGTAAGGTAACTGGACTAAACTTTAGTCCAACCGTAAGGTAACTGGACTAAACTTTAGTCCAAGCGTAAGGTAACTGAACTAAACTTTAGTTCAACCGTAAGGTAACTGGACTAAACTTTAGTCCAAGCGTAAGGTAACTGAACTAAACTTTAGTTCAACCGTAAGGTAACTGAACTAAACGTTAGTACATGCGTAAGGTAACTGGACTAAACTTTAGTCCAACCGTAAGGTAACTGGACTAAACTTTAGTCCAACCGTAAGGTAACAGGACTAAACTTTAGTCCAAGCGTAAGGTAACTGAACTAAACTTTAGTTCAACCGTAAGGTAACTGGACTAAACTTTAGTCCAACCGTAAGGTAACTGGATTAAACTTTAGTCCCAGCGTAACGTAACTGGACTAAACTTTAGTCCCAGCGTAATGTAACTGGACTAAACTTAAGTCCCAACGTAAGGTAACTGGACTAAACTTTAGTCCCAGCGTAAGGTAACTGGACTAAACTTTAGTCCCAGCGTAATGTAACTGGACTAAACTTTAGTCCCAGCGTAAGGTAACTGGACTAAATTTTAGTCCCAGCGTAATGTTACTGGACTAAACTTTAGTCCAACCGTAAGGTAACTGGACTAAACTTTAGTCCAAGCGTAAGGTAACTGAACTAACCTTTAGTTCAACCAAAAGGTAACTGGACTAAACTTTAGTCCAAGCGTAAGGTAACTGAACTAAACTTTAGTTCAACCGTAAGGTAACTGGACTAAACTTTAGTACATGCGTAAGGTAACTGGACTAAACTTTAGTCCAACCGTAAACTGGACTAAACTTTAGTCCAACCGTAAGGTAACTGGACTAAACTTTAGTCCAAGCGTAAGGTAACTGAACTAAACTTTAGTTCAACCGTAAGGTAACTGGACTAAACTTTAGTACATGCGTAAGGTAACTGGACTAAACTTTAGTCCAAGCGTAAGGTAACTGGACTAAACTTTAGTCCAAGCGTAAAGTAACTGAACTAAACTTTAGTTCAACCGTAAGGTAACTGGACTAAACTTTAGTCCAACCGTAAGGTAACTGGACTAAACTTTAGTCCAAGCGTAAGGTAACTGAACTAAACTTTAGTTCAACCGTAAGGTAACTGGACTAAACTTTAGTACATGCGTAAGGTAACTGGACTAAACTTTAGTCCAACCGTGAGGTAACTGGACTAAACTTTAGTCGAAGCGTAAGGTAACTGGACTAAACTTTAGTCCAAGCGTAAGGTAACTGAACTAAACTTTAGTCCAACCGTAAGGTAACTGGACTAAACTTTAGTCCAAGCGTAAGGTAACTGAACTAAACTTTAGTTCAACCGTAAGGTAACTGAACTAAATTTCAGTACATGCGTAAGGTAACTGGACTAAACTTTAGTCCAACCGTAAGGTAACTGAACTAAACTTTAGTTCAACCGTAAGGTAACTGGACTAAACTTTAGTCCAAGCGTAAGGTAACTGAACTAAACTTTAGTTCAACCGTAAGGTAACTGAACTAAACGTTAGTACATGCGTAAGGTAACTGGACTAAACTTTAGTCCAACCGTAAGGTAACTGGACTAAACTTTAGTCCAACCGTAAGGTAACTGGACTAAACTTTAGTCCAAGCGTAAGGTAACTGAACTAAACTTTAGTTCAACCGTAAGGTAACTGGACTAAACTTTAGTCCAACCGTAAGGTAACTGGATTAAACTTTAGTCCCAGCGTAACGTAACTGGACTAAACTTTAGTCCCAGCGTAATGTAACTGGACTAAACTTAAGTCCCAACGTAAGGTAACTGGACTAAACTTTAGTCCCAGCGTAAGGTAACTGGACTAAACTTTAGTCCCAGCGTAATGTAACTGGACTAAACTTTAGTCCCAGCGTAAGGTAACTGGACTAAATTTTAGTCCCAGCGTAAGGTAACTGGACTAAATTTTAGTCCCAGCGTAATGTTACTGGACTAAACTTTAGTCCAACCGTAAGGTAACTGGACTAAACTTCAGTCCAAGCGTAAGGTAACTGAACTAACCTTTAGTTCAACCAAAAGGTAACTGGACTAAACTTTAGTCCAAGCGTAAGGTAACTGAACTAAACTTTAGTTCAACCGTAAGGTAACTGGACTAAACTTTAGTACATGCGTAAGGTAACTGGACTAAACTTTAGTCCAACCGTAAACTGGACTAAACTTTAGTCCAACCGTAAGGTAACTGGACTAAACTTTAGTCCAAGCGTAAGGTAACTGAACTAAACTTTAGTTCAGCCGTAAGGTAACTGGACTAAACTTTAGTCCAAGCGTAAGGTAACTGAACTTAACTTTAGTTCAACCGTAAGGTAACTGAACTAAACTTTAGTACATGTGTAAGGTAACTGGACTAAACTTTAGTCCAAGCGTAAGGTAACTGAACTAAACTTTAGTTCAACCGTAAGGTAACTGGACTAAACTTTAGTCCAAACGTAAGGTAACTGAACTAAACTTTAGTTCAACCGTAAGGTAACTGGACTAAACTTTAGTCCAAGCGTAAGGTAACTGAACTAAACTTTAGTTCAACCGTAAGGTAACTGAACTAAACTTCAGTCCAACCGTAAGGTAACTGGACTAAACTTTAGTCCAACCGTAAGGTAACTGGACTAAACTTCAGTCCAACCGTAAGGTAACTGGACTAAGCTTTAGTCAAACCGTAAGGTAACTGGACTAAACTTTAGTACATGCGTAAGGTAACTGGACTAAACTTTAGTCCAAGCGTAAGGTAACTGGACTAAACTTTAGTCCAAGCGTAAAGTAACTGAACTAAACTTTAGTTCAACCGTAAGGTAACTGGACTAAACTTTAGTCCAACCGTAAGGTAACTGGACTAAACTTTAGTCCAAGCGTAAGGTAACTGAACTTAACTTTAGTTCAACCGTAAGGTAACTGAACTAAACTTTAGTACATGCGTAAGGTAACTGGACTAAACTTTAGTCCAACCGTAAGGTAACTGGACTAAACTTTAGTCCAATCGTAAGGTAACTGGACTAAACTTTAGTCCAAGCGTAAGGTAACTGAACTAAACTTTAGTTCAACCGTAAGGTAACTGGACTAAACTTTAGTCCAACCGTAAGGTAACTGGATTAAACTTTAGTCCCAGCGTAAGGTAACTGGACTAAACTTTAGTCCAAGCGTAAGGTAACTGAACTAAACTTTAGTTCAACCGTAAGGTAACTGGACTAAACTTTAGTACATGCGTAAGGTAACTGGACTAAACTTTAGTCCAAGCGTAAGGTAACTGAACTAAACTTTAGTTCAACCGTAAGGTAACTGGACTAAACTTTAGTCCAACCGTAAGGTAACTGGACTAAACTTTAGTCCAAGCGTAAGGTAACTGAACTAAACTTTAGTTCAACCATAAGGTAACTGGACTAAACTTTAGTCCAAGCGTAAGGTAACTGAACTCAACTTTAGTTCAACCGTAAGGTAACTGGACTAAACTTTAGTACATGCGTAAGGTAACTGGACTAAACTTTAGTCCAACCGTAAACTGGACTAAACTTTAGTCCAACCGTAAGGTAACTGGACTAAACTTTAGTCCAACCGTAAGGTAACTGGACTAAACTTTAGTCCAAGCGTAAGGTAACTGAACTAAACTTTAGTTCAACCGTAAGGTAACTGGACTAAACTTTAGTCCAAGCGTAAGGTAACTGAACTAAACTTTAGTTCAACCGTAAGGTAACTGAACTAAACTTTAGTACATGCGTAAGGTAACTGGACTAAACTTTAGTCCAACCGTAAGGTAACTGGACTAAACTTTAGTCCAACCGTAAGGTAACTGGACTAAACTTTAGTCCAAGCGTAAGGTAACTGAACTAAACTTTAGTTCAACCGTAAGGTAACTGGACTAAACTTTAGTCCAAGCGTAAGGTAACTGAACTAAACTTAAGTTCAACCGTAAGGTAACTGGACTAAACTTTAGTACATGCGTAAGGTAACTGGACTAAACTTTAGTCCAACCGTAAACTGGACTAAACTTTAGTCCAACCGTAAGGTAACTGGACTAAACTTCAGTCCAACCGTAAGGTAACTGAACTAAACTTTAGTTCAACCGTAAGGTAACTGGACTAAACTTTAGTACATGCGTAAGGTAACTGGACTAAACTTTAGTCCAACCGTAAGGTAACTGGACTAAACTTTAGTCCAAGCGTAAGGTAACTGAACTAAACTTTAGTTCAACCATAAGGTAACTGGACTAAACTTTAGTCCAAGCGTGAGGTAACTGAACTCAACTTTAGTTCAACCGTAAGGTAACTGGACTAAACTTTAGTACATGCGTAAGGTAACTGGACTAAACTTTAGTCCAACCGTAAACTGGACTAAACTTTAGTCCAACCGTAAGGTAACTGGACTAAACTTTAGTCCAACCGTAAGGTAACTGGACTAAACTTTAGTCCAAGCGTAAGGTAACTGAACTAAACTTCAGTTCAACCGTAAGGTAACTGGACTAAACTTTAGTCCAAGCGTAAGGTAACTGAACTAAACTTTAGTTCAACCGTAAGGTAACTGAACTAAACTTTAGTACATGCGTAAGGTAACTGGACTAAACTTTAGTCCAACCGTAAGGTAACTGGACTAAACTTTAGTCCAACCGTAAGGTAACTGGACTAAACTTTAGTCCAAGCGTAAGGTAACTGAACTAAACTTTAGTTCAACCGTAAGGTAACTGGACTAAACTTTAGTCCAAGCGTAAGGTAACTGAACTAAACTTAAGTTCAACCGTAAGGTAACTGGACTAAACTTTAGTACATGCGTAAGGTAACTGGACTAAACTTTAGTCCAACCGTAAACTGGACTAAACTTTAGTCCAACCGTAAGGTAACTGGACTAAACTTTAGTCCAAGCGTAAGGTAACTGAACTAAACTTTAGTTCAACCGTAAGGTAACTGGACTAAACTTTAGTCCAAGCGTAAGGTAACTGAACTAAACTTTAGTTCAACCGTAAGGTAACTGAACTAAACTTCAGTACATGCGTAAGGTAACTGGACTAAACTTTAGTCCAACCGTAAGGTAACTGGACTAAACTTTAGTCCAAGCGTAAGGTAACTGAACTAAACTTTAGTTCAACCGTAAGGTAACTGGACTAAACTTTAGTACATGCGTAAGGTAACTGGACTAAACTTTAGTCCAACCGTAAGGTAACTGGACTAAACTTTAGTCCAACCGTAAGGTAACTGGACTAAACTTTAGTCCAAGCGTAAGGTAACTGAACTAAACTTTAGTTCAACCGTAAGGTAACTGGACTAAACTTTAGTACATGCGTAAGGTAACTGGACTAAACTTTAGTCCAACCGTAAGGTAACTGGACTAAACTTTAGTACATGCGTAAGGTAACTGGACTAAACTTTAGTCCAAGCGTAAGGTAACTGAACTAAACTTCAGTTCAACCGTAAGGTAACTGGACTAAACTTTAGTCCAAGCGTAAGGTAACTGAACTAAACTTTAGTTCAACCGTAAGGTAACTGAACTAAACTTTAGTACATGCGTAAGGTAACTGGACTAAACTTTAGTCCAACCGTAAGGTAACTGGACTAAACTTTAGTACATGCGTAAGGTAACTGGACTAAACTTTAGTCCAACCGTAAGGTAACTGGACTAAACTTTAGTCCAAGCGTAAGGTAACTGAACTAAACTTTAGTTCAACCATAAGGTAACTGGACTAAACTTTAGTCCAAGCGTGAGGTAACTGAACTCAACTTTAGTTCAACCGTAAGGTAACTGGACTAAACTTTAGTACATGCGTAAGGTAACTGGACTAAACTTTAGTCCAACCGTAAACTGGACTAAACTTTAGTCCAACCGTAAGGTAACTGGACTAAACTTTAGTCCAACCGTAAGGTAACTGGACTAAACTTTAGTCCAAGCGTAAGGTAACTGAACTAAACTTCAGTTCAACCGTAAGGTAACTGGACTAAACTTTAGTCCAAGCGTAAGGTAACTGAACTAAACTTTAGTTCAACCGTAAGGTAACTGAACTAAACTTTAGTACATGCGTAAGGTAACTGGACTAAACTTTAGTCCAACCGTAAGGTAACTGGACTAAACTTTAGTCCAACCGTAAGGTAACTGGACTAAACTTTAGTACATGCGTAAGGTAACTGGACTAAACTTTAGTCCAACCGTAAGGTAACTGGACTAAACTTTAGTCCAAGCGTAAGGTAACTGAACTAAACTTTAGTTCAACCATAAGGTAACTGGACTAAACTTTAGTCCAAGCGTGAGGTAACTGAACTCAACTTTAGTTCAACCGTAAGGTAACTGGACTAAACTTTAGTACATGCGTAAGGTAACTGGACTAAACTTTAGTCCAACCGTAAACTGGACTAAACTTTAGTCCAACCGTAAGGTAACTGGACTAAACTTTAGTCCAACCGTAAGGTAACTGGACTAAACTTTAGTCCAAGCGTAAGGTAACTGAACTAAACTTCAGTTCAACCGTAAGGTAACTGGACTAAACTTTAGTCCAAGCGTAAGGTAACTGAACTAAACTTTAGTTCAACCGTAAGGTAACTGAACTAAACTTTAGTACATGCGTAAGGTAACTGGACTAAACTTTAGTCCAACCGTAAGGTAACTGGACTAAACTTTAGTCCAACCGTAAGGTAACTGGACTAAACTTTAGTCCAAGCGTAAGGTAACTGAACTAAACTTTAGTTCAACCGTAAGGTAACTGGACTAAACTTTAGTCCAAGCGTAAGGTAACTGAACTAAACTTAAGTTCAACCGTAAGGTAACTGGACTAAACTTTAGTACATGCGTAAGGTAACTGGACTAAACTTTAGTCCAACCGTAAACTGGACTAAACTTTAGTCCAACCGTAAGGTAACTGGACTAAACTTTAGTCCAAGCATAAGGTAACTGAACTAAACTTTAGTTCAACCGTAAGGTAACTGGACTAAACTTTAGTCCAAGCGTAAGGTAACTGAACTAAACTTTAGTTCAACCGTAAGGTAACTGAACTAAACTTCAGTACATGCGTAAGGTAACTGGACTAAACTTTAGTCCAACCGTAAGGTAACTGGACTAAACTTTAGTCCAAGCGTAAGGTAACTGAACTAAACTTTAGTTCAACCGTAAGGTAACTGGACTAAACTTTAGTACATGCGTAAGGTAACTGGACTAAACTTTAGTCCAAGCGTAAGGTAACTGGACTAAACTTTAGTCCAAGCGTAAAGTAACTGAACTAAACTTTAGTTCAACCGTAAGGTAACTGGACTAAACTTTAGTCCAACCGTAAGGTAACTGGACTAAACTTTAGTCCAAGCGTAAGGTAACTGAACTAAACTTTAGTTCAACCGTAAGGTAACTGGACTAAACTTTAGTACATGCGTAAGGTAACTGGACTAAACTTTAGTCCAACCGTAAGGTAACTGGACTAAACTTTAGTCGAAGCGTAAGGTAACTGGACTAAACTTTAGTCCAAGCGTAAGGTAACTGAACTAAACTTTAGTTCAACCGTAAGGTAACTGAACTAAACTTAAGTACATGCGTAAGGTAACTGGACTAAACTTTAGTCCAACCGTAAGGTAACTGGACTAAACTTTAGTCCAAGCGTAAGGTAACTGAACTAAACTTTAGTTCAACCGTAAGGTAACTGAACTAAACATCAGTACATGCGTAAGGTAACTGGACTAAACTTTAGTCCAACCGTAAGGTAACTGGACTAAACTTTAGTCCCAGCGTAAGGTAACTGGACTAAATTTTAGTCCCAGCGTAATGTTACTGGACTAAACTTTAGTCCAACCGTAAGGTAACTGGACTAAACTTTAGTCCAAGCGTAAGGTAACTGAACTAACCTTTAGTTCAACCAAAAGGTAACTGAACTAAACTTTAGTTCAACCGTAAGGTAACTGGACTAAACTTTAGTCCAAGCGTAAGGTAACTGAACTAAACTTTAGTTCAACCGTAAGGTAACTGAACTAAACGTTGGTACATGCGTAAGGTAACTGTACTAAACTTTAGTCCAACCGTAAGGTAACTGGACTAAACTTTAGTCCAACCGTAAGGTAACTGGACTAAACTTTAGTCCAAGCGTAAGGTAACTGAACTAAACTTTAGTTCAACCGTAAGGTAACTGGACTAAACTTTAGTCCAACCGTAAGGTAACTGGACTAAACTTTAGTCCAAGCGTAAGGTAACTGAACTAAACTTTAGTTCAACCGTAAGGTAACTGGACTAAACTTTAGTACATGCGTAAGGTAACTGGACTAAACTTTAGTCCAACCGTAAGGTAACTGGACTAAACTTTAGTCGAAGCGTAAGGTAACTGGACTAAACTTTAGTCCAAGCGTAAGGTAACTGAACTAAACTTTAGTCCCAGCGTAAGGTAACTGGACTAAATTTTAGTCCCAGCGTAATGTTACTGGACTAAACTTTAGTCCAACCGTAAGGTAACTGGACTAAACTTTAGTCCAAGCGTAAGGTAACTGAACTAACCTTTAGTTCAACCAAAAGGTAACTGGACTAAACTTTAGTCCAAGCGTAAGGTAACTGAACTAAACTTTAGTTCAACCGTAAGGTAACTGGACTAAACTTTAGTACATGCGTAAGGTAACTGGACTAAACTTTAGTCCAACCGTAAACTGGACTAAACTTTAGTCCAACCGTAAGGCAACTGGACTAAACTTTAGTTCAACCGTAAGGTAACTGGACTAAACTTTAGTACATGCGTAAGGTAACTGGACTAAACTTTAGTCCAAGCGTAAGGTAACTGGACTAAACTTTAGTCCAACCGTAAGGTAACTGGACTAAACTTTAGTCCAAGCGTAAGGTAACTGAACTAAACTTTAGTCCAACCGTAAGGTAACTGGACTAAACTTTAGTCGAAGCGTAAGGTAACTGGACTAAACTTTAGTCCAAGCGTAAGGTAACTGAACTAAACTTTAGTTCAACCGTAAGGTAACTGAACTAAACTTTAGTACATGCGTAAGGTAACTGGACTAAACTTTAGTCCAACCGTAAGGTAACTGGACTAAACTTTAGTCCAAGCGTAAGGTAACTGAACTAAACTTTAGTTCAACCGTAAGGTAACTGAACTTAACGTTGGTACATGCGTAAGGTAACTGGACTAAACTTTAGTCCAACCGTAAGGTAACTGGACTAAACTTTAGTCCAACCGTAAGGTAACTGGACTAAACTTTAGTCCAAGCGTAAGGTAACTGAACTAAACTTTAGTTCAACCGTAAGGTAACTGGACTAAACTTTAGTCCAACCGTAAGGTAACTGGACTAAACTTTAGTCCAAGCGTAAGGTAACTGAACTAAACTTTAGTTCAACCGTAAGGTAACTGGACTAAACTTTAGTACATGCGTAAGGTAACTGGACTAAACTTTAGTCCAACCGTAAGGTAACTGGACTAAACTTTAGTCGAAGCGTAAGGTAACTGGACTAAACTTTAGTCCAAGCGTAAGGTAACTGAACTAAACTTTAGTCCCAGCGTAAGGTAACTGGACTAAATTTTAGTCCCAGCGTAATGTTACTGGACTAAACTTTAGTCCAACCGTAAGGTAACTGGACTAAACTTTAGTCCAAGCGTAAGGTAACTGAACTAACCTTTAGTTCAACCAAAAGGTAACTGGACTAAACTTTAGTCCAAGCGTAAGGTAACTGAACTAAACTTTAGTTCAACCGTAAGGTAACTGGACTAAACTTTAGTACATGCGTAAGGTAACTGGACTAAACTTTAGTCCAACCGTAAACTGGACTAAACTTTAGTCGAAGCGTAAGGTAACTGGACTAAACTTTAGTCCAAGCGTAAGGTAACTGAACTAAACTTTAGTCGAAGCGTAAGGTAACTGGACTAAACTTTAGTCCAAGCGTAAGGTAACTGAACTAAACTTTAGTCCCAGCGTAAGGTAACTGGACTAAATTTTAGTCCCAGCGTAATGTTACTGGACTAAACTTTAGTCCAACCGTAAGGTAACTGGACTAAACTTTAGTCCAAGCGTAAGGTAACTGAACTAACCTTTAGTTCAACCAAAAGGTAACTGGACTAAACTTTAGTCCAAGCGTAAGGTAACTGAACTAAACTTTAGTTCAACCGTAAGGTAACTGGACTAAACTTTAGTACATGCGTAAGGTAACTGGACTAAACTTTAGTCCAACCGTAAACTGGACTAAACTTTAGTCCAACCGTAAGGCAACTGGACTAAACTTTAGTTCAACCGTAAGGTAACTGGACTAAACTTTAGTACATGCGTAAGGTAACTGGACTAAACTTTAGTCCAAGCGTAAGGTAACTGGACTAAACTTTAGTCCAAGCGTAAAGTAACTGAACTAAACTTTAGTTCAACCGTAAGGTGACTGGACTAAACTTTAGTCCAACCGTAAGGTAACTGGACTAAACTTTAGTCCAAGCGTAAGGTAACTGAACTAAACTTTAGTCCAACCGTAAGGTAACTGGACTAAACTTTAGTCGAAGCGTAAGGTAACTGGACTAAACTTTAGTCCAAGCGTAAGGTAACTGAACTAAACTTTAGTTCAACCGTAAGGTAACTGAACTAAACTTTAGTACATGCGTAAGGTAACTGGACTAAACTTTAGTCCAACCGTAAGGTAACTGGACTAAACTTTAGTCCAAGCGTAAGGTAACTGAACTAAACTTTAGTTCAACCGTAAGGTAACTGAACTTAACGTTGGTACATGCGTAAGGTAACTGGACTAAACTTTAGTCCAACCGTAAGGTAACTGGACTAAACTTTAGTCCAACCGTAAGGTAACTGGACTAAACTTTAGTCCAAGCGTAAGGTAACTGAACTAAACTTTAGTTCAACCGTAAGGTAACTGGACTAAACTTTAGTCCAACCGTAAGGTAACTGGACTAAACTTTAGTCCAAGCGTAAGGTAACTGAACTAAACTTTAGTTCAACCGTAAGGTAACTGGACTAAACTTTAGTACATGCGTAAGGTAACTGGACTAAACTTTAGTCCAACCGTAAGGTAACTGGACTAAACTTTAGTCGAAGCGTAAGGTAACTGGACTAAACTTTAGTCCAAGCGTAAGGTAACTGAACTAAACTTTAGTCCCAGCGTAAGGTAACTGGACTAAATTTTAGTCCCAGCGTAATGTTACTGGACTAAACTTTAGTCCAACCGTAAGGTAACTGGACTAAACTTTAGTCCAAGCGTAAGGTAACTGAACTAACCTTTAGTTCAACCAAAAGGTAACTGGACTAAACTTTAGTCCAAGCGTAAGGTAACTGAACTAAACTTTAGTTCAACCGTAAGGTAACTGGACTAAACTTTAGTACATGCGTAAGGTAACTGGACTAAACTTTAGTCCAACCGTAAACTGGACTAAACTTTAGTCGAAGCGTAAGGTAACTGGACTAAACTTTAGTCCAAGCGTAAGGTAACTGAACTAAACTTTAGTTCAACCGTAAGGTAACTGAACTAAACTTAAGTACATGCGTAAGGTAACTGGACTAAACTTTAGTCCAACCGTAAGGTAACTGGACTAAACTTTAGTCCAAGCGTAAGGTAACTGAACTAAACTTTAGTTCAACCGTAAGGTAACTGAACTAAACATCAGTACATGCGTAAGGTAACTGGACTAAACTTTAGTCCAACCGTAAGGGAACTGGACTAAACTTTAGTCCCAGCGTAAGGTAACTGGACTAAATTTTAGTCCCAGCGTAATGTTACTGGACTAAACTTTAGTCCAACCGTAAGGTAACTGGACTAAACTTTAGTCCAAGCGTAAGGTAACTGAACTAACCTTTAGTTCAACCAAAAGGTAACTGAACTAAACTTTAGTTCAACCGTAAGGTAACTGGACTAAACTTTAGTCCAAGCGTAAGGTAACTGAACTAAACTTTAGTTCAACCGTAAGGTAACTGAACTAAACGTTGGTACATGCGTAAGGTAACTGGACTAAACTTTAGTCCAACCGTAAGGTAACTGGACTAAACTTTAGTCCAACCGTAAGGTAACTGGACTAAACTTTAGTCCAAGCGTAAGGTAACTGAACTAAACTTTAGTTCAACCGTAAGGTAACTGGACTAAACTTTAGTCCAACCGTAAGGTAACTGGACTAAACTTTAGTCCAAGCGTAAGGTAACTGAACTAAACTTTAGTTCAACCGTAAGGTAACTGGACTAAACTTTAGTACATGCGTAAGGTAACTGGACTAAACTTTAGTCCAACCGTAAGGTAACTGGACTAAACTTTAGTCGAAGCGTAAGGTAACTGGACTAAACTTTAGTCCAAGCGTAAGGTAACTGAACTAAACTTTAGTCCCAGCGTAAGGTAACTGGACTAAACTTTAGTCCAAGCGTAAGGTAACTGAACTAAACTTTAGTTCAACCGTAAGGTAACTGGACTAAACTTTAGTACATGCGTAAGGTAACTGGACTAAACTTTAGTCCAACCGTAAGGTAACTGGACTAAACTTTAGTCGAAGCGTAAGGTAACTGGACTAAACTTTAGTCCAAGCGTAAGGTAACTGAACTAAACTTTAGTCCCAGCGTAAGGTAACTGGACTAAATTTTAGTCCCAGCGTAATGTTACTGGACTAAACTTTAGTCCAACCGTAAGGTAACTGGACTAAACTTTAGTCCAAGCGTAAGGTAACTGAACTAACCTTTAGTTCAACCAAAAGGTAACTGGACTAAACTTTAGTCCAAGCGTAAGGTAACTGAACTAAACTTTAGTTCAACCGTAAGGTAACTGGACTAAACTTTAGTACATGCGTAAGGTAACTGGACTAAACTTTAGTCCAACCGTAAACTGGACTAAACTTTAGTCGAAGCGTAAGGTAACTGGACTAAACTTTAGTCCAAGCGTAAGGTAACTGAACTAAACTTTAGTCGAAGCGTAAGGTAACTGGACTAAACTTTAGTCCAAGCGTAAGGTAACTGAACTAAACTTTAGTCCCAGCGTAAGGTAACTGGACTAAATTTTAGTCCCAGCGTAATGTTACTGGACTAAACTTTAGTCCAACCGTAAGGTAACTGGACTAAACTTTAGTCCAAGCGTAAGGTAACTGAACTAACCTTTAGTTCAACCAAAAGGTAACTGGACTAAACTTTAGTCCAAGCGTAAGGTAACTGAACTAAACTTTAGTTCAACCGTAAGGTAACTGGACTAAACTTTAGTACATGCGTAAGGTAACTGGACTAAACTTTAGTCCAACCGTAAACTGGACTAAACTTTAGTCCAACCGTAAGGCAACTGGACTAAACTTTAGTTCAACCGTAAGGTAACTGGACTAAACTTTAGTACATGCGTAAGGTAACTGGACTAAACTTTAGTCCAAGCGTAAGGTAACTGGACTAAACTTTAGTCCAAGCGTAAAGTAACTGAACTAAACTTTAGTTCAACCGTAAGGTGACTGGACTAAACTTTAGTCCAACCGTAAGGTAACTGGACTAAACTTTAGTCCAAGCGTAAGGTAACTGAACTAAACTTTAGTCCAACCGTAAGGTAACTGGACTAAACTTTAGTCGAAGCGTAAGGTAACTGGACTAAACTTTAGTCCAAGCGTAAGGTAACTGAACTAAACTTTAGTTCAACCGTAAGGTAACTGAACTAAACTTTAGTACATGCGTAAGGTAACTGGACTAAACTTTAGTCCAACCGTAAGGTAACTGGACTAAACTTTAGTCCAAGCGTAAGGTAACTGAACTAAACTTTAGTTCAACCGTAAGGTAACTGAACTTAACGTTGGTACATGCGTAAGGTAACTGGACTAAACTTTAGTCCAACCGTAAGGTAACTGGACTAAACTTTAGTCCAACCGTAAGGTAACTGGACTAAACTTTAGTCCAAGCGTAAGGTAACTGAACTAAACTTTAGTTCAACCGTAAGGTAACTGGACTAAACTTTAGTCCAACCGTAAGGTAACTGGACTAAACTTTAGTCCAAGCGTAAGGTAACTGAACTAAACTTTAGTTCAACCGTAAGGTAACTGGACTAAACTTTAGTACATGCGTAAGGTAACTGGACTAAACTTTAGTCCAACCGTAAGGTAACTGGACTAAACTTTAGTCGAAGCGTAAGGTAACTGGACTAAACTTTAGTCCAAGCGTAAGGTAACTGAACTAAACTTTAGTCCCAGCGTAAGGTAACTGGACTAAATTTTAGTCCCAGCGTAATGTTACTGGACTAAACTTTAGTCCAACCGTAAGGTAACTGGACTAAACTTTAGTCCAAGCGTAAGGTAACTGAACTAACCTTTAGTTCAACCAAAAGGTAACTGGACTAAACTTTAGTCCAAGCGTAAGGTAACTGAACTAAACTTTAGTTCAACCGTAAGGTAACTGGACTAAACTTTAGTACATGCGTAAGGTAACTGGACTAAACTTTAGTCCAACCGTAAACTGGACTAAACTTTAGTCGAAGCGTAAGGTAACTGGACTAAACTTTAGTCCAAGCGTAAGGTAACTGAACTAAACTTTAGTTCAACCGTAAGGTAACTGAACTAAACTTAAGTACATGCGTAAGGTAACTGGACTAAACTTTAGTCCAACCGTAAGGTAACTGGACTAAACTTTAGTCCAAGCGTAAGGTAACTGAACTAAACTTTAGTTCAACCGTAAGGTAACTGAACTAAACATCAGTACATGCGTAAGGTAACTGGACTAAACTTTAGTCCAACCGTAAGGGAACTGGACTAAACTTTAGTCCCAGCGTAAGGTAACTGGACTAAATTTTAGTCCCAGCGTAATGTTACTGGACTAAACTTTAGTCCAACCGTAAGGTAACTGGACTAAACTTTAGTCCAAGCGTAAGGTAACTGAACTAACCTTTAGTTCAACCAAAAGGTAACTGAACTAAACTTTAGTTCAACCGTAAGGTAACTGGACTAAACTTTAGTCCAAGCGTAAGGTAACTGAACTAAACTTTAGTTCAACCGTAAGGTAACTGAACTAAACGTTGGTACATGCGTAAGGTAACTGGACTAAACTTTAGTCCAACCGTAAGGTAACTGGACTAAACTTTAGTCCAACCGTAAGGTAACTGGACTAAACTTTAGTCCAAGCGTAAGGTAACTGAACTAAACTTTAGTTCAACCGTAAGGTAACTGGACTAAACTTTAGTCCAACCGTAAGGTAACTGGACTAAACTTTAGTCCAAGCGTAAGGTAACTGAACTAAACTTTAGTTCAACCGTAAGGTAACTGGACTAAACTTTAGTACATGCGTAAGGTAACTGGACTAAACTTTAGTCCAACCGTAAGGTAACTGGACTAAACTTTAGTCGAAGCGTAAGGTAACTGGACTAAACTTTAGTCCAAGCGTAAGGTAACTGAACTAAACTTTAGTCCCAGCGTAAGGTAACTGGACTAAATTTTAGTCCCAGCGTAATGTTACTGGACTAAACTTTAGTCCAACCGTAAGGTAACTGGACTAAACTTTAGTCCAAGCGTAAGGTAACTGAACTAACCTTTAGTTCAACCAAAAGGTAACTGGACTAAACTTTAGTCCAAGCGTAAGGTAACTGAACTAAACTTTAGTTCAACCGTAAGGTAACTGGACTAAACTTTAGTACATGCGTAAGGTAACTGGACTAAACTTTAGTCCAACCGTAAACTGGACTAAACTTTAGTCCAACCGTAAGGTAACTGGACTAAACTTTAGTTCAACCGTAAGGTAACTGGACTAAACTTTAGTACATGCGTAAGGTAACTGGACTAAACTTTAGTCCAAGCGTAAGGTAACTGGACTAAACTTTAGTCCAAGCGTAAAGTAACTGAACTAAACTTTAGTTCAACCGTAAGGTAACTGGACTAAACTTTAGTCCAACCGTAAGGTAACTGGACTAAACTTTAGTCCAAGCGTAAGGTAACTGAACTAAACTTTAGTTCAACCGTAAGGTAACTGGACTAAACTTTAGTACATGCGTAAGGTAACTGGACTAAACTTTAGTCCAACCGTAAGGTAACTGGACTAAACTTTAGTCGAAGCGTAAGGTAACTGGACTAAACTTTAGTCCAAGCGTAAGGTAACTGAACTAAACTTTAGTTCAACCGTAAGGTAACTGAACTAAACTTTAGTACATGCGTAAGGTAACTGGACTAAACTTTAGTCCAACCGTAAGGTAACTGGACTAAACTTTAGTCCAAGCGTAAGGTAACTGAACTAAACTTTAGTTCAACCGTAAGGTAACTGAACTAAACTTCAGTACATGCGTAAGGTAACTGGACTAAACTTTAGTCCAACCGTAAGGTAACTGGACTAAACTTTAGTCCAACCGTAAGGTAACTGGACTAAACTTTAGTCCAAGCGTAAGGTAACTGAACTAAACTTTAGTTCAACCGTAAGGTAACTGGACTAAACTTTAGTCCAAGCGTAAGGTAACTGAACTAAACTTTAGTTCAACCGTAAGGTAACTGGACTAAACTTTAGTACATGCGTAAGGTAACTGGACTAAACTTTAGTCCAACCGTAAACTGGACTAAACTTTAGTCGAAGCGTAAGGTAACTGGACTAAACTTTAGTCCAAGCGTAAGGTAACTGAACTAAACTTTAGTTCAACCGTAAGGTAACTGAACTAAACTTAAGTACATGCGTAAGGTAACTGGACTAAACTTTAGTCCAACCGTAAGGTAACTGGACTAAACTTTAGTCCAAGCGTAAGGTAACTGAACTAAACTTTAGTTCAACCGTAAGGTAACTGAACTAAACATCAGTACATGCGTAAGGTAACTGGACTAAACTTTAGTCCAACCGTAAGGGAACTGGACTAAACTTTAGTCCCAGCGTAAGGTAACTGGACTAAATTTTAGTCCCAGCGTAATGTTACTGGACTAAACTTTAGTCCAACCGTAAGGTAACTGGACTAAACTTTAGTCCAAGCGTAAGGTAACTGAACTAACCTTTAGTTCAACCAAAAGGTAACTGAACTAAACTTTAGTTCAACCGTAAGGTAACTGGACTAAACTTTAGTCCAAGCGTAAGGTAACTGAACTAAACTTTAGTTCAACCGTAAGGTAACTGAACTAAACGTTGGTACATGCGTAAGGTAACTGGACTAAACTTTAGTCCAACCGTAAGGTAACTGGACTAAACTTTAGTCCAACCGTAAGGTAACTGGACTAAACTTTAGTCCAAGCGTAAGGTAACTGAACTAAACTTTAGTTCAACCGTAAGGTAACTGGACTAAACTTTAGTCCAACCGTAAGGTAACTGGACTAAACTTTAGTCCAAGCGTAAGGTAACTGAACTAAACTTTAGTTCAACCGTAAGGTAACTGGACTAAACTTTAGTACATGCGTAAGGTAACTGGACTAAACTTTAGTCCAACCGTAAGGTAACTGGACTAAACTTTAGTCGAAGCGTAAGGTAACTGGACTAAACTTTAGTCCAAGCGTAAGGTAACTGAACTAAACTTTAGTCCCAGCGTAAGGTAACTGGACTAAATTTTAGTCCCAGCGTAATGTTACTGGACTAAACTTTAGTCCAACCGTAAGGTAACTGGACTAAACTTTAGTCCAAGCGTAAGGTAACTGAACTAACCTTTAGTTCAACCAAAAGGTAACTGGACTAAACTTTAGTCCAAGCGTAAGGTAACTGAACTAAACTTTAGTTCAACCGTAAGGTAACTGGACTAAACTTTAGTACATGCGTAAGGTAACTGGACTAAACTTTAGTCCAACCGTAAACTGGACTAAACTTTAGTCCAACCGTAAGGTAACTGGACTAAACTTTAGTTCAACCGTAAGGTAACTGGACTAAACTTTAGTACATGCGTAAGGTAACTGGACTAAACTTTAGTCCAAGCGTAAGGTAACTGGACTAAACTTTAGTCCAAGCGTAAAGTAACTGAACTAAACTTTAGTTCAACCGTAAGGTAACTGGACTAAACTTTAGTCCAACCGTAAGGTAACTGGACTAAACTTTAGTCCAAGCGTAAGGTAACTGAACTAAACTTTAGTTCAACCGTAAGGTAACTGGACTAAACTTTAGTACATGCGTAAGGTAACTGGACTAAACTTTAGTCCAACCGTAAGGTAACTGGACTAAACTTTAGTCGAAGCGTAAGGTAACTGGACTAAACTTTAGTCCAAGCGTAAGGTAACTGAACTAAACTTTAGTTCAACCGTAAGGTAACTGAACTAAACTTTAGTACATGCGTAAGGTAACTGGACTAAACTTTAGTCCAACCGTAAGGTAACTGGACTAAACTTTAGTCCAAGCGTAAGGTAACTGAACTAAACTTTAGTTCAACCGTAAGGTAACTGAACTAAACTTCAGTACATGCGTAAGGTAACTGGACTAAACTTTAGTCCAACCGTAAGGTAACTGGACTAAACTTTAGTCCAACCGTAAGGTAACTGGACTAAACTTTAGTCCAAGCGTAAGGTAACTGAACTAAACTTTAGTTCAACCGTAAGGTAACTGGACTAAACTTTAGTCCAAGCGTAAGGTAACTGAACTAAACTTTAGTTCAACCGTAAGGTAACTGAACTAAACGTTAGTACATGCGTAAGGTAACTGGACTAAACTTTAGTCCAACCGTAAGGTAACTGGACTAAACTTTAGTCCAACCGTAAGGTAACTGGACTAAACTTTAGTCCAAGCGTAAGGTAACTGAACTAAACTTTAGTTCAACCGTAAGGTAACTGGACTAAACTTTAGTCCAACCGTAAGGTAACTGGATTAAACTTTAGTCCCAGCGTAACGTAACTGGACTAAACTTTAGTCCCAGCGTAATGTAACTGGACTAAACTTAAGTCCCAACGTAAGGTAACTGGACTAAACTTTAGTCCCAGCGTAAGGTAACTGGACTAAACTTTAGTCCCAGCGTAATGTAACTGGACTAAACTTTAGTCCCAGCGTAAGGTAACTGGACTAAATTTTAGTCCCAGCGTAATGTTACTGGACTAAACTTAAGTCCCAACGTAAGGTAACTGGACTAAACTTCAGTCCAAGCGTAAGGTAACTGAACTAACCTTTAGTTCAACCAAAAGGTAACTGGACTAAACTTTAGTCCAAGCGTAAGGTAACTGAACTAAACTTTAGTTCAACCGTAAGGTAACTGGACTAAACTTTAGTACATGCGTAAGGTAACTGGACTAAACTTTAGTCCAACCGTAAACTGGACTAAACTTTAGTCCAACCGTAAGGTAACTGGACTAAACTTTAGTCCAAGCGTAAGGTAACTGAACTAAACTTTAGTTCAGCCGTAAGGTAACTGGACTAAACTTTATTCCAAGCGTAAGGTAACTGAACTTAACTTTAGTTCAACCGTAAGGTAACTGAACTAAACTTTAGTACATGCGTAAGGTAACTGGACTAAACTTTAGTCCAAGCGTAAGGTAACTGAACTAAACTTTAGTTCAACCGTAAGGTAACTGGACTAAACTTTAGTCCAAACGTAAGGTAACTGAACTAAACTTTAGTTCAACCGTAAGGTAACTGGACTAAACTTTAGTCCAAGCGTAAGGTAACTGAACTAAACTTTAGTTCAACCGTAAGGTAACTGAACTAAACTTCAGTCCAACCGTAAGGTAACTGGACTAAACTTTAGTCCAACCGTAAGGTAACTGGACTAAACTTCAGTCCAACCGTAAGGTAACTGGACTAAGCTTTAGTCCAACCGTAAGGTAACTGGACTAAACTTTAGTCCATGCGTAAGGTAACTGGACTAAACTTTAGTCCAACCGTAAGGTAACTGGACTAAGCTTTAGTCTAAGCGTAAGGTAACTGAACTAAACTTTAGTTCAACCGTAAGGTAACTGGACTAAACTTTAGTACATGCGTAAGGTAACTGGACTAAACTTTAGTCCAAGCGTAAGGTAACTGGACTAAACTTTAGTCCAAGCGTAAAGTAACTGAACTAAACTTTAGTTCAACCGTAAGGTAACTGGACTAAACTTTAGTCCAACCGTAAGGTAACTGGACTAAACTTTAGTCCAAGCGTAAGGTAACTGAACTTAACTTTAGTTCAACCGTAAGGTAACTGAACTAAACTTTAGTACATGCGTAAGGTAACTGGACTAAACTTTAGTCCAAGCGTAAGGTAACTGAACTAAACTTTAGTTCAACCGTAAGGTAACTGGACTAAACTTTAGTCCAAGCGTAAGGTAACTGAACTAAACTTTAGTTCAACCGTAAGGTAACTGGACTAAACTTTAGTCCAAGCGTAAGGTAACTGAACTAAACTTTAGT
Organism: Oscheius myriophilus; assembly: GCA_964057215.1. Lineage (NCBI taxonomy): Eukaryota > Metazoa > Nematoda > Chromadorea > Rhabditida > Rhabditidae > Oscheius > Oscheius myriophilus. The sequence continues at coordinate 31,511,883 of OZ059907.1, read as the reverse complement.
TCAACCGTAAGGTAACTGAACTAAACTTTAGTGCATGCGTAAGGTAACTGGACTAAACTTTAGTCCAACCGTAAGGTAACTGGACTAAACTTTAGTCCAACCGTAAGGTAACTGGACTAAACTTTAGTCCATGCGTAAGGTAACTGGACTAAACTTTAGTCCAACCGTAAGGTAACTGGACTAAGCTTTAGTCCAAGCGTAAGGTAACTGAACTAAACTTTAGTTCAACCGTAAGGTAACTGGACTAAACTTTAGTACATGCGTAAGGTAACTGGACTAAACTTTAGTCCAAGCGTAAGGTAACTGGACTAAACTTTAGTCCAAGCGTAAAGTAACTGAACTAAACTTTAGTTCAACCGTAAGGTAACTGGACTAAACTTTAGTCCAACCGTAAGGTAACTGGACTAAACTTTAGTCCAAGCGTAAGGTAACTGAACTAAACTTTAGTTCAACCGTAAGGTAACTGGACTAAACTTTAGTACATGCGTAAGGTAACTGGACTAAACTTTAGTCCAACCGTAAGGTAACTGGACTAAACTTTAGTCGAAGCGTAAGGTAACTGAACTAAACTTTAGTTCAACCGTAAGGTAACTGAACTAAACTTTAGTACATGCGTAAGGTAACTGGACTAAACTTTAGTCCAACCGTAAGGTAACTGGACTAAACTTTAGTCCAACCGTAAGGTAACTGGACTAAACTTTAGTCCAAGCGTAAGGTAACTGGACTAAACTTTAGTCCAAGCGTAAGGTAACTGAACTAAACTTTAGTTCAACCGTAAGGTAACTGAACTAAACTTTAGTACATGCGTAAGGTAACTGGACTAAACTTTAGTCCAACCGTAAGGTAACTGGACTAAACTTTAGTCCAACCGTAAGGTAACTGGACTAAACTTTAGTCCAACCGTAAGGTAACTGGACTAAACTTTAGTACAAGCGTAAGGTAACTGGACTAAACTTTAGTTCAACCGTAAGGTAACTGGACTAAACTTTAGTCCCAGCGTAAGGTAACTGGACTAAACTTTAGTCCAAGCGTAAGGTAACTGAACTAAACTTTAGTTCAACCGTAAGGTAACTGGACTAAACTTTAGTACATGCGTAAGGTAACTGGACTAAACTTTAGTCCAAGCGTAAGGTAACTGAACTAAACTTTAGTTCAACCGTAAGGTAACTGGACTAAACTTTAGTCCAAGCGTAAGGTAACTGAACTAAACTTTAGTTCAACCGTAAGGTAACTGGACTAAACTTTAGTCCAAGCGTAAGGTAACTGGACTAAACTTTAGTCCAAGCGTAAAGTAACTGAACTAAACTTTAGTTCAACCGTAAGGTAACTGGACTAAACTTTAGTCCAACCGTAAGGTAACTGGACTAAACTTTAGTCCAAGCGTAAGGTAACTGAACTTAACTTTAGTTCAACCGTAAGGTAACTGAACTAAACTTTAGTACATGCGTAAGGTAACTGGACTAAACTTTAGTCCAAGCGTAAGGTAACTGAACTAAACTTTAGTTCAACCGTAAGGTAACTGGACTAAACTTTAGTCCAAGCGTAAGGTTACTGAACTAAACTTTAGTTCAACCGTAAGGTAACTGGACTAAACTTTAGTCCAAGCGTAAGGTAACTGAACTAAACTTTAGTTCAACCGTAAGGTAACTGAACTAAACTTTAGTGCATGCGTAAGGTAACTGGACTAAACTTTAGTCCAACCGTAAGGTAACTGGACTAAACTTTAGTCCAACCGTAAGGTAACTGGACTAAACTTTAGTCCATGCGTAAGGTAACTGGACTAAACTTTAGTCCAACCGTAAGGTAACTGGACTAAGCTTTAGTCCAAGCGTAAGGTAACTGAACTAAACTTTAGTTCAACCGTAAGGTAACTGGACTAAACTTTAGTACATGCGTAAGGTAACTGGACTAAACTTTAGTCCAAGCGTAAGGTAACTGGACTAAACTTTAGTCCAAGCGTAAAGTAACTGAACTAAACTTTAGTTCAACCGTAAGGTAACTGGACTAAACTTTAGTCCAACCGTAAGGTAACTGGACTAAACTTTAGTCCAAGCGTAAGGTAACTGAACTAAACTTTAGTTCAACCGTAAGGTAACTGGACTAAACTTTAGTACATGCGTAAGGTAACTGGACTAAACTTTAGTACATGCGTAAGGTAACTGGACTAAACTTTAGTCCAACCGTAAGGTAACTGGACTAAACTTTAGTCGAAGCGTAAGGTAACTGAACTAAACTTTAGTTCAACCGTAAGGTAACTGAACTAAACTTTAGTACATGCGTAAGGTAACTGGACTAAACTTTAGTCCAACCGTAAGGTAACTGGACTAAACTTTAGTCCAACCGTAAGGTAACTGGACTAAACTTTAGTCCAAGCGTAAGGTAACTGAACTAAACTTTAGTTCAACCGTAAGGTAACTGGACTAAACTTTAGTCCAAGCGTAAGGTAACTGAACTAAACTTTAGTTCAACCGTAAGGTAACTGAACTAAACTTTAGTACATGCGTAAGGTAACTGGACTAAACTTTAGTCCAACCGTAAGGTAACTGGACTAAACTTTAGTCCAACCGTAAGGTAACTGGACTAAACTTTAGTCCAACCGTAAGGTAACTGGACTAAACTTTAGTACAAGCGTAAGGTAACTGGACTAAACTTTAGTTCAACCGTAAAGTAACTGGACTAAACTTTAGTCCCAGCGTAAGGTAACTGGACTAAACTTTAGTCCAAGCGTAAGGTAACTGAACTAAACTTTAGTTCAACCGTAAGGTAACTGGACTAAACTTTAGTCCAAGCGTAAGGTAACTGAACTAAACTTTAGTTCAACCGTAAGGTAATTGAACTAAACTTTAGTGCATGCGTAAGGTAACTGGACTAAACTTTAGTCCAACCGTAAGGTAACTGGACTAAACTTTAGTCCAACCGTAAGGTAACTGGACTAAGCTTTAGTCCAACCGTAAGGTAACTGGACTAAACTTTAGTCCATGCGTAAGGTAACTGGACTAAACTTTAGTCCAACCGTAAGGTAACTGGACTAAGCTTTAGTCTAAGCGTAAGGTAACTGAACTAAACTTTAGTTCAACCGTAAGGTAACTGGACTAAACTTTAGTACATGCGTAAGGTAACTGGACTAAACTTTAGTCCAAGCGTAAGGTAACTGGACTAAACTTTAGTCCAAGCGTAAAGTAACTGAACTAAACTTTAGTTCAACCGTAAGGTAACTGGACTAAACTTTAGTCCAACCGTAAGGTAACTGGACTAAACTTTAGTCCAAGCGTAAGGTAACTGAACTTAACTTTAGTTCAACCGTAAGGTAACTGAACTAAACTTTAGTACATGCGTAAGGTAACTGGACTAAACTTTAGTCCAAGCGTAAGGTAACTGAACTAAACTTTAGTTCAACCGTAAGGTAACTGGACTAAACTTTAGTCCAAGCGTAAGGTAACTGAACTAAACTTTAGTTCAACCGTAAGGTAACTGGACTAAACTTTAGTCCAAGCGTAAGGTAACTGAACTAAACTTTAGTTCAACCGTAAGGTAACTGAACTAAACTTTAGTGCATGCGTAAGGTAACTGGACTAAACTTTAGTCCAACCGTAAGGTAACTGGACTAAACTTTAGTCCAACCGTAAGGTAACTGGACTAAGCTTTAGTCCAACCGTAAGGTAACTGGACTAAACTTTAGTCCATGCGTAAGGTAACTGGACTAAACTTTAGTCCAACCGTAAGGTAACTGGACTAAGCTTTAGTCCAAGCGTAAGGTAACTGAACTAAACTTTAGTTCAACCGTAAGGTAACTGGACTAAACTTTAGTACATGCGTAAGGTAACTGGACTAAACTTTAGTCCAAGCGTAAGGTAACTGGACTAAACTTTAGTCCAAGCGTAAAGTAACTGAACTAAACTTTAGTTCAACCGTAAGGTAACTGGACTAAACTTTAGTCCAACCGTAAGGTAACTGGACTAAACTTTAGTCCAAGCGTAAGGTAACTGAACTAAACTTTAGTTCAACCGTAAGGTAACTGGACTAAACTTTAGTACATGCGTAAGGTAACTGGACTAAACTTTAGTACATGCGTAAGGTAACTGGACTAAACTTTAGTCCAACCGTAAGGTAACTGGACTAAACTTTAGTCGAAGCGTAAGGTAACTGAACTAAACTTTAGTTCAACCGTAAGGTAACTGAACTAAACTTTAGTACATGCGTAAGGTAACTGGACTAAACTTTAGTCCAACCGTAAGGTAACTGGACTAAACTTTAGTCCAACCGTAAGGTAACTGGACTAAACTTTAGTCCAAGCGTAAGGTAACTGAACTTAACTTTAGTTCAACCGTAAGGTAACTGAACTAAACTTTAGTACATGCGTAAGGTAACTGGACTAAACTTTAGTCCAAGCGTAAGGTAACTGAACTAAACTTTAGTTCAACCGTAAGGTAACTGGACTAAACTTTAGTCCAAGCGTAAGGTAACTGAACTAAACTTTAGTTCAACCGTAAGGTAACTGGACTAAACTTTAGTCCAAGCGTAAGGTAACTGAACTAAACTTTAGTTCAACCGTAAGGTAACTGAACTAAACTTTAGTGCATGCGTAAGGTAACTGGACTAAACTTTAGTCCAACCGTAAGGTAACTGGACTAAACTTTAGTCCAACCGTAAGGTAACTGGACTAAGCTTTAGTCCAACCGTAAGGTAACTGGACTAAACTTTAGTCCATGCGTAAGGTAACTGGACTAAACTTTAGTCCAACCGTAAGGTAACTGGACTAAGCTTTAGTCCAAGCGTAAGGTAACTGAACTAAACTTTAGTTCAACCGTAAGGTAACTGGACTAAACTTTAGTACATGCGTAAGGTAACTGGACTAAACTTTAGTCCAAGCGTAAGGTAACTGGACTAAACTTTAGTCCAAGCGTAAAGTAACTGAACTAAACTTTAGTTCAACCGTAAGGTAACTGGACTAAACTTTAGTCCAACCGTAAGGTAACTGGACTAAACTTTAGTCCAAGCGTAAGGTAACTGAACTAAACTTTAGTTCAACCGTAAGGTAACTGGACTAAACTTTAGTACATGCGTAAGGTAACTGGACTAAACTTTAGTACATGCGTAAGGTAACTGGACTAAACTTTAGTCCAACCGTAAGGTAACTGGACTAAACTTTAGTCGAAGCGTAAGGTAACTGAACTAAACTTTAGTTCAACCGTAAGGTAACTGAACTAAACTTTAGTACATGCGTAAGGTAACTGGACTAAACTTTAGTCCAACCGTAAGGTAACTGGACTAAACTTTAGTCCAACCGTAAGGTAACTGGACTAAACTTTAGTCCAAGCGTAAGGTAACTGAACTAAACTTTAGTTCAACCGTAAGGTAACTGGACTAAACTTTAGTCCAAGCGTAAGGTAACTGAACTAAACTTTAGTTCAACCGTAAGGTAACTGAACTAAACTTTAGTACATGCGTAAGGTAACTGGACTAAACTTTAGTCCAACCGTAAGGTAACTGGACTAAACTTTAGTCCAACCGTAAGGTAACTGGACTAAACTTTAGTCCAACCGTAAGGTAACTGGACTAAACTTTAGTACAAGCGTAAGGTAACTGGACTAAACTTTAGTTCAACCGTAAGGTAACTCGACTAAACTTTAGTCCCAGCGTAAGGTAACTGGACTAAACTTTAGTCCAACCGTAAGGTAACTGGACTAAACTTTAGTACAAGCGTAAGGTAACTGGACTAAACTTTAGTTCAACCGTAAGGTAACTCGACTAAACTTTAGTCCCAGCGTAACGTAACTGGACTAAACTTTAGTCCCAGCGTAATGTAACTGGACTAAACTTTAGTCCCAGCGTAAGGTAACTGGACTAAACTTTAGTCCCAGCGTAAGGTAACTGGACTAAACTTTAGTCCAAGCGTAAGGTAACTGAACTAAACTTTAGTTCAACCGTAAGGTAACTGGACTAAACTTTAGTCCAAGCGTAAGGTAACTGAACTAAACTTTAGTACATGCGTAAGGTAACTGGACTAAACTTTAGTCCAACCGTAAGGTAACTGGACTAAACTTTAGTCCAACCGTAAGGTAACTGGACTAAACTTTAGTCCAACCGTAAGGTAACTGGACTAAACTTTAGTACAAGCGTAAGGTAACTGGACTAAACTTTAGTTCAACCGTAAGGTAACTCGACTAAACTTTAGTCCCAGCGTAAGGTAACTGGACTAAACTTTAGTCCAACCGTAAGGTAACTGGACTAAACTTTAGTACAAGCGTAAGGTAACTGGACTAAACTTTAGTTCAACCGTAAGGTAACTCGACTAAACTTTAGTCCCAGCGTAACGTAACTGGACTAAACTTTAGTCACAGCGTAATGTAACTGGACTAAACTTTAGTCCCAGCGTAAGGTAACTGGACTAAACTTTAGTCCCAGCGTAAGGTAACTGGACTAAACTTTAGTCCAAGCGTAAGTTAACTGAACTAAACTTTAGTTCAACCGTAAGGTAACTGGACTAAACTTTAGTCCAAGCGTAAGGTAACTGAACTAAACTTTAGTTCAACCGTAAGGTAATTGAACTAAACTTTAGTGCATGCGTAAGGTAACTGGACTAAACTTTAGTCCAACCGTAAGGTAACTGGACTAAACTTTAGTCCAACCGTAAGGTAACTGGACTAAGCTTTAGTCCAACCGTAAGGTAACTGGACTAAACTTTAGTCCATGCGTAAGGTAACTGGACTAAACTTTAGTCCAACCGTAAGGTAACTGGACTAAGCTTTAGTCCAAGCGTAAGGTAACTGAACTAAACTTTAGTTCAACCGTAAGGTAACTGGACTAAACTTTAGTACATGCGTAAGGTAACTGGACTAAACTTTAGTCCAAGCGTAAGGTAACTGGACTAAACTTTAGTCCAAGCGTAAAGTAACTGAACTAAACTTTAGTTCAACCGTAAGGTAACTGGACTAAACTTTAGTCCAACCGTAAGGTAACTGGACTAAACTTTAGTCCAAGCGTAAGGTAACTGAACTAAACTTTAGTTCAACCGTAAGGTAACTGGACTAAACTTTAGTACATGCGTAAGGTAACTGGACTAAACTTTAGTACATGCGTAAGGTAACTGGACTAAACTTTAGTCCAACCGTAAGGTAACTGGACTAAACTTTAGTCGAAGCGTAAGGTAACTGAACTAAACTTTAGTTCAACCGTAAGGTAACTGAACTAAACTTTAGTACATGCGTAAGGTAACTGGACTAAACTTTAGTCCAACCGTAAGGTAACTGGACTAAACTTTAGTCCAACCGTAAGGTAACTGGACTAAACTTTAGTCCAAGCGTAAGGTAACTGAACCAAACTTTAGTTCAACCGTAAGGTAACTGGACTAAACTTTAGTCCAAGCGTAAGGTAACTGAACTAAACTTTAGTTCAACCGTAAGGTAACTGGACTAAACTTTAGTCCAAGCGTAAGGTAACTGAACTAAACTTTAGTTCAACCGTAAGGTAATTGAACTAAACTTTAGTGCATGCGTAAGGTAACTGGACTAAACTTTAGTCCAACCGTAAGGTAACTGGACTAAACTTTAGTCCAACCGTAAGGTAACTGGACTAAGCTTTAGTCCAACCGTAAGGTAACTGGACTAAACTTTAGTCCATGCGTAAGGTAACTGGACTAAACTTTAGTCCAACCGTAAGGTAACTGGACTAAGCTTTAGTCCAAGCGTAAGGTAACTGAACTAAACTTTAGTTCAACCGTAAGGTAACTGGACTAAACTTTAGTACATGCGTAAGGTAACTGGACTAAACTTTAGTCCAAGCGTAAGGTAACTGGACTAAACTTTAGTCCAAGCGTAAAGTAACTGAACTAAACTTTAGTTCAACCGTAAGGTAACTGGACTAAACTTTAGTCCAACCGTAAGGTAACTGGACTAAACTTTAGTCCAAGCGTAAGGTAACTGAACTAAACTTTAGTTCAACCGTAAGGTAACTGGACTAAACTTTAGTACATGCGTAAGGTAACTGGACTAAACTTTAGTACATGCGTAAGGTAACTGGACTAAACTTTAGTCCAACCGTAAGGTAACTGGACTAAACTTTAGTCGAAGCGTAAGGTAACTGAACTAAACTTTAGTTCAACCGTAAGGTAACTGAACTAAACTTTAGTACATGCGTAAGGTAACTGGACTAAACTTTAGTCCAACCGTAAGGTAACTGGACTAAACTTTAGTCCAACCGTAAGGTAACTGGACTAAACTTTAGTCCAAGCGTAAGGTAACTGAACCAAACTTTAGTTCAACCGTAAGGTAACTGGACTAAACTTTAGTCCAAGCGTAAGGTAACTGAACTAAACTTTAGTTCAACCGTAAGGTAACTGAACTAAACTTTAGTACATGCGTAAGGTAACTGGACTAAACTTTAGTCCAACCGTAAGGTAACTGGACTAAACTTTAGTCCAACCGTTAGGTAACTGGACTAAGCTTTAGTCCAACCGTAAGGTAACTGGACTAAACTTTAGTACAAGCGTAAGGTAACTGGACTAAACTTTAGTTCAACCGTAAGGTAACTCGACTAAACTTTAGTCCCAGCGTAAGGTAACTGGACTAAACTTTAGTCCAACCGTAAGGTAACTGGACTAAACTTTAGTACAAGCGTAAGGTAACTGGACTAAACTTTAGTTCAACCGTAAGGTAACTCGACTAAACTTTAGTCCCAGCGTAACGTAACTGGACTAAACTTTAGTCCCAGCGTAATGTAACTGGACTAAACTTTAGTCCCAGCGTAAGGTAACTGGACTAAACTTTAGTCCCAGCGTAAGGTAACTGGACTAAACTTTAGTCCATGCGTAAGGTAACTGGACTAAACTTTAGTCCAACCGTAAGGTAACTGGACTAAGCTTTAGTCCAAGCGTAAGGTAACTGAACTAAACTTTAGTTCAACCGTAAGGTAACTGGACTAAACTTTAGTACATGCGTAAGGTAACTGGACTAAACTTTAGTCCAAGCGTAAGGTAACTGGACTAAACTTTAGTCCAAGCGTAAGTTAACTGAACTAAACTTTAGTTCAACCGTAAGGTAACTGGACTAAACTTTAGTCCAACCGTAAGGTAACTGGACTAAACTTTAGTCCAAGCGTAAGGTAACTGAACTAAACTTTAGTTCAACCGTAAGGTAACTGGACTAAACTTTAGTACATGCGTAAGGTAACTGGACTAAACTTTAGTCCAACCGTAAGGTAACTGGACTAAACTTTAGTCGAAGCGTAAGGTAACTGGACTAAACTTTAGTCCAAGCGTAAGGTAACTGAACTAAACTTTAGCTCAACCGTAAGGTAACTGGACTAAACTTTAGTCCAACCGTAAGGTAACTGGACTAAACTTTAGTCCAAGCGTAAGGTAACTGAACTAAACTTTAGTTCAACCGTAAGGTAACTGGACTAAACTTTAGTCCAAGCGTAATGTACCTGGACTAAACTTTAGTACATGCGTAAGGTAACTGGACTAAACTTTAGTCCAAGCGTAAGGTAACTGAACTAAACTTTAGTCCAAGCGTAAGGTAACTGAACTAAACTTTAGTCCAAGCGTAAGGTAACTGAACTAAACTTTAGTCCAACCGTAAGGTAACTGAACAAAACTTTAGTCCAACCGTAAGGTAACTGGACTAAACTTTAGTCCAAGCGTAAGGTAACTGGACTGAACTTTAGTCCAACCGTAAGGTAACTGAACAAAACTTTAGTCCAACCGTAAGGTAACTGGACTAAACTTTAGTCCTAGCGTAAGGTAACTGGACTAAACTTTAGTCCCAGCGTAATGTAACTGGACTAAACTTTAGTCCCAGCGTAAGGTAACTGGACTAACCTTTAGTCCCAGCGTAAGGTAACTGGACTAAACTTTAGTCCCAGCGTAATGTAACTGGACTAAACTTTAGTCCAACCGTAAGGTAACTGGACTAAACTTTAGTACAAGCGTAAGGTAACTGGACTAAACTTTAGTTCAACCGTAAGGTAACTCGACTAAACTTTAGTCCCAGCGTAACGTAACTGGACTAAACTTTAGTCCCAGCGTAATGTAACTGGACTAAACTTTAGTCCCAGCGTAAGGTAACTGGACTAAACTTTAGTCCCAGCGTAAGGTAACTGGACTAAACTTTAGTCCCAGCGTAATGTAACTGGACTAAACTTTAGTCCCAGCGTAAGGTAACTGGACTAAACTTTAGTCCAAGCGTAAGGTAACTGAACTAAACTTTAGTTCAACCGTAAGGTAACTGAACTAAACTTTAGTCCCAGCGTAAGGTAACTGAACTAAACTTTAGTTCAACCGTAAGGTAACTGGACTAAACTTTAGTATATGCGTAAGGTAACTGGACTAAACTTTAGTCCAACCGTAAGGTAACTGGACTAAACTTTAGTCCAAGCGTAAGGTAACTGGACTGAACTTTAGTCCAACCGTAAGGTAACTGGACTAAACTTTAGTCCTAGCGTAAGGTAACTGGACTAAACTTTAGTCCCAGCGTAATGTAACTGGACTAAACTTTAGTCCCAGCGTAAGGTAACTGGACTAAACTTTAGTCCCAGCGTAATGTAACTGGACTAAACTTTAGTCCAACCGTAAGGTAACTGGACTAAACTTTAGTACAAGCGTAAGGTAACTGGACTAAACTTTAGTTCAACCGTAAGGTAACTCGACTAAACTTTAGTCCCAGCGTAACGTAACTGGACTAAACTTTAGTCCCAGCGTAATGTAACTGGACTAAACTTTAGTCCCAGCGTAAGGTAACTGGACTAAACTTTAGTCCCAGCGTAAGGTAACTGGACTAAACTTTAGTCCCAGCGTAATGTAACTGGACTAAACTTTAGTCCCAGCGTAAGGTAACTGGACTAAACTTTAGTCCAAGCGTAAGGTAACTGAACTAAACTTTAGTTCAACCGTAAGGTAACTGGACTAAACTTTAGTACATGCGTAAGGTAACTGGACTAAACTTTAGTCCAAGCGTAAGGTAACTGGACTAAACTTTAGTCCAAGCGTAAAGTAACTGAACTAAACTTTAGTTCAACCGTAAGGTAACTGGACTAAACTTTAGTCCAACCGTAAGGTAACTGGACTAAACTTTAGTCCAAGCGTAAGGTAACTGAACTAAACTTTAGTTCAACCGTAAGGTAACTGGACTAAACTTTAGTACATGCGTAAGGTAACTGGACTAAACTTTAGTACATGCGTAAGGTAACTGGACTAAACTTTAGTCCAACCGTAAGGTAACTGGACTAAACTTTAGTCCAAGCGTAAGGTAACTGAACTAAACTTTAGTCCAACCGTAAGGTAACTGAACAAAACTTTAGTCCAACCGTAAGGTAACTGGACTAAACTTTAGTCCAAGCGTAAGGTAACTGGACTGAACTTTAGTCCAACCGTAAGGTAACTGGACTAAACTTTAGTCCTAGCGTAAGGTAACTGGACTAAACTTTAGTCCCAGCGTAATGTAACTGGACTAAACTTTAGTCCCAGCGTAAGGTAACTGGACTAAACTTTAGTCCCAGCGTAATGTAACTGGACTAAACTTTAGTCCAACCGTAAGGTAACTGGACTAAACTTTAGTACAAGCGTAAGGTAACTGGACTAAACTTTAGTTCAACCGTAAGGTAACTGGACTAAACTTTAGTCCCAGCGTAACGTAACTGGACTAAACTTTAGTCCCAGCGTAATGTAACTGGACTAAACTTTAGTCCCAGCGTAAGGTAACTGGACTAAACTTTAGTCCCAGCGTAAGGTAACTGGACTAAACTTTAGTCCCAGCGTAATGTAACTGGACTAAACTTTAGTCCCAGCGTAAGGTAACTGGACTAAACTTTAGTCCAAGCGTAAGGTAACTGAACTAAACTTTAGTTCAACCGTAAGGTAACTGAACTAAACTTTAGTCCCAGCGTAAGGTAACTGAACTAAACTTTAGTTCAACCGTAAGGTAACTGGACTAAACTTTAGTATATGCGTAAGGTAACTGGACTAAACTTTAGTCCAACCGTAAGGTAACTGGACTAAACTTTAGTCCAAGCGTAAGGTAACTGGACTGAACTTTAGTCCAACCGTAAGGTAACTGGACTAAACTTTAGTCCTAGCGTAAGGTAACTGGACTAAACTTTAGTCCCAGCGTAATGTAACTGGACTAAACTTTAGTCCCAGCGTAAGGTAACTGGACTAAACTTTAGTCCCAGCGTAATGTAACTGGACTAAACTTTAGTCCAACCGTAAGGTAACTGGACTAAACTTTAGTACAAGCGTAAGGTAACTGGACTAAACTTTAGTTCAACCGTAAGGTAACTCGACTAAACTTTAGTCCCAGCGTAACGTAACTGGACTAAACTTTAGTCCCAGCGTAATGTAACTGGACTAAACTTTAGTCCCAGCGTAAGGTAACTGGACTAAACTTTAGTCCCAGCGTAAGGTAACTGGACTAAACTTTAGTCCCAGCGTAATGTAACTGGACTAAACTTTAGTCCCAGCGTAAGGTAACTGGACTAAACTTTAGTCCAAGCGTAAGGTAACTGAACTAAACTTTAGTTCAACCGTAAGGTAACTGAACTAAACTTTAGTCCCAGCGTAAGGTAACTGAACTAAACTTTAGTTCAACCGTAAGGTAACTGGACTAAACTTTAGTATATGCGTAAGGTAACTGGACTAAACTTTAGTCCAACCGTAAGGTAACTGGACTAAACTTTAGTCCCAGCGTAATGTAACTGGACTAAACTTTAGTCCCAGCGTAAGGTAACTGGACTAAACTTTAGTCCAAGCGTAAGGTAACTGAACTAAACTTTAGTTCAACCGTAAGGTAACTGAACTAAACTTTAGTCTCAGCGTAAGGTAACTGAACTAAACTTTAGTTCAACCGTAAGGTAACTGGACTAAACTTTAGTATATGCGTAAGGTAACTGGACTAAACTTTAGTCCAACCGTAAGGTAACTGGACTAAACTTTAGTCCAACCGTAAGGTAACTGGACTAAACTTTAGTCCAAGCGTAAGGTAACTGAACTAAACTTTAGTTCAACCGTAAGGTAACTGGACTAAACTTTAGTCCAACCGTAAGGTAACTGGACTAAACTTTAGTCCAAGCGTAAGGTAACTGAACTAAACTTTAGTTCAACCGTAAGGTAACTGGACTAAACTTTAGTACATGCGTAAGGTAACTGGACTAAACTTTAGTCCAACCGTAAGGTAACTGAACTAAACTTTAGTTCAACCGTAAGGTAACTGGACTAAACTTTAGTCCAACCGTAAGGTAACTGGACTAAACTTTAGTCCTAGCGTAAGGTAACTGAACTAAACTTTAGTTCAACCGTAAGGTAACTGGACTAAACTTTAGTCCAAGCGTAAGGTAACTGAACTAAACTTTAGTCCAACCGTAAGGTAACTGGACTAAACTTTAGTTCAACCGTAAGGTAACTGGACTAAACTTAAGTACATGCGTAAGGTAACTGGACTAAACTTCAGTGCACCCGTAAGGTAACTGAACTATACTTTAGTCCCAGCGTAAGGTAACTGGACTAAACTTTAGTCCCAGCGTAATGTAACTGGACTAAACTTTAGTCCCAGCGTAAGGTAACTGGACTAAACTTTAGTCCCAGCGTAATGTAACTGGACTAAACTTTAGTCCAACCGTAAGGTAACTGGACTAAACTTTAGTACATGCGTAAGGTAACTGGACTAAACTTTAGTTCAACCGTAAGGTAACTGTACTAAACTTTAGTCCAACCGTAAGGTAACTGGACTAAACTTTAGTCCCAGCGTAATGTAACTGGACTAAACTTTAGTTCAACCGTAAGGTAACTGGACTAAACTTTAGTACATGCGTAAGGTAACTGGACTAAACTTTAGTTCAACCGTAAGGTAACTGGACTAAACTTTAGTCCCAGCGTAACGTAACTGGACTAAACTTTAGTCCCAGCGTAATGTAACTGGACTAAACTTTAGTCCCAGCGTAAGGTAACTGGACTAAACTTTAGTCCCAGCGTAAGGTAACTGGACTAAACTTTAGTCCAACCGTAAGGTAACTGGACTAAACTTTAGTACATGCGTAAGGTAACTGGACTAAACTTTAGTTCAACCGTAAGGTAACTGGACTAAACTTTAGTCCCAGCGTAATGTAACTGGACTAAACTTTAGTCCCAGCGTAAGGTAACTGGACTAAACTTTAGTCCAAGCGTAAAATAACTGAACTAAACTTTAGTTCAACCGTAAGGTAACTGAACTAAACTTTAGTCCCAGCGTAAGGTAACTGAACTAAACTTTAGTTCAACCGTAAGGTAACTGGACTAAACTTTAGTATATGCGTAAGGTAACTGGACTAAACTTTAGTCCAACCGTAAGGTAACTGGACTAAACTTTAGTCCAACCGTAAGGTAACTGGTTTAAACTTTAGTCCAAGCGTAAGGTAACTGAACTAAACTTTAGTTCAACCGTAAGGTAACTGGACTAAACTTTAGTCCAACCGTAAGGTAACTGGACTAAACTATAGTCCAAGCGTAAGGTAACTGAACTAAACTTTAGTTCAACCGTAAGGTAACTGGACTAAACTTTAGTACATGCGTAAGGTAACTGGACTAAACTTCAGTCCAAGCGTAAGTAACTGAACTAAACTTTAGTTCAACCGTAAGGTAACTGGACTAAACTTTAGTTCAACCGTAAGGTAACTGGACTAAACTTTAGTCCAAGCGTAAGGTAACTGAACTAAACTTTAGTCCAACCGTAAGGTAACTGGACTAAACTTTAGTTCAACCGTAAGGTAACTGAACTATACTTTAGTCCAAGCGTAAGTAACTGAACTAAACTTTAGTTCAACCGTAAGGTAACTGGACTAAAATTTAGTACATGCGTAAGGTAACTGGACTAAACTTCAGTGCACCCGTAAGGTAACTGAACTATACTTTAGTCCAAGCGTAAGTAACTGAACTAAACTTTAGTTCAACCGTAAGGTAACTGGTCTAAAATTTAGTACATGCGTAAGGTAACTGGACTAAACTTTAGTCCAACCGTAAGGTAACTGGACTAAACTTTAGTCCCAGCGTAAGGTAACTGGACTAAACTTTAGTCCAACCGTAAGGTAACTGGACTAAACTTTAGTCCCAGCGTAAGGTAACTGGACTAAACTTTAGTCCCAGCGAAATGTAACTGGACTAAACTTTAGTCCCAGCGTAACGTAACTGGACTAAACTTTAGTCCCAGCGTAAGGTAACTGGACTAAACTTTAGTCCAACCGTAAGGTAACTGGACTAAACTTTAGTCCCAGCGTAAGGTAACTGGACTAAACTTTAGTCCCAGCGTAATGTAACTGGACTAAACTTTAGTCCCAGCGTAAGGTAACTGGACTAAACTTTAGTCCCAGCGTAATGTAACTGGACTAAACTTTAGTCCAACCGTAAGGTAACTGGACTAAACTTTAGTACATGCGTAAGGTAACTGGACTAAACTTTAGTTCAACCGTAAGGTAACTGTACTAAACTTTAGTCCAACCGTAAGGTAACTGGACTAAACTTTAGTCCCAGCGTAATGTAACTGGACTAAACTTTAGTTCAACCGTAAGGTAACTGGACTAAACTTTAGTACATGCGTAAGGTAACTGGACTAAACTTTAGTCCAACCGTAAGGTAACTGGACTAAACTTTAGTCCAACCGTAAGGTAACTGGTTTAAACTTTAGTCCCAGCGTAATGTAACTGGACTAAACTTTAGTCCCAGCGTAAGGTAACTGGACTAAACTTTAGTCCCAGCGTAATGTAACTGGACTAAACTTTAGTCCAACCGTAAGGTAACTGGACTAAACTTTAGTACATGCGTAAGGTAACTGGACTAAACTTTAGTTCAACCGTAAGGTAACTGTACTAAACTTTAGTCCAACCGTAAGGTAACTGGACTAAACTTTAGTCCCAGCGTAATGTAACTGGACTAAACTTTAGTTCAACCGTAAGGTAACTGGACTAAACTTTAGTACATGCGTAAGGTAACTGGACTAAACTTTAGTTCAACCGTAAGGTAACTGGACTAAACTTTAGTCCCAGCGTAACGTAACTGGACTAAACTTTAGTCCCAGCGTAATGTAACTGGACTAAACTTTAGTCCCAGCGTAAGGTAACTGGACTGAACTTTAGTCCCAGCGTAAGGTAACTGGACTAAACTTTAGTACATGCGTAAGGTAACTGAACTAAACTTTAGTTCAACCGTAAGGTAACTGGACTAAACTTTAGTACATGCGTAAGGTAACTGGACTAAACTTTAGTCCAACCGTAAGGTAACTGAACTAAACTTTAGTTCAACCGTAAGGTAACTGGACTAAACTTTAGTCCAACCGTAAGGTAACTGGACTAAACTTTAGTCCTAGCGTAAGGTAACTGAACTAAACTTTAGTTCAACCGTAAGGTAACTGGACTAAACTTTAGTCCAAGCGTAAGGTAACTGAACTAAACTTTAGTCCAACCGTAAGGTAACTGGACTAAACTTTAGTTCAACCGTAAGGTAACTGGACTAAACTTAAGTACATGCGTAAGGTAACTGGACTAAACTTCAGTGCACCCGTAAGGTAACTGAACTATACTTTAGTCCAAGCGTAAGTAACTGAACTAAACTTTAGTTCAACCGTAAGGTAACTGGACTAAAATTTAGTACATGCGTAAGGTAACTGGACTAAACTTTAGTCCAACCGTAAGGTAACTGGACTAAACTTTAGTCCCAGCGTAAGGTAACTGGACTAAACTTTAGTCCCAGCGTAATGTAACTGGACTAAACTTTAGTCCCAGCGTAAGGTAACTGGACTAAACTTTAGTCCCAGCGTAATGTAACTGGACTAAACTTTAGTCCAACCGTAAGGTAACTGGACTAAACTTTAGTACATGCGTAAGGTAACTGGACTAAACTTTAGTTCAACCGTAAGGTAACTGTACTAAACTTTAGTCCAACCGTAAGGTAACTGGACTAAAC
This sequence comes from Oscheius myriophilus, assembly GCA_964057215.1. NCBI lineage: Eukaryota > Metazoa > Nematoda > Chromadorea > Rhabditida > Rhabditidae > Oscheius > Oscheius myriophilus. Next base: position 31,494,965 of record OZ059907.1, on the reverse strand, counting down.
TTTAGTCCCAGCGTAATGTAACTGGACTAAACTTTAGTTCAACCGTAAGGTAACTGGACTAAACTTTAGTACATGCGTAAGGTAACTGGACTAAACTTTAGTTCAACCGTAAGGTAACTGGACTAAACTTTAGTCCCAGCGTAACGTAACTGGACTAAACTTTAGTCCCAGCGTAATGTAACTGGACTAAACTTTAGTCCCAGCGTAAGGTAACTGGACTAAACTTTAGTCCCAGCGTAAGGTAACTGGACTAAACTTTAGTCCAACCGTAAGGTAACTGGACTAAACTTTAGTACATGCGTAAGGTAACTGGACTAAACTTTAGTTCAACCGTAAGGTAACTGGACTAAACTTTAGTCCCAGCGTAATGTAACTGGACTAAACTTTAGTCCCAGCGTAAGGTAACTGGACTAAACTTTAGTCCAAGCGTAAAATAACTGAACTAAACTTTAGTTCAACCGTAAGGTAACTGAACTAAACTTTAGTCCCAGCGTAAGGTAACTGAACTAAACTTTAGTTCAACCGTAAGGTAACTGGACTAAACTTTAGTATATGCGTAAGGTAACTGGACTAAACTTTAGTCCAACCGTAAGGTAACTGGACTAAACTTTAGTCCAACCGTAAGGTAACTGGTTTAAACTTTAGTCCAAGCGTAAGGTAACTGAACTAAACTTTAGTTCAACCGTAAGGTAACTGGACTAAACTTTAGTCCAACCGTAAGGTAACTGGACTAAACTATAGTCCAAGCGTAAGGTAACTGAACTAAACTTTAGTTCAACCGTAAGGTAACTGGACTAAACTTTAGTACATGCGTAAGGTAACTGGACTAAACTTCAGTCCAAGCGTAAGTAACTGAACTAAACTTTAGTTCAACCGTAAGGTAACTGGACTAAACTTTAGTTCAACCGTAAGGTAACTGGACTAAACTTTAGTCCAAGCGTAAGGTAACTGAACTAAACTTTAGTCCAACCGTAAGGTAACTGGACTAAACTTTAGTTCAACCGTAAGGTAACTGAACTATACTTTAGTCCAAGCGTAAGTAACTGAACTAAACTTTAGTTCAACCGTAAGGTAACTGGACTAAAATTTAGTACATGCGTAAGGTAACTGGACTAAACTTCAGTGCACCCGTAAGGTAACTGAACTATACTTTAGTCCAAGCGTAAGTAACTGAACTAAACTTTAGTTCAACCGTAAGGTAACTGGTCTAAAATTTAGTACATGCGTAAGGTAACTGGACTAAACTTTAGTCCAACCGTAAGGTAACTGGACTAAACTTTAGTCCCAGCGTAAGGTAACTGGACTAAACTTTAGTCCAACCGTAAGGTAACTGGACTAAACTTTAGTCCCAGCGTAAGGTAACTGGACTAAACTTTAGTCCCAGCGAAATGTAACTGGACTAAACTTTAGTCCCAGCGTAACGTAACTGGACTAAACTTTAGTCCCAGCGTAAGGTAACTGGACTAAACTTTAGTCCAACCGTAAGGTAACTGGACTAAACTTTAGTCCCAGCGTAAGGTAACTGGACTAAACTTTAGTCCCAGCGTAATGTAACTGGACTAAACTTTAGTCCCAGCGTAAGGTAACTGGACTAAACTTTAGTCCCAGCGTAATGTAACTGGACTAAACTTTAGTCCAACCGTAAGGTAACTGGACTAAACTTTAGTACATGCGTAAGGTAACTGGACTAAACTTTAGTTCAACCGTAAGGTAACTGTACTAAACTTTAGTCCAACCGTAAGGTAACTGGACTAAACTTTAGTCCCAGCGTAATGTAACTGGACTAAACTTTAGTTCAACCGTAAGGTAACTGGACTAAACTTTAGTACATGCGTAAGGTAACTGGACTAAACTTTAGTCCAACCGTAAGGTAACTGGACTAAACTTTAGTCCAACCGTAAGGTAACTGGTTTAAACTTTAGTCCCAGCGTAATGTAACTGGACTAAACTTTAGTCCCAGCGTAAGGTAACTGGACTAAACTTTAGTCCCAGCGTAATGTAACTGGACTAAACTTTAGTCCAACCGTAAGGTAACTGGACTAAACTTTAGTACATGCGTAAGGTAACTGGACTAAACTTTAGTTCAACCGTAAGGTAACTGTACTAAACTTTAGTCCAACCGTAAGGTAACTGGACTAAACTTTAGTCCCAGCGTAATGTAACTGGACTAAACTTTAGTTCAACCGTAAGGTAACTGGACTAAACTTTAGTACATGCGTAAGGTAACTGGACTAAACTTTAGTTCAACCGTAAGGTAACTGGACTAAACTTTAGTCCCAGCGTAACGTAACTGGACTAAACTTTAGTCCCAGCGTAATGTAACTGGACTAAACTTTAGTCCCAGCGTAAGGTAACTGGACTGAACTTTAGTCCCAGCGTAAGGTAACTGGACTAAACTTTAGTACATGCGTAAGGTAACTGGACTAAACTTTAGTCCCAGCGTAATGTAACTGGACTAAACTTTAGTCCCAGCGTAAGGTAACTGGACTAAACTTTAGTCCCAGCGTAATGTAACTGGACTAAACTTTAGTTCAACCGTAAGGTAACTGAACTAAACTTTAGTCCCAGCGTAAGGTAACTGAACTAAACTTTAGTTCAACCGTAAGGTAACTGGACTAAACTTTAGTATATGCGTAAGGTAACTGGACTAAACTTTAGTCCAACCGTAAGGTAACTGGACTAAACTTTAGTCCAACCGTAAGGTAACTGGTTTAAACTTTAGTCCAAGCGTAAGGTAACTGAACTAAACTTTAGTTCAACCGTAAGGTAACTGGACTAAACTTTAGTCCAACCGTAAGGTAACTGGACTAAACTTTAGTCCAAGCGTAAGGTAACTGAACTAAACTTTAGTTCAACCGTAAGGTAACTGGACTAAACTTTAGTACATGCGTAAGGTAACTGGACTAAACTTTAGTCCAACCGTAAGGTAACTGGACTAAACTTTAGTCCAAGCGTAAGGTAACTGAACTAAACTTTAGTTCAACCGTAAGGTAACTGAACTAAACTTTAGTTCAACCGTAAGGTAACTGGACTAAAATTTAGTACATGCGTAAGGTAACTGGACTAAACTTCAGTGCACCCGTAAGGTAACTGAACTATACTTTAGTCCAAGCGTAAGTAACTGAACTAAACTTTAGTTCAACCGTAAGGTAACTGGACTAAAATTTAGTACATGCGTAAGGTAACTGGACTAAACTTTAGTCCAACCGTAAGGTAACTGGACTAAACTTTAGTCCCAGCGTAAGGTAACTGGACTAAACTTTAGTCCAACCGTAAGGTAACTGGACTAAACTTTAGTCCCAGCGTAAGGTAACTGGACTAAACTTTAGTCCCAGCGAAATGTAACTGGACTAAACTTTAGTCCCAGCGTAACGTAACTGGACTAAACTTTAGTCCCAGCGTAAGGTAACTGGACTAAACTTTAGTCCAACCGTAAGGTAACTGGACTAAACTTTAGTCCCAGCGTAAGGTAACTGGACTAAACTTTAGTCCCAGCGTAATGTAACTGGACTAAACTTTAGTCCCAGCGTAATGTAACTGGACTAAACTTTAGTCCCAGCGTAAGGTAACTGGACTAAACTTTAGTCCCAGCGTAATGTAACTGGACTAAACTTTAGTCCAACCGTAAGGTAACTGGACTAAACTTTAGTACATGCGTAAGGTAACTGGACTAAACTTTAGTTCAACCGTAAGGTAACTGTACTAAACTTTAGTCCAACCGTAAGGTAACTGGACTAAACTTTAGTCCCAGCGTAATGTAACTGGACTAAACTTTAGTTCAACCGTAAGGTAACTGGACTAAACTTTAGTACATGCGTAAGGTAACTGGACTAAACTTTAGTTCAACCGTAAGGTAACTGGACTAAACTTTAGTCCCAGCGTAACGTAACTGGACTAAACTTTAGTCCCAGCGTAATGTAACTGGACTAAACTTTAGTCCCAGCGTAAGGTAACTGGACTAAACTTTAGTCCAACCGTAAGGTAACTGGACTAAACTTTAGTACATGCGTAAGGTAACTGGACTAAACTTTAGTCCCAGCGTAATGTAACTGGACTAAACTTTAGTCCCAGCGTAATGTAACTGGACTAAACTTTAGTCCCAGCGTAATGTTACTGGACTAAACTTTAGTCCAACCGTAAGGTAACTGGACTAAACTTTAGTACATGCGTAAGGTAACTGGACTAAACTTTAGTTCAACCGTAAGGTAACTGTACTAAACTTTAGTCCAACCGTAAGGTAACTGGACTAAACTTTAGTCCCAGCGTAATGTAACTGGACTAAACTTTAGTTCAACCGTAAGGTAACTGGACTAAACTTTAGTACATGCGTAAGGTAACTGGACTAAACTTTAGTTCAACCGTAAGGTAACTGGACTAAACTTTAGTCCCAGCGTAACGTAACTGGACTAAACTTTAGTCCCAGCGTAATGTAACTGGACTAAACTTTAGTCCCAGCGTAAGGTAACTGGACTAAACTTTAGTCCCAGCGTAAGGTAACTGGACTAAACTTTAGTCCAACCGTAAGGTAACTGGACTAAACTTTAGTACATGCGTAAGGTAACTGGACTAAACTTTAGTCCCAGCGTAATGTAACTGGACTAAACTTTAGTCCCAGCGTAAGGTAACTGGACTAAACTTTAGTCCAAGCGTAAGGTAACTGAACTAAACTTTAGTTCAACCGTAAGGTAACTGAACTAAACTTTAGTCCCAGCGTAAGGTAACTGAACTAAACTTTAGTTCAACCGTAAGGTAACTGGACTAAACTTTAGTATATGCGTAAGGTAACTGGACTAAACTTTAGTCCAACCGTAAGGTAACTGGACTAAACTTTAGTCCAACCGTAAGGTAACTGGACTAAACTTTAGTCCAAGCGTAAGGTAACTGAACTAAACTTTAGTTCAACCGTAAGGTAACTGGACTAACCTTTAGTCCAACCGTAAGGTAACTGGACTAAACTTTAGTCCAAGCGTAAGGTAACTGAACTAAACTTTAGTTCAACCGTAAGGTAACTGGACTAAACTTTAGTCCAGCCGTAAGGTAACTGGACTAAACTTTAGTCCAACCGTAAGGTAACTGGACTAAACTTTAGTCCCAGCGTAAGGTAACTGGACTAAACTTTAGTCCCAGCGTAATGTAACTGGACTAAACTTTAGTCCAAGCGTAAGGTAACTGAACTAAACTTTAGTTCAACCGTAAGGTAACTGGACTAAACTTTAGTCCAAGCGTAAGGTAACTGAACTAAACTTTAGTCCAACCGTAAGGTAACTGGACTAAACTTTAGTTCAACCGTAAGGTAACTGAACTATACTTTAGTCCAAGCGTAAGTAACTGAACTAAACTTTAGTTCAACCGTAAGGTAACTGGACTAAAATTTAGTACATGCGTAAGGTAACTGGACTAAACTTCAGTGCACCCGTAAGGTAACTGAACTATACTTTAGTCCAAGCGTAAGTAACTGAACTAAACTTTAGTTCAACCGTAAGGTAACTGGACTAAAATTTAGTACATGCGTAAGGTAACTGGACTAAACTTTAGTCCAACCGTAAGGTAACTGAACTAAACTTTAGTCCAACCGTAAGGTAACTGGACTAAACTTTAGTCCAACCGTAAGGTAACTGGACTAAACTTTAGTCCAAGCGTAAGGTAACTGAACTAAACTTTAGTTCAACCGTAAGGTAACTGGACTAAACTTTAGTCCAACCGTAAGGTAACTGGACTAAACTTTAGTCCAAGCGTAAGGTAACTGAACTAAACTTTAGTTCAACCGTAAGGTAACTGGACTAAACTTTAGTACATGCGTAAGGTAACTGGACTAAACTTTAGTCCAAGCGTAAGTAACTGAACTAAACTTTAGTTCAACCGTAAGGTAACTGGACTAAAATTTAGTACGTGCGTAAGGTAACTGGACTAAACTTTAGTCCAGCCGTAAGGTAACTGGCCTAAACTTTAGTCCAACCGTAAGGTAAACGGACTAAACTTTAGTCCCAGCGTAAGGTAACTGGACTAAACTTTAGTCCCAGCGTAATGTAACTGGACTAAACTTTAGTCCAAGCGTAAGGTAACTGAACTAAACTTTAGTTCAACCGTAAGGTAACTGGACTAAACTTTAGTCCAAGCGTAAGGTAACTGGACTAAACTTTAGTCCCAGCGTAATGTAACTGGACTAAACTTTAGTTCAACCGTAAGGTAACTGGACTAAACTTTAGTCCCAGCGTAAGGTAACTGGACTAAACTTTAGTCCAACCGTAAGGTAACTGGACTAAACTTTAGTACATGCGTAAGGTAACTGGACTAAACTTTAGTTCAACCGTAAGGTAACTGGACTAAACTTTAGTCCCAGCGTAATGTAACTGGACTAAACTTTAGTCCCAGCGTAAGGTAACTGGACTAAACTTTAGTCCAAGCGTAAGGTAACTGAACTAAACTTTAGTTCAACCGTAAGGTAACTGAACTAAACTTTAGTCCCAGCGTAAGGTAACTGAACTAAACTTTAGTTCAATCGTAAGGTAACTGGACTAAACTTTAGTATATGCGTAAGGTAACTGGACTAAACTTTAGCCCAACCGTAAGGTAACTAGACTAAACTTTAGTCCAAGCGTAAGGTAACTGAACTAAACTTTAGTTCAACCGTAAGGTAACTGGACTAAAATTTAGTACATGCGTAAGGTAACTGGACTAAACTTTAGTCCAGCCGTAAGGTAACTGGACTAAACTTTAGTCCAACCGTAAGGTAACTGGACTAAACTTTAGTCCCAGCGTAAGGTAACTGGACTAAACTTTAGTCCCAGCGTAATGTAACTGGACTAAACTTTAGTCCCAGCGTAAGGTAACTGGACTAAACTTTAGTCCCAGCGTAATGTAACTGGACTAAACTTTAGTCCAACCGTAAGGTAACTGGACTAAACTTTAGTACATGCGTAAGGTAACTGGACTAAACTTTAGTTCAACCGTAAGGTAACTGGACTAAACTTTAGTCCAACCGTAAGGTAACTGGACTAAACTTTAGTCCCAGCGTAATGTAACTGGACTAAACTTTAGTCCAACCGTAAGGTAACTGGACTAAACTTTAGTACATGCGTAAGGTAACTGGACTAAACTTTAGTTCAACCGTAAGGTAACTGGACTAAACTTTAGTCCAACCGTAAGGTAACTGGACTAAACTTTAGTTCCAGCGTAATGTAACTGGACTATACTTTAGTCCAACCGTAAGGTAACTGGACTAACCTTTAGTACATGCGTAAGGTAACTGGACTAAACTTTAGTTCAACCGTAAGGTAACTGGACTAAACTTTAGTCCAACCGTAAGGTAACTGGACTAAACTTTAGTCCCAGCGTAATGTAACTGGACTAAACTTTAGTCCAACCGTAAGGTAACTGGACTAAACTTTAGTACATGCGTAAGGTAACTGGACTAAACTTTAGTTCAACCGTAAGGTAACTGGACTAAACTTTAGTCCCAGCGTAACGTAACTGGACTAAACTTTAGTCCCAGCGTAATGTAACTGGACTAAACTTTAGTCCCAGCGTAAGGTAACTGGACTAAACTTTAGTCCCAGCGTAAGGTAACTAGACTAAACTTTAGTCCCAGCGTAATGTAACTGGACTAAACTTTAGTCCAAGCGTAAGGTAACTGAACTAAACTTTAGTTCAACCGTAAGGTAACTGAACTAAACTTTAGTCCCAGCGTAACGTAACTGAACTAAACTTTAGTTCAACCGTAAGGTAACTGGACTAAACTTTAGTACATGCGTAAGGTAACTGGACTAAACTTTAGTCCAACCGTAAGGTAACTGGACTAAACTTTAGTCCAACCGTAAGGTAACTGGACTAAACTTTAGTCCAACCGTAAGGTATCTGGACTAAACTTTAGTCCAAGCGTAAGGTAACTGAACTAAACTTTAGTTCAACCGTAAGGTAACTGGACTAAACTTTAGTCCAAGCGTAAGGTAACTGGACTAAACTATAGTCCAAGCGTAAGGTAACTGAACTAAACTTTAGTTCAACCGTAAGGTAACTGGACTAAACTTTAGTCCAAGCGTAAGGTAACTGAACTAAACTTTAGTTCAACCGTAAGGTAACTGAACTAAACTTTAGTCCCAGCGTAACGTAACTGAACTAAACTTTAGTTCAACCGTAAGGTAACTGGACTAAACTTTAGTACATGCGTAAGGTAACTGGACTAAACTTTAGTCCCAGCGTAACGTAACTGAACTAAACTTTAGTTCAACCGTAAGGTAACTGGACTAAACTTTAGTACATGCGTAAGGTAACTGGACTAAACTTTAGTCCAACCGTAAGGTAACTGGACTAAACTTTAGTCCAACCGTAAGGTAACTGGACTAAACTTTAGTCCAACCGTAAGGTATCTGGACTAAACTTTAGTCCAAGCGTAAGGTAACTGAACTAAACTTTAGTTCAACCGTAAGGTAACTGGACTAAACTTTAGTCCAAGCGTAAGGTAACTGGACTAAACTTTAGTCCAACCGTAAGGTAACTGGACTAAACTTTAGTCCAACCGTAAGGTAACTGGACTAAACTTTAGTTCAACCGTAAGGTAACTGGACTAAACTTTAGTACATGCGTAAGGTAACTGGACTAAACTTTAGTCCAAGCGTAAGGTAACTGAACTAAACTTTAGTTCAACCGTAAGGTAACTGAACTAAACTTTAGTCCCAGCGTAAGGTAACTGAACTAAACTTTAGTTCAACCGTAAGGTAACTGGACTAAACTTTAGTATTTGCGTAAGGTAACCGGACTCAACTTTAGTCCAACCGTAAGGTAACTGGACTAAACTTTAGTCCAACCGTAAGGTAACTGGACTAAACTTTAGTCCAACCGTAAGGTAACTGGACTAAACTTTAGTCCAAGCGTAAGGTAGCTGAACTATACTTTAGTTCAACCGTAAGGTAACTGGACTGAACTTTAGTCCAAGCGTAAGGTAACTGGACTAAACTTTAGTCCAACCGTAAGGTAACTGGACTAAACTTTAGTCCAAGCGTAAGGTAACTGAACTAAACTTTAGTACATGCGTAAGGTAACTGGACTAAACTTTAGTCCAAGCGTAAGGTAACTGAACTAAACTTTAGTTCAACCGTAAGGTAACTGAACTAAACTTTAGTTCAACCGTAAGGTAACTGAACTAAACTTTAGTCCCAGCGTAAGGTAACTGAACTAAACTTTAGTTCAACCGTAAGGTAACTGGACTAAACTTTAGTATATGCGTAAGGTAACCGGACTAAACTTTAGTCCAACCGTAAGGTAACTGGACTAAACTTTAGTCCAAGCGTAAGGTAACTGAACTAACCTTTAGTTCAACCGTAAGGTAACTGGACTAAACTTTAGTCCAAGCGTAAGGTAACTGAACTAAACTTTAGTTCAACCGTAAGGTAACTGGACTAAACTTTAGTTCATGCGTAAGGTAACTGGACTAAACTTTAGTCCAAGCGTAAGGTAACTGAACTGAACTTTAGTTCAACCGTAAGGTAACTGGACTAAACTTTAGTCCAAGCGTAAGGTAACTGAACTAAACTTTAGTTCAACCGTAAGGTAACTGGACTAAACTTTAGTCCAAGCGTAAGGTAACTGAACAAAACTTTAGTTCAACCGTAAGGTAACTGAACTAAACTTTAGTCCCAGCGTAAGGTAACTGAACTAAACTTTAGTTCAACCGTAAGGTAACTGGACTAAACTTTAGTATATGCGTAAGGTAACTGGACTAAACTTTAGTCCAACCGTAAGGTAACTGGACTAAACTTTAGTCCAAGCGTAAGGTAACTGAACTAAACTTTAGTTCAACCGTAAGGTAACTGGACTAAACTTTAGTCCAACCGTAAGGTAACTGGACTAAACTTTAGTCCAACCGTAAGGTGACTGGACTAAACTTTAGTTCAACCGTAAGGTAACTGGACTAAACTTTAGTCCAACCGTAAGGTAACTGGACTAAACTTTAGTACATGCGTAGGGTAACTGGACTAAACTTTAGTCCAACCGTAAGGTAACTGGACTAAACTTTAGTCCAAGCGTAAGGTAACTGGACTAAACTTTAGTCCAACCGTAAGGTAACTGGACTAAACTTTAGTCCAAGCGTAAGGTAACTGAACTAAACTTTAGTTCAACCGTAAGGTAACTGAACTAAACTTTAGTCCCAGCGTAACGTAACTGAACTAAACTTTAGTTCAACCGTAAGGTAACTGGACTAAACTTTAGTATATGCGTAAGGTAACTGGACTAAACTTTAGTCCAACCGTAAGGTAACTGGACTAAACTTTAGTCCAAGCGTAAGGTAACTGGACTAAACTTTAGTCCAACCGTAAGGTAACTGGACTAAACTTTAGTCCAAGCGTAAGGTAACTCAACTAACCTTTAGTTCAACCGTAAGGTAACTGGACTAAACTTTAGTCCAACCGTAAGGTAACTGGACTAAACTTTAGTCCAACCGTAAGGTAACTGGACTAAACTTTAGTCCAAGCGTAAGGTAACTGAACTAACCTTTAGTTCAACCGTAAGGTAACTGGACTAAACTTTAGTCCAAGCGTATGGTAACTGAGCTAAACTTTAGTTCAACCGTAAGGTAACTGGACTAAACTTTAGTCCAACCGTAAGGTAACTGGACTAAACTTTAGTCCAAGCGTAAGGTAACTGAACTAACCTTTAGTTCAACCGTAAGGTAACTGGACTAAACTTTAGTCCAAGCGTAAGGTAACTGGACTAAACTTTAGTCCAACCGTAAGGTAACTGGACTAAACTTTAGTCCAAGCGTAAGGTAACTGAACTGAACTTTAGTTCAACCGTAAGGTAACTGGACTAAACTTTAGTCCAAGCGTAAGGTAACTGAACTAAACTTTAGTTCAACCGTAAGGTAACTGGACTAAACTTTAGTCCAAGCGTAAGGTAACTGAACTAAACTTTAGTTCAACCGTAAGGTAACTGAACTAAACTTTAGTCCCAGCGTAAGGTAACTGAACTAAACTTTAGTTCAACCGTAAGGTAACCGGACTAAACTTTAGTCCAACCGTAAGGTAACTGGACTAAACTTTAGTCCAACCGTAAGGTAACTGGACTAAACTTTAGTCCAACCGTAAGGTAACTGGACTAAACTTTAGTCCAAGCGTAAGGTAACTGAACTAAACTTTAGTTCAACCGTAAGGTAACTGGACTAAACTTTAGTCCAACCGTAAGGTAACTGGACTAAACTTTAGTCCAAGCGTAAGGTAACTGAACTAACCTTTAGTTCAACCGTAAGGTAACTGGACTAAACTTTAGTCCAAGCGTAAGGTAACTGAACTAAACTTTAGTTCAACCGTAAGGTAACTGGACTAAACTTTAGTACATGCGTAAGGTAACTGGACTAAACTTTAGTCCAAGCGTAAGGTAACTGAACTGAACTTTAGTTCAACCGTAAGGTAACTGGACTAAACTTTAGTCCAAGCGTAAGGTAACTGAACTAAACTTTAGTTCAACCGTAAGGTAACTGGACTAAACTTTAGTCCAAGCGTAAGGTAACTGAACAAAACTTTAGTTCAACCGTAAGGTAACTGAACTAAACTTTAGTCCCAGCGTAAGGTAACTGAACTAAACTTTAGTTCAACCGTAAGGTAACTGGACTAAACTTTAGTATATGCGTAAGGTAACTGGACTAAACTTTAGTCCAACCGTAAGGTAACTGGACTAAACTTTAGTCCAAGCGTAAGGTAACTGAACTAAACTTTAGTTCAACCGTAAGGTAACTGGACTAAACTTTAGTCCAACCGTAAGGTAACTGGACTAAACTTTAGTCCAACCGTAAGGTGACTGGACTAAACTTTAGTCCAAGCGTAAGGTAACTGAACTAAACTTTAGTTCAACCGTAAGGTAACTGGACTAAACTTTAGTCCAACCGTAAGGTAACTGGACTAAACTTTAGTACATGCGTAGGGTAACTGGACTAAACTTTAGTCCAACCGTAAGGTAACTGGACTAAACTTTAGTCCAAGCGTAAGGTAACTGGACTAAACTTTAGTCCAACCGTAAGGTAACTGGACTAAACTTTAGTCCAAGCGTAAGGTAACTGAACTAAACTTTAGTTCAACCGTAAGGTAACTGAACTAAACTTTAGTCCCAGCGTAACGTAACTGAACTAAACTTTAGTTCAACCGTAAGGTAACTGGACTAAACTTTAGTATATGCGTAAGGTAACTGGACTAAACTTTAGTCCAACCGTAAGGTAACTGGACTAAACTTTAGTCCAAGCGTAAGGTAACTCAACTAACCTTTAGTTCAACCGTAAGGTAACTGGACTAAACTTTAGTCCAACCGTAAGGTAACTGGACTAAACTTTAGTCCAACCGTAAGGTAACTGGACTAAACTTTAGTCCAAGCGTAAGGTAACTGAACTAACCTTTAGTTCAACAGTAAGGTAACTGGACTAAACTTTAGTCCAAGCGTATGGTAACTGAGCTAAACTTTAGTTCAACCGTAAGGTAACTGGACTAAACTTTAGTCCAACCGTAAGGTAACTGGACTAAACTTTAGTCCAAGCGTAAGGTAACTGAACTAACCTTTAGTTCAACCGTAAGGTAACTGGACTAAACTTTAGTCCAAGCGTAAGGTAACTGGACTAAACTTTAGTCCAACCGTAAGGTAACTGGACTAAACTTTAGTCCAAGCGTAAGGTAATTGAACTGAACTTTAGTTCAACCGTAAGGTAACTGGACTAAACTTTAGTCCAAGCGTAAGGTAACTGAACTAAACTTTAGTTCAACCGTAAGGTAACTGGACTAAACTTTAGTCCAAGCGTAAGGTAACTGAACTAAACTTTAGTTCAACCGTAAGGTAACTGAACTAAACTTTAGTCCCAGCGTAAGGTAACTGAACTAAACTTTAGTTCAACCGTAAGGTAACTGGACTAAACTTTAGTATATGCGTAAGGTAACTGGACTAAACTTTAGTCCAACCGTAAGGTAACTGGACTAAACTTTAGTCCAAGCTTAAGGTAACTGAACTAAACTTTAGTTCAACCGTAAGGTAACTGGACTAAACTTTAGTACATGCGTAAGGTAACTGGACTAAACTTTAGTCCAACCGTAAGGTAACTGGACTAAACTTCAGTCCAAGCGTAAGGTAACTGAACTAAACTTTAGTTCAACCGTAAGGTAACTGGACTAAACTTTAGTCCAACCGTAAGGTAACTGGACTAAACTTTAGTCCAACCGTAAGGTAACTGGACTAAACTTTAGTACATGCGTAAGGTAACTGGACTAAACTTTAGTACATGCGTAAGGTAACTGGACTAAACTTTAGTCCAACCGTAAGGTAACTGGACTAAACTTTAGTCCAACCGTAAGGTAACTGGACTAAACTTTAGTCCAAGCGTAAGGTAACTGAACTAAACTTTAGTTCAACCGTAAGGTAACTGGACTAAACTTTAGTACATGCGTAAGGTAACTGGACTAAACTTTAGTCCAACCGTAAGGTAACTGAACTAAACTTTAGTTCAACCGTAAGGTAACTGGACTAAACTTTAGTACATGCGTAAGGTAACTGGACTAAACTTTAGTCCAAGCGTAAGGTAACTGAACTAAACTTTAGTTCAACCGTAAGGTAACTGAACTAAACTTTAGTCCCAGCGTAAGGTAACTGAACTAAACTTTAGTTCAACCGTAAGGTAACTGAACTAAACTTTAGTCCCAGCGTAAGGTAACTGAACTAAACTTTAGTTCAACCGTAAGGTAACTGGACTAAACTTTAGTATATGCGTAAGGTAACTGGACTAAACTTTAGTCCAACCGTAAGGAACTGGACTAAACTTTAGTCCAACCGTAAGGTAACTGGACTAAACTTTAGTCCAACCGTAAGGTAACTGGACTAAACTTTAGTCCAAGCGTAAGGTAACTGAACTAAACTTTAGTTCAACCGTAAGGTAACTGGACTAAACTTTAGTCCAAGCGTAAGGTAACTGGACTAAACTTTAGTCCAACCGTAAGGTAACTGGACTAAACTTTAGTCCAACCGTAAGGTAACTGGACTAAACTTTAGTCCAACCGTAAGGTAACTGAACTAAACTTTAGTTCAACCGTAAGGTAACTGGACTAAACTTTAGTATATGCGTAAGGTAACCGGACTAAACTTTAGTCCAACCGTAAGGTAACTGGACTAAACTTTAGTCCAACCGTAAGGTAACCGGACTAAACTTTAGTCCAACCGTAAGGTAACTGGACTAAACTTTAGTCCAACCGTAAGGTAACTGGACTAAACTTTAGTTCAACCGTAAGGTTACTGGACTAAACTTTAGTCCAAGCGTAAGGTAACTGAACTAAACTTTAGTTCAACCGTAAGGTAACTGGACTAAACTTTAGTACATGCGTAAGGTAACTGGACTAAACTTTAGTCCAACCGTAAGGTAACTGAACTAAACTTTAGTTCAACCGTAAGGTAACTGGACTAAACTTTAGTACATGCGTAAGGTAACTGGACTAAACTTTAGTCCAAGCGTAAGGTAACTGAACTAAACTTTAGTTCAACCGTAAGGTAACTGAACTAAACTTTAGTCCCAGCGTAAGGTAACTGAACTAAACTTTAGTTCAACCGTAAGGTAACTGAACTAAACTTTAGTCCCAGCGTAAGGTAACTGAACTAAACTTTAGTTCAACCGTAAGGTAACTGGACTAAACTTTAGTATATGCGTAAGGTAACTGGACTAAACTTTAGTCCAACCGTAAGGAACTGGACTAAACTTTAGTCCAACCGTAAGGTAACTGGACTAAACTTTAGTCCAACCGTAAGGTAACTGGACTAAACTTTAGTCCAAGCGTAAGGTAACTGAACTAAACTTTAGTTCAACCGTAAGGTAACTGGACTAAACTTTAGTCCAAGCGTAAGGTAACTGGACTAAACTTTAGTCCAACCGTAAGGTAACTGGACTAAACTTTAGTCCAACCGTAAGGTAACTGGACTAAACTTTAGTCCAACCGTAAGGTAACTGAACTAAACTTTAGTTCAACCGTAAGGTAACTGGACTAAACTTTAGTATATGCGTAAGGTAACCGGACTAAACTTTAGTCCAACCGTAAGGTAACTGGACTAAACTTTAGTCCAACCGTAAGGTAACTGGACTAAACTTTAGTTCAACCGTAAGGTTACTGGACTAAACTTTAGTCCAAGCGTAAGGTAACTGAACTAAACTTTAGTTCAACCGTAAGGTTACTGGACTAAACTTTAGTCCAAGCGTAAGGTAACTGAACTAAACTTTAGTTCAACCGTAAGGTAACTGGACTAAACTTTAGTCCAAGCGTAAGGTAACTGAACTAAACTTTAGTCCAACCGTAAGGTAACTGGACTAAACTTTAGTACATGCGTAAGGTAACTGGACTAAACTTTAGTTCAACCGTAAGGTAACTGAACTAAACTTTAGTCCCAGCGTAAGGTAACTGAACTAAACTTTAGTTCAACCGTAAGGTAACTGAACTAAACTTTAGTCCCAGCGTAAGGTAACTGAACTAAACTTTAGTTCAACCGTAAGGTAACTGGACTAAACTTTAGTATATGCGTAAGGTAACTGGACTAAACTTTAGTCCAACCGTAAGGAACTGGACTAAACTTTAGTCCAACCGTAAGGTAACTGGACTAAACTTTAGTCCAACCGTAAGGTAACTGGACTAAACTTTAGTCCAAGCGTAAGGTAACTGAACTAAACTTTAGTTCAACCGTAAGGTAACTGGACTAAACTTTAGTCCAAGCGTAAGGTAACTGGACTAAACTTTAATCCAACCGTAAGGTAACTGGACTAAACTTTAGTCCAACCGTAAGGTAACTGGACTAAACTTTAGTCCAACCGTAAGGTAACTGAACTAAACTTTAGTTCAACCGTAAGGTAACTGGACTAAACTTTAGTATATGCGTAAGGTAACCGGACTAAACTTTAGTCCAACCGTAAGGTAACTGGACTAAACTTTAGTCCAACCGTAAGGTAACCGGACTAAACTTTAGTCCAACCGTGAGGTAACTGGACTAAACTTTAGTCCAACCGTAAGGTAACTGGACTAAACTTCAGTCCAAGCGTAAGGTAACTGAACTAAACTTTAGTTCAACCGTAAGGTAACTGGACTAAACTTTAGTCCAACCGTAAGGTAACTGGACTAAACTTTAGTCCAAGCGTAAGGTAACTGAACTAAACTTTAGTTCAACCGTAAGGTAACTGGACTAAACTTTAGTACATGCGTAAGGTAACTGGACAAAACTTTAGTCCAACCGTAAGGTAACTGGACTAAACTTTAGTCCAAGCGTAAGGTAACTGAACTAAACTTTAGTTCAACCGTAAGGTAACTGGACTAAACTTTAGTCCAAGCGTAAGGTAACTGAACTAAACTTTAGTTTAACCGTAAGGTAACTGGACTAAACTTTAGTACATGCGTAAGGTAACTGGACTAAACTTTAGTCCAACCGTAAGGTAACTGAACTAAACTTTAGTTCAACCGTAAGGTAACTGGACTAAACTTTAGTACATGCGTAAGGTAACTGGACTAAACTTTAGTCCAAGCGTAAGGTAACTGAACTAAACTTTAGTTCAACCGTAAGGTAACTGAACTAAACTTTAGTCCCAGCGTAAGGTAACTGAACTAAACTTTAGTTCAACCGTAAGGTAACTGGACTAAACTTTAGTATATGCGTAAGGTAACTGGACTAAACTTTAGTCCAACCGTGAGGTAACTGAACTAAACTTTAGTTCAACCGTAAGGTAACTGGACTAAACTTTAGTCCAACCGTAAGGTAACTGGACTAAACTTTAGTCCAACCGTAAGGTAACTGGACTAAACTTTAGTCCAACCGTAAGGTAACTGGACTAAACTTTAGTCCAAGCGTAAGGTAACTGAACTAAACTTTAGTTCAACCGTAAGGTAACTGGACTAAACTTTAGTACATGCGTAAGGTAACTGGACAAAACTTTAGTCCAACCGTAAGGTAACTGGACTAAACTTTAGTCCAAGCGTAAGGTAACTGAACTAAACTTTAGTTCAACCGTAAGGTAACTGGACTAAACTTTAGTCCAAGCGTAAGGTAACTGAACTAAACTTTAGTTTAACCGTAAGGTAACTGGACTAAACTTTAGTACATGCGTAAGGTAACTGGACTAAACTTTAGTCCAACCGTAAGGTAACTGAACTAAACTTTAGTTCAACCGTAAGGTAACTGGACTAAACTTTAGTACATGCGTAAGGTAACTGGACTAAACTTTAGTCCAAGCGTAAGGTAACTGAACTAAACTTTAGTTCAACCGTAAGGTAACTGAACTAAACTTTAGTCCCAGCGTAAGGTAACTGAACTAAACTTTAGTTCAACCGTAAGGTAACTGGACTAAACTTTAGTATATGCGTAAGGTAACTGGACTAAACTTTAGTCCAACCGTGAGGTAACTGAACTAAACTTTAGTTCAACCGTAAGGTAACTGGACTAAACTTTAGTCCAACCGTAAGGTAACTGGACTAAACTTTAGTCCAACCGTAAGGTAACTGGACTAAACTTTAGTCCAACCGTAAGGTAACTGGACTAAACTTTAGTCCAAGCGTAAGGTAACTGAACTAAACTTTAGTTCAACCGTAAGGTAACTGGACTAAACTTTAGTCCAAGCGTAAGGTAACTGGACTAAACTTTAGTCCAACCGTAAGGTAACTGGACTAAACTTTAGTCCAACCGTAAGGTAACTGGACTAAACTTTAGTACATGCGTAAGGTAACTGGACTAAACTTTAGTTCAACCGTAAGGTAACTGAACTAAACTTTAGTCCCAGCGTAAGGTAACTGAACTAAACTTTAGTTCAACCGTAAGGTAACTGAACTAAACTTTAGTCCCAGCGTAAGGTAACTGAACTAAACTTTAGTTCAACCGTAAGGTAACTGGACTAAACTTTAGTATATGCGTAAGGTAACTGGACTAAACTTTAGTCCAACCGTAAGGAACTGGACTAAACTTTAGTCCAACCGTAAGGTAACTGGACTAAACTTTAGTCCAACCGTAAGGTAACTGGACTAAACTTTAGTCCAAGCGTAAGGTAACTGAACTAAACTTTAGTTCAACCGTAAGGTAACTGGACTAAACTTTAGTCCAAGCGTAAGGTAACTGGACTAAACTTTAGTCCAACCGTAAGGTAACTGGACTAAACTTTAGTCCAACCGTAAGGTAACTGGACTAAACTTTAGTCCAACCGTAAGGTAACTGAACTAAACTTTAGTTCAACCGTAAGGTAACTGGACTAAACTTTAGTATATGCGTAAGGTAACCGGACTAAACTTTAGTCCAACCGTAAGGTAACTGGACTAAACTTTAGTCCAACCGTAAGGTAACCGGACTAAACTTTAGTCCAACCGTAAGGTAACTGGACTAAACTTTAGTCCAACCGTAAGGTAACTGGACTAAACTTTAGTTCAACCGTAAGGTTACTGGACTAAACTTTAGTCCAAGCGTAAGGTAACTGAACTAAACTTTAGTTCAACCGTAAGGTTACTGGACTAAACTTTAGTCCAAGCGTAAGGTAACTGAACTAAACTTTAGTTCAACCGTAAGGTAACTGGACTAAACTTTAGTCCAAGCGTAAGGTAACTGAACTAAACTTTAGTCCAACCGTAAGGTAACTGGACTAAACTTTAGTACATGCGTAAGGTAACTGGACTAAACTTTAGTCCAACCGTAAGGTGACTGGACTAAACTTTAGTACATGCGTAAGGTAACTGGACTAAACTTTAGTCCAACCGTAAGGTAACTGAACTAAACTTCAGTTCAACCGTAAGGTAACTGGACTAAACTTTAGTCCAAGCGTAAGGTAACTGAACTAAACTTCAGTTCAACCGTAAGGTAACTGGACTAAACTTTAGTCCAACCGTAAAGTAACTGGACTAAACTTTAGTCCAAGCGTAAGGTAACTGAACTAAACTTTAGTTCAACCGTAAGGTAACTGGACTAAACTTTAGTCCAACAGTAAGGTAACTGGACTAAACTTTAGTCCAAGCGTAAGGTAACTGAACTAAACTTTAGTTCAACCGTAAGGTAACTGGACTAAACTTTAGTACATGCGTAAGGTAACTGGACTAAACTTTAGTCCAACCGTAAGGTAACTGGACTAAACTTTAGTCCAAGCGTAAGGTAACTGAACTAAACTTTAGTTCAACCGTAAGGTAACTGGACTAAACTTTAGTACATGCGTAAGGTAACTGGACTAAACTTCAGTCCAAGCGTAAGGTAACTGAACTAAACTTTAGTTCAACCGTAAGGTAACTGGACTAAACTTTAGTCCAACCGTAAGGTAACTGGACTAAACTTTAGTCCAAGCGTAAGGTAACTGAACTAAACTTTAGTTCAACCGTAAGGTAACTGGACTAAACTTTAGTACATGCGTAAGGTAACTGGACAAAACTTTAGTCCAACCGTAAGGTAACTGGACTAAACTTTAGTCCAAGCGTAAGGTAACTGAACTAAACTTTAGTTCAACCGTAAGGTAACTGGACTAAACTTTAGTCCAAGCGTAAGGTAACTGAACTAAACTTTAGTTTAACCGTAAGGTAACTGGACTAAACTTTAGTACATGCGTAAGGTAACTGGACTAAACTTTAGTCCAACCGTAAGGTAACTGAACTAAACTTTAGTTCAACCGTAAGGTAACTGGACTAAACTTTAGTACATGCGTAAGGTAACTGGACTAAACTTTAGTCCAAGCGTAAGGTAACTGAACTAAACTTTAGTTCAACCGTAAGGTAACTGAACTAAACTTTAGTCCCAGCGTAAGGTAACTGAACTAAACTTTAGTTCAACCGTAAGGTAACTGGACTAAACTTTAGTATATGCGTAAGGTAACTGGACTAAACTTTAGTCCAACCGTGAGGTAACTGAACTAAACTTTAGTTCAACCGTAAGGTAACTGGACTAAACTTTAGTCCAACCGTAAGGTAACTGGACTAAACTTTAGTCCAACCGTAAGGTAACTGGACTAAACTTTAGTCCAACCGTAAGGTAACTGGACTAAACTTTAGTCCAAGCGTAAGGTAACTGAACTAAACTTTAGTTCAACCGTAAGGTAACTGGACTAAACTTTAGTACATGCGTAAGGTAACTGGACAAAACTTTAGTCCAACCGTAAGGTAACTGGACTAAACTTTAGTCCAAGCGTAAGGTAACTGAACTAAACTTTAGTTCAACCGTAAGGTAACTGGACTAAACTTTAGTCCAAGCGTAAGGTAACTGAACTAAACTTTAGTTTAACCGTAAGGTAACTGGACTAAACTTTAGTACATGCGTAAGGTAACTGGACTAAACTTTAGTCCAAGCGTAAGGTAACTGAACTAAACTTTAGTTCAACCGTAAGGTAACTGAACTAAACTTTAGTCCCAGCGTAAGGTAACTGGACTAAACTTTAGTCCAAGCGTAAGGTAACTGAACTAAACTTTAGTTCAACCGTAAGGTAACTGAACTAAACTTTAGTCCCAGCGTAAGGTAACTGAACTAAACTTTAGTTCAACCGTAAGGTAACTGGACTAAACTTTAGTCCAACCGTAAGGTAACTGGACTAAACTTTAGTCCAACCGTAAGGTAACTGGACTAAACTTTAGTCCAACCGTAAGGTAACTGGACTAAACTTTAGTCCAAGCGTAAGGTAACTGAACTAAACTTTAGTTCAACCGTAAGGTAACTGGACTAAACTTTAGTCCAACCGTAAGGTAACTGGACTAAACTTTAGTCCAAGCGTAAGGTAACTGAACTAAACTTTAGTTCAACCGTAAGGTAACTGGACTAAACTTTAGTCCAAGCGTAAGGTAACTGGACTAAACTTTAGTTCAACCGTAAGGTAACTGGACTAAACTTTAGTATATGCGTAAGGTAACTGGACTAAACTTTAGTCCAACCGTAAGGTAACTGGACTAAACTTTAGTCCAACCGTAAGGTAACCGGACTAAACTTTAGTCCAACCGTAAGGTAACTGGACTAAACTTTAGTCCAACCGTAAGGTAACTGGACTAAACTTTAGTCCAAGCGTAAGGTAACTGAACTAAACTTTAGTTCAACCGTAAGGTAACTGGACTAAACTTTAGTCCAAGCGTAAGGTAACTGAACTAAACTTTAGTCCAACCGTAAGGTAACTGGACTAAACTTTAGTACATGCGTCAGGTAACTGGACTAAACTTTAGTCCAACCGTAAGGTGACTGGACTAAACTTTAGTACATGCGTAAGGTAACTGGACTAAACTTTAGTCCAACCGTAAGGTAACTGGACTAAACTTTAGTCCAACCGTAAGGTAACTGGACTAAACTTTAGTCCAAGCGTAAGGTAACTGAACTAAACTTCAGTTCAACCGTAAGGTAACTGGACTAAACTTTAGTCCAACCGTAAAGTAACTGGACTAAACTTTAGTCCAAGCGTAAGGTAACTGAACTAAACTTTAGTTCAACCGTAAGGTAACTGGACTAAACTTTAGTCCAACCGTAAGGTAACTGGACTAAACTTTAGTCCAAGCGTAAGGTAACTGAACTAAACTTTAGTTCAACCGTAAGGTAACTGGACTAAACTTTAGTACATGCGTAAGGTAACTGGACTAAACTTTAGTCCAACCGTAAGGTAACTGGACTAAACTTTAGTCCAAGCGTAAGGTAACTGAACTAAACTTTAGTTCAACCGTAAGGTAACTGGACTAAACTTTAGTACATGCGTAAGGTAACTGGACTAAACTTCAGTCCAAGCGTAAGGTAACTGAACTAAACTTTAGTTCAACCGTAAGGTAACTGGACTAAACTTTAGTCCAACCGTAAGGTAACTGGACTAAACTTTAGTCCAAGCGTAAGGTAACTGAACTAAACTTTAGTTCAACCGTAAGGTAACTGGACTAAACTTTAGTACATGCGTAAGGTAACTGGACAAAACTTTAGTCCAACCGTAAGGTAACTGAACTAAACTTTAGTTCAACCGTAAGGTAACTGAACTAAACTTTAGTTCAACCGTAAGGTAACTGGACTAAACTTTAGTCCAAGCGTAAGGTAACTGAACTAAACTTTAGTCCAAGCGTAAGGTAACTGAACTAAACTTTAGTTCAACCGTAAGGTAACTGGACTAAACTTTAGTCCAACCGTAAGGTAACTGAACTAAACTTTAGTTCAACCGTAAGGTAACTGGACTAAACTTTAGTACATGCGTAAGGTAACTGGACTAAACTTTAGTCCAACCGTAAGGTAACTGAACTAAACTTTAGTTCAACCGTAAGGTAACTGGACTAAACTTTAGTCCAACCGTAAGGTAACTGGACTAAACTTTAGTCCAAGCGTAAGGTAACTGAACTAAACTTTAGTTCAACCGTAAGGTAACTGGACTAAACTTTAGTCCAACCGTAAGGTAACTGGACTAAACTTTAGTCCAAGCGTAAGGTAACTGAACTAAACTTTAGTTCAACCGTAAGGTAACTGGACTAAACTTTAGTACATGCGTAAGGTAACTGGACAAAACTTTAGTCCAACCGTAAGGTAACTGGACTAAACTTTAGTCCAAGCGTAAGGTAACTGAACTAAACTTTAGTTCAACCGTAAGGTAACTGGACTAAACTTTAGTCCAAGCGTAAGGTAACTGAACTAAACTTTAGTTCAACCGTAAGGTAACTGGACTAAACTTTAGTACATGCGTAAGGTAACTGGACTAAACTTTAGTCCAACCGTAAGGTAACTGAACTAAACTTTAGTTCAACCGTAAGGTAACTGGACTAAACTTTAGTACATGCGTAAGGTAACTGGACTAAACTTTAGTCCAAGCGTAAGGTAACTGAACTAAACTTTAGTTCAACCGTAAGGTAACTGAACTAAACTTTAGTCCCAGCGTAAGGTAACTGAACTAAACTTTAGTTCAACCGTAAGGTAACTGGACTAAACTTTAGTATATGCGTAAGGTAACTGGACTAAACTTTAGTCCAACCGTGAGGTAACTGAACTAAACTTTAGTTCAACCGTAAGGTAACTGGACTAAACTTTAGTCCAACCGTAAGGTAACTGGACTAAACTTTAGTCCAAGCGTAAGGTAACTGAACTAAACTTTAGTTCAACCGTAAGGTAACTGGACTAAACTTTAGTACATGCGTAAGGTAACTGGACTAAACTTTAGTCCAACCGTAAGGTAACTGGACTAAACTTTAGTCCAAGCGTAAGGTAACTGAACTAAACTTTAGTCCAACCGTAAGGTAACTGGACTAAACTTTAGTACATGCGTAAGGTAACTGGACTAAACTTTAGTCCAAGCGTAAGGTAACTGAACTAAACTTTAGTTCAACCGTAAGGTAACTGGACTAAACTTTAGTACATGCGTAAGGTAACTGGACTAAACTTCAGTCCAAGCGTAAGGTAACTGAACTAAACTTTAGTTCAACCGTAAGGTAACTGGACTAAACTTTAGTCCAACCGTAAGGTAACTGGACTAAACTTTAGTCCAAGCGTAAGGTAACTGAACTAAACTTTAGTTCAACCGTAAGGTAACTGGACTAAACTTTAGTACATGCGTAAGGTAACTGGACAAAACTTTAGTCCAACCGTAAGGTAACTGGACTAAACTTTAGTCCAAGCGTAAGGTAACTGAACTAAACTTTAGTTCAACCGTAAGGTAACTGGACTAAACTTTAGTCCAAGCGTAAGGTAACTGAACTAAACTTTAGTTCAACCGTAAGGTAACTGGACTAAACTTTAGTACATGCGTAAGGTAACTGGACTAAACTTTAGTCCAACCGTAAGGTAACTGAACTAAACTTTAGTTCAACCGTAAGGTAACTGGACTAAACTTTAGTACATGCGTAAGGTAACTGGACTAAACTTTAGTCCAAGCGTAAGGTAACTGAACTAAACTTTAGTTCAACCGTAAGGTAACTGGACTAAACTTTAGTCCAACCGTAAGGTAACTGGACTAAACTTTAGTCCAAGCGTAAGGTAACTGAACTAAACTTTAGTTCAACCGTAAGGTAACTGGACTAAACTTTAGTACATGCGTAAGGTAACTGGACAAAACTTTAGTCCAACCGTAAGGTAACTGGACTAAACTTTAGTCCAAGCGTAAGGTAACTGAACTAAACTTTAGTTCAACCGTAAGGTAACTGGACTAAACTTTAGTCCAAGCGTAAGGTAACTGAACTAAACTTTAGTTCAACCGTAAGGTAACTGGACTAAACTTTAGTACATGCGTAAGGTAACTGGACTAAACTTTAGTCCAACCGTAAGGTAACTGAACTAAACTTTAGTTCAACCGTAAGGTAACTGGACTAAACTTTAGTACATGCGTAAGGTAACTGGACTAAACTTTAGTCCAAGCGTAAGGTAACTGAACTAAACTTTAGTTCAACCGTAAGGTAACTGAACTAAACTTTAGTCCCAGCGTAAGGTAACTGAACTAAACTTTAGTTCAACCGTAAGGTAACTGGACTAAACTTTAGTACATGCGTAAGGTAACTGGACTAAACTTTAGTCCAACCGTAAGGTAACTGGACTAAACTTTAGTCCAAGCGTAAGGTAACTGAACTAAACTTTAGTCCAACCGTAAGGTAACTGGACTAAACTTTAGTACATGCGTAAGGTAACTGGACTAAACTTTAGTCCAAGCGTAAGGTAACTGAACTAAACTTTAGTTCAACCGTAAGGTAACTGGACTAAACTTTAGTACATGCGTAAGGTAACTGGACTAAACTTCAGTCCAAGCGTAAGGTAACTGAACTAAACTTTAGTTCAACCGTAAGGTAACTGGACTAAACTTTAGTCCAACCGTAAGGTAACTGGACTAAACTTTAGTCCAAGCGTAAGGTAACTGAACTAAACTTTAGTTCAACCGTAAGGTAACTGGACTAAACTTTAGTACATGCGTAAGGTAACTGGACAAAACTTTAGTCCAACCGTAAGGTAACTGGACTAAACTTTAGTCCAAGCGTAAGGTAACTGAACTAAACTTTAGTTCAACCGTAAGGTAACTGGACTAAACTTTAGTCCAAGCGTAAGGTAACTGAACTAAACTTTAGTTCAACCGTAAGGTAACTGGACTAAACTTTAGTACATGCGTAAGGTAACTGGACTAAACTTTAGTCCAACCGTAAGGTAACTGAACTAAACTTTAGTTCAACCGTAAGGTAACTGGACTAAACTTTAGTACATGCGTAAGGTAACTTTACTAAACTTTAGTCCAAGCGTAAGGTAACTGAACTAAACTTTAGTTCAACCGTAAGGTAACTGGACTAAACTTTAGTCCAACCGTAAGGTAACTGGACTAAACTTTAGTCCAAGCGTAAGGTAACTGAACTAAACTTTAGTTCAACCGTAAGGTAACTGGACTAAACTTTAGTACATGCGTAAGGTAACTGGACTAAACTTTAGTCCAACCGTAAGGTAACTGGACTAAACTTTAGTCCAAGCGTAAGGTAACTGAACTAAACTTTAGTTCAACCGTAAGGTAACTGGACTAAACTTTAGTCCAAGCGTAAGGTAACTGGACTAAACTTTAGTCCAAGCTACGCTTGGACTAAAGTTTAGTCCAGTTACCTTACGGTTGGACTAAAGTTTAGTCCAGTTACCTCACCGTTGGACTAAAGTTTAGTCCAGTTACCTTACGGTTGGACTAAAGTTTAGTCCAGTTACCTTACGCATATACTAAAGTTTAGTTCAGTTACCTTACGGTTGAACTAAAGTTTAGTTCAGTTACCTTACGCTGGGACTAAAGTTTAGTTCAGTGACCTTACGGTTGAACTAAAGTTTAGTTCAGTTACCTTACGCTTGGACTAAAGTTTAGTCCAGTTACCTTACGCTGGGACTAAAGTTTAGTCCAGTTACATTACGCTGGGACTAAAGTTTAGTCCAGTTACCTTACGCTGGGACTAAAGTTTAGTCCATTACCTTAAGCTGGGACTTAAGTTTAGTCCAGTTACATTACGCTGGAACTAAAGTTTAGTCCAGTTACGTTACGCTGGGACTAAAGTTTAGTCCAGTTACCTTACGGTTGGACTAAATATTAGTCCAGTTACCTTACGGTTGGACTAAAGTTTAGTTCAGTTACCTTACGCTTGGACTAAAGTTTAGTCCAGTTACCTTACGGTTGGACTAAAGTTTAGTCCAGTTACCTTACGCATGTACTAAAGTTTAGTCCAGTTACCTTACGGTTGAACTAAAGTTTAGTTCAGTGACCTTACGGTTGAACTAAAGTTTAGTTCAGTTACCTTACGCTTGGATTAAAGTTTAGTCCAGTTACCTTACGCTGGGACTAAAGTTTAGTCCAGTTACATTACGCTGGGACTTAAGTTTAGTCCAGTTACCTTACGCTGGGACTAAAGTTTAGTCCATTACCTTACGCTGGGACTAAAGTTTAGTCCAGTTACATTACGCTGGAACTAAAGTTTAGTCCAGTTACGTTACGCTGGGACTAAAGTTTAGTCCAGTTACATTACGCTGGAACTAAAGTTTAGTCCAGTTACGTTACGCTGGGACTAAAGTTTAGTCCAGTTACCTTACGGTTGGACTAAAGTTTAGTCCAGTTACCTTACGGTTGGACTAAAGTTTAGTCCAGGTACATTACGCTTGGACTACAGTTTAGTCCAGTTACCTTACGGTTGGACTAAAGTTTAGTCCAGTTACCTTACGGTTGAACTAAAGTTTAGTTCAGTTACCTTACGCTTGGACTAAAGTTTAGTCCAGTTACCTTACGGTTGGACTAAAGTTTAGTCCAGTTACCTTACGGTTGAACTAAAGTTTAGTTCAGTTACCTTACGCTTGGACTAAAGTTTAGTCCAGTTACCTTACGGTTGGACTAAAGTTTAGTCCAGGTACATTACGCTTGGACTAAAGTTTAGTCCAGTTACCTTACGGTTGGACTAAAGTTTAGTCCAGTTACCTTACGGTTGAACTAAAGTTTAGTTCAGTTACCTTACGCTTGGACTAAAGTTTAGTTCAGTTACCTTACGCTTGGATTAAAGTTTTGTCCAGTTACCTTACGGTTGGACTAAAGTTTAGTCCAGTTACCTTACGGTTGAACTAAAGTTTAGTTCAGTTACCTTACGGTTGGACTAAAGTTTAGTCCAGTTACCTTACGGTTGGACTAAAGTTTAGTCCAGTTACCTTACGCATGTACTAAAGTTTAGTCCAGTTACCTTACGGTGGAACTAAAGTTTAGTTCAGTTACCTTACGCTTGGACTAAAGTTTAGTCCAGTTACCTTACGGTTGGACTAAAGTTTAGTCCAGTTACCTTACGCATGTACTAAAGTTTAGTCCAGTTACCTTACGGTTGGACTAAAGTTTAGTCCAGTTACCTTACGCATGTACTAAAGATTAGTCCAGTTACCTTACGGTTGAACTAAAGTTTAGTTCAGTTACCTTACGCTTGGACTAAAGTTTAGTCCAGTTACCTTACGGTTGAACTAAAGTTTAGTTCAGTTACCTTACGCTTGGACTAAAGTTTAGTCCAGTTACCTCACGGTTGGACTAAAGTTTAGTCCAGTTACCTTACGGTTGGACTAAAGTTTAGTCCAGTTACCTTACGCATATACTAAAGTTTAGTTCAGTTACCTTACGGTTGAACTAAAGTTTAGTTCAGTTACCTTACGCTGGGACTAAAGTTTAGTTCAGTGACCTTACGGTTGAACTAAAGTTTAGTTCAGTTACCTTACGCTTGGATTAAAGTTTAGTCCAGTTACCTTACGCTGGGACTAAAGTTTAGTCCAGTTACATTACGCTGGGACTTAAGTTTAGTCCAGTTACCTTACGCTGGGACTAAAGTTTAGTCCATTACCTTACGCTGGGACTAAAGTTTAGTCCAGTTACATTACGCTGGAACTAAAGTTTAGTCCAGTTACGTTACGCTGGGACTAAAGTTTAGTCCAGTTACATTACGCTGGAACTAAAGTTTAGTCCAGTTACGTTACGCTGGGACTAAAGTTTAGTCCAGTTACCTTACGGTTGGACTAAAGTTTAGTCCAGTTACCTTACGGTTGGACTAAAGTTTAGTTCAGTTACCTTACGCTTGGACTAAAGTTTAGTCCAGTTACCTTACGGTTGGACTAAATTTTAGTCCAGTTACCTTACGGTTGGACTAAAGTTTAGTCCAGTTACCTTACGCATGTACTAAAGTTTAGTCCAGTTACCTTACGGTTGAACTAAAGTTTAGTCCAGTTACCTTACGCATGTACTAAAGTTTAGTCCAGTTACCTTACGGTTGAACTAAAGTTTAGTTCAGTTACCTTACGCTTGGACTAAAGTTTAGTCCAGTTACCTTACGGTTGGACTAAAGTTTAGTCCAGTTACCTTACGCATGTACTAAAGTTTAGTCCAGTTACCTTACGGTTGAACTAAAGTTTAGTTCAGTTACCTTACGCTTGGACTAAAGTTTAGTCCAGTTACCTCACGGTTGGACTAAAGTTTAGTCCAGTTACCTTACGGTTGGACTAAAGTTTAGTCCAGTTACCTTACGCATATACTAAAGTTTAGTTCAGTTACCTTACGGTTGAACTAAAGTTTAGTTCAGTTACCTTACGCTGGGACTAAAGTTTAGTTCAGTGACCTTACGGTTGAACTAAAGTTTAGTTCAGTTACCTTACGCTTGGATTAAAGTTTAGTCCAGTTACCTTACGCTGGGACTAAAGTTTAGTCCAGTTACATTACGCTGGGACTTAAGTTTAGTCCAGTTACCTTACGCTGGGACTAAAGTTTAGTCCATTACCTTACGCTGGGACTAAAGTTTAGTCCAGTTACATTACGCTGGAACTAAAGTTTAGTCCAGTTACGTTACGCTGGGACTAAAGTTTAGTCCAGTTACATTACGCTGGAACTAAAGTTTAGTCCAGTTACGTTACGCTGGGACTAAAGTTTAGTCCAGTTACCTTACGGTTGGACTAAAGTTTAGTCCAGTTACCTTACGGTTGGACTAAAGTTTAGTTCAGTTACCTTACGCTTGGACTAAAGTTTAGTCCAGTTACCTTACGGTTGGACTAAATTTTAGTCCAGTTACCTTACGGTTGGACTAAAGTTTAGTCCAGTTACCTTACGCATGTACTAAAGTTTAGTCCAGTTACCTTACGGTTGAACTAAAGTTTAGTCCAGTTACCTTACGCATGTACTAAAGTTTAGTCCAGTTACCTTACGGTTGAACTAAAGTTTAGTTCAGTTACCTTACGCTTGGACTAAAGTTTAGTCCAGTTACCTTACGGTTGGACTAAAGTTTAGTCCAGTTACCTTACGCATGTACTAAAGTTTAGTCCAGTTACCTTACGGTTGAACTAAAGTTTAGTTCAGTTACCTTACGCTTGGACTAAAGTTTAGTCCAGTTACCTTACGCATGTACTAAAGTTTAGTCCAGTTACCTTACGGTTGAACTAAAGTTTAGTTCAGTTACCTTACGCTTGGACTAAAGTTTAGTCCAGTTACCTTACGGTTGGACTAAAGTTTAGTCCAGTTACCTTACGGTTGAACTAAAGTTTAGTTCAGTTACCTTACGCTTGGACTAAAGTTTAGTCCAGTTACCTTACGGTTGGACTAAAGTTTAGTCCAGTTACCTTACGGTTGAACTAAAGTTTAGTTCAGTTACCTTACGCTTAGACTAAAGTTTAGTCCAGTTACCTTACGGTTGGACTAAAGTTCAGTCCAGTTACCTTACGGTTGGACTAAAGTTTAGTCCAGTTACCTTACGGTTGAACTAAAGTTTAGTTCAGTTACCTTACGCTTAGACTAAAGTTTAGTCCAGTTACCTTACGCTTAGACTAAAGTTTAGTCCAGTTACCTTACGCTTTAGTCCAAGCGTAAGGTAACTGAACTAAACTTTAGTCCAACCGTAAGGTAACTGGACTAAACTTTAGTCCAACCGTAAGGTAACTGGACTAAACTTTAGTCCCAGCGTAACGTAACTGGACTAAACTTTAGTTCCAGCGTAATGTAACTGGACTAAACTTTAGTCCCAGCGTAACGTAACTGGACTAAACTTTAGTTCCAGCGTAATGTAACTGGACTAAACTTTAGTCCCAGCGTAAGGTAATGGACTAAACTTTAGTCCCAGCGTAAGGTAACTGGACTAAACTTAAGTCCCAGCGTAATGTAACTGGACTAAACTTTAGTCCCAGCGTAAGGTAACTGGACTAAACTTTAATCCAAGCGTAAGGTAACTGAACTAAACTTTAGTTCAACCGTAAGGTCACTGAACTAAACTTTAGTCCCAGCGTAAGGTAACTGAACTAAACTTTAGTTCAACCGTAAGGTAACTGAACTAAACTTTAGTATATGCGTAAGGTAACTGGACTAAACTTTAGTCCAACCGTAAGGTAACTGGACTAAACTTTAGTCCAACCGTGAGGTAACTGGACTAAACTTTAGTCCAAGCGTAAGGTAACTGAACTAAACTTTAGTTCAACCGTAAGGTAACTGGACTAAACTTTAGTCCAAGCGTAAGGTAACTGAACTAAACTTTAGTTCAACCGTAAGGTAACTGGACTAATCTTTAGTACATGCGTAAGGTAACTGGACTAAACTTTAGTCCAACCGTAAGGTAACTGGACTAAACTTTAGTACATGCGTAAGGTAACTGGACTAAACTTTAGTCCAACCGTAAGGTAACTGGACTAAACTTTAGTCCAAGCGTAAGGTAACTGAACTAAACTTTAGTTCCACCGTAAGGTAACTGGACTAAACTTTAGTACATGCGTAAGGTAACTGGACTAAACTTTAGTCCAACCGTAAGGTAACTGGACTAAACTTTAGTCCAACCGTAAGGTAACTGAACTAAACTTTAGTTCAACCGTAAGGTAACTGGACTAAACTTTAGTCCAACCGTAAGGTAACTGGACAAAACTTTAATCCAAGCGTAAGGTAACTGAACTAAACTTTAGTCCAAGCGTAAGGTAACTGAACTAAACTTTAGTTCAACCGTAAGGTAACTGGACTAAACTTTAGTCCAACCGTAAGGTAACTGGACTAAACTTTAGTCCAAGCGTAATGTACCTGGACTAAACTTTAGTCCAACCGTAAGGTAACTGGACTAAACTTTAGTCCAAGCGTAAGGTAACTGAACTAAACTTTAGTTCAACCGTAAGGTAACTGGACTAAACTTTAGTCCAACCGTAAGGTAACTGGACTAAACTTTAGTCCAAGCGTAAGGTAAACTGAACTGAACAAAACTTTAGTCCAACCGTAAGGTAACTGGACTAAACTTTAGTCCAACCGTAAGGTAACTGGACTAAACTTTAGTCCAAGCGTAAGGTAACTGGACTAAACTTTAGTCCAAGCGTAAGGTAACTGAACAAAACTTTAGTCCAACCTTAAGGTAACTGGACTAAACTTTAGTCCAAGCGTAAGGTAACTGAACTAAACTTTAGTCCAAGCGTAAGGTAACTGAACTAAACTTTAGTCCAACCGTAAGATAACTGGACTAAACTTTAGTCCAACCGTAAGGTAACTGGACTAAACTTTAGTCCCAGCGTAAGGTAACTGGACTAAACTTTAGTCCAAGCGTAAGGTAACTGGACTAAACTTTAGTACATGCGTAAGGTAACTGAACTAAACTTTAGTTCAACCGTAAGGTAACTGGACTAAACTTTAGTATCTGCGTAAGGTAACTGGACTAAACTTTAGTCCAACCGTAAGGTAACTGGACTAAACTTTAGTCCAACCGTAAGGTAACTGGACTAAACTTTAGTCCAACCGTAAGGTAACTGGACTAAACTTTAGTCCAACCGTAAGGTAACTGGACTAAACTTTAGTCCAACCGTAAGGTAACTGGACTAAACTTTAGTCCAAGCGTAAGGTAACTGAACTAAACTTTAGTCCAACCGTAAGGTAACTGGACTAATATTTAGTCCAACCGTAAGGTAACTGGACTAAA
Organism: Oscheius myriophilus; assembly: GCA_964057215.1. Taxonomy (NCBI): domain Eukaryota; kingdom Metazoa; phylum Nematoda; class Chromadorea; order Rhabditida; family Rhabditidae; genus Oscheius; species Oscheius myriophilus. The sequence goes on along the minus strand of OZ059907.1, from coordinate 31,463,151 downwards.
CTTTAGTCCCAGCGTAACGTAACTGGACTAAACTTTAGTTCCAGCGTAATGTAACTGGACTAAACTTTAGTCCCAGCGTAAGGTAATGGACTAAACTTTAGTCCCAGCGTAAGGTAACTGGACTAAACTTTAGTCCCAGCGTAATGTAACTGGACTAAACTTTAGTCCCAGCGTAAGGTAACTGGACTAAACTTTAGTCCAAGCGTAAGGTAACTGAACTAAACTTTAGTTCAACCGTAAGGTCACTGAACTAAACTTTAGTCCCAGCGTAAGGTAACTGAACTAAACTTTAGTTCAACCGTAAGGTAACTGAACTAAACTTTAGTATATGCGTAAGGTAACTGGACTAAACTTTAGTCCAACCGTAAGGTAACTGGACTAAACTTTAGTCCAACGGTGAGGTAACTGGACTAAACTTTAGTCCAACCGTAAGGTAACTGGACTAAACTTTAGTCCAAGCGTAAGGTAACTGAACTAAACTTTAGTTCAACCGTAAGGTAACTGGACTAAACTTTAGTACATGCGTAAGGTAACTGGACTAAACTTTAGTACATGCGTAAGGTAACTGGACTAAACTTTAGTCCAACCGTAAGGTAACTGGACTAAACTTTAGTCCAACCGTAAGGTAACTGGACTAAACTTTAGTTCAACCGTAAGGTAACTGGACTAAACTTTAGTACATGCGTAAGGTAACTGGACTAAACTTTAGTCCAACCGTAAGGTAACTGGACTAAACTTTAGTCCAACCGTAAGGTAACTGGACTAAACTTCAGTCCAAGCGTAAGGTAACTGGACTAAACTTTAGTCCAAGCGTAAGGTAACTGAACAAAACTTTAGTCCAACCTTAAGGTAACTGGACTAAACTTTAGTCCAAGCGTAAGGTAACTGAACTAAACTTTAGTCCAAGCGTAAGGTAACTGAACTAAACTTTAGTCCAACCGTAAGATAACTGGACTAAACTTTAGTCCAACCGTAAGGTAACTGGACTAAACTTTAGTCCCAGCGTAAGGTAACTGGACTAAACTTTAGTCCAAGCGTAAGGTAACTGGACTAAACTTTAGTACATGCGTAAGGTAACTGGACTAAACTTTAGTCCAAGCGTAAGGTAACTGAACTAAACTTTAGTTCAACCGTAAGGTAACTGGACTAAACTTTAGTCCAACCGTAAGGTAACTGGACTAAACTTTAGTCCAAGCGTAAGGTAACTGAACTAAACTTTAGTTCAACCGTAAGGTAACTGGACTAAACTTTAGTCCAACCGTAAGGTAACTGGACTAAACTTTAGTCCAAGCGTAAGGTAACTGGACTAAACTTTAGTCCAAGCGTAATGTACCTGGACTAAACTTTAGTCCAACCGTAAGGTAACTGGACTAAACTTTAGTCCCAGCGTAACGTAACTGGACTAAACTTTAGTTCCAGCGTAATGTAACTGGACTAAACTTTAGTCCCAGCGTAAGGTAATGGACTAAACTTTAGTCCCAGCGTAAGGTAACTGGACTAAACTTTAGTCCCAGCGTAATGTAACTGGACTAAACTTTAGTCCCAGCGTAAGGTAACTGGACTAAACTTTAGTCCAAGCGTAAGGTAACTGAACTAAACTTTAGTTCAACCGTAAGGTCACTGAACTAAACTTTAGTCCCAGCGTAAGGTAACTGAACTAAACTTTAGTTCAACCGTAAGGTAACTGAACTAAACTTTAGTATATGCGTAAGGTAACTGGACTAAACTTTAGTCCAACCGTAAGGTAACTGGACTAAACTTTAGTCCAACGGTGAGGTAACTGGACTAAACTTTAGTCCAACCGTAAGGTAACTGGACTAAACTTTAGTCCAAGCGTAAGGTAACTGAACTAAACTTTAGTTCAACCGTAAGGTAACTGGACTAAACTTTAGTACATGCGTAAGGTAACTGGACTAAACTTTAGTACATGCGTAAGGTAACTGGACTAAACTTTAGTCCAACCGTAAGGTAACTGGACTAAACTTTAGTCCAACCGTAAGGTAACTGGACTAAACTTTAGTTCAACCGTAAGGTAACTGGACTAAACTTTAGTACATGCGTAAGGTAACTGGACTAAACTTTAGTCCAACCGTAAGGTAACTGGACTAAACTTTAGTCCAACCGTAAGGTAACTGGACTAAACTTCAGTCCAAGCGTAAGGTAACTGGACTAAACTTTAGTCCAAGCGTAAGGTAACTGGACTAAACTTTAGTCCAACCTTAAGGTAACTGGACTAAACTTTAGTCCAAGCGTAAGGTAACTGAACTAAACTTTAGTCCAAGCGTAAGGTAACTGAACTAAACTTTAGTCCAACCGTAAGATAACTGGACTAAACTTTAGTCCAACCGTAAGGTAACTGGACTAAACTTTAGTCCCAGCGTAAGGTAACTGGACTAAACTTTAGTCCAAGCGTAAGGTAACTGGACTAAACTTTAGTACATGCGTAAGGTAACTGGACTAAACTTTAGTCCAAGCGTAAGGTAACTGAACTAAACTTTAGTTCAACCGTAAGGTAACTGGACTAAACTTTAGTCCAACCGTAAGGTAACTGGACTAAACTTTAGTCCAAGCGTAAGGTAACTGAACTAAACTTTAGTTCAACCGTAAGGTAACTGGACTAAACTTTAGTCCAACCGTAAGGTAACTGGACTAAACTTTAGTCCAAGCGTAAGGTAACTGGACTAAACTTTAGTCCAAGCGTAATGTACCTGGACTAAACTTTAGTCCAAGCGTAAGGTAACTGAACTAAACTTTAGTCCAAGCGTAAGGTAACTGAACTAAACTTTAGTCCAAGCGTAAGGTAACTGAACTAAACTTTAGTCCTACCGTAAGGTAACTGAACAAAACTTTAGTCCAACCGTAAGGTAACTGGACTAAACTTTAGTCCAAGCGTAAGGTAACTGAACTAAACTTTAGTTCAACCGTAAGGTAACTAAACTAAACTTTAGTCCAAGCGTAAGGTAACTGAACTAAACTTTAGTCCAACCGTAAGGTAACTGAACAAAACTTTAGTTCAACCGTAAGGTAACTGGACTAAACTTTAGTCCAAGCGTAAGGTAACTGGACTAAACTTTAGTCCAAGCGTAAGGTAACTGAACAAAACTTTAGTCCAACCTTAAGGTAACTGGACTAAACTTTAGTCCAAGCGTAAGGTAACTGAACTAAACTTTAGTCCAAGCGTAAGGTAACTGAACTAAACTTTAGTCCAACCGTAAGATAACTGGACTAAACTTTAGTCCAACCGTAAGGTAACTGGACTAAACTTTAGTCCCAGCGTAAGGTAACTGGACTAAACTTTAGTCCAAGCGTAAGGTAACTGAACTAAACTTTAGTTCAACCGTAAGGTAACTGAACTAAACTTTAGTCCAGCGTAAGGTAACTGAACTAAACTTAAGTTCAACCGTAAGGTAACTGGACTAAACTTTAGTATCTGCGTAAGGTAACTGGACTAAACTTTAGTCCAACCGTAAGGTAACTGGACTAAACTTTAGTCCAACCGTAAGGTAACTGGACTAAACTTTAGTCCAACCGTAAGGTAACTGGACTAAACTTTAGTCCAACCGTAAGGTAACTGGACTAAACTTTAGTCCAACCGTAAGGTAACTGGACTAAACTTTAGTCCAAGCGTAAGGTAACTGAACTAAACTTTAGTTCAACCGTAAGGTAACTGGACTAAACTTTAGTCCAAGCGTAAGGTAACTGAACTAAACTTTAGTTCAACCGTAAGGTAACTGGACTAAACTTTAGTCCAACCGTAAGGTAACTGGACTAAACTTTAGTCCAAGCGTAAGGTAACTGGACTAAACTTTAGTCCAAGCGTAAGGTAACTGAACTAAACTTTAGTTCAACCGTAAGGTAACTGGACTAAACTTTAGTACATGCGTAAGGTAACTGGACTAAACTTTAGTCCAACCGTAAGGTAACTGAACTAAACTTTAGTACATGCGTAAGGTAACTGGACTAAACTTTAGTCCAACCGTAAGGTAACTGGACTAAACTTTAGTCCAACCTTAAGGTAACTGGACTAAACTTTAGTCCAAGCGTAAGGTAACTGAACTGAACTTTAGTTCAACCGTAAGCTAACTGGACTAAACTTTAGTACATGCGTAAGGTAACTGGACTAAACTTTAGTCCAACCGTAAGGTAACTGAACTAAACTTTAGTTCAACCGTAAGGTAACTGGACTAAACTTTAGTCCAACCGTAAGGTAACTGAACTAAACTTTAGTTCAACCGTAAGGTAACTGGACTAAACTTTAGTCCAAGCGTAAGGTAACTGAACTAAACTTTAGTTCAACCGTAAGGTAACTGGACTAAACTTTAGTACATGCGTAAGGTAACTGGACTAAACTTTAGTCCAAGCGTAAGGTAACTGAACTAAACTTTAGTTCAACCGTAAGGTAACTGGACTAAACTTTAGTACATGCGTAAGGTAACTGGACTAAACTTTAGTCCAAGCGTAAGGTAACCGAACTAAACTTTAGTTCAACCGTAAGGTAACTGAACTAAACTTTAGTCCCAGCGTAAGGTAACTGAACTAAACTTTAGTTCAACCGTAAGGTAACTGGACTAAACTTTAGTACATGCGTAAGGTAACTGGACTAAACTTTAGTCCAAGCGTAAGGTAACTGAACTAAACTTTAGTTCAACCGTATGGTAACTGAACTAAACTTTAGTCCCAGCGTAAGGTAACTGAACTAAACTTTAGTTCAACCGTAAGGTAACTGGACTAAACTTTAGTATATGCGTAAGGTAACTGGACTAAACTTTAGTTCAACCGTAAGGTAACTGGACTAAACTTTAGTCCAAGCGTAAGGTAACTGGACTAAACTTTAGTCCAACCGTAAGGTAACTGGACTAAACTTTAGTCCAAGCGTAAGGTAACTGAACTAAACTTTAGTTCAACCGTAAGGTAACTGGACTAAACTTTAGTCCAAGCGTAAGGTAACTGAACTGAACTTTAGTTCAACCGTAAGGTAACTGGACTAAACTTTAGTACATGCGTAAGGTAACTGGACTAAACTTTAGTCCAAGCGTAAGGTAACTGAACTAAACTTTAGTTCAACCGTAAGGTAACTGGACTAAACTTTAGTACATGCGTAAAGTAACTGGACTAAACTTTAGTCCAAGCGTAAGGTAACTGAACTAAACTTTAGTTCAACCGTAAGGTAACTGAACTAAACTTTAGTCCCAGCGTAAGGTAACTGAACTGAACTTCAGTTCAACCGTAAGGTAACTGGACTAAACTTTAGTACATGCGTAAGGTAGCTGGACTAAACTTTAGTCCAACCGTAAGGTAACTGGACTAAACTTTAGTACATGCGTAAGGTAACTGGACTAAACTTTAGTCCAACCGTAAGGTAACTGGACTAAACTTTAGTCCAACCGTAAGGTAACTGGACTAAACTTTAGTCCAAGCGTAAGGTAACTGAACTAAACTTTAGTTCAACCGTAAGGTAACTGGACTAAACTTTAGTACATGCGTAAGGTAACTGGACTAAACTTTAGTCCAACCGTAAGGTAACTGGACTAAACTTTAGTCCAAGCGTAAGGTAACTGAACTAAACTTTAGTTCAACCGTAAGGTAACTGGACTAAACTTTAGTCCAACCGTAAGGTAACTGGACTAAACTTTAGTCCAAGCGTAAGGTAACTGAACTAAACTTTAGTTCAACCGTAAGGTAACTGGACTAAACTTTAGTACATGCGTAAGGTAACTGGACTAAACTTTAGTCCAACCGTAAGGTAACTGGACTAAACTTTAGTACATGCGTAAGGTAACTGGACTAAAATTTAGTCCAACCGCAAGGTAACTGGAATAAACTTTAGTCCAAGCGTAAGGTAACTGAACAAAACTTTAGTCCAACCGTAAGGTAACTGGACTAAACTTTAGTCCAAGCGTAAGGTAACTGAACTAAACTTTAGTCCAAGCGTAAGGTAACTGAACTAAACTTTAGTCCAACCGTAAGGTAACTGGACTAAACTTTAGTACATGCGTAAGGTAACTGGACTAAACTTTAGTCCAACCGTAAGGTAACTGGACTAAACTTTAGTCCAAGCGTAAGGTAACTGAACTAAACTTTAGTTCAACCGTAAGGTAACTGGACTAAACTTTAGTCCAAGCGTAAGGTAACTGAACTAAACTTTAGTTCAACCGTAAGGTAACTGGACTAAACTTTAGTACATGCGTAAGGTAACTGGACTAAACTTTAGTCCAACCGTAAGGTAACTGGACTAAACTTTAGTACATGCGTAAGGTAACTGGACTAAAATTTAGTCCAACCGCAAGGTAACTGGAATAAACTTTAGTCCAAGCGTAAGGTAACTGAACAAAACTTTAGTCCAACCGTAAGGTAACTGGACTAAACTTTAGTCCAAGCGTAAGGTAACTGAACTAAACTTTAGTCCAAGCGTAAGGTAACTGAACTAAACTTTAGTCCAACCGTAAGATAACTGGACTAAACTTTAGTCCAACCGTAAGGTAACTGGACTAAACTTTAGTCCCAGCGTAAGGTAACTGGACTAAACTTTAGTCCAAGCGTAAGGTAACTGAACTAAACTATAGTTCAACCGTAAGGTAACTGAACTAAACTTTAGTCCAGCGTAAGGTAACTGAACTAAACTTTAGTTCAACCGTAAGGTAACTGGACTAAACTTTAGTATATGCGTAAGGTAACTGGACTAAACTTTAGTCCAACCGTAAGGTAACTGGACTAAACTTTAGTCCAACCGTAAGGTAACTGGACTAAACTTTAGTCCAACCGTAAGGTAACTGGACTAAACTTTAGTCCAACCGTAAGGTAACTGGACTAAACTTTAGTCCAACCGTAAGGTAACTGGACTAAACTTTAGTCCAAGCGTAAGGTAACTGAACTAAACTTTAGTTCAACCGTAAGGTAACTGGACTAAACTTTAGTCCAAGCGTAAGGTAACTGAACTAAACTTTAGTTCAACCGTAAGGTAACTGGACTAAACTTTAGTACATGCGTAAGGTAACTGGACTAAACTTTAGTCCAACCGTAAGGTAACTGGACTAAACTTTAGTCTAACCGTAAGGTAACTGGACTAAACTTTAGTCCAAGCGTAAGGTAACTGAACTGAACTTTAGTTCAACCGTAAGGTAACTGGACTAAACTTTAGTACATGCGTAAGGTAACTGGACTAAACTTTAGTCCAACCGTAAGGTAACTGAACTAAACTTTAGTACATGCGTAAGGTAACTGGACTAAACTTTAGTCCAACCGTAAGGTAACTGAACTAAACTTTAGTTCAACCGTAAGGTAACTGGACTAAACTTTAGTACATGCGTAAGGTAACTGGACTAAACTTTAGTCCAAGCGTAAGGTAACTGAACTAAACTTTAGTTCAACCGTAAGGTAACTGAACTAAACTTTAGTCCCAGCGTAAGGTAACTGAACTAAACTTTAGTTCAACCGTAAGGTAACTGGACTAAACTTTAGTATATGCGTAAGGCAACTGGACTAAACTTTAGTCCAACCGTAAGGTAACTGGACTAAACTTTAGTCCAACCGTAAGGTAACTGGACTAAACTTTAGTCCAACCGTAAGGTAACTGGACTAAACTTTAGTCCCAGCGTAAGGTAACTGGACTAAACTTTAGTCCAAGCGTAAGGTAACTGAACTAAACTATAGTTCAACCGTAAGGTAACTGAACTAAACTTTAGTCCAGCGTAAGGTAACTGAACTAAACTTTAGTTCAACCGTAAGGTAACTGGACTAAACTTTAGTATATGCGTAAGGTAACTGGACTAAACTTTAGTCCAACCGTAAGGTAACTGGACTAAACTTTAGTCCAACCGTAAGGTAACTGGACTAAACTTTAGTCCAACCGTAAGGTAACTGGACAAAACTTTAGTCCAACCGTAAGGTAACTGGACTAAACTTTAGTCCAACCGTAAGGTAACTGGACTAAACTTTAGTCCAAGCGTAAGGTAACTGAACTAAACTTTAGTTCAACCGTAAGGTAACTGGACTAAACTTTAGTCCAAGCGTAAGGTAACTGAACTAAACTTTAGTTCAACCGTAAGGTAACTGGACTAAACTTTAGTACATGCGTAAGGTAACTGGACTAAACTTTAGTCCAACCGTAAGGTAACTGGACTAAACTTTAGTCTAACCGTAAGGTAACTGGACTAAACTTTAGTCCAAGCGTAAGGTAACTGAACTGAACTTTAGTTCAACCGTAAGGTAACTGGACTAAACTTTAGTACATGCGTAAGGTAACTGGACTAAACTTTAGTCCAACCGTAAGGTAACTGAACTAAACTTTAGTACATGCGTAAGGTAACTGGACTAAACTTTAGTCCAACCGTAAGGTAACTGAACTAAACTTTAGTTCAACCGTAAGGTAACTGGACTAAACTTTAGTACATGCGTAAGGTAACTGGACTAAACTTTAGTCCAAGCGTAAGGTAACTGAACTAAACTTTAGTTCAACCGTAAGGTAACTGAACTAAACTTTAGTCCCAGCGTAAGGTAACTGAACTAAACTTTAGTTCAACCGTAAGGTAACTGGACTAAACTTTAGTATATGCGTAAGGCAACTGGACTAAACTTTAGTCCAACCGTAAGGTAACTGGACTAAACTTTAGTCCAACCGTAAGGTAACTGGACTAAACTTTAGTCCAACCGTAAGGTAACTGGACTAAACTTTAGTCCAACCGTAAGGTAACTGGACTAAACTTTAGTCCAAGCGTAAGGTAACTGAACTGAACTTTAGTTCAACCGTAAGGTAACTGGACTAAACTTTAGTACATGCGTAAGGTAACTGGACTAAACTTTAGTCCAAGCGTAAGGTAACTGAACTAAACTTTAGTTCAACCGTAAGGTAACTGGACTAAACTTTAGTCCAACCGTAAGGTAACTGAACTAAACTTTAGTTCAACCGTAAGGTAACTGGACTAAACTTTAGTCCAAGCGTAAGGTAACTGAACTAAACTTTAGTTCAACCGTAAGGTAACTGGACTAAACTTTAGTACATGCGTAAGGTAACTGGACTAAACTTTAGTCCAACCGTAAGGTAACTGGACTAAACTTTAGTCTAACCGTAAGGTAACTGGACTAAACTTTAGTTCAACCGTAAGGTAACTGGACTAAACTTTAGTCTAACCGTAAGGTAACTGGACTAAACTTTAGTCCAAGCGTAAGGTAACTGAACTGAACTTTAGTTCAACCGTAAGGTAACTGGACTAAACTTTAGTACATGCGTAAGGTAACTGGACTAAACTTTAGTCCAACCGTAAGGTAACTGAACTAAACTTTAGTACATGCGTAAGGTAACTGGACTAAACTTTAGTCCAACCGTAAGGTAACTGAACTAAACTTTAGTTCAACCGTAAGGTAACTGGACTAAACTTTAGTACATGCGTAAGGTAACTGGACTAAACTTTAGTCCAAGCGTAAGGTAACTGAACTAAACTTTAGTTCAACCGTAAGGTAACTGAACTAAACTTTAGTCCCAGCGTAAGGTAACTGAACTAAACTTTAGTTCAACCGTAAGGTAACTGGACTAAACTTTAGTATATGCGTAAGGCAACTGGACTAAACTTTAGTCCAACCGTAAGGTAACTGGACTAAACTTTAGTCCAACCGTAAGGTAACTGGACTAAACTTTAGTCCAACCGTAAGGTAACTGGACTAAACTTTAGTCCAACCGTAAGGTAACTGGACTAAACTTTAGTCCAAGCGTAAGGTAACTGAACTGAACTTTAGTTCAACCGTAAGGTAACTGGACTAAACTTTAGTACATGCGTAAGGTAACTGGACTAAACTTTAGTCCAAGCGTAAGGTAACTGAACTAAACTTTAGTTCAACCGTAAGGTAACTGGACTAAACTTTAGTCCAACCGTAAGGTAACTGAACTAAACTTTAGTTCAACCGTAAGGTAACTGGACTAAACTTTAGTCCAAGCGTAAGGTAACTGAACTAAACTTTAGTTCAACCGTAAGGTAACTGGACTAAACTTTAGTACATGCGTAAGGTAACTGGACTAAACTTTAGTCCAACCGTAAGGTAACTGGACTAAACTTTAGTCTAACCGTAAGGTAACTGGACTAAACTTTAGTCCAAGCGTAAGGTAACTGAACTGAACTTTAGTTCAACCGTAAGGTAACTGGACTAAACTTTAGTACATGCGTAAGGTAACTGGACTAAACTTTAGTCCAACCGTAAGGTAACTGAACTAAACTTTAGTTCAACCGTAAGGTAACTGGACTAAACTTTAGTACATGCGTAAGGTAACTGGACTAAACTTTAGTCCAAGCGTAAGGTAACTGAACTAAACTTTAGTTCAACCGTAAGGTAACTGAACTAAACTTTAGTCCCAGCGTAAGGTAACTGGACTAAACTTTAGTCCAACCGTAAGGTAACTGGACTAAACTTTAGTCCAACCGTAAGGTAACTGGACTAAACTTTAGTCCAAGCGTAAGGTAACTGAACTAAACTTTAGTTCAACCGTAAGGTAACTGGACTAAACTTTAGTCCAACCGTAAGGTAACTGGACTAAACTTTAGTATATGCGTAAGGTAACTGGACTAAACTTTAGTCCAACCGTAAGGTAACTGGAATAAACTTTAGTCCAACCGTAAGGTAACTGGACTAAACTTTAGTCCAACCGTAAGGTAACTGGACTAAACTTTAGTATATGCGTAAGGTAACTGGACTAAACTTTAGTCCAAGCGTAAGGTAACTGAACTAAACTTTAGTACATGCGTAAGGTAACTGGACTAAACTTTAGTCCAACCGTAAGGTAACTGGACTAAACTTTAGTCCCAGCGTAAGGTAACTGGACTAAACTTTAGTCCAAGCGTAAGGTAACTGAACTAAACTTTAGTTCAACCGTAAGGTAACTGAACTAAACTTTAGTCCCAGCGTAAGGTAACTGAACTAAACTTTAGTTCAACCGTAAGGTAACTGGACTAAACTTTAGTCCCAGCGTAAGGTAACTGGACTAAACTTTAGTCCAAGCGTAAGGTAACTGAACTAAACTTTAGTACATGCGTAAGGTAACTGGACTAAACTTTAGTCCAACCGTAAGGTAACTGAACTAAACTTTAGTTCAACCTTAAGGTAACTGGACTAAACTTTAGTATATGCGTAAGGTAACTGGACTAAACTTTAGTCCAACCGTAAGGTAACTGGACTAAACTTTAGTCCAACCGTAAGGTAACTGGACTAAACTTTAGTCCAAGCGTAAGGTAACTGAACTAAACTTTAGTTCAACCGTAAGGTAACTGGACTAAACTTTAGTCCAACCGTAAGGTAACTGGACTAAACTTTAGTCCAACCCTAAGGTAACTGGACTAAACTTTAGTCCAAGCGTAAGGTAACTGGACTAAACTTTAGTCCAAGCGTAAGGTAACTGAACTAAACTTTAGTACATGCGTAAGGTAACTGGACTAAACTTTAGTCCAACCGTAAGGTAACTGAACTAAACTTTAGTTCAACCGTAAGGTAACTGAACTAAACTTTAGTCCCAGCGTAAGGTAACTGGACTAAACTTTAGTCCAACCGTAAGGTAACTGGACTAAACTTTAGTCCAACCGTAAGGTAACTGGACTAAACTTTAGTCCAAGCGTAAGGTAACTGAACTAAACTTTAGTTCAACCGTAAGGTAACTGGACTAAACTTTAGTCCAACCGTAAGGTAACTGGACTAAACTTTAGTCCAACCGTAAGGTAACTGGACTAAACTTTAGTCCAAGCGTAAGGTAACTGGACTAAACTTTAGTCCAAGCGTAAGGTAACTGAACTAAACTTTAGTCCAAGCGTAAGGTAACTGAACTAAACTTTAGTTCAACCGTAAGGTAACTGGACTAAACTTTAGTACATGCGTAAGGTAACTGGACTAAACTTTAGTCCAAGCGTAAGGTAACTGGACTAAACTTTAGTCCAACCGTAAGGTAACTGGACTAAACTTTAGTCCAAGCGTAAGGTAACTGAACTAAACTTTAGTCCAACCGTAAGGTAACTGGACTAAACTTTAGTCCCAGCGTAAGGTAACTGGACTAAACTTTAGTCCAACCGTAAGGTAACTGGACTAAACTTTAGTCCAACCGTAAGGTAACTGAACTAAACTTTAGTACATGCGTAAGGTAACTGGACTAAACTTTAGTCCAACCGTAAGGTAACTGGACTAAACTTTAGTCCAACCGTAAGGTAACTGGACTAAACTTTAGTCCAAGCGTAAGGTAACTGAACTAAACTTTAGTTCAACCGTAAGGTAACTGGACTAAACTTTAGTACATGCGTAAGGTAACTGGACTAAACTTTAGTCCAACCGTAAGGTAACTGAACTAAACTTTAGTTCAACCGTAAGGTAACTGGACTAAACTTTAGTACATGCGTAAGGTAACTGGACTAAACTTTAGTCCAAGCGTAAGGTAACTGAACTAAACTTTAGTTCAACCGTAAGGTAACTGGACTAAACTTTAGTCCAACCGTAAGGTAACTGGACTAAACTTTAGTCCAACCGTAAGGTAACTGGACTAAACTTTAGTATATGCGTAAAGTAACTGGACTAAACTTTAGTCCAAGCGTAAGGTAACTGAACTAAACTTTAGTTCAACCGTAAGGTAACTGGACTAAACTTTAGTCCAAGCGTAAGGTAACTGGACTAAACTTTAGTCCAACCGTAAGGTAACTGGACTAAACTTTAGTCCAACCGTAAGGTAACTGGACTAAACTTTAGTCCAAGCGTAAGGTAACTGGACTAAACTTTAGTCCAAGCGTAAGGTAACTGAACTAAACTTTAGTCCAAGCGTAAGTTAACTGAACTAAACTTTAGTTCAACCGTAAGGTAACTGGACTAAACTTTAGTCCAAGCGTAAGGTAACTGGACTAAACTTTAGTCCAACCGTAAGGTAACTGGACTAAACTTTAGTATATGCGTAAGGTAACTGGACTAAACTTTAGTCCAAGCGTAAGGTAACTGGACTAAACTTTAGTCCAAGCGTAAGGTAACTGAACTAAACTTTAGTCCAAGCGTAAGGTAACTGAACTAAACTTTAGTTCAACCGTAAGGTAACTGGACTAAACTTTAGTACATGCGTAAGGTAACTGGACTAAACTTTAGTTCAACCGTAAGGTAACTGGACTAAACTTTAGTCCAACCGTAAGGTAACTGGACTGAACTTTAGTCCAAGCGTAAGGTAACTGGACTAAACTTTAGTCTAAGCGTAAGGTAACTGAACTAAACTTTAGTCCAAGCGTAAGGTAACTGAACTAAACTTTAGTTCAACCGTAAGGTAACTGGACTAAACTTTAGTTCAACCGTAAGGTAACTGGACTAAACTTTAGTCCAAGCGTAAGGTAACTGGACTAAACTTTAGTCCAACCGTAAGGTAACTGGACTAAACTTTAGTCCAACCGTAAGGTAACTGGACTAAACTTTAGTATATGCGTAAGGTAACTGGACTAAACTTTAGTCCAAGCGTAAGGTAACTGGACTAAACTTTAGTCCAAGCGTAAGGTAACTGAACTAAACTTTAGTCCAAGCGTAAGGTAACTGAACTAAACTTTAGTTCAACCGTAAGGTAACTGGACTAAACTTTAGTACATGCGTAAGGTAACTGGACTAAACTTTAGTTCAACCGTAAGGTAACTGGACTAAACTTTAGTCCAACCGTAAGGTAACTGGACTAAACTTTAGTCCAAGCGTAAGGTAACTGGACTAAACTTTAGTCTAAGCGTAAGGTAACTGAACTAAACTTTAGTCCAAGCGTAAGGTAACTGAACTAAACTTTAGTTCAACCGTAAGGTAACTGGACTAAACTTTAGTCCAAGCGTAAGGTAACTGGACTAAACTTTAGTCCAACCGTAAGGTAACTGGACTAAACTTTAGTCCAACCGTAAGGTAACTGGACTAAACTTTAGTCCAAGCGTAAGGTAACTGGACTAAACTTTAGTCCAAGCGTAAGGTAACTGAACTAAACTTTAGTCCAAGCGTAAGGTAACTGAACTAAACTTTAGTTCAACCGTAAGGTAACTGGACTAAACTTTAGTCCAAGCGTAAGGTAACTGGACTAAACTTTAGTCCAAGCGTAAGGTAACTGAACTAAACTTTAGTCCAAGCGTAAGGTAACTGAACTAAACTTTAGTTCAACCGTAAGGTAACTGGACTAAACTTTAGTCCAAGCGTAAGGTAACTGGACTAAACTTTAGTCCAACCGTAAGGTAACTGGACTAAACTTTAGTCCAAGCGTAAGGTAACTTGACTAAACTTTAGTCCAAGCGTAAGGTAACTGGACTAAACTTTAGTCCAAGCGTAAGGTAACTGAACTAAACTTTAGTCCAAGCGTAAGGTAACTGAACTAAACTTTAGTTCAACCGTAAGGTAACTGGACTAAACTTTAGTACATGCGTAAGGTAACTGGACTAAACTTTAGTCCAAGCGTAAGGTAACTGAACTAAACTTTAGTTCAACCGTAAGGTAACTGGACTAAACTTTAGTCCAACCGTAAGGTAACTGGACTAAACTTTAGTCCAAGCGTAAGGTAACTGAACTAAACTTTAGTTCAACCGTAAGGTAACTGGACTAAACTTTAGTCCAAGCGTAAGGTAACTGGACTAAACTTTAGTCCAACCGTAAGGTAACTGGACTAAATTTTAGTCCAACCGTAAGGTAACTGGACTGAACTTTAGTCCAAGCGTAAGGTAACTGGACTAAACTTTAGTCCAAGCGTAAGGTAACTGAACTAAACTTTAGTCCAAGCGTAAGGTAACTGAACTAAACTTCAGTTCAACCGTAAGGTAACTGGACTAAACTTTAGTCCAAGCGTAAGGTAACTGGACTAAACTTTAGTCCAACCGTAAGGTAACTGGACTAAACTTTAGTCCAACCGTAAGGTAACTGGACTAAACTTTAGTCCAAGCGTAAGGTAACTGGACTAAACTTTAGTCCAAGCGTAAGGTAACTGAACTAAACTTTAGTCCAAGCGTAAGGTAACTGAACTAAACTTTAGTCCAACCGTAAGATAACTGGACTAAACTTTAGTCCAACCGTAAGGTAACTGGACTAAACTTTAGTCCCAGCGTAAGGTAACTGGACTGAACTTTAGTCCAAGCGTAAGGTAACTGAACTAAACTTTAGTTCAACCGTAAGGTAACTGAACTAAACTTTAGTCCCAGCGTAAGGTAACTGAACTAAACTTTAGTTCAACCGTAAGGTAACTGGACTAAACTTTAGTACATGCGTAAGGTAACTGGACTAAACTTTAGTCCAAGCGTAAGGTAACTGAACTAAACTTTAGTTCAACCGTAAGGTAACTGGACTAAACTTTAGTCCAACCGTAAGGTAACTGGACTAAACTTTAGTCCAACCGTAAGGTAACTGGACTAAACTTTAGTATATGCGTAAGGTAACTGGACTAAACTTTAGTCCAAGCGTAAGGTAACTGAACTAAACTTTAGTTCAACCGTAAGGTAACTGGACTAAACTTTAGTCCAAGCGTAAGGTAACTGGACTAAACTTTAGTCCAACCGTAAGGTAACTGGACTAAACTTTAGTCCAACCGTAAGGTAACTGGACTAAACTTTAGTCCAAGCGTAAGGTAACTGGACTAAACTTTAGTCCAAGCGTAAGGTAACTGGACTAAACTTTAGTCCAAGCGTAAGTTAACTGAACTAAACTTTAGTTCAACCGTAAGGTAACTGGACTAAACTTTAGTCCAAGCGTAAGGTAACTGGACTAAACTTTAGTCCAACCGTAAGGTAACTGGACTAAACTTTAGTCCAACCGTAAGGTAACTGGACTAAACTTTAGTCCAAGCGTAAGGTAACTGGACTAAACTTTAGTCCAAGCGTAAGGTAACTGAACTAAACTTTAGTCCAAGCGTAAGGTAACTGAACTAAACTTTAGTTCAACCGTAAGGTAACTGGACTAAACTTTAGTACATGCGTAAGGTAACTGGACTAAACTTTAGTTCAACCGTAAGGTAACTGGACTAAACTTTAGTCCAACCGTAAGGTAACTGGACTAAACTTTAGTCCAAGCGTAAGGTAACTGGACTAAACTTTAGTCTAAGCGTAAGGTAACTGAACTAAACTTTAGTCCAAGCGTAAGGTAACTGAACTAAACTTTAGTTCAACCGTAAGGTAACTGGACTAAACTTTAGTCCAAGCGTAAGGTAACTGAACTAAACTTTAGTTCAACCGTAAGGTAACTGGACTAAACTTTAGTCCAAGCGTAAGGTAACTGGACTAAACTTTAGTCCAACCGTAAGGTAACTGGACTAAACTTTAGTCCAACCGTAAGGTAACTGGACTAAACTTTAGTCCAAGCGTAAGGTAACTGGACTAAACTTTAGTCCAAGCGTAAGTTAACTGAACTAAACTTTAGTTCAACCGTAAGGTAACTGAACTAAACTTTAGTTCAACCGTAAGGTAACTGGACTAAACTTTAGTCCAAGCGTAAGGTAACTGGACTAAACTTTAGTCCAACCGTAAGGTAACTGGACTAAACTTTAGTATATGCGTAAGGTAACTGGACTAAACTTTAGTCCAAGCGTAAGGTAACTGAACTAAACTTTAGTCCAAGCGTAAGGTAACTGAACTAAACTTTAGTCCAAGCGTAAGGTAACTGAACTAAACTTTAGTACATGCGTAAGGTAACTGGACTAAACTTTAGTTCAACCGTAAGGTAACTGGACTAAACTTTAGTCCAACCGTAAGGTAACTGGACTAAACTTTAGTCCAAGCGTAAGGTAACTGGACTAAACTTTAGTCCAAGCGTAAGGTAACTGGACTAAACTTTAGTCCAAGCGTAAGGTAACTGAACTAAACTTTAGTTCAACCGTAAGGTAACTGGACTAAACTTTAGTCCAAGCGTAAGGTAACTGGACTAAACTTTAGTCCAACCGTAAGGTAACTGGACTAAACTTTAGTCCAAGCGTAAGGTAACTGGTTGAACTAAAGTTTAGTCCAGTTACCTTACGCATGTACTAAAGTTTAGTCCAGTTACCTTACGGTTGAACTAAAGTTTAGTTCAGTTACCTTACGCTTGGACTAAAGTTTAGTTCAGTTACCTTACGCTTGGACTAAAGTTTAGTCCAGTTACCTTACGCTTGGACTAAAGTTTAGTCCAGTTACCTTACGCATATACTAAAGTTTAGTCCAGTTACCTTACGGTTGGACTAAAGTTTAGTCCAGTTACCTTACGCTTGGACTAAAGTTTAGTCCAGTTACCTTACGGTTGAACTAAAGTTTAGTTCAGTTAACTTACGCTTGGACTAAAGTTTAGTTCAGTTACCTTACGCTTGGACTAAAGTTTAGTCCAGTTACCTTACGCTTGGACTAAAGTTTAGTCCAGTTACCTTACGGTTGGACTAAAGTTTAGTCCAGTTACCTTACGGTTGGACTAAAGTTTAGTCCAGTTACCTTACGCTTGGACTAAAGTTTAGTCCAGTTACCTTACGGTTGAACTAAAGTTTAGTTCAGTTACCTTACGCTTGGACTAAAGTTTAGTCCAGTTACCTTACGGTTGAACTAAAGTTTAGTTCAGTTACCTTACGCTTGGACTAAAGTTTAGTTCAGTTACCTTACGCTTAGACTAAAGTTTAGTCCAGTTACCTTACGCTTGGACTAAAGTTTAGTCCAGTTACCTTACGGTTGGACTAAAGTTTAGTCCAGTTACCTTACGGTTGAACTAAAGTTTAGTCCAGTTACCTTACGCATGTACTAAAGTTTAGTCCAGTTACCTTACGGTTGAACTAAAGTTTAGTTCAGTTACCTTACGCTTGGACTAAAGTTTAGTTCAGTTACCTTACGCTTGGACTAAAGTTTAGTCCAGTTACCTTACGCTTGGACTAAAGTTTAGTCCAGTTACCTTACGCATATACTAAAGTTTAGTCCAGTTACCTTACGGTTGGACTAAAGTTTAGTCCAGTTACCTTACGCTTGGACTAAAGTTTAGTCCAGTTACCTTACGGTTGAACTAAAGTTTAGTTCAGTTAACTTACGCTTGGACTAAAGTTTAGTTCAGTTACCTTACGCTTGGACTAAAGTTTAGTCCAGTTACCTTACGCTTGGACTAAAGTTTAGTCCAGTTACCTTACGGTTGGACTAAAGTTTAGTCCAGTTACCTTACGGTTGGACTAAAGTTTAGTCCAGTTACCTTACGCTTGGACTAAAGTTTAGTCCAGTTACCTTACGGTTGAACTAAAGTTTAGTTCAGTTACCTTACGCTTGGACTAAAGTTTAGTCCAGTTACCTTACGCATATACTAAAGTTTAGTCCAGTTACCTTACGGTTGGACTAAAGTTTAGTCCAGTTACCTTACGGTTGGACTAAAGTTTAGTCCAGTTACCTTACGGTTGAACTAAAGTTTAGTTCAGTTACCTTACGCTTGGACTAAAGTTTAGTCCAGTTACCTTACGCATGTACTAAAGTTTAGTCCAGTTACCTTACGGTTGAACTAAAGTTTAGTTCAGTTACCTTACGGTTGGACTAAAGTTTAGTCCAGTTACCTTACGCATGTACTAAAGTTTAGTCCAGTTACCTTACGGTTGAACTAAAGTTTAGTTCAGTTACCTTACGCTTGGACTAAAGTTTAGTCCAGTTACCTTACGGTTGGACTAAAGTTTAGTCCAGTTACCTTACGGTTGGACTAAAGTTTAGTCCAGTTACCTTACGCATGTACTAAAGTTTAGTTCAGTTACCTTACGGTTGGACTAAAGTTTAGTCCAGTTACCTTACGGTTGGACTAAAGTTTAGTCCAGTTACCTTACGCTGGGACTAAAGTTTAGTTCAGTTACCTTACGCTTGGACTAAAGTTTAGTCCAGTTACCTTACGCATGTACTAAAGTTTAGTCCAGTTACCTTACGGTTGAACTAAAGTTTAGTTCAGTTACCTTACGCTTGGACTAAAGTTTAGTTCAGTTACCTTACGCTTGGACTAAAGTTTAGTCCAGTTACCTTACGCTTGGACTAAAGTTTAGTCCAGTTACCTTACGGTTGGACTAAAGTTTAGTCCAGTTACCTTACGCTGGGACTAAAGTTTAGTTCAGTTACCTTACGGTTGAACTAAAGTTTAGTTCAGTTACCTTACGGTTGAACTAAAGTTTAGTCCAGTTACCTTACGCATGTACTAAAGTTTAGTTCAGTTACCTTACGCTTGGACTAAAGTTTAGTCCAGTTACCTTACGCTTGGACTAAAGTTTAGTCCAGTTACCTTAGGGTTGGACTAAAGTTTAGTCCAGTTACCTTACGGTTGGACTAAAGTTTAGTCCAGTTACCTTACGGTTGAACTAAAGTTTAGTTCAGTTACCTTACGCTTGGACTACAGTTTAGTCCAGTTACCTTACGGTTGGACTAAAGTTTAGTCCAGTTACCTTACGGTTGGACTAAAGTTTAGTCCAGTTACCTTACGCATATACTAAAGTTTAGTCCAGTTACCTTAAGGTTGAACTAAAGTTTAGTTCAGTTACCTTACGGTTGGACTAAAGTTTAGTCCAGTTACCTTACGCATGTACTAAAGTTTAGTTCAGTTACCTTACGCTTGGACTAAAGTTTAGTCCAGTTACCTTACGCTGGGACTAAAGTTTAGTCCAGTTACCTTACGGTTGAACTAAAGTTTAGTTCAGTTACCTTACGCTGGGACTAAAGTTTAGTTCAGTTACCTTACGGTTGAACTAAAGTTTAGTTCAGTTACCTTACGCTTGGACTAAAGTTTAGTCCAGTTACCTTACGCTGGGACTAAAGTTTAGTTCAGTTACCTTACGGTTGAACTAAAGTTTAGTTCAGTTACCTTACGGTAGGACTAAAGTTTAGTCCAGTTACCTTACGCATGTACTAAAGTTTAGTTCAGTTACCTTACGCTTGGACTAAAGTTTAGTCCAGTTACCTTACGCTTGGACTAAAGTTTAGTCCAGTTACCTTAGGGTTGGACTAAAGTTTAGTCCAGTTACCTTACGGTTGGACTAAAGTTTAGTCCAGTTACCTTACGGTTGAACTAAAGTTTAGTTCAGTTACCTTACGCTTGGACTAAAGTTTAGTCCAGTTACCTTACGGTTGGACTAAAGTTTAGTCCAGTTACCTTACGGTTGGACTAAAGTTTAGTCCAGTTACCTTACGGTTGGACTAAAGTTTAGTCCAGTTACCTTACGCATATACTAAAGTTTAGTCCAGTTACCTTACGGTTGAACTAAAGTTTAGTTCAGTTACCTTACGGTTGGACTAAAGTTTAGTCCAGTTACCTTACGCATGTACTAAAGTTTAGTTCAGTTACCTTACGCTTGGACTAAAGTTTAGTCCAGTTACCTTACGCTGGGACTAAAGTTTAGTCCAGTTACCTTACGGTTGGACTAAAGTTTAGTTCAGTTACCTTACGCTTGGACTAAAGTTTAGTCCAGTTACCTTACGGTTGGACTAAAGTTTAGTCCAGTTACCTTACGCTTGGACTAAAGTTTAGTCCAGTTACCTTACGCATGTACTAAAGTTTAGTCCAGTTACCTTACGGTTGAACTAAAGTTTAGTTCAGTTACCTTACGCTTGGACTAAAGTTTAGTTCAGTTACCTTACGCTTGGACTAAAGTTTAGTCCAGTTACCTTACGCTTGGACTAAAGTTTAGTCCAGTTACCTTACGGTTGGACTAAAGTTTAGTCCAGTTAACTTACGGTTGGACTAAAGTTTAGTCCAGTTACCTTACGGTTGAACTAAAGTTTAGTTCAGTTACCTTACGCTTGGACTAAAGTTTAGTCCAGTTACCTTACGGTTGGACTAAAGTTTAGTCCAGTTACCTTACGGTTGGACTAAAGTTTAGTCCAGTTACCTTACGCTGGGACTAAAGTTTAGTTCAGTTACCTTACGGTTGAACTAAAGTTTAGTTCAGTTACCTTACGGTTGGACTAAAGTTTAGTCCAGTTACCTTACGCATGTACTAAAGTTTAGTTCAGTTACCTTACGCTTGGACTAAAGTTTAGTCCAGTTACCTTACGCTTGGACTAAAGTTTAGTCCAGTTACCTTAGGGTTGGACTAAAGTTTAGTCCAGTTACCTTACGGTTGGACTAAAGTTTAGTCCAGTTACCTTACGGTTGAACTAAAGTTTAGTTCAGTTACCTTACGCTTGGACTAAAGTTTAGTCCAGTTACCTTACGGTTGGACTAAAGTTTAGTCCAGTTACCTTACGGTTGGACTAAAGTTTAGTCCAGTTACCTTACGCATATACTAAAGTTTAGTCCAGTTACCTTAAGGTTGAACTAAAGTTTAGTTCAGTTACCTTACGCATGTACTAAAGTTTAGTTCAGTTACCTTACGCTTGGACTAAAGTTTAGTCCAGTTACCTTACGGTTGAACTAAAGTTTAGTTCAGTTACCTTACGCTTGGACTAAAGTTTAGTCCAGTTACCTTACGGTTGGACTAAAGTTTAGTCCAGTTACCTTACGGTTGGACTAAAGTTTAGTCCAGTTACCTTACGCATATACTAAAGTTTAGTCCAGTTACCTTAAGGTTGAACTAAAGTTTAGTTCAGTTACCTTACGCATGTACTAAAGTTTAGTTCAGTTACCTTACGCTTGGACTAAAGTTTAGTCCAGTTACCTTACGCTGGGACTAAAGTTTAGTCCAGTTACCTTACGGTTGGACTAAAGTTTAGTTCAGTTACCTTACGCTTGGACTAAAGTTTAGTCCAGTTACCTTACGGTTGGACTAAAGTTTAGTCCAGTTACCTTACGGTTGGACTAAAGTTTATTCCAGTTACCTTACGCATGTACTAAAGTTTAGTTCAGTTACCTTACGGTTGGACTAAAGTTTAGTCCAGTTACCTTACGCATGTACTAAAGTTTAGTTCAGTTACCTTACGGTTGGACTAAAGTTTAGTCCAGTTACCTTACGGTTGGACTAAAGTTTAGTCCAGTTACCTTACGCATGTACTAAAGTTTAGTCCAGTTACCTTACGGTTGGACTAAAGTTTAGTCCAGTTACCTTACGCATGTACTAAAGTTTAGTCCAGGTACCTTACGGTTAAACTAAAGTTTAGTTCAGTTACCTTACGCTTGGACTAAAGTTTAGTCCAGTTACCTTACGGTTGGACTAAAGTTTAGTCCAGTTACCTTACGGTTGGACTAAAGTTTAGTCCAGTTACCTTACGGTTGGACTAAAGTTTAGTCCAGTTACCTTACGGTTGGACTAAAGTTTAGTCCAGTTACCTTACGCATATACTAAAGTTTAGTCCAGTTACCTTACGGTTGAACTAAAGTTTAGTTCAGTTACCTTAGGCTGGGACTAAAGTTTAGTTCAGTTACCTTACGGTTGAACTAAAGTTTAGTTCAGTTACCTTACGCTTGGACTAAAGTTTAGTCCAGTTACCTTACGCTGGGACTAAAGTTTAGTCCAGTTACCTTACGGTTGGACTAAAGTTTAGTCCAGTTATCTTACGGTTGGACTAAAGTTTAGTTCAGTTACCTTACGCTTGGACTAAAGTTTAGTTCAGTTACCTTACGCTTGGACTAAAGTTTAGTCCAGTTACCTTACGGTTGGACTAAAGTTTAGTCCAGTTACCTTACGGTTGGACTAAAGTTTAGTCCAGTTACCTTACGCTTGGACTAAAGTTTAGTCCAGTTACCTTACGCTTGGACTAAAGTTTAGTCCAGTTACCTTACGGTTGAACTAAAGTTTAGTTCAGTTACCTTACGCTTGGACTAAAGTTTAGTCCAGTTACCTTACGCATATACTAAAGTTTAGTCCAGTTACCTTACGGTTGGACTAAAGTTTAGTCCAGTTACCTTACGGTTGGACTAAAGTTTAGTCCAGTTACCTTACGGTTGAACTAAAGTTTAGTTCAGTTACCTTACGCATGTACTAAAGTTTAGTCCAGTTACCTTACGGTTGGACTAAAGTTTAGTCCAGTTACCTTACGGTTGGACTAAAGTTTAGTCCAGTTACCTTACGCATGTACTAAAGTTTAGTCCAGTTACCTTACGCTTGGACTAAAGTTTAGTCCAGTTACCTTACGCTTGGACTAAAGTTTAGTCCAGTTACCTTACGCATGTACTAAAGTTTAGTCCAGTTACCTTACGGTTGAACTAAAGTTTAGTCCAGTTACCTTACGGTTGAACTAAAGTTTAGTTCAGTTACCTTACGCTTGGACTAAAGTTTAGTTCAGTTACCTTACGCTTGGACTAAAGTTTAGTCCAGTTACCTTACGCTTGGACTAAAGTTTAGTCCAGTTACCTTACGGTTGGACTAAAGTTTAGTCCAGTTACCTTACGCTTGGACTAAAGTTTAGTCCAGTTACCTTACGGTTGAACTAAAGTTTAGTTCAGTTATCTTACGCTTGGACTAAAGTTTAGTTCAGTTACCTTACGCTTGGACTAGAGTTTAGTCCAGTTACCTTACGCTTGGACTAAAGTTTAGTCCAGTTACCTTACGCTTGGACTAAAGTTTAGTCCAGTTACCTTACGGTTGGACTAAAGTTTAGTCCAGTTACCTTACGCTTGGACTAAAGTTTAGTCCAGTTACCTTACGCTTGGACTAAAGTTTAGTCCAGTTACCTTACGGTTGGACTAAAGTTTAGTCCAGTTACCTTACGCTTGGACTAAAGTTTAGTCCAGTTACCTTACGGTTGAACTAAAGTTTAGTTCAGTTATCTTACGCTTGGACTAAAGTTTAGTTCAGTTACCTTACGCTTGGACTAGAGTTTAGTCCAGTTACCTTACGCTTGGACTAAAGTTTAGTCCAGTTACCTTACGCTTGGACTAAAGTTTAGTCCAGTTACCTTACGGTTGGACTAAAGTTTAGTCCAGTTACCTTACGGTTGGACTAAAGTTTAGTCCAGTTACCTTACGCTTGGACTAAAGTTTAGTCCAGTTACCTTACGCATATACTAAAGTTTAGTCCAGTTACCTTACGCATATACTAAAGTTTAGTCCAGTTACCTTACGGTTGGACTAAAGTTTAGTCCAGTTACCTTACGGTTGAACTAAAGTTTAGTTCAGTTACCTTACGGTTGAACTAAAGTTTAGTTCAGTTACCTTACGCATGTACTAAAGTTTAGTCCAGTTACCTTACGGTTGAACTAAAGTTTAGTTCAGTTACCTTACGGTTGAACTAAAGTTTAGTTCAGTTACCTTACGGTTGGACTAAAGTTTAGTCCAGTTACCTTACGCATGTACTAAAGTTTAGTCCAGTTACCTTACGCTTGGACTAAAGTTTAGTCCAGTTACCTTACGGTTGGACTAAAGTTTAGTCCAGTTACCTTACGCTTGGACTAAAGTTTAGTCCAGTTACCTTACGGTTGGACTAAAGTTTAGTCCAGTTACCTTACGCTTGGACTAAAGTTTAGTCCAGTTACCTTACGCTTGGACTAAAGTTTAGTCCAGTTACCTTACGCTTGGACTAAAGTTTAGTCCAGTTACCTTACGCTTGGACTAAAGTTTAGTCCAGTTACCTTACGGTTGAACTAAAGTTTAGTTCAGTTACCTTACGCTTGGACTAAAGTTTAGTTCAGTTACCTTACGCTTGGACTAAAGTTTAGTCCAGTTACCTTACGCTTGGACTAAAGTTTAGTCCAGTTACCTTACGGTTGGACTAAAGTTTAGTCCAGTTACCTTACGCTTGGACTAAAGTTTAGTCCAGTTACCTTACGGTTGAACTAAAGTTTAGTTCAGTTACCTTACGCTTGGACTAAAGTTTAGTCCAGTTACCTTACGGTTGAACTAAAGTTTAGTTCAGTTACCTTACGCTTGGACTAAAGTTTAGTTCAGTTACCTTACGCTTAGACTAAAGTTTAGTCCAGTTACCTTACGCTTGGACTAAAGTTTAGTCCAGTTACCTTACGGTTGGACTAAAGTTTAGTCCAGTTACCTTACGGTTGAACTAAAGTTTAGTCCAGTTACCTTACGCATGTACTAAAGTTTAGTCCAGTTACCTTACGGTTGAACTAAAGTTTAGTTCAGTTACCTTACGCTTGGACTAAAGTTTAGTTCAGTTACCTTACGCTTGGACTAAAGTTTAGTCCAGTTACCTTACGCTTGGACTAAAGTTTAGTCCAGTTACCTTACGCTTGGACTAAAGTTTAGTCCAGTTACCTTACGCTTGGACTAAAGTTTAGTCCAGTTACCTTACGGTTGAACTAAAGTTTAGTTCAGTTACCTTACGCATGTACTAAAGTTTAGTTCAGTTACCTTACGCATGTACTAAAGTTTAGTCCAGTTACCTTACGGTTGGACTAAAGTTTAGTCCAGTTACCTTACGCATGTACTAAAGTTTAGTTCAGTTACCTTACGCTTGGACTAAAGTTTAGTCCAGTTACCTTACGCTTGGACTAAAGTTTAGTCCAGTTACCTTACGGTTGAACTAAAGTTTAGTCCAGTTACCTTACGGTTGAACTAAAGTTTAGTTCAGTTACCTTACGCTTGGACTAAAGTTTAGTTCAGTTACCTTACGCTTGGACTAAAGTTTAGTCCAGTTACCTTACGCTTGGACTAAAGTTTAGTCCAGTTACCTTACGGTTGGACTAAAGTTTAGTCCAGTTACCTTACGGTTGGACTAAAGTTTAGTCCAGTTAAACTAAAGTTTAGTCCAGTTACCTTACGGTTGAACTAAAGTTTAGTTCAGTTACCTTACGCTTGGACTAGAGTTTAGTCCAGTTACCTTACGCTTGGACTAAAGTTTAGTCCAGTTACCTTACGCTTGGACTAAAGTTTAGTCCAGTTACCTTACGGTTGGACTAAAGTTTAGTCCAGTTACCTTACGGTTGGACTAAAGTTTAGTCCAGTTACCTTACGGTTGGACTAAAGTTTAGTCCAGTTACCTTACGGTTGAACTAAAGTTTAGTTCAGTTACCTTACGCTTGGACTAAAGTTTAGTCCAGTTACCTTACGCATATACTAAAGTTTAGTCCAGTTACCTTACGGTTGGACTAAAGTTTAGTCCAGTTACCTTACGGTTGGACTAAAGTTTAGTCCAGTTACCTTACGGTTGAACTAAAGTTTAGTCCAGTTACCTTACGGTTGAACTAAAGTTTAGTTCAGTTACCTTACGCATGTACTAAAGTTTAGTCCAGTTACCTTACGGTTGAACTAAAGTTTAGTTCAGTTACCTTACGGTTGAACTAAAGTTTAGTTCAGTTACCTTACGGTTGGACTAAAGTTTAGTCCAGTTACCTTACGCATGTACTAAAGTTTAGTCCAGTTACCTTACGGTTGAACTAAAGTTTAGTTCAGTTACCTTACGCTTGGACTAAAGTTTAGTCCAGTTACCTTACGGTTGGACTAAAGTTTAGTCCAGTTACCTTACGCTTGGACTAAAGTTTAGTCCAGTTACCTTACGGTTGGACTAAAGTTTAGTCCAGTTACCTTACGCTTGGACTAAAGTTTAGTCCAGTTACCTTACGGTTGGACTAAAGTTTAGTCCAGTTACCTTACGCTTGGACTAAAGTTTAGTCCAGTTACCTTACGCTTGGACTAAAGTTTAGTCCAGTTACCTTACGGTTGAACTAAAGTTTAGTTCAGTTACCTTACGCTTGGACTAAAGTTTAGTTCAGTTACCTTACGCTTGGACTAAAGTTTAGTCCAGTTACCTTACGCTTGGACTAAAGTTTAGTCCAGTTACCTTACGGTTGGACTAAAGTTTAGTCCAGTTACCTTACGCTTGGACTAAAGTTTAGTCCAGTTACCTTACGCATGTACTAAAGTTTAGTCCAGTTACCTTACGGTTGAACTAAAGTTTAGTCCAGTTACCTTACGGTTGAACTAAAGTTTAGTTCAGTTACCTTACGCTTGGACTAAAGTTTAGTTCAGTTACCTTACGCTTGGACTAAAGTTTAGTCCAGTTACCTTACGCTTGGACTAAAGTTTAGTCCAGTTACCTTACGGTTGGACTAAAGTTTAGTCCAGTTACCTTACGGTTGGACTAAAGTTTAGTCCAGTTACCTTACGGTTGAACTAAAGTTTAGTTCAGTTATCTTACGCTTGGACTAAAGTTTAGTCCAGTTACCTTACGGTTGAACTAAAGTTTAGTTCAGTTACCTTACGGTTGAACTAAAGTTTAGTTCAGTTACCTTACGCTTGGACTAAAGTTTAGTCCAGTTACCTTACGGTTGGACTAAAGTTTAGTCCAGTTACCTTACGGTTGAACTAAAGTTTAGTTCAGTTACCTTACGCTTGGACTAAAGTTTAGTCCAGTTACCTTACGGTTGAACTAAAGTTTAGTTCAGTTACCTTACGCTTGGACTAAAGTTTAGTCCAGTTACCTTACGCATGTACTAAAGTTTAGTCCAGTTACCTTACGGTTGGACTAAAGTTTGGTCCAGTTACCTTACGCATGTACTAAAGTTTAGTCCAGTTACCTTACGGTTAAACTAAAGTTTAGTCCAGTTACCTTACGGTTGGACTAAAGTTTAGTCCAGTTACCTTACGCATGTACTAAAGTTTAGTCCAGTTACCTTACGGTTAAACTGAAGTTTAGTTCAGTTACCTTACGCTTGGACTAAAGTTTAGTCCAGTTACCTTACGGTTGAACTAAAGTTTAGTTCAGTTACCTTACGCTTGGACTAAAGTTTAGTCCAGTTACCTTACGGTTGGACTAAAGTTTAGTCCAGTTACCTTACGGTTGGACTAAAGTTTAGTCCAGTTACCTTACGCTTGGACTAAAGTTTAGTCCAGTTACCTTACGCTGGGACTAAAGTTTAGTCCAGTTACATTACGCTGGGACTAAAGTTTAGTCCAGTTACCTTACGCTGGGACTAAAGTTTAGTCCATTACCTTACGATGGGACTAAAGTTTAGTCCAGTTACATTACGCTGGGACTAAAGTTTAGTCCAGTTACGTTACGCTGGGACTAAAGTTTAGTCCAGTTACCTTACGGTTGGACTAAAGTTTAGTCCAGTTACCTTACGGTTGGACTAAAGTTCAGTCCAGTTACCTTACGGTTGAACTAAAGTTTAGTTCAGTTACCTTACGCTTGGACTAAAGTTTAGTCCAGTTACCTTACGCATGTACTAAAGTTTAGTTCAGTTACCTTACGCTTGGACTATAGTTTAGTCCAGTTACCTTACGCTGGGACTAAAGTTTAGTTCAGTTACCTTACGGTTGAACTAAAGTTTAGTTCAGTTACCTTACGGTTGGACTAAAGTTTAGTCCAGTTACCTTACGCATGTACTAAAGTTTAGTTCAGTTACCTTACGCTTGGACTAAAGTTTAGTCCAGTTACCTTACGCTTGGACTAAAGTTTAGTCCAGTTACCTTAGGGTTGGACTAAAGTTTAGTCCAGTTACCTTACGGTTGGACTAAAGTTTAGTCCAGTTACCTTACGGTTGAACTAAAGTTTAGTTCAGTTACCTTACGCTTGGACTAAAGTTTAGTCCAGTTACCTTACGGTTGGACTAAAGTTTAGTCCAGTTACCTTACGGTTGGACTAAAGTTTAGTCCAGTTACCTTACGGTTGGACTAAAGTTTAGTCCAGTTACCTTACGGTTGAACTAAAGTTTAGTTCAGTTACCTTACGGTTGAACTAAAGTTTAGTTCAGTTACCTTACGGTTGGACTAAAGTTTAGTCCAGTTACCTTACGCTTGGACTAAAGTTTAGTCCAGTTACCTTACGCTTGGACTAAAGTTTAGTCCAGTTACCTTACGCTGGGACTAAAGTTTAGTCCAGTTACCTTACGGTTGGACTAAAGTTTAGTTCAGTTACCTTACGCTTGGACTAAAGTTTAGTCCAGTTACCTTACGGTTGGACTAAAGTTTAGTCCAGTTACCTTACGCTTGGACTAAAGTTTAGTCCAGTTACCTTACGCATGTACTAAAGTTTAGTCCAGTTACCTTACGGTTGAACTAAAGTTTAGTTCAGTTACCTTACGCTTGGACTAAAGTTTAGTTCAGTTACCTTACGCTTGGACTAAAGTTTAGTTCAGTTACCTTACGCTTGGACTAAAGTTTAGTCCAGTTACCTTACGGTTGGACTAAAGTTTAGTCCAGTTACCTTACGGTTGGACTAAAGTTTAGTCCAGTTACCTTACGGTTGAACTAAAGTTTAGTTCAGTTACCTTGCGCTTGGACTAAAGTTTAGTCCAGTTACCTTACGGTTGGACTAAAGTTTAGTCCAGTTACCTTACGCTGGGACTAAAGTTTAGTTCAGTTACCTTACGCTGGGACTAAAGTTTAGTTCAGTTACCTTACGGTTGAACTAAAGTTTAGTTCAGTTACCTTACGGTTGGACTAAAGTTTAGTCCAGTTACCTTACGCATGTACTAAAGTTTAGTTCAGTTACCTTACGCTTGGACTAAAGTTTAGTCCAGTTACCTTACGCTTGGACTAAAGTTTAGTCCAGTTACCTTAGGGTTGGACTAAAGTTTAGTCCAGTTACCTTAGGGTTGGACTAAAGTTTAGTCCAGTTACCTTACGGTTGGACTAAAGTTTAGTCCAGTTACCTTACGGTTGAACTAAAGTTTAGTTCAGTTACCTTACGGTTGGACTAAAGTTTAGTCCAGTTACCTTACGGTTGGACTAAAGTTTAGTCCAGTTACCTTACGGTTGGACTAAAGTTTAGTCCAGTTACCTTACGCATATACTAAAGTTTAGTCCAGTTACCTTACGCATATACTAAAGTTTAGTCCAGTTACCTTACGCATATACTAAAGTTTAGTCCAGTTACCTTACGGTTGAACTAAAGTTTAGTTCAGTTACCTTACGGTTGGACTAAAGTTTAGTCCAGTTACCTTACGCATGTACTAAAGTTTAGTCCAGTTACCTTACGCATGTACTAAAGTTTAGTCCAGTTACCTTACGGTTAAACTGAAGTTTAGTTCAGTTACCTTACGCTTGGACTAAAGTTTAGTCCAGTTACCTTACGGTTGAACTAAAGTTTAGTTCAGTTACCTTACGCTTGGACTAAAGTTTAGTCCAGTTACCTTACGGTTGGACTAAAGTTTAGTCCAGTTACCTTACGGTTGGACTAAAGTTTAGTCCAGTTACCTTACGCTTGGACTAAAGTTTAGTCCAGTTACCTTACGCTGGGACTAAAGTTTAGTCCAGTTACATTACGCTGGGACTAAAGTTTAGTCCAGTTACCTTACGCTGGGACTAAAGTTTAGTCCATTACCTTACGATGGGACTAAAGTTTAGTCCAGTTACATTACGCTGGGACTAAAGTTTAGTCCAGTTACGTTACGCTGGGACTAAAGTTTAGTCCAGTTACCTTACGGTTGGACTAAAGTTTAGTCCAGTTACCTTACGGTTGGACTAAAGTTCAGTCCAGTTACCTTACGGTTGAACTAAAGTTTAGTTCAGTTACCTTACGCTTGGACTAAAGTTTAGTCCAGTTACCTTACGCATGTACTAAAGTTTAGTTCAGTTACCTTACGCTTGGACTATAGTTTAGTCCAGTTACCTTACGCTGGGACTAAAGTTTAGTTCAGTTACCTTACGGTTGAACTAAAGTTTAGTTCAGTTACCTTACGGTTGGACTAAAGTTTAGTCCAGTTACCTTACGCATGTACTAAAGTTTAGTTCAGTTACCTTACGCTTGGACTAAAGTTTAGTCCAGTTACCTTACGCTTGGACTAAAGTTTAGTCCAGTTACCTTAGGGTTGGACTAAAGTTTAGTCCAGTTACCTTACGGTTGGACTAAAGTTTAGTCCAGTTACCTTACGGTTGAACTAAAGTTTAGTTCAGTTACCTTACGCTTGGACTAAAGTTTAGTCCAGTTACCTTACGGTTGGACTAAAGTTTAGTCCAGTTACCTTACGGTTGGACTAAAGTTTAGTCCAGTTACCTTACGGTTGGACTAAAGTTTAGTCCAGTTACCTTACGGTTGAACTAAAGTTTAGTTCAGTTACCTTACGGTTGAACTAAAGTTTAGTTCAGTTACCTTACGGTTGGACTAAAGTTTAGTCCAGTTACCTTACGCTTGGACTAAAGTTTAGTCCAGTTACCTTACGCTTGGACTAAAGTTTAGTCCAGTTACCTTACGCTGGGACTAAAGTTTAGTCCAGTTACCTTACGGTTGGACTAAAGTTTAGTTCAGTTACCTTACGCTTGGACTAAAGTTTAGTCCAGTTACCTTACGGTTGGACTAAAGTTTAGTCCAGTTACCTTACGCTTGGACTAAAGTTTAGTCCAGTTACCTTACGCATGTACTAAAGTTTAGTCCAGTTACCTTACGGTTGAACTAAAGTTTAGTTCAGTTACCTTACGCTTGGACTAAAGTTTAGTTCAGTTACCTTACGCTTGGACTAAAGTTTAGTTCAGTTACCTTACGCTTGGACTAAAGTTTAGTCCAGTTACCTTACGGTTGGACTAAAGTTTAGTCCAGTTACCTTACGGTTGGACTAAAGTTTAGTCCAGTTACCTTACGGTTGAACTAAAGTTTAGTTCAGTTACCTTGCGCTTGGACTAAAGTTTAGTCCAGTTACCTTACGGTTGGACTAAAGTTTAGTCCAGTTACCTTACGCTGGGACTAAAGTTTAGTTCAGTTACCTTACGCTGGGACTAAAGTTTAGTTCAGTTACCTTACGGTTGAACTAAAGTTTAGTTCAGTTACCTTACGGTTGGACTAAAGTTTAGTCCAGTTACCTTACGCATGTACTAAAGTTTAGTTCAGTTACCTTACGCTTGGACTAAAGTTTAGTCCAGTTACCTTACGCTTGGACTAAAGTTTAGTCCAGTTACCTTAGGGTTGGACTAAAGTTTAGTCCAGTTACCTTAGGGTTGGACTAAAGTTTAGTCCAGTTACCTTACGGTTGGACTAAAGTTTAGTCCAGTTACCTTACGGTTGAACTAAAGTTTAGTTCAGTTACCTTACGGTTGGACTAAAGTTTAGTCCAGTTACCTTACGGTTGGACTAAAGTTTAGTCCAGTTACCTTACGGTTGGACTAAAGTTTAGTCCAGTTACCTTACGCATATACTAAAGTTTAGTCCAGTTACCTTACGCATATACTAAAGTTTAGTCCAGTTACCTTACGCATATACTAAAGTTTAGTCCAGTTACCTTACGGTTGAACTAAAGTTTAGTTCAGTTACCTTACGGTTGGACTAAAGTTTAGTCCAGTTACCTTACGCATGTACTAAAGTTTAGTCCAGTTACCTTACGCTGGGACTAAAGTTTAGTCCAGTTACCTTACGCTGGGACTAAAGTTTAGTCCAGTTACCTTACGGTTGGACTAAAGTTTAGTCCAGTTACCTTACGCTTGGACTAAAGTTTAGTCCAGTTACCTTACGCTTGGACTAAAGTTTAGTCCAGTTACCTTACGGTTGGACTAAAGTTTAGTCCAGTTACCTTACGCTGGGACTAAAGTTTAGTCCAGTTACCTTACGCTGGGACTAAAGTTTAGTTCAGTTACCTTACGCTGGGACTAAAGTTTAGTTCAGTTACCTTACGGTTGGACTAAAGTTTAGTCCAGTTACCTTACGGTTGGACTAAAGTTTAGTCCAGTTACCTTACGCATGTACTAAAGTTTAGTTCAGTTACCTTATGCTTGGACTAAAGTTTAGTCCAGTTACCTTACGCTTGGACTAAAGTTTAGTCCAGTTACCTTAGGGTTGGACTAAAGTTTAGTCCAGTTACCTTACGGTTGGACTAAAGTTTAGTCCAGTTACCTTACGGTTGAACTAAAGTTTAGTTCAGTTACCTTACGCTTGGACTAAAGTTTAGTCCAGTTACCTTACGGTTGGACTAAAGTTTAGTCCAGTTACCTTACGGTTGGACTAAAGTTTAGTCCAGTTACCTTACGGTTGGACTAAAGTTTAGTCCAGTTACCTTACGGTTGAACTAAAGTTTAGTTCAGTTACCTTACGGTTGAACTAAAGTTTAGTTCAGTTACCTTACGGTTGGACTAAAGTTTAGTCCAGTTACCTTACGCTTGGACTAAAGTTTAGTCCAGTTACCTTACGCTTGGACTAAAGTTTAGTCCAGTTACCTTACGCTGGGACTAAAGTTTAGTCCAGTTACCTTACGGTTGGACTAAAGTTTAGTTCAGTTACCTTACGCTTGGACTAAAGTTTAGTCCAGTTACCTTACGGTTGGACTAAAGTTTAGTCCAGTTACCTTACGCTTGGACTAAAGTTTAGTCCAGTTACCTTACGCATGTACTAAAGTTTAGTCCAGTTACCTTACGGTTGAACTAAAGTTTAGTTCAGTTACCTTACGCTTGGACTAAAGTTTAGTTCAGTTACCTTACGCTTGGACTAAAGTTTAGTCCAGTTACCTTACGCTTGGACTAAAGTTTAGTCCAGTTACCTTACGGTTGGACTAAAGTTTAGTCCAGTTACCTTACGGTTGGACTAAAGTTTAGTCCAGTTACCTTACGGTTGAACTAAAGTTTAGTTCAGTTACCTTGCGCTTGGACTAAAGTTTAGTCCAGTTACCTTACGGTTGGACTAAAGTTTAGTCCAGTTACCTTACGGTTGGACTAAAGTTTAGTCCAGTTACCTTACGCTGGGACTAAAGTTTAGTTCAGTTACCTTACGGTTGAACTAAAGTTTAGTTCAGTTACCTTACGGTTGGACTAAAGTTTAGTCCAGTTACCTTACGCATGTACTAAAGTTTAGTTCAGTTACCTTACGCTTGGACTAAAGTTTAGTCCAGTTACCTTACGCTTGGACTAAAGTTTAGTCCAGTTACCTTAGGGTTGGACTAAAGTTTAGTCCAGTTACCTTAGGGTTGGACTAAAGTTTAGTCCAGTTACCTTACGGTTGGACTAAAGTTTAGTCCAGTTACCTTACGGTTGAACTAAAGTTTAGTTCAGTTACCTTACGGTTGGACTAAAGTTTAGTCCAGTTACCTTACGGTTGGACTAAAGTTTAGTCCAGTTACCTTACGGTTGGACTAAAGTTTAGTCCAGTTACCTTACGGTTGGACTAAAGTTTAGTCCAGTTACCTTACGCATATACTAAAGTTTAGTCCAGTTACCTTACGCATATACTAAAGTTTAGTCCAGTTACCTTACGGTTGAACTAAAGTTTAGTTCAGTTACCTTACGGTTGGACTAAAGTTTAGTCCAGTTACCTTACGCATGTACTAAAGTTTAGTTCAGTTACCTTACGCTTGGACTAAAGTTTAGTCCAGTTACCTTACGCTGGGACTAAAGTTTAGTCCAGTTACCTTACGGTTGGACTAAAGTTTAGTTCAGTTACCTTACGCTTGGACTAAAGTTTAGTCCAGTTACCTTACGCTTGGACTAAAGTTTAGTCCAGTTACCTTACGGTTGGACTAAAGTTTAGTCCAGTTACCTTACGGTTGGACTAAAGTTTAGTCCAGTTACCTTACGGTTGAACTAAAGTTTAGTTCAGTTACCTTACGGTTGAACTAAAGTTTAGTTCAGTTACCTTACGGTTGGACTAAAGTTTAGTCCAGTTACCTTACGCTTGGACTAAAGTTTAGTCCAGTTACCTTACGCTTGGACTAAAGTTTAGTCCAGTTACCTTACGCTGGGACTAAAGTTTAGTCCAGTTACCTTACGGTTGGACTAAAGTTTAGTTCAGTTACCTTACGCTTGGACTAAAGTTTAGTCCAGTTACCTTACGGTTGGACTAAAGTTTAGTCCAGTTACCTTACGCTTGGACTAAAGTTTAGTCCAGTTACCTTACGCATGTACTAAAGTTTAGTCCAGTTACCTTACGGTTGAACTAAAGTTTAGTTCAGTTACCTTACGCTTGGACTAAAGTTTAGTTCAGTTACCTTACGCTTGGACTAAAGTTTAGTCCAGTTACCTTACGCTTGGACTAAAGTTTAGTCCAGTTACCTTACGGTTGGACTAAAGTTTAGTCCAGTTACCTTACGGTTGGACTAAAGTTTAGTCCAGTTACCTTACGGTTGAACTAAAGTTTAGTTCAGTTACCTTGCGCTTGGACTAAAGTTTAGTCCAGTTACCTTACGGTTGGACTAAAGTTTAGTCCAGTTACCTTACGGTTGGACTAAAGTTTAGTCCAGTTACCTTACGCTGGGACTAAAGTTTAGTTCAGTTACCTTACGGTTGAACTAAAGTTTAGTTCAGTTACCTTACGGTTGGACTAAAGTTTAGTCCAGTTACCTTACGCATGTACTAAAGTTTAGTTCAGTTACCTTACGCTTGGACTAAAGTTTAGTCCAGTTACCTTACGCTTGGACTAAAGTTTAGTCCAGTTACCTTAGGGTTGGACTAAAGTTTAGTCCAGTTACCTTAGGGTTGGACTAAAGTTTAGTCCAGTTACCTTACGGTTGGACTAAAGTTTAGTCCAGTTACCTTACGGTTGAACTAAAGTTTAGTTCAGTTACCTTACGGTTGGACTAAAGTTTAGTCCAGTTACCTTACGGTTGGACTAAAGTTTAGTCCAGTTACCTTACGGTTGGACTAAAGTTTAGTCCAGTTACCTTACGGTTGGACTAAAGTTTAGTCCAGTTACCTTACGCATATACTAAAGTTTAGTCCAGTTACCTTACGCATATACTAAAGTTTAGTCCAGTTACCTTACGGTTGAACTAAAGTTTAGTTCAGTTACCTTACGGTTGGACTAAAGTTTAGTCCAGTTACCTTACGCATGTACTAAAGTTTAGTTCAGTTACCTTACGCTTGGACTAAAGTTTAGTCCAGTTACCTTACGCTGGGACTAAAGTTTAGTCCAGTTACCTTACGGTTGGACTAAAGTTTAGTTCAGTTACCTTACGCTTGGACTAAAGTTTAGTCCAGTTACCTTACGCTTGGACTAAAGTTTAGTCCAGTTACCTTACGCTTGGACTAAAGTTTAGTCCAGTTACCTTACGCATGTACGAAAGTTTAGTCCAGTTACCTTACGGTTGAACTAAAGTTTAGTTCAGTTACCTTACGCTTGGACTAAAGTTTAGTTCAGTTACCTTACGCTTGGACTAAAGTTTAGTCCAGTTACCTTACGGTTGGACTAAAGTTTAGTCCAGTTACCTTACGGTTGGACTAAAGTTTAGTCCAGTTACCTTACGGTTGAACTAAAGTTTAGTTCAGTTACCTTACGCTTGGACTAAAGTTTAGTCCAGTTACCTTACGCTTGGACTAAAGTTTAGTCCAGTTACCTTACGCTGGGACTAAAGTTTAGTTCAGTTACCTTACGCTGGGACTAAAGTTTAGTTCAGTTACCTTACGGTTGGACTAAAGTTTAGTCCAGTTACCTTACGCTGGGACTAAAGTTTAGTCCAGTTACCTTACGCTGGGACTAAAGTTTAGTTCAGTTACCTTACGCTGGGACTAAAGTTTAGTTCAGTTACCTTACGGTTGAACTAAAGTTTAGTTCAGTTACCTTACGGTTGGACTAAAGTTTAGTCCAGTTACCTTACGCATGTACTAAAGTTTAGTTCAGTTACCTTATGCTTGGACTAAAGTTTAGTCCAGTTACCTTACGCTTGGACTAAAGTTTAGTCCAGTTACCTTAGGGTTGGACTAAAGTTTAGTCCAGTTACCTTACGGTTGGACTAAAGTTTAGTCCAGTTACCTTACGGTTGAACTAAAGTTTAGTTCAGTTACCTTACGCTTGGACTAAAGTTTAGTCCAGTTACCTTACGGTTGGACTAAAGTTTAGTCCAGTTACCTTACGGTTGGACTAAAGTTTAGTCCAGTTACCTTACGGTTGGACTAAAGTTTAGTCCAGTTACCTTACGCATATACTAAAGTTTAGTCCAGTTACCTTAAGGTTGAACTAAAGTTTAGTCCAGTTACCTTACGCATGTACTAAAGTTTAGTTCAGTTACCTTACGCTTGGACTAAAGTTTAGTCCAGTTACCTTACGCTGGGACTAAAGTTTAGTCCAGTTACCTTTCGGTTGGACTAAAGTTTAGTTCAGTTACCTTACGCTTGGACTAAAGTTTAGTCCAGTTACCTTACGGTTGGACTAAAGTTTAGTCCAGTTACCTTACGGTTGGACTAAAGTTTATTCCAGTTACCTTACGCATGTACTAAAGTTTAGTTCAGTTACCTTACGGTTGGACTAAAGTTTAGTCCAGTTACCTTACGCATGTACTAAAGTTTAGTTCAGTTACCTTACGGTTGGACTAAAGTTTAGTTCAGTTACCTTACGGTTGGACTAAAGTTTAGTCCAGTTACCTTACGCATGTACTAAAGTTTAGTTCAGTTACCTTATGCTTGGACTAAAGTTTAGTCCAGTTACCTTACGCTTGGACTAAAGTTTAGTCCAGTTACCTTAGGGTTGGACTAAAGTTTAGTCCAGTTACCTTACGGTTGGACTAAAGTTTAGTCCAGTTACCTTACGGTTGAACTAAAGTTTAGTTCAGTTACCTTACGCTTGGACTAAAGTTTAGTCCAGTTACCTTACGGTTGGACTAAAGTTTAGTCCAGTTACCTTACGGTTGGACTAAAGTTTAGTCCAGTTACCTTACGGTTGGACTAAAGTTTAGTCCAGTTACCTTACGCATATACTAAAGTTTAGTCCAGTTACCTTAAGGTTGAACTAAAGTTTAGTCCAGTTACCTTACGCATGTACTAAAGTTTAGTTCAGTTACCTTACGCTTGGACTAAAGTTTAGTCCAGTTACCTTACGCTGGGACTAAAGTTTAGTCCAGTTACCTTTCGGTTGGACTAAAGTTTAGTTCAGTTACCTTACGCTTGGACTAAAGTTTAGTCCAGTTACCTTACGGTTGGACTAAAGTTTAGTCCAGTTACCTTACGGTTGGACTAAAGTTTATTCCAGTTACCTTACGCATGTACTAAAGTTTAGTTCAGTTACCTTACGGTTGGACTAAAGTTTAGTCCAGTTACCTTACGCATGTACTAAAGTTTAGTTCAGTTACCTTACGGTTGGACTAAAGTTTAGTCCAGTTACCTTACGGTTGGACTAAAGTTTAGTCCAGTTACCTTACGCATGTACTAAAGTTTAGTCCAGTTACCTTACGGTTGGACTAAAGTTTAGTCCAGTTACCTTACGCATGTACTAAAGTTTAGTCCAGTTACCTTACGGTTGAACTAAAGTTTAGTTCAGTTACCTTACGCTTGGACTAAAGTTTAGTCCAGTTACCTTACGGTTGGACTAAAGTTTAGTCCAGTTACCTTACGGTTGGACTAAAGTTTAGTCCAGTTACTTTACGCTTGGACTAAAGTTTAGTCCAGTTACCTTACGGTTGAACTAAAGTTTAGTTCAGTTACCTTACGCTTGGACTAAAGTTTAGTCCAGTTACCTTACGCTTGGACTAAAGTTTAGTCCAGTTACCTTACGCATATACTAAAGTTTAGTTCAGTTACCTTACGCTTGGACTAAAGTTTAGTCCAGTTACCTTACGCATGTACTAAAGTTTAGTCCAGTTACCTTACGGTTGAACTAAAGTTTAGTCCAGTTACCTTACGCATGTACCAAAGTTTAGTCCAGTTACCTTACGGTTGAACTTAAGTTTAGTTCAGTTACCTTACGCTTGGACTAAAGTTTTGTTCAGTTACCTTACGGGTGGACTAAAGTTTAGTTCAGTTACCTTACGCTTGGACTAAAGTTTAGTTCAGTTACCTTACGGTTGAACTAAAGTTTAGTTCAGTTACCTTACGCTTGGACTAAAGTTTAGTCCAGTTACCTTACGGTTGGACTTAAGTTTTGTTCAGTTACCTTACGGTTGGACTAAAGTTTAGTTCAGTTACCTTACGCTTGGACTAAAGTTTAGTTCAGTTACCTTACGCTTGGACTAAAGTTAAGTTCAGTTACCTTACGCTTGGACTAAAGTTTAGTCCAGGTACATTACGCTTGGACTAAAGTTTAGTCCAGTTACCTTACGCATGTACTAAAGTTCAGTCCAGTTACCTTACGGTTGGACTAAACCGTAAGGTAACTGGACTAAACTTTAGTCCAACCGTAAGGTAACTGGACTAAACTTTAGTCCAACCGTAAGGTAACTGAACTAAACTTCAGTTCAACCGTAAGGTAACTGGACTAAACTTTAGTCCAACCGTAAGGTAACTGGACTAAACTTTAGTCCAAGCGTAAGGTAACTGGACTAAACTTTAGTCCAACCGTAAGGTAACTGGACTAAACTTTAGTCCATTCGTAAGGTAACCGGACTAAACTTTAGTCCAACCGTAAGGTAACTGGACTGAACTTTAGTACATGCGTAAGGTAACTGGACTAAACTTTAGTCCAAACGTAAGGTAACTGAACTTAACTTTAGTCCAAGCGTAAGGTAACTGAACTAAACTTTAGTCCAAGCGTAAGGTAACTGGACTAAACTTTAGTCCAAGCGTAAGGTAACTGAACTAAACTTTAGTTCAACCGTAAGGTAACTGAACTAAACTTTAGTCCAAGCGTAAGGTAACTGAACTAAACTTTAGTCCACCCGTAAGGTAACTGAACAAAACTTTAGTCCAACCGTAAGGTAACTGGACTAAACTTTAGTCCAAGCGTAAGGTAACTGAACTAAACTTTAGTTCAACCGTAAGGTAACTGGACTAAACTTTAGTCCAAGCGTAAGGTAACTGAACTAAACTTTAGTTCAACCGTAAGGTAACTGGACTAAACTTTAGTACATGCGTAAGGTAACTCGACTAAACTTTAGTCCAACCGTAAGGTAACTGGACTAAACTTTAGTCCAACCGTAAGGTAACTGAACTAAACTTAAGTTCAACCGTAAGGTAACTGGACTAAACTTTGGTACATGCGTAAGGTAACTGGACTAAACTTTAGTACATGCGTAAGGTAACTGGACTAAACTTTAGTCCAACCGTAAGGTAACTGGACTAAACTTTAGTCCAAGCGTAAGGTAACTGGACTAAACTTTAGTCCAACCGTAAGGTAACTGGACTAAACTTTAGTCCAAGCGTAAGGTAACTGGACTAAACTTTAGTCCAAGCGTAAGGTAACTGAACTAAACTTTAGTCCAACCGTAAGGTAACTGGACTAAACTTTAGTCCAAGCGTAAGGTAACTGAACTAAACTTTAGTCCAACCGTAAGGTAACTGGACTAAACTTTAGTCCAACCGTAAGGTAACTGGACTAAACTTTAGTCCAAGCGTAAGGTAACTGAACTAAACTTTAGTTCAACCGTAAGGTAACTGGACTAAACTTTGGTACATGCGTAAGGTAACTGGACTAAACTTTAGTCCAACCGTAAGGTAACTGGACTGAACTTCAGTACATGCGTAAGGTAACTGGACTAAACTTTAGTCCAAGCGTAAGGTAACTGAACTTAACTTTAGTCCAAGCGTAAGGTAACTGAACTAAACTTTAGTCCAACCGTAAGGTAACTGGACTAAACTTTAGTCCAAGCGTAAGGTAACTGAACTAAACTTTAGTTCAACCGTAAGGTAATTGAACTAAACTTTAGTCCAAGCGTAAGGTAACTGAACTAAACTTTAGTCCACCCGTAAGGTAACTGAACAAAACTTTAGTCCAACCGTAAGGTAACTGGACTAAACTTTAGTCCAAGCGTAAGGTAACTGAACTAAACTTTAGTCCAAGCGTAAGGTAACTGAACTAAACTTTAGTCCAACCGTAAGGTAACTGAACAAAACTTTAGTCCAACCGTAAGGTAACTGGACTAAACTTTAATCCAAGCGTAAGGTAACTGAACTAAACTTTAGTTCAACCGTAAGGTAACTGGACTAAAGTTTAGTCCAAGCGTAAGGTAACTGAACTAAACTTTAGTCCAACCGTAAGGTAACTGGACTAAACTTTAGTCCAAGCGTAAGGTAACTGAACTAAACTTTAGTTCAACCGTAAGGTAACTGAACTAAACTTTAGTCCCAGCGTAAGGTAACTGAACTAAACTTTAGTTCAACCGTAAGGTAACTGGACTAAACTTTAGTATATGCGTAAGGTAACTGGACTAAACTTTAGTCCAACCGTAAGGTAACTGGACTAAACTTTAGTCCAACCGTAAGGTAACTGGACTAAACTTTAGTCCAAGCGTAAGGTAACTGAACTAAACTTTAGTTCAACCGTAAGGTAATTGAACTAAATTTTAGTTTAACCGTAAGGTAACTGGACTAAAGTTTAGTCCAAGCGTAAGGTAACTGAACTAAACTTTAGTCCAACCGTAAGGTAACTGGACTAAACTTTAGTCCAAGCGTAAGGTAACTGAACTTAACTTTAGTTCAACCGTAAGGTAACTGAACTAAACTTTAGTCCAACCGTAAGGTAACTGGACTAAACTTTAGTCCAAGCGTAAGGTAACTGAACTAAACTTTAGTTCAACCGTAAGGTAACTGGACTAAACTTTGGTACATGCGTAAGGTAACTGGACTAAACTTTAGTCCAACCGTAAGGTAACTGGACTGAACTTCAGTACATGCGTAAGGTAACTGGACTAAACTTTAGTCCAAGCGTAAGGTAACTGAACTTAACTTTAGTCCAAGCGTAAGGTAACTGAACTAAACTTTAGTCCAACCGTAAGGTAACTGGACTAAACTTTAGTCCAAGCGTAAGGTAACTGAACTAAACTTTAGTTCAACCGTAAGGTAATTGAACTAAACTTTAGTCCAAGCGTAAGGTAACTGAACTAAACTTTAGTCCACCCGTAAGGTAACTGAACAAAACTTTAGTCCAACCGTAAGGTAACTGGACTAAACTTTAGTCCAAGCGTAAGGTAACTGAACTAAACTTTAGTCCAAGCGTAAGGTAACTGAACTAAACTTTAGTCCAACCGTAAGGTAACTGAACAAAACTTTAGTCCAACCGTAAGGTAACTGGACTAAACTTTAATCCAAGCGTAAGGTAACTGAACTAAACTTTAGTTCAACCGTAAGGTAACTGGACTAAAGTTTAGTCCAAGCGTAAGGTAACTGAACTAAACTTTAGTCCAACCGTAAGGTAACTGGACTAAACTTTAGTCCAAGCGTAAGGTAACTGAACTAAACTTTAGTTCAACCGTAAGGTAACTGAACTAAACTTTAGTCCCAGCGTAAGGTAACTGAACTAAACTTTAGTTCAACCGTAAGGTAACTGGACTAAACTTTAGTATATGCGTAAGGTAACTGGACTAAACTTTAGTCCAACCGTAAGGTAACTGGACTAAACTTTAGTCCAACCGTAAGGTAACTGGACTAAACTTTAGTCCAAGCGTAAGGTAACTGAACTAAACTTTAGTTCAACCGTAAGGTAATTGAACTAAATTTTAGTTTAACCGTAAGGTAACTGGACTAAAGTTTAGTCCAAGCGTAAGGTAACTGAACTAAACTTTAGTCCAACCGTAAGGTAACTGGACTAAACTTTAGTCCAAGCGTAAGGTAACTGAACTTAACTTTAGTTCAACCGTAAGGTAACTGGACTAAACTTTAGTATATGCGTAAGGTAACTGGACTAAACTTTAGTCCAACCGTAAGGTAACTGGACTAAACTTTAGTCCAAGCGTAAGGTAACTGAACTAAACTTTAGTCCAACCGTAAGGTAACTGAACAAAAATTTAGTCCAACCGTAAGGTAACTGGA
Organism: Oscheius myriophilus; assembly: GCA_964057215.1. Taxonomy (NCBI): domain Eukaryota; kingdom Metazoa; phylum Nematoda; class Chromadorea; order Rhabditida; family Rhabditidae; genus Oscheius; species Oscheius myriophilus. The sequence continues at coordinate 31,420,845 of OZ059907.1, read as the reverse complement.
CTAAACTTTAATCCAAGCGTAAGGTAACTGAACTAAACTTCAGTTCAACCGTAAGGTAACTGGACTAAAGTTTAGTCCAAGCGTAAGGTAACTGAACTAAACTTTAGTCCAACCGTAAGGTAACTGGACTAAACTTTAGTCCAAGCGTAAGGTAACTGAACTAAACTTTAGTTCAACCGTAAGGTAACTGAACTAAACTTTAGTCCCAGCGTAAGGTAACTGAACTAAACTTTAGTTCAACCGTAAGGTAACTGGACTAAACTTTAGTATATGCGTAAGGTAACTGGACTAAACTTTAGTCCAAGCGTAAGGTAACTGAAGTAAACTTTAGTTCAACCGTAAGGTAACTGGACTAAACTTTAGTACATGCGTAAGGTAACTGGACTAAACTTTAGTCCAACCGTAAGGTAACTGGACTAAACTTTAGTCCAAGCGTAAGGTAACTGAACTAAACTTTAGGTCAACCGTAAGGTAACTGGACTAAACTTTAGTCCAACCGTAAGGTAACTGGACTAAACTTTAGTCCAACCGTAAGGTAACTGAACTAAACTTTAGTTCAACCGTAAGGTAACTGGACTGAACTTTAGTACATGCGTAAGGTAACTGGACTAAACTTTAGTCCAAGCGTAATGTACCTGGACTGAACTTTAGTACATGCGTAAGGTAACTGAACAAAACTTTAGTCCAAGCGTAAGGTCACTGAACTAAACTTTAGTCCAACCGTAAGGTAACTGAACAAAACTTTAGTCCAACCGTAAGGTCACTGAACTAAACTTTAGTCCAACCGTAAGGTAACTGAACTAAACTTTAGTCCAACCGTAAGGTAACTGAACAAAACTTTAGTCCAAGCGTAAGGTAACTGGACTAAACTTTAGTATATGCGTAAGGTAACTGGACTAAACTTTAGTCCAACCGTAAGGTAACTGAACTAAACTTTAGTTCAACCGTAAGGTAACTGAACTAAACTTTAGTCCAAGCGTAAGGTAACTAAACTAAAACTTTAGTCCAACCGTAAGGTAACTGAACAAAACTTTAGTCCAACCGTAAGGTAACTGGACTAAACTTTAGTCCAAGCGTAAGGTAACTGAACTAAACTTTAGTCCAAGCGTAAGGTAACTGAACAAAACTTTAGTCCAAGCGTAAGGTAACTGAACTAAACTTTAGTCCAAGCGTAAGGTAACTGAACAAAACTTTAGTCCAAGCGTAAGGTAACTGAACAAAACTTTAGTCCAACCGTAAGGTAACTGGACTAAACTTTAGTCCAAGCGTAAGGTAACTGAACTAAACTTTAGTCCAAGCGTAAGGTAACTGAACAAAACTTTAGTCCAACCGTAAGGTAACTGGACTAAACTTTAGTCCAAGCGTAAGGTAACTGAACAAAACTTTAGTTCAAGCGTAAGGTAACTGAACTAAACTTTAGTCCCAGCGTAAGGTAACTGGACTAAACTTTAGTCCAAGCGTAAGGTAACTGAACAAAACTTTAGTCCAAGCGTAAGGTAACTGAACTAAACTTTAGTCTCAGCGTAAGGTAACTGGACTAAACTTTAGTCCAAGCGTAAGGTAACTGGACTAAACTTTAGTTCAACCGTAAGGTAACTGGACTAAACTTTAGTTCAACCGTAAGGTAACTGGACTAAACTTTAGTATATGCGTAAGGTAACTGGACTAAACTTTAGTCCAACCGTAAGGTAACTGAACTAAACTTTAGTCCACCCGTAAGGTAACTGAACAAAACTTTAGTCCAACCGTAAGGTAACTGGACTAAACTTTAGTCCAAGCGTAAGGTAACTGAACTAAACTTTAGTCCAAGCGTAAGGTAACTGAACTAAACTTTAGTCCAACCGTAAGGTAACTGAACAAAACTTTAGTCCAACCGTAAGGTAACTGGACTGAACTTTAATCCAAGCGTAAGGTAACTGAACTAAACTTTAGTTCAACCGTAAGGTAACTGGACTAAACTTTAGTCCAAGCGTAAGGTAACTGAACTAAACTTTAGTTCAACCGTAAGGTAACTGAACTAAACTTTAGTCCCAGCGTAAGGTAACTGAACTAAACTTTAGTTCAACCGTAAGGTAACTGGACTAAACTTTAGTATATGCGTAAGGTAACTGGACTAAACTTTAGTCCAACCGTAAGGTAACTGGACTAAACTTTAGTCCAACCGTAAGGTAACTGGACTAAACTTTAGTCCAAGCGTAAGGTAACTGAACTAAACTTTAGTTCAACCGTAAGGTAACTGAACTAAATTTTAGTTTAACCGTAAGGTAACTGGACTAAAGTTTAGTCCAAGCGTAAGGTAACTGAACTAAACTTTAGTCCAACCGTAAGGTAACTGGACTAAACTTTAGTCCAAGCGTAAGGTAACTGAACTTAACTTTGGTTCAACCGTAAGGTAACTGAACTAAACTTTAGTCCCAGCGTAAGGTAACTGAACTAAACTTTAGTCCAACCGTAAGGTAACTGAACAAAACTTTAGTCCAACCGTAAGGTAACTGGACTGAACTTTAATCCAAGCGTAAGGTAACTGAACTAAACTTTAGTTCAACCGTAAGGTAACTGGACTAAAGTTTAGTCCAAGCGTAAGGTAACTGAACTAAACTTTAGTCCAACCGTAAGGTAACTGGACTAAACTTTAGTCCAAGCGTAAGGTAACTGAACTAAACTTTAGTTCAACCGTAAGGTAACTGGACTAAACTTTAGTACATGCGTAAGGTAACTGGACTAAACTTTAGTCCAACCGTAAGGTAACTGGACTAAACTTCAGTACATGCGTAAGGTAACTGGACTAAACTTTAGTCCAACCGTAAGGTAACTGGACTAAACTTTAGTCCAACCGTAAGGTAACTGGACTAAACTTTAGTCCAACCGTAAGGTAACTGGACTAAACTTTAGTCCAAGCGTAAGGTAACTGAACTAAACTTTAGTCCAACCGTAAGGTAACTGAACAAAACTTTAGTCCAACCGTAAGGTAACTGGACTAAACTTTAATCCAAGCGTAAGGTAACTGAACTAAACTTCAGTTCAACCGTAAGGTAACTGGACTAAAGTTTAGTCCAAGCGTAAGATAACTGAACTAAACTTTAGTCCAACCGTAAGGTAACTGGACTAAACTTTAGTCCAAGCGTAAGGTAACTGAACTAAACTTTAGTTCAACCGTAAGGTAACTGAACTAAACTTTAGTCCCAGCGTAAGGTAACTGAACTAAACTTTAGTTCAACCGTAAGGTAACTGGACTAAACTTTAGTATATGCGTAAGGTAACTGGACTAAACTTTAGTCCAAGCGTAAGGTAACTGAACTAAACTTTAGTTCAACCGTAAGGTAACTGGACTAAACTTTAGTACATGCGTAAGGTAACTGGACTAAACTTTAGTCCAACCGTAAGGTAACTGGACTAAACTTTAGTCCAAGCGTAAGGTAACTGAACTAAACTTTAGGTCAACCGTAAGGTAACTGGACTAAACTTTAGTCCAACCGTAAGGTAACTGAACTAAACTTTAGTTCAACCGTAAGGTAACTGGACTGAACTTTAGTACATGCGTAAGGTAACTGGACTAAACTTTAGTCCAAGCGTAATGTACCTGGACTGAACTTTAGTACATGCGTAAGGTAACTGAACAAAACTTTAGTCCAAGCGTAAGGTCACTGAACTAAACTTTAGTCCAACCGTAAGGTAACTGAACAAAACTTTAGTCCAACCGTAAGGTCACTGAACTAAACTTTAGTCCAACCGTAAGGTAACTGAACTAAACTTTAGTCCAACCGTAAGGTAACTGAACAAAACTTTAGTCTAAGCGTAAGGTAACTGAACTAAACTTTAGTCCAACCGTAAGGTAACTGAACAAAACTTTAGTCCAAGCGTAAGGTAACTGGACTAAACTTTAGTATATGCGTAAGGTAACTGGACTAAACTTTAGTCCAACCGTAAGGTAACTGAACTAAACTTTAGTTCAACCGTAAGGTAACTGAACTAAACTTTAGTCCAAGCGTAAGGTAACTAAACTAAAACTTTAGTCCAACCGTAAGGTAACTGAACAAAACTTTAGTCCAACCGTAAGGTAACTGGACTAAACTTTAGTCCAAGCGTAAGGTAACTGAACTAAACTTTAGTCCAAGCGTAAGGTAACTGAACAAAACTTTAGTCCAAGCGTAAGGTAACTGAACTAAACTTTAGTCCAAGCGTAAGGTAACTGAACAAAACTTTAGTCCAAGCGTAAGGTAACTGAACAAAACTTTAGTCCAACCGTAAGGTAACTGGACTAAACTTTAGTCCAAGCGTAAGGTAACTGAACTAAACTTTAGTCCAAGCGTAAGGTAACTGAACAAAACTTTAGTCCAACCGTAAGGTAACTGGACTAAACTTTAGTCCAAGCGTAAGGTAACTGAACAAAACTTTAGTTCAAGCGTAAGGTAACTGAACTAAACTTTAGTCCCAGCGTAAGGTAACTGGACTAAACTTTAGTCCAAGCGTAAGGTAACTGAACAAAACTTTAGTCCAAGCGTAAGGTAACTGAACTAAACTTTAGTCTCAGCGTAAGGTAACTGGACTAAACTTTAGTCCAAGCGTAAGGTAACTGGACTAAACTTTAGTTCAACCGTAAGGTAACTGGACTAAACTTTAGTTCAACCGTAAGGTAACTGGACTAAACTTTAGTATATGCGTAAGGTAACTGGACTAAACTTTAGTCCAACCGTAAGGTAACTGAACTAAACTTTAGTCCACCCGTAAGGTAACTGAACAAAACTTTAGTCCAACCGTAAGGTAACTGGACTAAACTTTAGTCCAAGCGTAAGGTAACTGAACTAAACTTTAGTCCAAGCGTAAGGTAACTGAACTAAACTTTAGTCCAACCGTAAGGTAACTGAACAAAACTTTAGTCCAACCGTAAGGTAACTGGACTGAACTTTAATCCAAGCGTAAGGTAACTGAACTAAACTTTAGTTCAACCGTAAGGTAACTGGACTAAAGTTTAGTCCAAGCGTAAGGTAACTGAACTAAACTTTAGTCCAACCGTAAGGTAACTGGACTAAACTTTAGTCCAAGCGTAAGGTAACTGAACTAAACTTTAGTCCCAGCGTAAGGTAACTGAACTAAACTTTAGTTCAACCGTAAGGTAACTGGACTAAACTTTAGTATATGCGTAAGGTAACTGGACTAAACTTTAGTCCAAGCGTAAGGTAACTGAACTAAACTTTAGTCTCAGCGTAAGGTAACTGGACTAAACTTTAGTCCAAGCGTAAGGTAACTGGACTAAACTTTAGTTCAACCGTAAGGTAACTGGACTAAACTTTAGTTCAACCGTAAGGTAACTGGACTAAACTTTAGTATATGCGTAAGGTAACTGGACTAAACTTTAGTCCAACCGTAAGGTAACTGAACTAAACTTTAGTCCACCCGTAAGGTAACTGAACAAAACTTTAGTCCAACCGTAAGGTAACTGGACTAAACTTTAGTCCAAGCGTAAGGTAACTGAACTAAACTTTAGTCCAAGCGTAAGGTAACTGAACTAAACTTTAGTCCAACCGTAAGGTAACTGAACAAAACTTTAGTCCAACCGTAAGGTAACTGGACTGAACTTTAATCCAAGCGTAAGGTAACTGAACTAAACTTTAGTTCAACCGTAAGGTAACTGGACTAAAGTTTAGTCCAAGCGTAAGGTAACTGAACTAAACTTTAGTCCAACCGTAAGGTAACTGGACTAAACTTTAGTCCAAGCGTAAGGTAACTGAACTAAACTTTAGTCCCAGCGTAAGGTAACTGAACTAAACTTTAGTTCAACCGTAAGGTAACTGGACTAAACTTTAGTATATGCGAAAGGTAACTGGACTAAACTTTAGTCCAACCGTAAGGTAACTGGACTAAACTTTAGTCCAACCGTAAGGTAACTGGACTAAACTTTAGTCCAAGCGTAAGGTAACTGAACTAAACTTTAGTTCAACCGTAAGGTAACTGAACTAAATTTTAGTTTAACCGTAAGGTAACTGGACTAAAGTTTAGTCCAAGCGTAAGGTAACTGAACTAAACTTTAGTCCAACCGTAAGGTAACTGGACTAAACTTTAGTCCAAGCGTAAGGTAACTGAACTTAACTTTGGTTCAACCGTAAGGTAACTGAACTAAACTTTAGTCCCAGCGTAAGGTAACTGAACTAAACTTTAGTCCAACCGTAAGGTAACTGAACAAAACTTTAGTCCAACCGTAAGGTAACTGGACTGAACTTTAATCCAAGCGTAAGGTAACTGAACTAAACTTTAGTTCAACCGTAAGGTAACTGGACTAAAGTTTAGTCCAAGCGTAAGGTAACTGAACTAAACTTTAGTCCAACCGTAAGGTAACTGGACTAAACTTTAGTCCAAGCGTAAGGTAACTGAACTAAACTTTAGTTCAACCGTAAGGTAACTGGACTAAACTTTAGTACATGCGTAAGGTAACTGGACTAAACTTTAGTCCAACCGTAAGGTAACTGGACTAAACTTCAGTACATGCGTAAGGTAACTGGACTAAACTTTAGTCCAACCGTAAGGTAACTGGACTAAACTTTAGTCCAACCGTAAGGTAACTGAACTAAACTTTAGTACATGCGTAAGGTAACTGGACTAAACTTTAGTCCAACCGTAAGGTAACTGGACTAAACTTTAGTCCAACCGTAAGGTAACTGGACTAAACTTTAGTCCAAGCGTAAGGTAACTGAACTAAACTTTAGTTCAACCGTAAGGTAACTGGACTAAACTTTAGTACATGCGTAAGGTAACTGGACTAAACTTTAGTCCAACCGTAAGGTAACTGAACTAAACTTTAGTTCAACCGTAAGGTAACTGGACTAAACTTTAGTACATGCGTAAGGTAACTGGACTAAACTTTAGTCCAAGCGTAAGGTAACTGAACTAAACTTTAGTATATGCGTAAGGTAACTGGACTAAACTTTAGTCCAAGCGTAAGGTAACTGGACTAAACTTTAGTCCAAGCGTAAGGTAACTGAACTAAACTTTAGTTCAACCGTAAGGTAACTGGACTAAACTTTAGTCCAAGCGTAAAGTAACTGGACTAAACTTTAGTCCAACCGTAAGGTAACTGGATTAAATTTAGTCCAACCGTAAGGTAACTGGACTAAACTTTAGTCCAAGCGTAAGGTAACTGAACTAAACTTTAGTTCAACCGTAAGGTAACTGGACTAAACTTTAGTACATGCGTAAGGTAACTGGACTAAACTTTAGTCCAACCGTAAGGTAACTGGACTAAACTTTAGTCCAACCGTAAGGTAACTGGACTAAACTTTAGTCCAACCGTAAGGTAACTGAACTAAACTTTAGTACATGCGTAAGGTAACTGGAATAAACTTTAGTCCAACCGTAAGGTAACTGGACTAAACTTTAGTCCAACCGTAAGGTAACTGGACTAAACTTTAGTCCAAGCGTAAGGTAACTGAACTAAACTTTAGTCCAACCGTAAGGTAACTGGACTAAACTTTAGTCCCAGCGTAAGGTAATTGGACTAAACTTTAGTCCAAGCGTAAGGTAACTGAACTAAACTTTAGTACATGCGTAAGGTAACTGGACTAAACTTTAGTTCAACCTTAAGGTAACTGAACTAAACTTTAGTATATGCGTAAGGTAACTGGACTAAACTTTAGTCCAAGCGTAAGGTAACTGGACTAAACTTTAGTCCAAGCGTAAGGTAACTGAACTAAACTTTAGTTCAACCGTAAGGTAACTGGACTAAACTTTAGTCCAAGCGTAAGGTAACTGGACTAAACTTTAGTCCAAGCGTAAGGTAACTGAACTAAACTTTAGTTCAACCGTAAGGTAACTGGACTAAACTTTAGTCCAAGCGTAAAGTAACTGGACTAAACTTTAGTCCAACCGTAAGGTAACTGGATTAAATTTAGTCCAACCGTAAGGTAACTGGACTAAACTTTAGTCCAAGCGTAAGGTAACTGAACTAAACTTTAGTTCAACCGTAAGGTAACTGGACTAAACTTTAGTACATGCGTAAGGTAACTGGACTAAACTTTAGTCCAACCGTAAGGTAACTGGACTAAACTTTAGTACATGCGTAAGGTAACTGGACTAAACTTTAGTCCAACCGTAAGGTAACTGAACTAAACTTTAGTATATGCGTAAGGTAACTGGACTAAACTTTAGTCCAAGCGTAAGGTAACTGGACTAAACTTTAGTCCAAGCGTAAGGTAACTGAACTAAACTTTAGTTCAACCGTAAGGTAACTGGACTAAACTTTAGTCCAAGCGTAAAGTAACTGGACTAAACTTTAGTCCAACCGTAAGGTAACTGGATTAAATTTAGTCCAACCGTAAGGTAACTGGACTAAACTTTAGTCCAAGCGTAAGGTAACTGAACTAAACTTTAGTTCAACCGTAAGGTAACTGGACTAAACTTTAGTCCAACCGTAAGGTAACTGAACTAAACTTTAGTACATGCGTAAGGTAACTGGAATAAACTTTAGTCCAACCGTAAGGTAACTGGACTAAACTTTAGTCCAACCGTAAGGTAACTGGACTAAACTTTAGTCCAAGCGTAAGGTAACTGAACTAAACTTTAGTCCAACCGTAAGGTAACTGGACTAAACTTTAGTCCAAGCGTAAGGTAACTGAACTAAACTTTAGTTCAACCGTAAGGTAACTGGACTAAACTTTAGTCCAACCGTAAGGTAACTGGACTAAACTTTAGTCCAACCCTAAGGTAACTGGACTAAACTTTAGTCCAAGCGTAAGGTAACTGGACTAAACTTTAGTCCAAGCGTAAGGTAACTGAACTAAACTTTAGTACATGCGTAAGGTAACTGGACTAAACTTTAGTCCAACCGTAAGGTAACTGAACTAAACTTTAGTTCAACCGTAAGGTAACTGAACTAAACTTTAGTCCCAGCGTAAGGTAACTGGACTAAACTTTAGTCCAACCGTAAGGTAACTGGACTAAACTTTAGTCCAACCGTAAGGTAACTGGACTAAACTTTAGTCCAAGCGTAAGGTAACTGAACTAAACTTTAGTTCAACCGTAAGGTAACTGGACTAAACTTTAGTCCAACCGTAAGGTAACTGGACTAAACTTTAGTCCAACCGTAAGGTAACTGGACTAAACTTTAGTCCAAGCGTAAGGTAACTGGACTAAACTTTAGTCCAAGCGTAAGGTAACTGAACTAAACTTTAGTCCAAGCGTAAGGTAACTGAACTAAACTTTAGTTCAACCGTAAGGTAACTGGACTAAACTTTAGTACATGCGTAAGGTAACTGGACTAAACTTTAGTCCAAGCGTAAGGTAACTGGACTAAACTTTAGTCCAACCGTAAGGTAACTGGACTAAACTTTAGTCCAAGCGTAAGGTAACTGAACTAAACTTTAGTCCAACCGTAAGGTAACTGGACTAAACTTTAGTCCCAGCGTAAGGTAACTGGACTAAACTTTAGTCCAAGCGTAAGGTAACTGAACTAAACTTTAGTACATGCGTAAGGTAACTGGACTAAACTTTAGTCCAACCGTAAGGTAACTGAACTAAACTTTAGTTCAACCGTAAGGTAACTGGACTAAACTTTAGTATATGCGTAAGGTAACTGGACTAAACTTTAGTCCAACCGTAAGGTAACTGGACTAAACTTTAGTCCAACCGTAAGGTAACTGGACTAAACTTTAGTCCAACCGTAAGGTAACTGGACTAAACTTTAGTCCAACCGTAAGGTAACTGGACTAAACTTTAGTCCAAGCGTAAGGTAACTGAACTAAACTTTAGTTCAACCGTAAGGTAACTGGACTAAACTTTAGTCCAACCGTAAGGTAACTGGACTAAACTTTAGTCCAACCCTAAGGTAACTGGACTAAACTTTAGTCCAAGCGTAAGGTAACTGGACTAAACTTTAGTCCAAGCGTAAGGTAACTGAACTAAACTTTAGTACATGCGTAAGGTAACTGGACTAAACTTTAGTCCAACCGTAAGGTAACTGAACTAAACTTTAGTTCAACCGTAAGGTAACTGAACTAAACTTTAGTCCCAGCGTAAGGTAACTGGACTAAACTTTAGTCCAACCGTAAGGTAACTGGACTAAACTTTAGTTCAAACGTAAGGTAACTGGACTAAACTTTAGTCCAAGCGTAAGGTAACTGAACTAAACTTTAGTCCAAGCGTAAGGTAACTGAACTAAACTTTAGTTCAACCGTAAGGTAACTGGACTAAACTTTAGTACATGCGTAAGGTAACTGGACTAAACTTTAGTCCAAGCGTAAGGTAACTGGACTAAACTTTAGTCCAACCGTAAGGTAACTGGACTAAACTTTAGTCCAAGCGTAAGGTAACTGAACTAAACTTTAGTCCAACCGTAAGGTAACTGGACTAAACTTTAGTCCCAGCGTAAGGTAACTGGACTAAACTTTAGTCCAAGCGTAAGGTAACTGGACTAAACTTTAGTCCAACCGTAAGGTAACTGGACTAAACTTTAGTCCAACCGTAAGGTAACTGAACTAAACTTTAGTTCAACCGTAAGGTAACTGAACTAAACTTTAGTTCAACCGTAAGGTAACTGGACTAAACTTTAGTCCAACCGTAAGGTAACTGGACTAAACTTTAGTCCAACCGTAAGGTAACTGGACTAAACTTTAGTCCAACCGTAAGGTAACTGGACTAAACTTTAGTCCAAGCGTAAGGTAACTGAACTAAACTTTAGTTCAACCGTAAGGTAACTGGACTAAACTTTAGTCCAACCGTAAGGTAACTGGACTAAACTTTAGTCCAACCCTAAGGTAACTGGACTAAACTTTAGTCCAAGCGTAAGGTAACTGGACTAAACTTTAGTCCAAGCGTAAGGTAACTGAACTAAACTTTAGTACATGCGTAAGGTAACTGGACTAAACTTTAGTCCAACCGTAAGGTAACTGAACTAAACTTTAGTTCAACCGTAAGGTAACTGAACTAAACTTTAGTCCCAGCGTAAGGTAACTGGACTAAACTTTAGTCCAAGCGTAAGGTAACTGAACTAAACTTTAGTACATGCGTAAGGTAACTGGACTAAACTTTAGTTCAACCGTAAGGTAACTGGACTAAACTTTAGTATATGCGTAAGGTAACTGGACTAAACTTTAGTCCAACCGTAAGGTAACTGGACTAAACTTTAGTCCAACCGTAAGGTAACTGGACTAAACTTTAGTCCAACCGTAAGGTAACTGGACTAAACTTTAGTCCAACCGTAAGGTAACTGAACTAAACTTTAGTACATGCGTAAGGTAACTGGACTAAACTTTAGTCCAACCGTAAGGTAACTGGACTAAACTTCAGTACATGCGTAAGGTAACTGGACTAAACTTTAGTCCAACCGTAAGGTAACTGGACTAAACTTTAGTCCAAGCGTAAGGTAACTGGACTAAACTTTAGTCCAAGCGTAAGGTAACTGAACTAAACTTTAGTACATGCGTAAGGTAACTGGACTAAACTTTAGTCCAACCGTAAGGTAACTGAACTAAACTTTAGTTCAACCGTAAGGTAACTGAACTAAACTTTAGTCCCAGCGTAAGGTAACTGGACTAAACTTTAGTCCAACCGTAAGGTAACTGGACTAAACTTTAGTCCAACCGTAAGGTAACTGGACTAAACTTTAGTCCAAGCGTAAGGTAACTGAACTAAACTTTAGTTCAACCGTAAGGTAACTGGACTAAACTTTAGTCCAACCGTAAGGTAACTGGACTAAACTTTAGTCCAACCGTAAGGTAACTGGACTAAACTTTAGTCCAAGCGTAAGGTAACTGGACTAAACTTTAGTCCAAGCGTAAGGTAACTGAACTAAACTTTAGTCCAAGCGTAAGGTAACTGAACTAAACTTTAGTTCAACCGTAAGGTAACTGGACTAAACTTTAGTACATGCGTAAGATAACTGGACTAAACTTTAGTCTAAGCGTAAGGTAACTGGACTAAACTTTAGTCCAACCGTAAGGTAACTGGACTAAACTTTAGTCCAAGCGTAAGGTAACTGAACTAAACTTTAGTCCAACCGTAAGGTAACTGGACTAAACTTTAGTCCCAGCGTAAGGTAACTGGACTAAACTTTAGTCCAAGCGTAAGGTAACTGAACTAAACTTTAGTACATGCGTAAGGTAACTGGACTAAACTTTAGTCCAACCGTAAGGTAACTGAACTAAACTTTAGTTCAACCGTAAGGTAACTGGACTAAACTTTAGTATATGCGTAAGGTAACTGGACTAAACTTTAGTCCAACCGTAAGGTAACTGGACTAAACTTTAGTCCAACCGTAAGGTAACTGGACTAAACTTTAGTCCAACCGTAAGGTAACTGGACTAAACTTTAGTCCAAGCGTAAGGTAACTGAACTAAACTTTAGTTCAACCGTAAGGTAACTGGACTAAACTTTAGTCCAACCGTAAGGTAACTGGACTAAACTTTAGTCCAACCCTAAGGTAACTGGACTAAACTTTAGTCCAAGCGTAAGGTAACTGGACTAAACTTTAGTCCAAGCGTAAGGTAACTGAACTAAACTTTAGTACATGCGTAAGGTAACTGGACTAAACTTTAGTCCAACCGTAAGGTAACTGAACTAAACTTTAGTTCAACCGTAAGGTAACTGAACTAAACTTTAGTCCCAGCGTAAGGTAACTGGACTAAACTTTAGTCCAAGCGTAAGGTAACTGAACTAAACTTTAGTTCAACCGTAAGGTAACTGAACTAAACTTTAGTCCCAGCGTAAGGTAACTGAACTAAACTTTAGTTCAACCGTAAGGTAACTGGACTAAACTTTAGTCCAACCGTAAGGTAACTGGACTAAACTTTAGTCCAACCCTAAGGTAACTGGACTAAACTTTAGTCCAAGCGTAAGGTAACTGGACTAAACTTTAGTCCAAGCGTAAGGTAACTGAACTAAACTTTAGTACATGCGTAAGGTAACTGGACTAAACTTTAGTCCAACCGTAAGGTAACTGAACTAAACTTTAGTTCAACCGTAAGGTAACTGAACTAAACTTTAGTCCCAGCGTAAGGTAACTGGACTAAACTTTAGTCCAAGCGTAAGGTAACTGAACTAAACTTTAGTTCAACCGTAAGGTAACTGAACTAAACTTTAGTCCCAGCGTAAGGTAACTGAACTAAACTTTAGTTCAACCGTAAGGTAACTGGACTAAACTTTAGTATATGCGTAAGGTAACTGGACTAAACTTTAGTCCAACCGTAAGGTAACTGGACTAAACTTTAGTCCAACCGTAAGGTAACTGGACTAAACTTTAGTTCAACCGTAAGGTAACTGAACTAAACTTTAGTCCCAGCGTAAGGTAACTGAACTAAACTTTAGTTCAACCGTAAGGTAACTGGACTAAACTTTAGTATATGCGTAAGGTAACTGGACTAAACTTTAGTCCAACCGTAAGGTAACTGGACTAAACTTTAGTCCAACCGTAAGGTAACTGGACTAAACTTTAGTCCAACCGTAAGGTAACTGGACTAAACTTTAGTCCAAGCGTAAGGTAACTGAACTAAACTTTAGTTCAACCGTAAGGTAACTGGACTAAACTTTAGTCCAACCGTAAGGTAACTGGACTAAACTTTAGTCCAACCGTAAGGTAACTGGACTAAACTTTAGTCCAAGCGTAAGGTAACTGGACTAAACTTTAGTCCAAGCGTAAGGTAACTGAACTAAACTTTAGTCCAAGCGTAAGGTAACTGAACTAAACTTTAGTTCAACCGTAAGGTAACTGGACTAAACTTTAGTACATGCGTAAGGTAACTGGACTAAACTTTAGTCCAAGCGTAAGGTAACTGGACTAAACTTTAGTTCAACCGTAAGGTAACTGGACTAAACTTTAGTCCAAGCGTAAGGTAACTGAACTAAACTTTAGTCCAACCGTAAGGTAACTGAACTAAACTTTAGTTCAACCGTAAGGTAACTGGACTAAACTTTAGTCCAAGCGTAAGGTAACTGGACTAAACTTTAGTCCAAGCGTAAGGTAACTGAACTAAACTTTAGTTCAACCGTAAGGTAACTGAACTAAACTTTAGTCCCAGCGTAAGATAACTGAACTAAACTTTAGTTCAACCGTAAGGTAACTGGACTGAACTTTAGTCTAACCGTAAGGTAACTGGACTAAACTTTAGTCCAACCGTAAGGTAACTGGACTAAACTTTAGTCCAACCGTAAGGTAACTGGACTAAACTTTAGTCCAACCGTAAGGTAACTAGACTAAACTTTAGTCCAACCGTAAGGTAACTGGACTAAACTTTAGTCCAAGCGTAAGGTAACTGAACTAAACTTTAGTACATGCGTAAGGTAACTGGACTAAACTTTAGTCCAACCGTAAGGTAACTGGACTAAACTTCAGTACATGCGTAAGGTAACTGGACTAAACTTTAGTCCAACCGTAAGGTAACTGGACTAAACTTTAGTCCAACCGTAAGGTAACTGAACTAAACTTTAGTACATGCGTAAGGTAACTGGACTAAACTTTAGTCCAACCGTAAGGTAACTGAACTAAACTTTAGTACATGCGTAAGGTAACTGGACTAAACTTTAGTCCAACCGTAAGGTAACTGGACTAAACTTTAGTCCAACCGTAAGGTAACTGGACTAAACTTTAGTCCAAGCGTAAGGTAACTGAACTAAACTTTAGTTCAACCGTAAGGTAACTGGACTAAACTTTAGTACATGCGTAAGGTAACTGGACTAAACTTTAGTCCAACCGTAAGGTAACTGAACTAAACTTTAGTTCAACCGTAAGGTAACTGGACTAAACTTTAGTACATGCGTAAGGTAACTGGACTAAACTTTAGTCCAAGCGTAAGGTAACTGAACTAAACTTTAGTTCAACCGTAAGGTAACTGGACTAAACTTTAGTCCAACCGTAAGGTAACTGGACTAAACTTTAGTCCAACCGTAAGGTAACTGGACTAAACTTTAGTCCAACCGTAAGGTAACTGGACTAAACTTTAGTATATGCGTAAGGTAACTGGACTAAACTTTAGTCCAAGCGTAAGGTAACTGAACTAAACTTTAGTTCAACCGTAAGGTAACTGGACTAAACTTCAGTCCAAGCGTAAGGTAACTGGACTAAAGTTTAGTCTAACCGTAAGGTAACTGGACTAAACTTTAGTCCAACCGTAAGGTAACTGGACTAAACTTTAGTCCAACCGTAAGGTAACTGGACTAAACTTTAGTCCAACCCTAAGGTAACTGGACTAAACTTTAGTCCAAGCGTAAGGTAACAGGACTAAGCTTTAGTCCAAGCGTAAGGTAACTGAACTAAACTTTAGTCCAAGCGTAAGGTAACTGAACTAAACTTTAGTTCAACCGTAAGGTAACTGGACTAAACTTTAGTCCAACCGTAAGGTAACTGGACTAAACTTTAGTCCAACCGTAAGGTAACTGGACTAAACTTTAGTATATGCGTAAGGTAACTGGACTAAACTTTAGTCCAAGCGTAAGGTAACTGAACTAAACTTTAGTTCAACCGTAAGGTAACTGGACTAAACTTCAGTCCAAGCGTAAGGTAACTGGACTAAAGTTTAGTCTAACCGTAAGGTAACTGGACTAAACTTTAGTCCAACCGTAAGGTAACTGGACTAAACTTTAGTCCAACCGTAAGGTAACTGGACTAAACTTTAGTCCAACCCTAAGGTAACTGGACTAAACTTTAGTCCAAGCGTAAGGTAACAGGACTAAGCTTTAGTCCAAGCGTAAGGTAACTGAACTAAACTTTAGTACATGCGTAAGGTAACTGGACTAAACTTTAGTCCAACCGTAAGGTAACTGGACTAAACTTCAGTACATGCGTAAGGTAACTGGACTAAACTTTAGTCCAACCGTAAGGTAACTGGACTAAACTTTAGTCCAACCGTAAGGTAACTGAACTAAACTTTAGTACATGCGTAAGGTAACTGGACTAAACTTTAGTCCAACCGTAAGGTAACTGAACTAAACTTTAGTACATGCGTAAGGTAACTGGACTAAACTTTAGTCCAACCGTAAGGTAACTGGACTAAACTTTAGTCCAACCGTAAGGTAACTGGACTAAACTTTAGTCCAAGCGTAAGGTAACTGAACTAAACTTTAGTTCAACCGTAAGGTAACTGGACTAAACTTTAGTACATGCGTAAGGTAACTGGACTAAACTTTAGTCCAACCGTAAGGTAACTGAACTAAACTTTAGTTCAACCGTAAGGTAACTGGACTAAACTTTAGTACATGCGTAAGGTAACTGGACTAAACTTTAGTCCAAGCGTAAGGTAACTGAACTAAACTTTAGTTCAACCGTAAGGTAACTGGACTAAACTTTAGTCCAACCGTAAGGTAACTGGACTAAACTTTAGTCCAACCGTAAGGTAACTGGACTAAACTTTAGTATATGCGTAAGGTAACTGGACTAAACTTTAGTCCAAGCGTAAGGTAACTGAACTAAACTTTAGTTCAACCGTAAGGTAACTGGACTAAACTTCAGTCCAAGCGTAAGGTAACTGGACTAAAGTTTAGTCTAACCGTAAGGTAACTGGACTAAACTTTAGTCCAACCGTAAGGTAACTGGACTAAACTTTAGTCCAACCGTAAGGTAACTGGACTAAACTTTAGTCCAACCCTAAGGTAACTGGACTAAACTTTAGTCCAAGCGTAAGGTAACAGGACTAAGCTTTAGTCCAAGCGTAAGGTAACTGAACTAAACTTTAGTACATGCGTAAGGTAACTGGACTAAACTTTAGTCCAACCGTAAGGTAACTGGACTAAACTTTAGTCCAAGCGTAACTTAACTGAACTAAACTTTAGTTCAACCGTAAGGTAACTGGACTAAACTTTAGTCCAAGCGTAAGGTAACTGGACTAAACTTTAGTCCAAGCGTAAGGTAACTGGACTAAACTTTAGTCCAAGCGTAAGGTAACTGAACTAAACTTTAGTCCAAGCGTAAGGTAACTGAACTAAACTTTAGTTCAACCGTAAGGTAACTGGACTAAACTTTAGTACATGCGTAAGGTAACTGGACTAAACTTTAGTTCAACCGTAAGGTAACTGGACTAAACTTTAGTTCAACCGTAAGGTAACTGGACTAAACTTTAGTCCAAGCGTAAGGTAACTGAACTAAACTTTAGTCCAACCGTAAGGTAACTGAACTAAACTTTAGTTCAACCGTAAGGTAACTGGACTAAACTTTAGTCCAAGCGTAAGGTAACTGGACTAAACTTTAGTCCAAGCGTAAGGTAACTGAACTAAACTTTAGTTCAACCGTAAGGTAACTGAACTAAACTTTAGTCCCAGCGTAAGGTAACTGAACTAAACTTTAGTTCAACCGTAAGGTAACTGGACTAAACTTTAGTCTAACCGTAAGGTAACTGGACTAAACTTTAGTCCAACCGTAAGGTAACTGGACTAAACTTTAGTCCAACCGTAAGGTAACTGGACTAAACTTTAGTCCAACCGTAAGGTAACTGGACTAAACTTTAGTCCAACCGTAAGGTAACTGGACTAAACTTTAGTACATGCGTAAGGTAACTGGACTAAACTTTAGTCCAACCGTAAGGTAACTGGACTAAACTTTAGTACATGCGTAAGGTAACTGGACTAAACTTTAGTCCAACCGTAAGGTAACTGGACTAAACTTTAGTCCAACCGTAAGGTAACTGAACTAAACTTTAGTACATGCGTAAGGTAACTGGACTAAACTTTAGTCCAACCGTAAGGTAACTGAACTAAACTTTAGTACATGCGTAAGGTAACTGGACTAAACTTTAGTCCAACCGTAAGGTAACTGGACTAAACTTTAGTCCAACCGTAAGGTAACTGGACTAAACTTTAGTCCAAGCGTAAGGTAACTGAACTAAACTTTAGTTCAACCGTAAGGTAACTGGACTAAACTTTAGTACATGCGTAAGGTAACTGGACTAAACTTTAGTCCAACCGTAAGGTAACTGAACTAAACTTTAGTTCAACCGTAAGGTAACTGGACTAAACTTTAGTACATGCGTAAGGTAACTGGACTAAACTTTAGTCCAAGCGTAAGGTAACTGAACTAAACTTTAGTTCAACCGTAAGGTAACTGGACTAAACTTTAGTCCAACCGTAAGGTAACTGGACTAAACTTTAGTCCAACCGTAAGGTAACTGGACTAAACTTTAGTATATGCGTAAGGTAACTGGACTAAACTTTAGTATATGCGTAAGGTAACTGGACTAAACTTTAGTCCAAGCGTAAGGTAACTGAACTAAACTTTAGTTCAACCGTAAGGTAACTGGACTAAACTTCAGTCCAAGCGTAAGGTAACTGGACTAAAGTTTAGTCCAACCGTAAGGTAACTGGACTAAACTTTAGTCCAACCGTAAGTTAACTGGACTAAACTTTAGTCCAAGCGTAAGGTAACTGGACTAAACTTTAGTCCAAGCGTAAGGTAACTGAACTAAACTTTAGTCCAAGCGTAAGGTAACTGAACTAAACTTTAGTTCAACCGTAAGGTAACTGGACTAAACTTTAGTTCAACCGTAAGGTAACTGGACTAAACTTTAGTCCAACCGTAAGGTAACTGGACTAAACTTTAGTCCAACCGTAAGGTAACTGGACTAAACTTTAGTCCAAGCGTAAGGTAACTGGACTAAACTTTATTCCAAACGTAAGGTAACTGGACTAAACTTTATTCCAAACGTAAGGTAACTGAACTAAACTTTAGTTCAACCGTAAGGTAACTGGACTAAACTTTAGTCCAAGCGTAAGGTAACTGGACTAAACTTTAGTCCAACCGTAAGGTAACTGGACTAAACTTTAGTCCAACCGTAAGGTAACTGGACTAAACTTTAGTCCAAGCGTAAGGTAACTGAACTAAACATTAGTTCAACCGTAAGGTAACTGGACTAAACTTCAGTCCAAGTGTAAGGTAACTGGACTAAACTTTAGTCCAACCGTAAGGTAACTGGACTAAACTTTAGTCCAACCGTAAGGTAACTGGACTAAACTTTAGTCCAAGCGTAAGGTAACTGGACTAAACTTTAGTCCAACCGTAAGGTAACTGGACTAAACTTTAGTTCAACCGTAAGGTAACTGGACTAAACTTTAGTATATGCGTAAGGTAACTGGACTAAACTTTAGTCCAACCGTAAGGTAACTGGACTAAACTTTAGTCCAACCGTAAGGTAACTGGACTAAACTTTAGTCCAACCGTAAGGTAACTGGACTAAACTTTAGTCCAAGCGTAAGGTAACTGAACTAAACTTTAGTTCAACCGTAAGGTAACTGGACTAAACTTTAGTCCAACCGTAAGGTAACTGGACTAAACTTTAGTCCAACCCTAAGGTAACTGGACTAAACTTTAGTCCAAGCGTAAGGTAACTGGACTAAGCTTCAGTCCAAGCGTAAGGTAACTGAACTAAACTTTAGTACATGCGTAAGGTAACTGGACTAAACTTTAGTCCAACCGTAAGGTAACTGAACTAAACTTTAGTTCAACCGTAAGGTAACTGGACTAAACTTTAGTATATGCGTAAGGTAACTGGACTAAACTTTAGTCCAAGCGTAAGGTAACTGAACTAAACTTTAGTTCAACCGTAAGGTAACTGAACTAAACTTTAGTCCCAGCGTAAGGTAACTGAACTCAACTTTAGTTCAACCGTAAGGTAACTGGACTAAACTTTAGTATATGCGTAAGGTAACTGGACTAAACTTTAGTCCAACCGTAAGGTAACTGGACTAAACTTTAGTCCAACCGTAAGGTAACTGGACTAAACTTTAGTCCAACCGTAAGGTGACTGGACTAAACTTTAGTCCAAGCGTAAGGTAACTGAACTAAACATTAGTTCAACCGTAAGGTAACTGGACTAAACTTCAGTCCAAGTGTAAGGTAACTGGACTAAACTTTAGTCCAACCGTAAGGTAACTGGACTAAACTTTAGTCCAACCGTAAGGTAACTGGACTAAACTTTAGTCCAAGCGTAAGGTAACTGGACTAAACTTTAGTCCAACCGTAAGGTAACTGGACTAAACTTTAGTTCAACCGTAAGGTAACTGGACTAAACTTTAGTATATGCGTAAGGTAACTGGACTAAACTTTAGTCCAACCGTAAGGTAACTGGACTAAACTTTAGTCCAACCGTAAGGTAACTGGACTAAACTTTAGTCCAACCGTAAGGTAACTGGACTAAACTTTAGTCCAAGCGTAAGGTAACTGAACTAAACTTTAGTTCAACCGTAAGGTAACTGGACTAAACTTTAGTCCAACCGTAAGGTAACTGGACTAAACTTTAGTCCAACCCTAAGGTAACTGGACTAAACTTTAGTCCAAGCGTAAGGTAACTGGACTAAGCTTCAGTCCAAGCGTAAGGTAACTGAACTAAACTTTAGTACATGCGTAAGGTAACTGGACTAAACTTTAGTCCAACCGTAAGGTAACTGAACTAAACTTTAGTTCAACCGTAAGGTAACTGGACTAAACTTTAGTATATGCGTAAGGTAACTGGACTAAACTTTAGTCCAAGCGTAAGGTAACTGAACTAAACTTTAGTTCAACCGTAAGGTAACTGAACTAAACTTTAGTCCCAGCGTAAGGTAACTGAACTCAACTTTAGTTCAACCGTAAGGTAACTGGACTAAACTTTAGTATATGCGTAAGGTAACTGGACTAAACTTTAGTCCAACCGTAAGGTAACTGGACTAAACTTTAGTCCAACCGTAAGGTAACTGGACTAAACTTTAGTCCAACCGTAAGGTGACTGGACTAAACTTTAGTCCAAGCGTAAGGTAACTGAACTAAACTTTAGTTCAACCGTAAGGTAACTGGACTAAACTTTAGTCCAACCGTAAGGTAACTGGACTAAACTTTAGTCCAACCGTAAGGTAACTGGACTAAACTTTAGTCCAAGCGTAAGGTAACTGGACTAAACTTTAGTTCAAGCGTAAGGTAACTGAACTAAACTTTAGTCCAAGCGTAAGGTAACTGAACTAAACTTTAGTTCAACCGTAAGGTAACTGGACTAAACTTTAGTACATGCGTAAGGTAACTGGACTAAACTTTAGTCCAAGCGTAAGGTAACTGAACTAAACTTTAGTTCAACCGTAAGGTAACTGAACTAAACTTTAGTCCCAGCGTAAGGTAACTGAACTAAACTTTAGTCCCAGCGTAAGGTAACTGAACTAAACTTTAGTCCCAGCGTAAGGTAACTGAACTAAACTTTAGTTGAACCGTAAGGTAACTGGACTAAACTTTAGTCTAACCGTAAGGTAACTGGACTAAACTTTAGTCCAACCGTAAGGTAACTGGACTAAACTTTAGTCCAACCGTAAGGTAACTGAACTAAACTTTAGTACATGCGTAAGGTAACTGGACTAAACTTTAGTCCAACCGTAAGGTAACTGAACTAAACTTTAGTACATGCGTAAGGTAACTGGACTAAACTTTAGTCCAACCGTAAGGTAACTGGACTAAACTTTAGTCCAACCGTAAGGTAACTGGACTAAACTTTAGTCCAAGCGTAAGGTAACTGGACTAAACTTTAGTCCAACCGTAAGGTAACTGAACTAAACTTTAGTATATGCGTAAGGTAACTGGACTAAACTTTAGTCCAACCGTAAGGTAACTGGACTAAACTTTAGTACATGCGTAAGGTAACTGGACTAAACTTTAGTCCAAGCGTAAGGTAACTGAACTAAACTTTAGTATATGCGTAAGGTAACTGGACTAAACTTTAGTCCAAGCGTAAGGTAACTGGACTAAACTTTAGTCCAAGCGTAAGGTAACTGAACTAAACTTTAGTTCAACCGTAAGGTAACTGGACTAAACTTTAGTCCAAGCGTAAAGTAACTGGACTAAACTTTAGTCCAACCGTAAGGTAACTGGACTAAACTTTAGTCCAACCGTAAGGTAACTGGACTAAACTTTAGTCCAAGCGTAAGGTAACTGAACTAAACTTTAGTCCAAGCGTAAGGTAACTGAACTAAACTTTAGTTCAACCGTAAGGTAACTGGACTAAACTTTAGTTCAACCGTAAGGTAACTGGACTAAACTTTAGTCCAAGCGTAAGGTAACTGGACTAAACTTTAGTCCAACCGTAAGGTAACTGGACTAAACTTTAGTCCAAGCGTAAGGTAACTGGACTAAACTTTAGTCCAAGCGTAAGGTAACTGAACTAAACTTTAGTCCAAGCGTAAGGTAACTGAACTAAACTTTAGTCCAAGCGTAAGGTAACTGAACTAAACTTTAGTTCAACCGTAAGGTAACTGGACTAAACTTTAGTACATGCGTAAGGTAACTGGACTAAACTTTAGTCCAAGCGTAAGGTAACTGAACTAAACTTTAGTTCAACCGTAAGGTAACTGAACTAAACTTTAGTCCCAGCGTAAGGTAACTGAACTAAACTTTAGTTCAACCGTAAGGTAACTGGACTAAACTTTAGTATATGCGTAAGGTAACTGGACTAAACTTTAGTCCAACCGTAAGGTAACTGGACTAAACTTTAGTCCAACCGTAAGGTAACTGGACTAAACTTTAGTCCAACCGTAAGGTAACTGGACTAAACTTTAGTCCAACCGTAAGGTAACTGGACTAAACTTTAGTCCAACCGTAAGGTAACTGGACTAAACTTTAGTCCAACCGTAAGGTAACTGGACTAAACTTTAGTTCAAGCGTAAGGTAATTGAACTAAACTTTAGTTCAACCGTAAGGTAACTGGACTAAACTTTAGTCCAAGCGTAAGGTAACTGAACTAAACTTTAGTTCAACCGTAAGGTAACTGGACTAAACTTTAGTACATGCGTAAGGTAGCTGGACTAAACTTTAGTCCAACCGTAAGGTAACTGGACTAAACTTTAGTACATGCGTAAGGTAACTGGACTAAACTTTAGTCCAACCGTAAGGTAACTGGACTAAACTTTAGTCCAACCGTAAGGTAACTGGACTAAACTTTAGTCCAAGCGTAAGGTAACTGAACTAAACTTTAGTTCAACCGTAAGGTAACTGGACTAAACTTTAGTACATGCGTAAGGTAACTGGACTAAACTTTAGTCCAACCGTAAGGTAACTGGACTAAACTTTAGTCCAAGCGTAAGGTAACTGGACTAAACTTTAGTCCAAGCGTAAGGTAACTGAACTAAACTTTAGTCCAAGCGTAAGGTAACTGGACTAAACTTTAGTCCAAGCGTAAGGTAACTGGACTAAACTTTAGTCCAACCGTAAGGTAACTGGACTAAACTTTAGTTCAACCGTAAGGTAACTGGACTAAACTTTAGTCCAAGCGTAAGGTAACTGAACTGAACTTTAGTTCAACCGTAAGGTAACTGGACTAAACTTTAGTACATGCGTAAGGTAACTGGACTAAACTTTAGTCCAAGCGTAAGGTAACTGAACTAAACTTTAGTTCAACCGTAAGGTAACTGAACTAAACTTTAGTCCCAGCGTAAGGTAACTGAACTAAACTTTAGTTCAACCGTAAGGTAACTGGACTAAACTTTAGTATATGCGTAAAGTAACTGGACTAAACTTTAGTTCAAGCGTAAGGTAACTGAACTAAACTTTAGTTCAACCGTAAGGTAACTGGACTAAACTTTAGTACATGCGTAAGGTAACTGGACTAAACTTTAGTCCAAGCGTAAGGTAACTGAACTAAACTTTAGTTCAACCGTAAGGTAACTGAACTAAACTTTAGTCCCAGCGTAAGGTAACTGAACTAAACTTTAGTTCAACCGTAAGGTAACTGGACTAAACTTTAGTATATGCGTAAGGTAACTGGACTAAACTTTAGTCCAACCGTAAGGTAACTGGACTAAACTTTAGTCCAACCGTAAGGTAACTGGACTAAACTTTAGTCCAACCGTAAGGTAACTAGACTAAACTTTAGTCCAACCGTAAGGTAACTGGACTAAACTTTAGTCCAACCGTAAGGTAACTGGACTAAACTTTAGTCCAACCGTAAGGTAACTGGACTAAACTTTAGTCCAAGCGTAAGGTAATTGAACTAAACTTTAGTTCAACCGTAAGGTAACTGGACTAAACTTTAGTCCAAGCGTAAGGTAACTGAACTAAACTTTAGTTCAACCGTAAGGTAACTGGACTAAACTTTAGTACATGCGTAAGGTAGCTGGACTAAACTTTAGTCCAACCGTAAGGTAACTGGACTAAACTTTAGTACATGCGTAAGGTAACTGGACTAAACTTTAGTCCAACCGTAAGGTAACTGGACTAAACTTTAGTCCAACCGTAAGGTAACTGGACTAAACTTTAGTCCAAGCGTAAGGTAACTGAACTAAACTTTAGTTCAACCGTAAGGTAACTGGACTAAACTTTAGTACATGCGTAAGGTAACTGGACTAAACTTTAGTCCAACCGTAAGGTAACTGGACTAAATTTTAGTCCAAGCGTAAGGTAACTGAACTAAACTTCAGTTCAACCGTAAGGTAACTGGACTAAACTTTAGTCAAACCGTAAGGTAACTGGACTAAACTTTAGTCCAAGCGTAAGGTAACTGAACTAAACTTTAGTTCAACCGTAAGGTAACTGGACTAATCTTTAGTAGATGCGTAAGGTAACTGGACTAAACTTTAGTCAAAGCGTAAGGTAACTGAACTAAACTTTAGTTCAACCGTAACGTAACTGGACTAAACTTTAGTCCCAGCGTAATGTAACTGGACTAAACTTTAGTCCCAGCGTAAGGTAATGGACTAAACTTTAGTCCCAGCGTAAGGTAACTGGACTAAACTTCAGTCCCAGCGTAATGTAACTGGACTAAACTTTAGTCCCAGCGTAAGGTAACTGGACTAAACTTTAGTCCAAGCGTAAGGTAACTGAACTAAACTTTAGTTCAACCGTAAGGTAACTGGACTAAACTTTAGTCCCAGCGTAAGGTAACTGAACTAAACTTTAGTTCAACCGTAAGGTAACTGGACTAAACTTTAGTATATGCGTAAGGTAACTGGACTAAACTTTAGTCCAACCGTAAGGTAACTGGACTAAACTTTAGTCCAACCGTAAGGTAACTGGACTAAACTTTAGTCCAAGCGTAAGGTAACTGAACTAAACTTTAGTTCAACCGTAAGGTAACTGGACTAAACTTTAGTCCAACCGTGAGGTAACTGGACTAAACTTTAGTCCAACCGAAAGGTAACTGGACTAAACTTTAGTCCCAGCGTAACGTAACTGGACTAAACTTTAGTCCAACCGTAAGGTAACTGGACTAAACTTTAGTCCCAGCGTAACGTAACTGGACTAAACTTTAGTCCCAGCGTAAGGTAATGGACTAAACTTTAGTCCAACCGTAAGGTAACTGGACTAAACTTTAGTACCAGCGTAACGTAACTGGACTAAACTTTAGTCCCAGCGTAATGTAACTGGACTAAACTTTAGTCCCAGCGTAAGGTAATGGACTAAACTTTAGTCCCAGCGTAATGTAACTGGACTAAACTTTAGTCCCAGCGTAAGGTAATGGACTAAACTTTAGTCCCAGCGTAAGGTAACTGGACTAAACTTCAGTCCCAGCGTAATGTAACTGGACTAAACTTTAGTCCCAGCGTAAGGTAACTGGACTAAACTTTAGTCCAAGCGTAAGGTAACTGAACTAAACTTTAGTTCAACCGTAAGGTAACTGGACTAAACTTTAGTCCATGCGTAAGGTAACTGGACTAAACTTTAGTCCAACCGTAAGGTAAATGGACTAAACTTTAGTACATGCGTAAGGTAACTGGACTAAAATTTAGTCCAACCGTAAGGTAACTGGACTAAACTTTAGTCCAAGCGTAAGGTAACTGAACTAAACTGTAGTTCAACCGTAAGGTAACTGGACTAAACTTTAGTACATGCGTAAGGTAACTGGACTAAACTTTAGTTCAACCGTAAGGTAACTGGACTAAACTTTAGTCCCAGCGTAAGGTAACTGAACTAAACTTTAGTTCAACCGTAAGGTAACTGGACTAAACTTTAGTCCAACCGTAAGGTAACTGGACTAAACTTTAGTCCAACCGTAAGGTAACTGGACTAAACTTTAGTTCAACCGTAAGGTAACTGGACTAAACTTTAGTTCAACCGTAAGGTAACTGGACTAAACTTTAGTCCAAGCGTAAGGTAACTGAACTAAACTTTAGTTCAACCGTAAGGTAACTGGACTAAACTTTAGTCCATGCGTAAGGTAACTGGACTAAACTTTAGTCCAACCGTAAGGTAACTGGACTAAACTTTAGTACATGCGTAAGGTAACTGGACTAAAATTTAGTCCAACCGTAAGGTAACTGGACTAAACTTTAGTCCAAGCGTAAGGTAACTGAACTAAACTGTAGTTCAACCGTAAGGTAACTGGACTAAACTTTAGTACATGCGTAAGGTAACTAAACTAAACTTTAGTCCAACCGTAAGGTAACTGGACTAAACTTTAGTACATGCGTAAGGTAACTAAACTAAACTTTAGTCCAACCGTAAGGTAACTGGACTAAACTTTAGTACATGCGTAAGGTAACTGGACTAAAATTTTGTCCAACCGTAAGGTAACTGGACTAAACTTTAGTCAAAGCGTAAGGTAACTGGACTAAACTTTAGTCCAACCGTAAGGTAACTGGACTAAACTTTAGTCCAACCGTAAGGTAACTGGACTAAACTTTAGTCCCAGCGTAACGTAACTGGACTAAACTTCAGTCCCAGCCTAATGTAACTGGACTAAACTTTAGTCCCAGCGTCAGGTAATGGACTAAACTTTAGTCCCAGCGTAAGGTAACTGGACTAAACTTTAGTCCCAGCGTAAGGTAACTGAACTAAACTTTAGTTCAACCGTAAGGTAACTGAAGTAAACTTTAGTCCCAGCGTAAGGTAACTGAACTAAACTTTAGTTCAACCGTAAGGTAACTGGACTAAACTTTAGTATATGCGTAAGGTAACTGGACTCAACTTTAGTCCAACCGTAAGGTAACTGGACTAAACTTTAGTCCAACCGTAAGGTAACTGGACTAAACTTTAGTCCAACCGTAAGGTAACTGGACTAAACTTTAGTCCAACCGTAAGGTAATTGGACTAAACTTTAGTCCAACCGTGAGGTAACTGGACTAAACTTTAGTCCCAGCGTAATGTAACTGGACTAAACTTTAGTCCCATCGTAAGGTAATGGACTAAACTTTAGTCCCAGCGTAAGGTAACTGAACTAAACTTTAGTTCAACCGTAAGGTAACTGAACTAAACTTTAGTCCCAGCGTAAGGTAACTGAACTAAACTTTAGTTCAACCGTAAGGTAACTGGACTAAACTTTAGTATATGCGTAAGGTAACTGGACTAAACTTTAGTCCAACCGTAAGGTAACTGGACTAAACTTTAGTCCAACCGTAAGGTAACTGGACTAAACTTTAGTCCAATCGTAAGGTAACTGGACTAAACTTTAGTCCAAGCGTAAGGTAACTGAACTAAACTTTAGTTCGACCGTAAGGTAACTGGACTAAACTTTAGTCCAAGCGTAAGGTAACTGAACTAAACTTTAGTTCGACCGTAAGGTAACTGGACTAAACTTTAGTCCAATCGTAAGGTAACTGGACTAAACTTTAGTCCAAGCGTAAGGTAACTGAACTAAACTTTAGTTCGACCGTAAGGTAACTGGACTAAACTTTAGTCCAAGCGTAAGGTAACTGAACTAAACTTTAGTTCGACCGTAAGGTAACTGGACTAAACTTTAGTCCAAGCGTAAGGTAACTGAACTAAACTTTAGTTCAACCGTAAGGTAACTGGACTAAACTTTAGTCCAACCGTAAGGTAACTGGACTAAACTTTAGTCCAACCGTAAGGTAACTGGACTAAACTTTAGTCCCAGCGTAACGTAACTGGACTAAACTTTAGTCCCAGCGTAATGTAACTGGACTAAACTTTAGTCCCATCGTAAGGTAATGGACTAAACTTTAGTCCCAGCGTAAGGTAACTGGACTAAACTTTAGTCCCAGCGTAATGTAACTGGACTAAACTTTAGTCCCAGCGTAAGGTAACTGGACTAAACTTTAGTCCAAGCGTAAGGTAACTGAACTAAACTTTAGTTCAACCGTAAGGTAACTGAACTAAACTTTAGTCCCAGCGTAAGGTAACTGAACTA
Organism: Oscheius myriophilus; assembly: GCA_964057215.1. Taxonomy (NCBI): domain Eukaryota; kingdom Metazoa; phylum Nematoda; class Chromadorea; order Rhabditida; family Rhabditidae; genus Oscheius; species Oscheius myriophilus. The sequence goes on along the minus strand of OZ059907.1, from coordinate 31,392,850 downwards.
AACTTTAGTTCAACCGTAAGGTAACTGGACTAAACTTTAGTATATGCGTAAGGTAACTAGACTAAACTTTAGTCCAACCGTAAGGTAACTGGACTAAACTTTAGTCCAACCGTAAGGTAACTGGACTAAACTTTAGTCCAACCGTAAGGTAACTGGACTAAACTTTAGTCCAAGCGTAAGGTAACTGAACTAAACTTTAGTTCAACCGTAAGGTAACTGGACTAAACTTTAGTCCAAGCGTAAGGTAACTGAACTAAACTTTAGTTTAACCGTAAGGTAACTGGACTAAACTTTAGTACATGCGTAAGGTAACTGGACTAAACTTTAGTCCAACCGTAAGGTAACTGGACTAAACTTTAGTACATGCGTAAGGTAACTGGACTAAACTTTAGTCCAAGCGTAAGGTAACTGAACTAAACTTTAGTTCAACCGTAAGGTAACTGGACTAAACTTTAGTCCAAGCGTAAGGTAACTGAACTAAACTTTAGTTCAACCGTAAGGTAACTGGACTAAACTTTAGTCCAACCGTAAGGTAACTGGACTAAACTTTAGTCCAAGCGTAAGGTAACTGAACTAAACTTTAGTTCAACCGTAAGGTAACTGAACTAAACTTTAGTTCAACCGTAAGGTAACTGGACTAAACTTTAGTATATGCGTAAGGTAACTGGACTAAACTTTAGTCCAACCGTAAGGTAACTGGACTAAACTTTAGTCCAACCGTAAAGTAACTGGACTAAACTTTAGTCCAACCGTAAGGTAACTGGACTAAACTTTAGTCCAACCGTAAAGTAACTGGACTAAACTTTAGTCCAAGCGTAAGGTAACTGAACTAAACTTTAGTTCAACCGTAAGGTAACTGGACTAAACTTTAGTCCAAGCGTAAGGTAACTGAACTAAACTTTAGTTCAACCGTAAGGTAACTGGACTAAACTTTAGTACATGCGTAAGGTAACTGGACTAAACTTTAGTCCAACCGTAAGGTAACTGGACTAAACTTTAGTACATGCGTAAGGTAACTGGACTAAACTTTAGTCCAACCGTAAGGTAACTGGACTAAACTTTAGTCCAACCGTAAGGTAACTGGACTAAACTTTAGTACATGCGTAAGGTAACTGGACTAAACTTTAGTCCAACCGTAAGGTAACTGGACTAAACTTTAGTACATGCGTAAGGTAACTGGACTAAACTTTAGTCCAAGCGTAAGGTAACTGAACTAAACTTTAGTTCAACCGTAAGGTAACTGGACTAAACTTTAGTACATGCGTAAGGTAACTGGACTAAACTTTAGTCCAACCGTAAGGTAACTGGACTAAACTTTAGTACATGCGTAAGGTAACTGGACTAAACTTTAGTCCAACCGTAAGGTAACTGAACTAAACTTTAGTTCAACCGTAAGGTAACTGGACTAAACTTTAGTCCAAGCGTAAGGTAACTGGACTAAACTTTAGTCCAACCGTAAGGTAACTGGACTAAACTTTAGTACATGCGTAAGGTAACTGGACAAAACTTTAGTCCAACCGTAAGGTAACTGGACTAAACTTTAGTCCAACCGTAAGGTAACTGGACTAAACTTTAGTCCAACCGTAAGGTAACTGGACTAAACTTTAGTCCAACCGTAAGGTAACTGGACTAAACTTTAGTCCAAGCGTAAGGTAACTGAACTAAACTTTAGTTCAACCGTAAGGTAACTGGACTAAACTTTAGTTCAACCGTAAGGTAACTGGACTAAACTTTAGTCCAACCGTAAGGTAACTGAACTAAACTTTAGTTCAACCGTAAGGTAACTGGACTAAACTTTAGTTCAACCGTAAGGTAACTGGACTAAACTTTAGTCCAACCGTAAGGTAACTGGACTAAACTTTAGTCCAACCGTAAGGTAACTGGACTAAACTTTAGTCCAACCGTAAGGTAACTGGACTAAACTTTAGTCCAACCGTAAGGTAACTGGACTAAACTTTAGTTCCACCGTAAGGTAACTGGACTAAACTTTAGTTCCACCGTAAGGTAACTGGACTAAACTTTAGTTCAACCGTAAGGTAACTGGACTAAACTTTAGTCCAACCGTAAGGTAACTGGACTAAACTTTAGTCCAACCGTAAGGTAACTGGACTAAACTTTAGTCCAACCGTAAGGTAACTGGACTAAACATTAGTCCAACCGTAAGGTAACTGAACTAAACTTTAGTTCCACCGTAAGGTAACTGGACTAAACTTTAGTTCCACCGTAAGGTAACTGGACTAAACTTTAGTACATGCGTAAGGTAACTGGACTAAACTTTAGTCCAACCGTAAGGTAACTGGACTAAACTTTAGTACATGCGTAAGGTAACTGGACAAAACTTCAGTCCAACCGTAAGGTAACTGGACTAAACTTTAGTACATGCGTAAGGTAACTGGACTAAACTTCAGTCCAACCGTAAGGTAACTGAACTAAACTTTAGTCCAACCGTAAGGTAACTGGACTAAACTTTAGTCCAACCGTAAGGTAACTGAACTGAACTTTAGTCCAAGCGTAAGGTAACTGGACTAAACTTTAGTACATGCGTAAGGTAACTGGACTAAACTTTAGTCCAACCGTAAGGTAACTGGACTAAACTTTAGTACATGCGTAAGGTAACTGGACTAAACTTTAGTACATGCGTAAGGTAACTGGACTAAACTTTAGTCCAACCGTAAGGTAACTGAACTAAAATTTAGTTCAACCGTAAGGTAACTGAACTAAACTTTAGTCCAACCGTAAGGTAACTGGACTAAACTTTAGTCCAACCGTAAGGTAACTGGACTAAACTTTAGTCCAACCGTAAGGTAACTGAACTAAACTTCAGTTTAACCGTAAGGTAACTGGACTAAACTTTAGTCCAACCGTAAGGTAACTGGACTAAACTTTAGTCCAAGCGTAAGGTAACTGGACTAAACTTTAGTCCAACCGTAAGGTAACTGGACTAAACTTTAGTCCATTCGTAAGGTAACCGGACTAAACTTTAGTCCAACCGTAAGGTAACTGGACTGAACTTTAGTACATGCGTAAGGTAACTGGACTAAACTTTAGTCCAAGCGTAAGGTAACTGAACTTAACTTTAGTCCAAGCGTAAGGTAACTGAACTTAACTTTAGTCCAACCGTAAGGTAACTGAACTAAACTTTAGTCCAAGCGTAAGGTAACTGGACTAAACTTTAGTCCAAGCGTAAGGTAACTGAACTAAACTTTAGTTCAACCGTAAGGTAACTGAACTAAACTTTAGTCCAAGCGTAAGGTAACTGAACTAAACTTTAGTCCACCCGTAAGGTAACTGAACAAAACTTTAGTCCAACCGTAAGGTAACTGGACTAAACTTTAGTCCATGCGTAAGGTAACTGAACTAAACTTTAGTTCAACCGTAAGGTAACTGGACTAAACTTTAGTCCAAGCGTAAGGTAACTGAACTAAACTTTAGTTCAACCGTAAGGTAACTGGACTAAACTTTAGTACATGCGTAAGGTAACTGGACTAAACTTTAGTCCAACCGTAAGGTAACTGGACTAAACTTTAGTCCAACCGTAAGGTAACTGGACTAAACTTTAGTCCAACCGTAAGGTAACTGGACTAAACTTTAGTCCAAGCGTAAGGTAACTGAACTAAACTTAAGTTCAACCGTAAGGTAACTGGACTAAACTTTGGTACATGCGTAAGGTAACTGGACTGAACTTTCGTACATGCGTAAGGTAACTGGACTAAACTTTAGTCCAACCGTAAGGTAACTGGACTAAACTTTAGTCCAAGCGTAAGGTAACTGGACTAAACTTTAGTCCAAGCGTAAGGTAACTGAACTAAACTTTAGTCCAACCGTAAGGTAACTGGACTAAACTTTAGTCCAAGCGTAAGGTAACTGGACTAAACTTTAGTACATGCGTAAGGTAACTGGACTAAACTTTAGTACATGCGTAAGGTAACTGGACTAAACTTTAGTCCAACCGTAAGGTAACTGAACTAAAATTTAGTTCAACCGTAAGGTAACTGAACTAAACTTTAGTCCAACCGTAAGGTAACTGGACTAAACTTTAGTCCAACCGTAAGGTAACTGGACTAAACTTTAGTCCAACCGTAAGGTAACTGAACTAAACTTCAGTTCAACCGTAAGGTAACTGGACTAAACTTTAGTCCAACCGTAAGGTAACTGGACTAAACTTTAGTCCAAGCGTAAGGTAACTGGACTAAACTTTAGTCCAACCGTAAGGTAACTGGACTAAACTTTAGTCCATTCGTAAGGTAACCGGACTAAACTTTAGTCCAACCGTAAGGTAACTGGACTGAACTTTAGTACATGCGTAAGGTAACTGGACTAAACTTTAGTCCAAACGTAAGGTAACTGAACTTAACTTTAGTCCAAGCGTAAGGTAACTGAACTTAACTTTAGTCCAACCGTAAGGTAACTGAACTAAACTTTAGTCCAAGCGTAAGGTAACTGGACTAAACTTTAGTCCAAGCGTAAGGTAACTGAACTAAACTTTAGTTCAACCGTAAGGTAACTGAACTAAACTTTAGTCCAAGCGTAAGGTAACTGAACTAAACTTTAGTCCACCCGTAAGGTAACTGGACTAAACTTTAGTACATGCGTAAGGTAACTCGACTAAACTTTAGTCCAACCGTAAGGTAACTGGACTAAACTTTAGTCCAACCGTAAGGTAACTGAACTAAACTTAAGTTCAACCGTAAGGTAACTGGACTAAACTTTGGTACATGCGTAAGGTAACTGGACTAAACTTTAGTACATGCGTAAGGTAACTGGACTAAACTTTAGTCCAACCGTAAGGTAACTGGACTAAACTTTAGTCCAAGCGTAAGGTAACTGGACTAAACTTTAGTCCAACCGTAAGGTAACTGGACTAAACTTTAGTCCAAGCGTAAGGTAACTGGACTAAACTTTAGTCCAAGCGTAAGGTAACTGAACTAAACTTTAGTCCAACCGTAAGGTAACTGGACTAAACTTTAGTCCAAGCGTAAGGTAACTGAACTAAACTTTAGTCCAACCGTAAGGTAACTGGACTAAACTTTAGTCCAACCGTAAGGTAACTGGACTAAACTTTAGTCCAACCGTAAGGTAACTGGACTAAACTTTAGTCCAACCGTAAGGTAACTGGACTAAACTTTAGTCCAAGCGTAAGGTAACTGAACTAAACTTTAGTTCAACCGTAAGGTAACTGGACTAAACTTTGGTACATGCGTAAGGTAACTGGACTAAACTTTAGTACATGCGTAAGGTAACTGGACTAAACTTTAGTCCAACCGTAAGGTAACTGGACTAAACTTTAGTCCAACCGTAAGGTAACTGGACTGAACTTCAGTACATGCGTAAGGTAACTGGACTAAACTTTAGTCCAAGCGTAAGGTAACTGAACTTAACTTTAGTCCAAGCGTAAGGTAACTGAACTAAACTTTAGTCCAAGCGTAAGGTAACTGAACTAAACTTTAGTCCAACCGTAAGGTAACTGAACAAAACTTTAGTCCAACCGTAAGGTAACTGGACTAAACTTTAGTCCAACCGTAAGGTAACTGGACTAAACTTTAGTCCAAGCGTAAGGTAACTGAACTAAACTTTAGTTCAACCGTAAGGTAATTGAACTAAACTTTAGTCCAAGCGTAAGGTAACTGAACTAAACTTTAGTCCACCCGTAAGGTAACTGAACAAAACTTTAGTCCAACCGTAAGGTAACTGGACTAAACTTTAGTCCAAGCGTAAGGTAACTGAACTAAACTTTAGTCCAAGCGTAAGGTAACTGAACTAAACTTTAGTCCAACCGTAAGGTAACTGAACAAAACTTTAGTCCAACCGTAAGGTAACTGGACTAAACTTTAATCCAAGCGTAAGGTAACTGAACTAAACTTTAGTTCAACCGTAAGGTAACTGGACTAAAGTTTAGTCCAAGCGTAAGGTAACTGAACTAAACTTTAGTCCAACCGTAAGGTAACTGGACTAAACTTTAGTCCAAGCGTAAGGTAACTGAACTAAACTTTAGTTCAACCGTAAGGTAACTGAACTAAACTTTAGTCCCAGCGTAAGGTAACTGAACTAAACTTTAGTTCAACCGTAAGGTAACTGGACTAAACTTTAGTATATGCGTAAGGTAACTGGACTAAACTTTAGTCCAACCGTAAGGTAACTGGACTAAACTTTAGTCCAACCGTAAGGTAACTGGACTAAACTTTAGTCCAAGCGTAAGGTAACTGAACTAAACTTTAGTTCAACCGTAAGGTAATTGAACTAAATTTTAGTTTAACCGTAAGGTAACTGGACTAAAGTTTAGTCCAAGCGTAAGGTAACTGAACTAAACTTTAGTCCAACCGTAAGGTAACTGGACTAAACTTTAGTCCAAGCGTAAGGTAACTGAACTTAACTTTAGTTCAACCGTAAGGTAACTGGACTAAACTTTAGTATATGCGTAAGGTAACTGGACTAAACTTTAGTCCAACCGTAAGGATACTGGACTAAACTTTAGTCCAACCGTAAGGTAACTGGACTAAACTTTAGTCCAAGCGTAAGGTAACTGAACTAAACTTTAGTTCAACCGTAAGGTAACTGGACTAAACTTTGGTACATGCGTAAGGTAACTGGACTAAACTTTAGTACATGCGTAAGGTAACTGGACTAAACTTTAGTCCAACCGTAAGGTAACTGGACTAAACTTTAGTCCAAGCGTAAGGTAACTGAACTTAACTTTAGTCCAAGCGTAAGGTAACTGAACTAAACTTTAGTCCAAGCGTAAGGTAACTGAACTAAACTTTAGTCCAACCGTAAGGTAACTGAACAAAACTTTAGTCCAACCGTAAGGTAACTGGACTAAACTTTAGTCCAAGCGTAAGGTAACTGAACTAAACTTTAGTTCAACCGTAAGGTAATTGAACTAAACTTTAGTCCAAGCGTAAGGTAACTGAACTAAACTTTAGTCCACCCGTAAGGTAACTGAACAAAACTTTAGTCCAACCGTAAGGTAACTGGACTAAACTTTAGTCCAAGCGTAAGGTAACTGAACTAAACTTTAGTCCAAGCGTAAGGTAACTGAACTAAACTTTAGTCCAACCGTAAGGTAACTGAACAAAACTTTAGTCCAACCGTAAGGTAACTGGACTAAACTTTAATCCAAGCGTAAGGTAACTGAACTAAACTTTAGTTCAACCGTAAGGTAACTGGACTAAAGTTTAGTCCAAGCGTAAGGTAACTGAACTAAACTTTAGTCCAACCGTAAGGTAACTGGACTAAACTTTAGTCCAAGCGTAAGGTAACTGAACTAAACTTTAGTTCAACCGTAAGGTAACTGAACTAAACTTTAGTCCCAGCGTAAGGTAACTGAACTAAACTTTAGTCCAAGCGTAAGGTAACTGAACTAAACTTTAGTTCAACCGTAAGGTAACTGGACTAAACTTTAGTACATGCGTAAGGTAACTGGACTAAACTTTAGTCCAACCGTAAGGTAACTGGACTATACTTTAGTCCAAGCGTAAGGTAACTGAACTAAACTTTAGGTCAACCGTAAGGTAACTGGACTAAACTTTAGTCCAACCGTAAGGTAACTGGACTAAACTTTAGTCCAACCGTAAGGTAACTGAACTAAACTTTAGTTCAACCGTAAGGTAACTGGACTGAACTTTAGTACATGCGTAAGGTAATTGGACTAAACTTTAGTCCAAGCGTAATGTACCTGGACTGAACTTTAGTACATGCGTAAGGTAACTGAACAAAACTTTAGTCCAAGCGTAAGGTCACTGAACTAAACTTTAGTCCAACCGTAAGGTAACTGAACAAAACTTTAGTCCAACCGTAAGGTCACTGAACTAAACTTTAGTCCAACCGTAAGGTAACTGAACTAAACTTTAGTCCAACCGTAAGGTAACTGAACAAAACTTTAGTCTAAGCGTAAGGTAACTGAACTAAACTTTAGTCCAACCGTAAGGTAACTGAACAAAACTTTAGTCCAAGCGTAAGGTAACTGGACTAAACTTTAGTATATGCGTAAGGTAACTGGACTAAACTTTAGTCCAACCGTAAGGTAACTGAACTAAACTTTAGTCCAAGCGTAAGGTAACTGAACTAAACTTTAGTTCAACCGTAAGGTAACTGAACTAAACTTTAGTCCAAGCGTAAGGTAACTAAACTAAAACTTTAGTCCAACCGTAAGGTAACTGAACAAAACTTTAGTCCAACCGTAAGGTAACTGGACTAAACTTTAGTCCAAGCGTAAGGTAACTGAACTAAACTTTAGTCCAAGCGTAAGGTAACTGAACAAAACTTTAGTCCAAGCGTAAGGTAACTGAACTAAACTTTAGTCCAAGCGTAAGGTAACTGAACAAAACTTTAGTCCAAGCGTAAGGTAACTGAACAAAACTTTAGTCCAACCGTAAGGTAACTGGACTAAACTTTAGTCCAAGCGTAAGGTAACTGAACTAAACTTTAGTCCAAGCGTAAGGTAACTGAACAAAACTTTAGTCCAACCGTAAGGTAACTGGACTAAACTTTAGTCCAAGCGTAAGGTAACTGAACAAAACTTTAGTTCAAGCGTAAGGTAACTGAACTAAACTTTAGTCCCAGCGTAAGGTAACTGGACTAAACTTTAGTCCAAGCGTAAGGTAACTGAACAAAACTTTAGTCCAAGCGTAAGGTAACTGAACTAAACTTTAGTCTCAGCGTAAGGTAACTGGACTAAACTTTAGTCCAAGCGTAAGGTAACTGGACTAAACTTTAGTTCAACCGTAAGGTAACTGAACTAAACTTTAGTTCAACCGTAAGGTAACTGAACTAAACTTTAGTTCAACCGTAAGGTAACTGAACTAAACTTTAGTTCAACCGTAAGGTAACTGGACTAAACTTTAGTTCAACCGTAAGGTAACTGGACTAAACTTTAGTATATGCGTAAGGTAACTGGACTAAACTTTAGTCCAACCGTAAGGTAACTGAACTAAACTTTAGTCCACCCGTAAGGTAACTGAACAAAACTTTAGTCCAACCGTAAGGTAACTGGACTAAACTTTAGTCCAAGCGTAAGGTAACTGAACTAAACTTTAGTCCAAGCGTAAGGTAACTGAACTAAACTTTAGTCCAACCGTAAGGTAACTGAACAAAACTTTAGTCCAACCGTAAGGTAACTGGACTGAACTTTAATCCAAGCGTAAGGTAACTGAACTGAACTTTAGTTCAACCGTAAGGTAACTGGACTAAAGTTTAGTCCAAGCGTAAGGTAACTGAACTAAACTTTAGTCCAACCGTAAGGTAACTGGACTAAACTTTAGTCCAAGCGTAAGGTAACTGAACTAAACTTTAGTCCAAGCGTAAGATAACTGAACTAAACTTTAGTTCAACCGTAAGGTAACTGGACTAAACTTTAGTACATGCGTAAGGTAACTGGACTAAACTTTAGTCCAACCGTAAGGTAACTGGACTAAACTTTAGTCCAACCGTAAGGTAACTGGACTAAACTTTAGTCCAACCGTAAGGTAACTGGACTAAACTTTAGTCCAAGCGTAAGGTAACTGAACTAAACTTTAGTTCAACCGTAAGGTAACTGGACTAAACTTTAGTACATGCGTGAGGTAACTGGACTAAACTTTAGTCCAAGCGTAAGGTAACTGAACTTAACTTTAGTTCAACCGTAAGGTAACTGGACTAAACTTTAGTCCAAGCGTAAGATAACTGAACTAAACTTTAGTTCAACCGTAAGGTAACTGGACTAAACTTTAGTTCAACCGTAAGGTAACTGAACTAAACTTTAGTCCCAGCGTAAGGTAACTGAACTAAACTTTAGTCCAACCGTAAGGTAACTGGACTAAACTTTAGTCCAAGCGTAAGGTAACTGAACTAAACTTTAGTTCAACCGTAAGGTAACTGAACTAAACTTTAGTCCCAGCGTAAGGTAACTGAACTGAACTTTAGTTCAACCGTAAGGTAACTGGACTAAACTTTAGTATATGCGTAAGGTAACTGGACTAAACTTTAGTCCAACCGTAAGGTAACTGGACTAAACTTTAGTCCAACCGTAAGGTAACTGGACTAAACTTTAGTCCAAGCGTAAGGTAACTGAACTAAACTTTAGTTCAACCGTAAGGTAACTGAACTAAATTTTAGTTTAACCGTAAGGTAACTGGACTAAAGTTTAGTCCAAGCGTAAGGTAACTGAACTAAACTTTAGTCCAACCGTAAGGTAACTGGACTAAACTTTAGTCCAAGCGTAAGGTAACTGAACTTAACTTTGGTTCAACCGTAAGGTAACTGAACTAAACTTTAGTCCCAGCGTAAGGTAACTGAACTAAACTTTAGTTCAACCGTAAGGTAACTGGACAAAACTTTAGTATATGCGTAAGGTAACTGGACTAAACTTTAGTCCAACCGTAAGGTAACTGGACTAAACTTTAGTCCAACCGTAAGGTAACTGGACCAACTGAACTAAACTTTAGTTCAACCGTAAGGTAACTGGACTAAACTTTAGTCCAACCGTAAGGTAACTGAACTAAACTTTAGTTCAACCGTAAGGTAACTGGACAAAACTTTAGTATATGCGTAAGGTAACTGGACTAAACTTTAGTCCAACCGTAAGGTAACTGGACTAAACTTTAGTCCAACCGTAAGGTAACTGGACCAACTGAACTAAACTTTAGTTCAACCGTAAGGTAACTGGACTAAACTTTAGTCCAACCGTAAGGTAACTGGACTAAACTTTAGTCCAACCGTAAGGTAACTGGACTAAACTTTAGTCCAAGCGTAAGGTAACTGAACTAAACTTTAGGTACACCGTAAGGTAACTGGACTAAACTTTAGTCCAAGCGTAAGGTAACTGAACTAAACTTTAGTTCAACCGTAAGGTAACTGAACTAAACTTTAGTCCAAGCGTAAGGTAACTAAACTAAACTTTAGTCCAACCGTAAGGTAACTGAACAAAACTTTAGTCCAAGCGTAAGGTAACTGAACTAAACTTTAGTCCTACCGTAAGGTAACTGAACAAAACTTTAGTCCAACCGTAAGGTAACTGGACTAAACTTTAGTCCAAGCGTAAGGTAACTGAACTAAACTTTAGTTCAACCGTAAGGTAACTGAACTAAACTTTAGTCCAAGCGTAAGGTAACTAAACTAAACTTTAGTCCAACCGTAAGGTAACTGAACAAAACTTTAGTCCAACCGTAAGGTAACTGGACTAAACTTTAGTCCAAGCGTAAGGTAACTGAACTAAACTTTAGTCCAAGCGTAAGGTAACTGAACTAAACTTTAGTCCAACCGTAAGGTAACTGAACAAAACTTTAGTCCAACCGTAAGGTAACTGGACTAAACTTTAGTCCAAGCGTAAGGTAACTGAACAAAACTTTAGTCCAAGCGTAAGGTAACTGAACAAAACTTTAGTCCAACCGTAAGGTAACTGGACTAAACTTTAGTCCAAGCGTAAGGTAACTGAACAAAACTTTAGTCCAAGCGTAAGGTAACTGAACTAAACTTTAGTCCCAGCGTAAGGTAACTGGACTAAACTTTAGTCCAAGCGTAAGGTAACTGGACTAAACTTTAGTCCAAGCGTAAGGTAACTGAACTAAACTTTAGTTCAACCGTAAGGTAACTGGACTAAACTTTAGTCCAAGCGTAAGGTAACTGAACTAAACTTTAGTCCAAGCGTAAGGTAACTGAACTAAACTTTAGTCCAAGCGTAAGGTAACTGAACTAAACTTTAGTCCACCCGTAAGGTAACTGAACAAAACTTTAGTCCAACCGTAAGGTAACTGGACAAAACTTTAGTCCAACCGTAAGGTAACTGGACTAAACTTTAGTCCAAGCGTAAGGTAACTGAACTAAACTTTAGTTCAACCGTAAGGTAACTGGACTAAACTTTAGTCCAAGCGTAAGGTAACTGAACTAAACTTTAGTTCAACCGTAAGGTAACTGGACTAAACTTTAGTACATGCGTGAGGTAACTGGACTAAACTTTAGTCCAACCGTAAGGTAACTGGACTAAACTTTAGTCCAAGCGTAAGATAACTGACTAAACTTTAGTTCAACCGTAAGGTAACTGGACTAAACTTTAGTACATGCGTAAGGTAACTGGACTAAACTTTAGTCCAACCGTAAGGTAACTGGACTAAACTTTAGTCCAACCGTAAGGTAACTGGACTAAACTTTAGTCCAAGCGTAAGATAACTGAACTAAACTTTAGTTCAACCGTAAGGTAACTGGACTAAACTTTAGTACATGCGTAAGGTAACTGGACTAAACTTTAGTCCAACCGTAAGGTAACTGGACTAAACTTTAGTCCAAGCGTAAGGTAACTGAACTTAACTTTAGTTCAACCGTAAGGTAACTGGACTAAACTTTAGTCCAAGCGTAAGATAACTGAACTAAACTTTAGTTCAACCGTAAGGTAACTGGACTAAACTTTAGTACATGCGTGAGGTAACTGGACTAAACTTTAGTCCAACCGTAAGGTAACTGGACTAAACTTTAGTCCAAGCGTAAGGTAACTGAACTAAACTTTAGTTCAACCGTAAGGTAACTGGACTAAACTTTAGTCCAACCGTAAGGTAACTGGACAAAACTTTAGTCCAAGCGTAAAGTAACTGAACTAAACTTTAGTTCAACCGTAAAGTAACTGGACTAAACTTTAGTCCAACCGTAAGGTAACTGGACTGAACTTTAGTACATGCGTAAGGTAACTGGACTAAACTTTAGTCCAAGCGTAATGTACCTGGACTAAACTTTAGTCCAAGCGTAAGGTAACTGAACTTAACTTTAGTCCAAGCGTAAGGTAACTGAACTAAACTTTAGTCCAAGCGTAAGGTAACTGAACTAAACTTTAGTCCAACCGTAAGGTAACTGAACAAAACTTTAGTCCAACCGTAAGGTAACTGGACTAAACTTTAGTCCAAGCGTAAGGTAACTGAACTAAACTTTAGTCCAACCGTAAGGTAACTGGACTAAACTTTAGTCCAAGCGTAAGATAACTGACTAAACTTTAGTTCAACCGTAAGGTAAATGGACTAAACTTTAGTACATGCGTAAGGTAACTGGACTAAACTTTAGTCCAACCGTAAGGTAACTGGACTAAACTTTAGTACATGCGTAAGGTAACTGGACTAAACTTTAGTCCAACCGTAAGGTAACTGGACTAAACTTTAGTCCAACCGTAAGGTAACTGGACTAAACTTTAGTCCAAGCGTAAGATAACTGAACTAAACTTTAGTTCAACCGTAAGGTAACTGGACTGAACTTTAGTACATGCGTAAGGTAACTGGACTAAACTTTAGTCCAACCGTAAGGTAACTGGACTAAACTTTAGTCCAAGCGTAAGGTAACTGAACTAAACTTTAGTTCAACCGTAAGGTAACTGGACTAAACTTTAGTCCAAGCGTAAGATAACTGAACTAAACTTTAGTTCAACCGTAAGGTAACTGGACTAAACTTTAGTACATGCGTAAGGTAACTGGACTAAACTTTAGTCCAACCGTAAGGTAACTGGACTAAACTTTAGTCCAACCGTAAGGTAACTGGACTAAACTTTAGTACATGCGTAAGGTAACTGGACTAAACTTTAGTCCAACCGTAAGGTAACTGGACTAAACTTTAGTCCAAGCGTAAGGTAACTGAACTTAACTTTAGTTCAACCGTAAGGTAACTGGACTAAACTTTAGTCCAAGCGTAAGATAACTGAACTAAACTTTAGTTCAACCGTAAGGTAACTGGACTAAACTTTAGTACATGCGTAAGGTAACTGGACTAAACTTTAGTCCAACCGTAAGGTAACTGGACTAAACTTTAGTCCAACCGTAAGGTAACTGGACTAAACTTTAGTCCAAGCGTAAGATAACTGACTAAACTTTAGTTCAACCGTAAGGTAACTGGACTAAACTTTAGTACATGCGTAAGGTAACTGGACTAAACTTTAGTCCAACCGTAAGGTAACTGGACTAAACTTTAGTCCAACCGTAAGGTAACTGGACTAAACTTTAGTCCAAGCGTAAGATAACTGAACTAAACTTTAGTTCAACCGTAAGGTAACTGGACTAAACTTTAGTACATGCGTAAGGTAACTGGACTAAACTTTAGTCCAACCGTAAGGTAACTGGACTAAACTTTAGTCCAAGCGTAAGGTAACTGAACTAAACTTTAGTTCAACCGTAAGGTAACTGGACTAAACTTTAGTCCAAGCGTAAGATAACTGAACTAAACTTTAGTTCAACCGTAAGGTAACTGGACTAAACTTTAGTACATGCGTAAGGTAACTGGACTAAACTTTAGTCCAACCGTAAGGTAACTGGACTAAACTTTAGTCCAACCGTAAGGTAACTGGACTAAACTTTAGTCCAAGCGTAAGATAACTGACTAAACTTTAGTTCAACCGTAAGGTAACTGGACTAAACTTTAGTACATGCGTAAGGTAACTGGACTAAACTTTAGTCCAACCGTAAGGTAACTGGACTAAACTTTAGTCCAACCGTAAGGTAACTGGACTAAACTTTAGTCCAAGCGTAAGATAACTGAACTAAACTTTAGTTCAACCGTAAGGTAACTGGACTAAACTTTAGTACATGCGTAAGGTAACTGGACTAAACTTTAGTCCAACCGTAAGGTAACTGGACTAAACTTTAGTCCAAGCGTAAGGTAACTGAACTTAACTTTAGTTCAACCGTAAGGTAACTGGACTAAACTTTAGTCCAAGCGTAAGATAACTGAACTAAACTTTAGTTCAACCGTAAGGTAACTGGACTAAACTTTAGTACATGCGTGAGGTAACTGGACTAAACTTTAGTCCAACCGTAAGGTAACTGGACTAAACTTTAGTCCAAGCGTAAGGTAACTGAACTAAACTTTAGTTCAACCGTAAGGTAACTGGACTAAACTTTAGTCCAACCGTAAGGTAACTGGACAAAACTTTAGTCCAAGCGTAAAGTAACTGAACTAAACTTTAGTTCAACCGTAAAGTAACTGGACTAAACTTTAGTCCAACCGTAAGGTAACTGGACTGAACTTTAGTACATGCGTAAGGTAACTGGACTAAACTTTAGTCCAAGCGTAATGTACCTGGACTAAACTTTAGTCCAAGCGTAAGGTAACTGAACTTAACTTTAGTCCAAGCGTAAGGTAACTGAACTAAACTTTAGTCCAAGCGTAAGGTAACTGAACTAAACTTTAGTCCAACCGTAAGGTAACTGAACAAAACTTTAGTCCAACCGTAAGGTAACTGGACTAAACTTTAGTCCAAGCGTAAGGTAACTGAACTAAACTTTAGTCCAACCGTAAGGTAACTGGACTAAACTTTAGTCCAAGCGTAAGATAACTGAACTAAACTTTAGTTCAACCGTAAGGTAACTGGACTAAACTTTAGTCCAAGCGTAAGATAACTGAACTAAACTTTAGTTCAACCGTAAGGTAACTGGACTAAACTTTAGTACATGCGTGAGGTAACTGGACTAAACTTTAGTCCAACCGTAAGGTAACTGGACTAAACTTTAGTCCAAGCGTAAGGTAACTGAACTAAACTTTAGTTCAACCGTAAGGTAACTGGACTAAACTTTAGTCCAACCGTAAGGTAACTGGACAAAACTTTAGTCCAAGCGTAAAGTAACTGAACTAAACTTTAGTTCAACCGTAAAGTAACTGGACTAAACTTTAGTCCAACCGTAAGGTAACTGGACTAAACTTTAGTCCAACCGTAAGGTAACTGGACTGAACTTTAGTACATGCGTAAGGTAACTGGACTAAACTTTAGTCCAAGCGTAATGTACCTGGACTAAACTTTAGTCCAAGCGTAAGGTAACTGAACTTAACTTTAGTCCAAGCGTAAGGTAACTGAACTAAACTTTAGTCCAAGCGTAAGGTAACTGAACTAAACTTTAGTCCAACCGTAAGGTAACTGAACAAAACTTTAGTCCAACCGTAAGGTAACTGGACTAAACTTTAGTCCAAGCGTAAGGTAACTGAACTAAACTTTAGTCCAACCGTAAGGTAACTGGACTAAACTTTAGTCCAAGCGTAAGGTAACTGAAGTAAACTTTAGTTCAACCGTAAGGTTACTGGACTAAACTTTAGTCCAACCGTAAGGTAACTGGACTAAACTTTAGTCCAACCGTAAGGTAACTGGACTGAACTTTAGTACATGCGTAAGGTAACTGGACTAAACTTTAGTCCAAGCGTAAGGTAACTGAACTTAACTTTAGTCAAAGCGTAAGGTAACTGAACTAAACTTTAGTCCAAGCGTAAGGTAACTGAACTAAACTTTAGTCCAACCGTAAGGTAACTGAACAAAACTTTAGTCCAACCGTAAGGTAACTGGACTAAACTTTAGTCCAAGCGTAAGGTAACTGAACTAAACTTTAGTTCAACCGTAAGGTAACTGAACTAAACTTTAGTCCAAGCGTAAGGTAACTGAACTAAACTTTAGTCCACCCGTAAGGTAACTGAACAAAACTTTAGTCCAACCGTAAGGTAACTGGACTAAACTTTAGTCCAACCGTAAGGTAACTGGACTAAACTTTAGTCCAAGCGTAAGGTAACTGAACTAAACTTTAGTTCAACCGTAAGGTAACTGGACTAAACTTTAGTCCAAGCGTAAGGTAACTGAACTAAACTTTAGTTCAACCGTAAGGTAACTGGACTAAACTTTAGTACATGCGTGAGGTAACTGGACTAAACTTTAGTCCAACCGTAAGGTAACTGGACTAAACTTTAGTACATGCGTAAGGTAACTGGACTAAACTTTAGTCCAACCGTAAGGTAACTGGACTAAACTTTAGTCCAACCGTAAGGTAACTGGACTAAACTTTAGTCCAAGCGTAAGATAACTGACTAAACTTTAGTTCAACCGTAAGGTAACTGGACTAAACTTTAGTACATGCGTAAGGTAACTGGACTAAACTTTAGTCCAACCGTAAGGTAACTGGACTAAACTTTAGTCCAACCGTAAGGTAACTGGACTAAACTTTAGTCCAAGCGTAAGATAACTGAACAAAACTTTAGTTCAACCGTAAGGTAACTGGACTAAACTTTAGTACATGCGTAAGGTAACTGGACTAAACTTTAGTCCAACCGTAAGGTAACTGGACTAAACTTTAGTCCAAGCGTAAGGTAACTGAACTAAACTTTAGTTCAACCGTAAGGTAACTGGACTAAACTTTAGTCCAAGCGTAAGATAACTGAACTAAACTTTAGTTCAACCGTAAGGTAACTGTACTAAACTTTAGTACATGCGTGAGGTAACTGGACTAAACTTTAGTCCAACCGTAAGGTAACTGGACTAAACTTTAGTCCAAGCGTAAGGTAACTGAACTAAACTTTAGTTCAACCGTAAGGTAACTGGACTAAACTTTAGTCCAACCGTAAGGTAACTGGACAAAACTTTAGTCCAAGCGTAAAGTAACTGAACTAAACTTTAGTTCAACCGTAAAGTAACTGGACTAAACTTTAGTCCAACCGTAAGGTAACTGGACTAAACTTTGGTACATGCGTAAGGTAACTGGACTAAACTTTAGTACATGCGTAAGGTAACTGGACTAAACTTTAGTCCAACCGTAAGGTAACTGGACTAAACTTTAGTCCAAGCGTAAGATAACTGACTAAACTTTAGTTCAACCGTAAGGTAACTGGACTAAACTTTAGTACATGCGTAAGGTAACTGGACTAAACTTTAGTCCAACCGTAAGGTAACTGGACTAAACTTTAGTCCAACCGTAAGGTAACTGGACTAAACTTTAGTCCAAGCGTAAGATAACTGAACAAAACTTTAGTTCAACCGTAAGGTAACTGGACTAAACTTTAGTACATGCGTAAGGTAACTGGACTAAACTTTAGTCCAACCGTAAGGTAACTGGACTAAACTTTAGTCCAAGCGTAAGGTAACTGAACTAAACTTTAGTTCAACCGTAAGGTAACTGGACTAAACTTTAGTCCAAGCGTAAGATAACTGAACTAAACTTTAGTTCAACCGTAAGGTAACTGAACTAAACTTTAGTCCAAGCGTAAGGTAACTGAACTAAACTTTAGTCCACCCGTAAGGTAACTGAACAAAACTTTAGTCCAACCGTAAGGTAACTGGACTAAACTTTAGTCCAACCGTAAGGTAACTGGACTAAACTTTAGTCCAAGCGTAAGGTAACTGAACTAAACTTTAGTTCAACCGTAAGGTAACTGGACTAAACTTTAGTCCAAGCGTAAGGTAACTGAACTAAACTTTAGTTCAACCGTAAGGTAACTGGACTAAACTTTAGTACATGCGTGAGGTAACTGGACTAAACTTTAGTCCAACCGTGAGGTAACTGGACTAAACTTTAGTACATGCGTAAGGTAACTGGACTAAACTTTAGTCCAACCGTAAGGTAACTGGACTAAACTTTAGTTCAACCGTAAGGTAACTGGACTAAACTTTAGTCCAACCGTAAGGTAACTGGACAAAACTTTAGTCCAAGCGTAAAGTAACTGAACTAAACTTTAGTTCAACCGTAAAGTAACTGGACTAAACTTTAGTCCAACCGTAAGGTAACTGGACTAAACTTTAGTCCAACCGTAAGGTAACTGGACTGAACTTTAGTACATGCGTAAGGTAACTGGACTAAACTTTAGTCCAAGCGTAATGTACCTGGACTAAACTTTAGTCCAAGCGTAAGGTAACTGAACTTAACTTTAGTCCAAGCGTAAGGTAACTGAACTAAACTTTAGTCCAAGCGTAAGGTAACTGAACTAAACTTTAGTCCAACCGTAAGGTAACTGAACAAAACTTTAGTCCAACCGTAAGGTAACTGGACTAAACTTTAGTCCAAGCGTAAGGTAACTGAACTAAACTTTAGTCCAACCGTAAGGTAACTGGACTAAACTTTAGTCCAAGCGTAAGGTAACTGAAGTAAACTTTAGTTCAACCGTAAGGTTACTGGACTAAACTTTAGTCCAACCGTAAGGTAACTGGACTAAACTTTAGTCCAACCGTAAGGTAACTGGACTGAACTTTAGTACATGCGTAAGGTAACTGGACTAAACTTTAGTCCAAGCGTAAGGTAACTGAACTTAACTTTAGTCAAAGCGTAAGGTAACTGAACTAAACTTTAGTCCAAGCGTAAGGTAACTGAACTAAACTTTAGTCCAACCGTAAGGTAACTGAACAAAACTTTAGTCCAACCGTAAGGTAACTGGACTAAACTTTAGTCCAAGCGTAAGGTAACTGAACTAAACTTTAGTTCAACCGTAAGGTAACTGAACTAAACTTTAGTCCAAGCGTAAGGTAACTGAACTAAACTTTAGTCCACCCGTAAGGTAACTGAACAAAACTTTAGTCCAACCGTAAGGTAACTGGACTAAACTTTAGTCCAACCGTAAGGTAACTGGACTAAACTTTAGTCCAAGCGTAAGGTAACTGAACTAAACTTTAGTTCAACCGTAAGGTAACTGGACTAAACTTTAGTCCAAGCGTAAGGTAACTGAACTAAACTTTAGTTCAACCGTAAGGTAACTGGACTAAACTTTAGTACATGCGTGAGGTAACTGGACTAAACTTTAGTCCAACCGTAAGGTAACTGGACTAAACTTTAGTACATGCGTAAGGTAACTGGACTAAACTTTAGTCCAACCGTAAGGTAACTGGACTAAACTTTAGTCCAACCGTAAGGTAACTGGACTAAACTTTAGTCCAAGCGTAAGATAACTGACTAAACTTTAGTTCAACCGTAAGGTAACTGGACTAAACTTTAGTACATGCGTAAGGTAACTGGACTAAACTTTAGTCCAACCGTAAGGTAACTGGACTAAACTTTAGTCCAACCGTAAGGTAACTGGACTAAACTTTAGTCCAAGCGTAAGATAACTGAACAAAACTTTAGTTCAACCGTAAGGTAACTGGACTAAACTTTAGTACATGCGTAAGGTAACTGGACTAAACTTTAGTCCAACCGTAAGGTAACTGGACTAAACTTTAGTCCAAGCGTAAGGTAACTGAACTAAACTTTAGTTCAACCGTAAGGTAACTGGACTAAACTTTAGTCCAAGCGTAAGATAACTGAACTAAACTTTAGTTCAACCGTAAGGTAACTGTACTAAACTTTAGTACATGCGTGAGGTAACTGGACTAAACTTTAGTCCAACCGTAAGGTAACTGGACTAAACTTTAGTCCAAGCGTAAGGTAACTGAACTAAACTTTAGTTCAACCGTAAGGTAACTGGACTAAACTTTAGTCCAACCGTAAGGTAACTGGACAAAACTTTAGTCCAAGCGTAAAGTAACTGAACTAAACTTTAGTTCAACCGTAAAGTAACTGGACTAAACTTTAGTCCAACCGTAAGGTAACTGGACTAAACTTTGGTACATGCGTAAGGTAACTGGACTAAACTTTAGTACATGCGTAAGGTAACTGGACTAAACTTTAGTCCAACCGTAAGGTAACTGGACTAAACTTTAGTCCAAGCGTAAGATAACTGACTAAACTTTAGTTCAACCGTAAGGTAACTGGACTAAACTTTAGTACATGCGTAAGGTAACTGGACTAAACTTTAGTCCAACCGTAAGGTAACTGGACTAAACTTTAGTCCAACCGTAAGGTAACTGGACTAAACTTTAGTCCAAGCGTAAGATAACTGAACAAAACTTTAGTTCAACCGTAAGGTAACTGGACTAAACTTTAGTACATGCGTAAGGTAACTGGACTAAACTTTAGTCCAACCGTAAGGTAACTGGACTAAACTTTAGTCCAAGCGTAAGGTAACTGAACTAAACTTTAGTTCAACCGTAAGGTAACTGGACTAAACTTTAGTCCAAGCGTAAGGTAACTGAACTAAACTTTAGTTCAACCGTAAGGTAACTGAACTAAACTTTAGTCCAAGCGTAAGGTAACTGAACTAAACTTTAGTCCACCCGTAAGGTAACTGAACAAAACTTTAGTCCAACCGTAAGGTAACTGGACTAAACTTTAGTCCAACCGTAAGGTAACTGGACTAAACTTTAGTCCAAGCGTAAGGTAACTGAACTAAACTTTAGTTCAACCGTAAGGTAACTGGACTAAACTTTAGTCCAAGCGTAAGGTAACTGAACTAAACTTTAGTTCAACCGTAAGGTAACTGGACTAAACTTTAGTACATGCGTGAGGTAACTGGACTAAACTTTAGTCCAACCGTAAGGTAACTGGACTAAACTTTAGTACATGCGTAAGGTAACTGGACTAAACTTTAGTCCAACCGTAAGGTAACTGGACTAAACTTTAGTCCAACCGTAAGGTAACTGGACTAAACTTTAGTCCAAGCGTAAGATAACTGACTAAACTTTAGTTCAACCGTAAGGTAACTGGACTAAACTTTAGTACATGCGTAAGGTAACTGGACTAAACTTTAGTCCAACCGTAAGGTAACTGGACTAAACTTTAGTCCAACCGTAAGGTAACTGGACTAAACTTTAGTCCAAGCGTAAGATAACTGAACAAAACTTTAGTTCAACCGTAAGGTAACTGGACTAAACTTTAGTACATGCGTAAGGTAACTGGACTAAACTTTAGTCCAACCGTAAGGTAACTGGACTAAACTTTAGTCCAAGCGTAAGGTAACTGAACTAAACTTTAGTTCAACCGTAAGGTAACTGGACTAAACTTTAGTCCAAGCGTAAGATAACTGAACTAAACTTTAGTTCAACCGTAAGGTAACTGTACTAAACTTTAGTACATGCGTGAGGTAACTGGACTAAACTTTAGTCCAACCGTAAGGTAACTGGACTAAACTTTAGTCCAAGCGTAAGGTAACTGAACTAAACTTTAGTTCAACCGTAAGGTAACTGGACTAAACTTTAGTCCAACCGTAAGGTAACTGGACAAAACTTTAGTCCAAGCGTAAAGTAACTGAACTAAACTTTAGTTCAACCGTAAAGTAACTGGACTAAACTTTAGTCCAACCGTAAGGTAACTGGACTAAACTTTGGTACATGCGTAAGGTAACTGGACTAAACTTTAGTACATGCGTAAGGTAACTGGACTAAACTTTAGTCCAACCGTAAGGTAACTGGACTAAACTTTAGTCCAAGCGTAAGGTAACTGGACTAAACTTTAGTCCAAGCGTAAGGTAACTGGACTAAACTTTAGTCCAAGCGTAAGCTAACTGGACTAAACTTTAGTACATGCGTAAGGTAACTGGACTAAACTTTAGTACATGCGTAAGGTAACTGGACTAAACTTTAGTCCAACCGTAAGGTAACTGAACTAAAATTTAGTTCAACCGTAAGGTAACTGAACTAAACTTTAGTCCAACCGTAAGGTAACTGGACTAAACTTTAGTCCAACCGTAAGGTAACTGGACTAAACTTTAGTCCAACCGTAAGGTAACTGAACTAAACTTCAGTTCAACCGTAAGGTAACTGGACTAAACTTTAGTCCAACCGTAAGGTAACTGGACTAAACTTTAGTCCAAGCGTAAGGTAACTGGACTAAACTTTAGTCCAACCGTAAGGTAACTGGACTAAACTTTAGTCCATTCGTAAGGTAACCGGACTAAACTTTAGTCCAACCGTAAGGTAACTGGACTGAACTTTAGTACATGCGTAAGGTAACTGGACTAAACTTTAGTCCAAACGTAAGGTAACTGAACTTAACTTTAGTCCAAGCGTAAGGTAACTGAACTTAACTTTAGTCCAACCGTAAGGTAACTGAACTAAACTTTAGTCCAAGCGTAAGGTAACTGGACTAAACTTTAGTCCAAACGTAAGGTAACTGAACTAAACTTTAGTTCAACCGTAAGGTAACTGAACTAAACTTTAGTCCAAGCGTAAGGTAACTGAACTAAACTTTAGTCCACCCGTAAGGTAACTGAACAAAACTTTAGTCCAACCGTAAGGTAACTGGACTAAACTTTAGTCCAAGCGTAAGGTAACTGAACTAAACTTTAGTTCAACCGTAAGGTAACTGGACTAAACTTTAGTCCAAGCGTAAGGTAACTGAACTAAACTTTAGTTCAACCGTAAGGTAACTGGACTAAACTTTAGTACATGCGTAAGGTAACTCGACTAAACTTTAGTCCAACCGTAAGGTAACTGGACTAAACTTTAGTCCAACCGTAAGGTAACTGAACTAAACTTAAGTTCAACCGTAAGGTAACTGGACTAAACTTTGGTACATGCGTAAGGTAACTGGACTAAACTTTAGTACATGCGTAAGGTAACTGGACTAAACTTTAGTCCAACCGTAAGGTAACTGGACTAAACTTTAGTCCAAGCGTAAGGTAACTGGACTAAACTTTAGTCCAACCGTAAGGTAACTGGACTAAACTTTAGTCCAAGCGTAAGGTAACTGGACTAAACTTTAGTCCAAGCGTAAGGTAACTGAACTAAACTTTAGTCCAACCGTAAGGTAACTGGACTAAACTTTAGTCCAAGCGTAAGGTAACTGAACTAAACTTTAGTCCAACCGTAAAGTAACTGGACTAAACTTTAGTCCAACCGTAAGGTAACTGGACTAAACTTTAGTCCAACCGTAAGGTAACTGGACTAAACTTTAGTCCAAGCGTAAGGTAACTGAACTAAACTTTAGTTCAACCGTAAGGTAACTGGACTAAACTTTGGTACATGCGTAAGGTAACTGGACTAAACTTTAGTACATGCGTAAGGTAACTGGACTAAACTTTAGTCCAACCGTAAGGTAACTGGACTGAACTTCAGTACATGCGTAAGGTAACTGGACTAAACTTTAGTCCAAGCGTAAGGTAACTGAACTTAACTTTAGTCCAAGCGTAAGGTAACTGAACTAAACTTTAGTCCAAGCGTAAGGTAACTGAACTAAACTTTAGTCCAACCGTAAAGTAACTGAACAAAACTTTAGTCCAACCGTAAGGTAACTGGACTAAACTTTAGTCCAACCGTAAGGTAACTGGACTAAACTTTAGTCCAAGCGTAAGGTAACTGAACTAAACTTTAGTTCAACCGTAAGGTAATTGAACTAAACTTTAGTCCAAGCGTAAGGTAACTGAACTAAACTTTAGTCCACCCGTAAGGTAACTGAACAAAACTTTAGTCCAACCGTAAGGTAACTGGACTAAACTTTAGTCCAAGCGTAAGGTAACTGAACTAAACTTTAGTCCAAGCGTAAGGTAACTGAACTAAACTTTAGTCCAACCGTAAGGTAACTGAACAAAACTTTAGTCCAACCGTAAGGTAACTGGACTAAACTTTAATCCAAGCGTAAGGTAACTGAACTAAACTTTAGTTCAACCGTAAGGTAACTGGACTAAAGTTTAGTCCAAGCGTAAGGTAACTGAACTAAACTTTAGTCCAACCGTAAGGTAACTGGACTAAACTTTAGTCCAAGCGTAAGGTAACTGCACTAAACTTTAGTTCAACCGTAAGGTAACTGAACTAAACTTTAGTCCCAGCGTAAGGTAACTGAACTAAACTTTAGTTCAACCGTAAGGTAACTGGACTAAACTTTAGTATATGCGTAAGGTAACTGGACTAAACTTTAGTCCAACCGTAAGGTAACTGGACTAAACTTTAGTCCAACCGTAAGGTAACTGGACTAAACTTTAGTCCAAGCGTAAGGTAACTGAACTAAACTTTAGTTCAACCGTAAGGTAATTGAACTAAATTTTAGTTTAACCGTAAGGTAACTGGACTAAAGTTTAGTCCAAGCGTAAGGTAACTGAACTAAACTTTAGTCCAACCGTAAGGTAACTGGACTAAACTTTAGTCCAAGCGTAAGGTAACTGAACTTAACTTTAGTTCAACCGTAAGGTAACTGGACTAAACTTTAGTATATGCGTAAGGTAACTGGACTAAACTTTAGTCCAACCGTAAGGTAACTGGACTAAACTTTAGTCCAACCGTAAGGTAACTGGACTAAACTTTAGTCCAAGCGTAAGGTAACTGAACTAAACTTTAGTTCAACCGTAAGGTAACTGGACTAAACTTTGGTACATGCGTAAGGTAACTGGACTAAACTTTAGTACATGCGTAAGGTAACTGGACTAAACTTTAGTCCAACCGTAAGGTAACTGGACTAAACTTTAGTCCAAGCGTAAGGTAACTGAACTTAACTTTAGTCCAAGCGTAAGGTAACTGAACTAAACTTTAGTCCAAGCGTAAGGTAACTGAACTAAACTTTAGTCCAACCGTAAGGTAACTGAACAAAACTTTAGTCCAACCGTAAGGTAACTGGACTAAACTTTAGTCCAAGCGTAAGGTAACTGAACTAAACTTTAGTTCAACCGTAAGGTAATTGAACTAAACTTTAGTCCAAGCGTAAGGTAACTGAACTAAACTTTAGTCCACCCGTAAGGTAACTGAACAAAACTTTAGTCCAACCGTAAGGTAACTGGACTAAACTTTAGTCCAAGCGTAAGGTAACTGAACTAAACTTTAGTCCAAGCGTAAGGTAACTGAACTAAACTTTAGTCCAACCGTAAGGTAACTGAACAAAACTTTAGTCCAACCGTAAGGTAACTGGACTAAACTTTAATCCAAGCGTAAGGTAACTGAACTAAACTTTAGTTCAACCGTAAGGTAACTGGACTAAAGTTTAGTCCAAGCGTAAGGTAACTGAACTAAACTTTAGTCCAACCGTAAGGTAACTGGACTAAACTTTAGTCCAAGCGTAAGGTAACTGAACTAAACTTTAGTTCAACCGTAAGGTAACTGAACTAAACTTTAGTCCCAGCGTAAGGTAACTGAACTAAACTTTAGTTCAACCGTAAGGTAACTGGACTAAACTTTAGTCCAAGCGTAAGGTAACTGAACTAAACTTTAGTCCAACCGTAAAGTAACTGAACAAAACTTTAGTCCAACCGTAAGGTAACTGGACTAAACTTTAGTCCAACCGTAAGGTAACTGGACTAAACTTTAGTCCAAGCGTAAGGTAACTGAACTAAACTTTAGTTCAACCGTAAGGTAATTGAACTAAACTTTAGTCCAAGCGTAAGGTAACTGAACTAAACTTTAGTCCACCCGTAAGGTAACTGAACAAAACTTTAGTCCAACCGTAAGGTAACTGGACTAAACTTTAGTCCAAGCGTAAGGTAACTGAACTAAACTTTAGTCCAAGCGTAAGGTAACTGAACTAAACTTTAGTCCAACCGTAAGGTAACTGAACAAAACTTTAGTCCAACCGTAAGGTAACTGGACTAAACTTTAATCCAAGCGTAAGGTAACTGAACTAAACTTTAGTTCAACCGTAAGGTAACTGGACTAAAGTTTAGTCCAAGCGTAAGGTAACTGAACTAAACTTTAGTCCAACCGTAAGGTAACTGGACTAAACTTTAGTCCAAGCGTAAGGTAACTGCACTAAACTTTAGTTCAACCGTAAGGTAACTGAACTAAACTTTAGTCCCAGCGTAAGGTAACTGAACTAAACTTTAGTTCAACCGTAAGGTAACTGGACTAAACTTTAGTATATGCGTAAGGTAACTGGACTAAACTTTAGTCCAACCGTAAGGTAACTGGACTAAACTTTAGTCCAACCGTAAGGTAACTGGACTAAACTTTAGTCCAAGCGTAAGGTAACTGAACTAAACTTTAGTTCAACCGTAAGGTAATTGAACTAAATTTTAGTTTAACCGTAAGGTAACTGGACTAAAGTTTAGTCCAAGCGTAAGGTAACTGAACTAAACTTTAGTCCAACCGTAAGGTAACTGGACTAAACTTTAGTCCAAGCGTAAGGTAACTGAACTTAACTTTAGTTCAACCGTAAGGTAACTGGACTAAACTTTAGTATATGCGTAAGGTAACTGGACTAAACTTTAGTCCAACCGTAAGGTAACTGGACTAAACTTTAGTCCAACCGTAAGGTAACTGGACTAAACTTTAGTCCAAGCGTAAGGTAACTGAACTAAACTTTAGTTCAACCGTAAGGTAACTGGACTAAACTTTGGTACATGCGTAAGGTAACTGGACTAAACTTTAGTACATGCGTAAGGTAACTGGACTAAACTTTAGTCCAACCGTAAGGTAACTGGACTAAACTTTAGTCCAAGCGTAAGGTAACTGAACTTAACTTTAGTCCAAGCGTAAGGTAACTGAACTAAACTTTAGTCCAAGCGTAAGGTAACTGAACTAAACTTTAGTCCAACCGTAAGGTAACTGAACAAAACTTTAGTCCAACCGTAAGGTAACTGGACTAAACTTTAGTCCAAGCGTAAGGTAACTGAACTAAACTTTAGTTCAACCGTAAGGTAATTGAACTAAACTTTAGTCCAAGCGTAAGGTAACTGAACTAAACTTTAGTCCACCCGTAAGGTAACTGAACAAAACTTTAGTCCAACCGTAAGGTAACTGGACTAAACTTTAGTCCAAGCGTAAGGTAACTGAACTAAACTTTAGTCCAAGCGTAAGGTAACTGAACTAAACTTTAGTCCAACCGTAAGGTAACTGAACAAAACTTTAGTCCAACCGTAAGGTAACTGGACTAAACTTTAATCCAAGCGTAAGGTAACTGAACTAAACTTTAGTTCAACCGTAAGGTAACTGGACTAAAGTTTAGTCCAAGCGTAAGGTAACTGAACTAAACTTTAGTCCAACCGTAAGGTAACTGGACTAAACTTTAGTCCAAGCGTAAGGTAACTGAACTAAACTTTAGTTCAACCGTAAGGTAACTGAACTAAACTTTAGTCCCAGCGTAAGGTAACTGAACTAAACTTTAGTTCAACCGTAAGGTAACTGGACTAAACTTTAGTATATGCGTAAGGTAACTGGACTAAACTTTAGTCCAAGCGTAAGGTAACTGAACTAAACTTTAGTTCAACCGTAAGGTAACTGGACTAAACTTTAGTACATGCGTAAGGTAACTGGACTAAACTTTAGTCCAACCGTAAGGTAACTGGACTTAACTTTAGTCCAAGCGTAAGGTAACTGAACTAAACTTTAGGTCAACCGTAAGGTAACTGGACTAAACTTTAGTCCAACCGTAAGGTAACTGGACTAAACTTTAGTCCAACCGTAAGGTAACTGAACTAAACTTTAGTTCAACCGTAAGGTAACTGGACTGAACTTTAGTACATGCGTAAGGTAACTGGACTAAACTTTAGTCCAAGCGTAATGTACCTGGACTGAACTTTAGTACATGCGTAAGGTAACTGAACAAAACTTTAGTCCAAGCGTAAGGTCACTGAACTAAACTTTAGTCCGACCGTAAGGTAACTGAACAAAACTTTAGTCCAACCGTAAGGTCACTGAACTAAACTTTAGTCCAACCGTAAGGTAACTGAACTAAACTTTAGTCCAACCGTAAGGTAACTGAACAAAACTTTAGTCCAAGCGTAAGGTAACTGGACTAAACTTTAGTATATGCGTAAGGTAACTGGACTAAACTTTAGTCCAACCGTAAGGTAACTGAACTAAACTTTAGTCCAAGCGTAAGGTAACTGAACTAAACTTTAGTTCAACCGTAAGGTAACTGAACTAAACTTTAGTCCAAGCGTAAGGTAACTAAACTAAAACTTTAGTCCAACCGTAAGGTAACTGAACAAAACTTTAGTCCAACCGTAAGGTAACTGGACTAAACTTTAGTCCAAGCGTAAGGTAACTGAACTAAACTTTAGTCCAAGCGTAAGGTAACTGAACAAAACTTTAGTCCAAGCGTAAGGTAACTGAACTAAACTTTAGTCCAAGCGTAAGGTAACTGAACAAAACTTTAGTCCAAGCGTAAGGTAACTGAACAAAACTTTAGTCCAACCGTAAGGTAACTGGACTAAACTTTAGTCCAAGCGTAAGGTAACTGAACTAAACTTTAGTCCAAGCGTAAGGTAACTGAACAAAACTTTAGTCCAACCGTAAGGTAACTGGACTAAACTTTAGTCCAAGCGTAAGGTAACTGAACAAAACTTTAGTTCAAGCGTAAGGTAACTGAACTAAACTTTAGTCCCAGCGTAAGGTAACTGGACTAAACTTTAGTCCAAGCGTAAGGTAACTGAACAAAACTTTAGTCCAAGCGTAAGGTAACTGAACTAAACTTTAGTCTCAGCGTAAGGTAACTGGACTAAACTTTAGTCCAAGCGTAAGGTAACTGGACTAAACTTTAGTTCAACCGTAAGGTAACTGAACTAAACTTTAGTTCAACCGTAAGGTAACTGAACTAAACTTTAGTTCAACCGTAAGGTAACTGGACTAAACTTTAGTTCAACCGTAAGGTAACTGGACTAAACTTTAGTATATGCGTAAGGTAACTGGACTAAACTTTAGTCCAACCGTAAGGTAACTGAACTAAACTTTAGTCCACCCGTAAGGTAACTGAACAAAACTTTAGTCCAACCGTAAGGTAACTGGACTAAACTTTAGTCCAACCGTAAGGTAACTGGACTAAACTTTAGTCCAAGCGTAAGGTAACTGAACTAAACTTTAGTTCAACCGTAAGGTAACTGAACTAAATTTTAGTTTAACCGTAAGGTAACTGGACTAAAGTTTAGTCCAAGCGTAAGGTAACTGAACTAAACTTTAGTCCAACCGTAAGGTAACTGGACTAAACTTTAGTCCAAGCGTAAGGTAACTGAACTTAACTTTGGTTCAACCGTAAGGTAACTGAACTAAACTTTAGTCCCAGCGTAAGGTAACTGAACTAAACTTTAGTTCAACCGTAAGGTAACTGGACAAAACTTTAGTATATGCGTAAGGTAACTGGACTAAACTTTAGTCCAACCGTAAGGTAACTGGACTAAACTTTAGTCCAACCGTAAGGTAACTGGACCAACTGAACTAAACTTTAGTTCAACCGTAAGGTAACTGGACTAAACTTTAGTACATGAGTAAGGTAACTGGACTAAACTTTAGTCCAACCGTAAGGTAACTGGACTAAACTTTAGTCCAACCGTAAGGTCACTGGACTAAACTTTAGTCCAAGCGTAAGGTAACTGAACTAAACTTTAGGTACACCGTAAGGTAACTGGACTAAACTTTAGTCCAACCGTAAGGTAACTGGACTAAACTTTAGTCCAAGCGTAAGGTAACTGAACTAAACTTTAGTTCAACCGTAAGGTAACTGGACTAAACTTTAGTCCAACCGTAAGGTAACTGGACTAAACTTTAGTCCAACCGTAAGGTAACTGGACTGAACTTTAGTACATGCGTAAGGTAACTGGACTAAACTTTAGTCCAAGCGTAATGTACCTGGACTAAACTTTAGTCCAACCGTAAGGTAACTGAACAAAACTTTAGTCCAAGCGTAAGGTCACTGAACTAAACTTTAGTCCAACCGTAAGGTAACTGAACAAAACTTTAGTCCAACCGTAAGGTAACTGGACTAAACTTTGGTCCAAGCGTAAGGTAACTGAACTAAACTTTAGTCCAACCGTAAGGTAACTGGACAAAACTTTAGTCCAACCGTAAGGTAACTGGACTAAACTTTAGTCCAAGCGTAAGGTAACTGAACTAAACTTTAGTTCAACCGTAAGGTAACTGGACTAAACTTTAGTCCAACCGTAAGGTAACTGGACTAAACTTTAGTACATGCGTAAGGTAACTGGACTAAACTTTAGTCCAAGCGTAATGTACCTGGACTAAACTTTAGTCCAAGCGTAAGGTAACTGAACTTAACTTTAGTCCAAGCGTAAGGTAACTGAACTAAACTTTAGTCCAAGCGTAAGGTAACTGAACTAAACTTTAGTCCAAGCGTAAGGTAACTAAACTAAACTTCAGTCCAACCGTAAGGTAACTGAACAAAACTTTAGTCCAAGCGTAAGGTAACTGAACTAAACTTTAGTCCTACCGTAAGGTAACTGAACAAAACTTTAGTCCAACCGTAAGGTAACTGGACTAAACTTTAGTCCAAGCGTAAGGTAACTGAACTAAACTTTAGTTCAACCGTAAGGTAACTGGACTAAACTTTAGTCCAAGCGTAAGGTAACTGAACTAAACTTTAGTTCAACCGTAAGGTAACTGAACTAAACTTTAGTCCAAGCGTAAGGTAACTGGACTAAACTTTAGTCCAAGCGTAAGGTAACTGAACAAAACTTTAGTCCAACCGTAAGGTAACTGGACTAAACTTTAGTCCAAGCGTAAGGTAACTGAACTAAACTTTAGTCCAAGCGTAAGGTAACTGAACTAAACTTTAGTCCAACCGTAAGGTAACTGAACAAAACTTTAGTCCAACCGTAAGGTAACTGGACTAAACTTTAGTCCAAGCGTAAGGTAACTGAACAAAACTTTAGTCCAAGCGTAAGGTAACTGGACTAAACTTTAGTCCCAGCGTAAGGTAACTGGACTAAACTTTAGTCCCAGCGTAAGGTAACTGGACTAAACTTTAGTCCAAGCGTAAGGTAACTGGACTAAACTTTAGTCCAAGCGTAAGGTAACTGGACTAAACTTTAGTCCAAGCGTAAGGTAACTGGACTAAACTTTAGTCCAAGCGTAAGGTAACTGAACTAAACTTTAGTCCAAGCGTAAGGTAACTGAACTAAACTTTAGTCCAAGCGTAAGGTAACTGAACTAAACTTTAGTCCACCCGTAAGGTAACTGAACAAAACTTTAGTCCAACCGTAAGGTAACTGGACTAAACTTTAGTCCAACCGTAAGGTAACTGGACTAAACTTTAGTCCAAGCGTAAGGTAACTGAACTAAACTTTAGTTCAACCGTAAGGTAACTGGACTAAACTTTAGTCCAAGCGTAAGGTAACTGAACTAAACTTTAGTTCAACCGTAAGGTAACTGGACTAAACTTTAGTACATGCGTGAGGTAACTGGACTAAACTTTAGTCCAACCGTAAGGTAACTGGACTAAACTTTAGTACATGCGTAAGGTAACTGGACTAAACTTTAGTCCAACCGTAAGGTAACTGGACTAAACTTTAGTCCAACCGTAAGGTAACTGGACTAAACTTTAGTCCAAGCGTAAGATAACTGACTAAACTTTAGTTCAACCGTAAGGTAACTGGACTAAACTTTAGTACATGCGTAAGGTAACTGGACTAAACTTTAGTCCAACCGTAAGGTAACTGGACTAAACTTTAGTCCAACCGTAAGGTAACTGGACTAAACTTTAGTCCAAGCGTAAGATAACTGAACTAAACTTTAGTTCAACCGTAAGGTAACTGGACTAAACTTTAGTACATGCGTAAGGTAACTGGACTAAACTTTAGTTCAACCGTAAGGTAACTGGACTAAACTTTAGTCCAAGCGTAAGATAACTGAACTAAACTTTAGTTCAACCGTAAGGTAACTGGACTAAACTTTAGTACATGCGTAAGGTAACTGGACTAAACTTTAGTCCAACCGTAAGGTAACTGGACTAAACTTTAGTCCAACCGTAAGGTAACTGGACTAAACTTTAGTCCAAGCGTAAGATAACTGACTAAACTTTAGTTCAACCGTAAGGTAACTGGACTAAACTTTAGTACATGCGTAAGGTAACTGGACTAAACTTTAGTCCAACCGTAAGGTAACTGGACTAAACTTTAGTCCAACCGTAAGGTAACTGGACTAAACTTTAGTCCAAGCGTAAGATAACTGAACTAAACTTTAGTTCAACCGTAAGGTAACTGGACTAAACTTTAGTACATGCGTAAGGTAACTGGACTAAACTTTAGTCCAACCGTAAGGTAACTGGACTAAACTTTAGTCCAAGCGTAAGGTAACTGAACTTAACTTTAGTTCAACCGTAAGGTAACTGGACTAAACTTTAGTCCAAGCGTAAGATAACTGAACTAAACTTTAGTTCAACCGTAAGGTAACTGGACTAAACTTTAGTACATGCGTAAGGTAACTGGACTAAACTTTAGTCCAACCGTAAGGTAACTGGACTAAACTTTAGTCCAACCGTAAGGTAACTGGACTAAACTTTAGTCCAACCGTAAGGTAACTGGACTAAACTTTAGTCCAAGCGTAAGATAACTGACTAAACTTTAGTTCAACCGTAAGGTAACTGGACTAAACTTTAGTACATGCGTAAGGTAACTGGACTAAACTTTAGTCCAACCGTAAGGTAACTGGACTAAACTTTAGTCCAAGCGTAAGATAACTGAACTAAACTTTAGTTCAACCGTAAGGTAACTGGACTAAACTTTAGTACATGCGTAAGGTAACTGGACTAAACTTTAGTCCAACCGTAAGGTAACTGGACTAAACTTTAGTCCAAGCGTAAGGTAACTGAACTAAACTTTAGTTCAACCGTAAGGTAACTGGACTAAACTTTAGTCCAAGCGTAAGATAACTGAACTAAACTTTAGTTCAACCGTAAGGTAACTGGACTAAACTTTAGTACATGCGTAAGGTAACTGGACTAAACTTTAGTCCAACCGTAAGGTAACTGGACTAAACTTTAGTCCAACCGTAAGGTAACTGGACTAAACTTTAGTCCAAGCGTAAGATAACTGACTAAACTTTAGTTCAACCGTAAGGTAACTGGACTAAACTTTAGTACATGCGTAAGGTAACTGGACTAAACTTTAGTCCAACCGTAAGGTAACTGGACTAAACTTTAGTCCAACCGTAAGGTAACTGGACTAAACTTTAGTCCAAGCGTAAGATAACTGAACTAAACTTTAGTTCAACCGTAAGGTAACTGGACTAAACTTTAGTACATGCGTAAGGTAACTGGACTAAACTTTAGTCCAACCGTAAGGTAACTGGACTAAACTTTAGTCCAAGCGTAAGGTAACTGAACTTAACTTTAGTTCAACCGTAAGGTAACTGGACTAAACTTTAGTCCAAGCGTAAGATAACTGAACTAAACTTTAGTTCAACCGTAAGGTAACTGGACTAAACTTTAGTACATGCGTGAGGTAACTGGACTAAAATTTAGTCCAACCGTAAGGTAACTGGACTAAACTTTAGTCCAAGCGTAAGGTAACTGAACTAAACTTTAGTTCAACCGTAAGGTAACTGGACTAAACTTTAGTCCAACCGTAAGGTAACTGGACAAAACTTTAGTCCAAGCGTAAAGTAACTGAACTAAACTTTAGTTCAACCGTAAAGTAACTGGACTAAACTTTAGTCCAACCGTAAAGTAACTGGACTAAACTTTAGTCCAACCGTAAGGTAACTGGACTGAACTTTAGTACATGCGTAAGGTAACTGGACTAAACTTTAGTCCAAGCGTAATGTACCTGGACTAAACTTTAGTCCAAGCGTAAGGTAACTGAACTTAACTTTAGTCCAAGCGTAAGGTAACTGAACTAAACTTTAGTCCAAGCGTAAGGTAACTGAACTAAACTTTAGTCCAACCGTAAGGTAACTGAACAAAACTTTAGTCCAACCGTAAGGTAACTGGACTAAACTTTAGTCCAAGCGTAAGGTAACTGAACTAAACTTTAGTCCAACCGTAAGGTAACTGGACTAAACTTTAGTCCAAGCGTAAGATAACTGAACTAAACTTTAGTTCAACCGTAAGGTAACTGGACTAAACTTTAGTCCAAGCGTAAGATAACTGAACTAAACTTTAGTTCAACCGTAAGGTAACTGGACTAAACTTTAGTACATGCGTGAGGTAACTGGACTAAACTTTAGTCCAACCGTAAGGTAACTGGACTAAACTTTAGTCCAAGCGTAAGGTAACTGAACTAAACTTTAGTTCAACCGTAAGGTAACTGGACTAAACTTTAGTCCAACCGTAAGGTAACTGGACTAAACTTTAGTCCAAGCGTAAGATAACTGACTAAACTTTAGTTCAACCGTAAGGTAACTGGACTAAACTTTAGTACATGCGTAAGGTAACTGGACTAAACTTTAGTCCAACCGTAAGGTAACTGGACTAAACTTTAGTCCAAGCGTAAGGTAACTGAACTTAACTTTAGTTCAACCGTAAGGTAACTGGACTAAACTTTAGTCCAAGCGTAAGATAACTGAACTAAACTTTAGTTCAACCGTAAGGTAACTGGACTAAACTTTAGTACATGCGTGAGGTAACTGGACTAAACTTTAGTCCAACCGTAAGGTAACTGGACTAAACTTTAGTCCAAGCGTAAGGTAACTGAACTAAACTTTAGTTCAACCGTAAGGTAACTGGACTAAACTTTAGTCCAACCGTAAGGTAACTGGACAAAACTTTAGTCCAAGCGTAAAGTAACTGAACTAAACTTTAGTTCAACCGTAAAGTAACTGGACTAAACTTTAGTCCAACCGTAAAGTAACTGGACTAAACTTTAGTCCAACCGTAAGGTAACTGGACTGAACTTTAGTACATGCGTAAGGTAACTGGACTAAACTTTAGTCCAAGCGTAATGTACCTGGACTAAACTTTAGTCCAAGCGTAAGGTAACTGAACTTAACTTTAGTCCAAGCGTAAGGTAACTGAACTAAACTTTAGTCCAAGCGTAAGGTAACTGAACTAAACTTTAGTCCAACCGTAAGGTAACTGAACAAAACTTTAGTCCAACCGTAAGGTAACTGGACTAAACTTTAGTCCAAGCGTAAGGTAACTGAACTAAACTTTAGTCCAACCGTAAGGTAACTGGACTAAACTTTAGTCCAAGCGTAAGATAACTGAACTAAACTTTAGTTCAACCGTAAGGTAACTGGACTAAACTTTAGTCCAAGCGTAAGATAACTGAACTAAACTTTAGTTCAACCGTAAGGTAACTGGACTAAACTTTAGTACATGCGTGAGGTAACTGGACTAAACTTTAGTCCAACCGTAAGGTAACTGGACTAAACTTTAGTCCAAGCGTAAGGTAACTGAACTAAACTTTAGTTCAACCGTAAGGTAACTGGACTAAACTTTAGTCCAACCGTAAGGTAACTGGACAAAACTTTAGTCCAAGCGTAAAGTAACTGAACTAAACTTTAGTTCAACCGTAAAGTAACTGGACTAAACTTTAGTCCAACCGTAAGGTAACTGGACTAAACTTTAGTCCAACCGTAAGGTAACTGGACTGAACTTTAGTACATGCGTAAGGTAACTGGACAAAACTTTAGTCCAAGCGTAAAGTAACTGAACTAAACTTTAGTTCAACCGTAAAGTAACTGGACTAAACTTTAGTCCAACCGTAAAGTAACTGGACTAAACTTTAGTCCAAGCGTAATGTACCTGGACTAAACTTTAGTCCAAGCGTAAGGTAACTGAACTTAACTTTAGTCCAAGCGTAAGGTAACTGAACTAAACTTTAGTCCAAGCGTAAGGTAACTGAACTAAACTTTAGTCCAACCGTAAGGTAACTGAACAAAACTTTAGTCCAACCGTAAGGTAACTGGACTAAACTTTAGTCCAAGCGTAAGGTAACTGAACTAAACTTTAGTCCAACCGTAAGGTAACTGGACTAAACTTTAGTCCAAGCGTAAGATAACTGAACTAAACTTTAGTTCAACCGTAAGGTAACTGGACTAAACTTTAGTCCAAGCGGAAGATAACTGAACTAAACTTTAGTTCAACCGTAAGGTAACTGGACTAAACTTTAGTACATGCGTGAGGTAACTGGACTAAACTTTAGTCCAACCGTAAGGTAACTGGACTAAATTTTAGTCCAAGCGTAAGGTAACTGAACTAAACTTTAGTTCAACCGTAAGGTAACTGGACTAAACTTTAGTCCAACCGTAAGGTAACTGGACTAAACTTTAGTCCAAGCGTAAGATAACTGACTAAACTTTAGTTCAACCGTAAGGTAACTGGACTAAACTTTAGTACATGCGTAAGGTAACTGGACTAAACTTTAGTCCAACCGTAAGGTAACTGGACTAAACTTTAGTCCAACCGTAAGGTAACTGGACTAAACTTTAGTCCAAGCGTAAGATAACTGAACTAAACTTTAGTTCAACCGTAAGGTAACTGGACTAAACTTTAGTACATGCGTAAGGTAACTGGACTAAACTTTAGTCCAACCGTAAGGTAACTGGACTAAACTTTAGTCCAAGCGTAAGGTAACTGAACTTAACTTTAGTTCAACCGTAAGGTAACTGGACTAAACTTTAGTCCAAGCGTAAGATAACTGAACTAAACTTTAGTTCAACCGTAAGGTAACTGGACTAAACTTTAGTACATGCGTGAGGTAACTGGACTAAACTTTAGTCCAACCGTAAGGTAACTGGACTAAACTTTAGTCCAAGCGTAAGGTAACTGAACTAAACTTTAGTTCAACCGTAAGGTAACTGGACTAAACTTTAGTCCAACCGTAAGGTAACTGGACAAAACTTTAGTCCAAGCGTAAAGTAACTGAACTAAACTTTAGTTCAACCGTAAAGTAACTGGACTAAACTTTAGTCCAACCGTAAAGTAACTGGACTAAACTTTAGTCCAACCGTAAGGTAACTGGACTGAACTTTAGTACATGCGTAAGGTAACTGGACTAAACTTTAGTCCAAGCGTAATGTACCTGGACTAAACTTTAGTCCAAGCGTAAGGTAACTGAACTTAACTTTAGTCCAAGCGTAAGGTAACTGAACTAAACTTTAGTCCAAGCGTAAGGTAACTGAACTAAACTTTAGTCCAACCGTAAGGTAACTGAACAAAACTTTAGTCCAACCGTAAGGTAACTGGACTAAACTTTAGTCCAAGCGTAAGGTAACTGAACTAAACTTTAGTCCAACCGTAAGGTAACTGGACTAAACTTTAGTCCAAGCGTAAGATAACTGAACTAAACTTTAGTTCAACCGTAAGGTAACTGGACTAAACTTTAGTCCAAGCGTAAGATAACTGAACTAAACTTTAGTTCAACCGTAAGGTAACTGGACTAAACTTTAGTACATGCGTGAGGTAACTGGACTAAACTTTAGTCCAACCGTAAGGTAACTGGACTAAACTTTAGTCCAAGCGTAAGGTAACTGAACTAAACTTTAGTTCGACCGTAAGGTAACTGAATTAAATTTTAGTCCAACCGTAAGGTAACTGGACTAAACTTTAGTCCAAGCGTAAGGTAACTGAACTAAACTTTAGTCCAAGCGTAAGGTAACTGAACTAAACTTTAGTCCAACCGTAAGGTAACTGGACTAAACTTTAGTCCAAGCGTAAGGTAACTGAACTAAACTTTAGTTCAACCGTAAGGTAACTGAACTAAACTTTAGTCCCAGCGTAAGGTAACTGAACTAAACTTTAGTTCAACCGTAAGGTAACTGGACTAAACTTTAGTATATGCGTAAGGTAACTGGACTAAACTTTAGTCCAACCGTAAGGTAACTGGACTAAACTTTAGTCCAAGCGTAAGGTAACTGAACTAAACTTTAGTTCAACCGTAAGGTAACTGAACTAAACTTCAGTCCCAGCGTAAGGTAACTGAACTAAACTTTAGTTCAACCGTAAGGTATCTGGACTAAACTTTAGTAGATGCGTAAGGTAACTGGACTAAACTTTAGTCCAACCGTAAGGTAACTGGACTAAACTTTAGTCCAACCGTAAGGTAACTGGACTAAACTTTAGTCCAAGCGTAAGGTAACTGAACTAAACTTTAGTTCAACCGTAAGGTAACTGAACTAAATTTTAGTTCAACCGTAAGGTAACTGGACTAAACTTTAGTCCAACCGTAAGGTAACTGAACAAAACTTTAGTCCAACCGTAAGGTAACTGGACTAAACTTTAGTCCGAGCGTAAGGTAACTGGACTAAACTTTAGTCCAAGCGTAAGGTAACTGAACTAAACTTTAGTCCAACCGTAAGGTAACTGAACAAAACTTTAGTCCAACCGTAAGGTAACTGGACTAAACTTTAGTCCAAGCGTAAGGTAACTGAACTAAACTTTAGTTCGACCGTAAGGTAACTGAACTAAATTTTAGTCCAACCGTAAGGTAACTGGACTAAACTTTAGTTCAAGCGTAAGGTAACTGAACTAAACTTTAGTCCAAGCGTAAGGTAACTGAACTAAACTTTAGTCCAACCGTAAGGTAACTGGACTAAACTTTAGTCCAAGCGTAAGGTAACTGAACTAAACTTTAGTTCAACCGTAAGGTAACTGGACTAAACTTTAGTCCAACCGTAAGGTAACTGGACTAAACTTTAGTCCAAGCGTAAGGTAACTGAACTAAACTTTAGTTCAACCGTAAGGTAACTGAACTAAATTTTAGTTCAACCGTAAGGTAACTGGACTAAACTTTAGTCCAACCGTAAGGTAACTGAACAAAACTTTAGTCCAACCGTAAGGTAACTGGACTAAACTTTAGTCCAACCGAAAGGTAACTGGACTAAACTTTAGTACATGCGTAAGGTAACTGGAATAAACTTCAGTCCAACCGTAAGGTAACTGGACTAAACTTTAGTCCAAGCGTAAGGTAACTGAACTAAACTTTAGTCCAACCGTAAGGTAACTGGACTAAACTTTAGTCCAAGCGTAAGGTAACTGAACTAAACTTTAGTCCAAGCGTAAGGTAACTGAACTAAACTTTAGTCCAACCGTAAGGTAACTGGACTAAACTTTAGTCCAAGCGTAAGGTAACTGAACTAAACTTTAGTTCAACCGTAAGGTAACTGAACTAAACTTTAGTCCCAGCGTAAGGTAACTGAACTAAACTTTAGTTCAACCGTAAGGTAACTGGACTAAACTTTAGTATATGCGTAAGGTAACTGGACTAAACTTTAGTCCAACCGTAAGGTAACTGGACTAAACTTTAGTCCAACCGTAAGGTAACTGGACTAAACTTTAGTCCAAGCGTAAGGTAACTGAACTAAACTTTAGTTCAACCGTAAGGTAACTGAACTAAATTTTAGTTCAACCGTAAGGTAACTGGACTAAACTTTAGTCCAACCGTAAGGTAACTGAACAAAACTTTAGTCCAACCGTAAGGTAACTGGACTAAACTTTAGTCCAACCGAAAGGTAACTGGACTAAACTTTAGTACATGCGTAAGGTAACTGGAATAAACTTCAGTCCAACCGTAAGGTAACTGGACTAAACTTTAGTCCAAGCGTAAGGTAATTGAACAAAACTTTAGTTCAAGCGTAAGGTAACTGAACTAAACTTTAGTTCAACCGTAAGGTAACTGGACTAAAGTTTAGTCCAAGCGTAAGGTAACTGAACTAAACTTTAGTCCAACCGTAAGGTAACTGGACTAAACTTTAGTCCAAGCGTAAGGTAACTGAACTAAACTTTAGTTCAACCGTAAGGTAACTGAACTAAACTTTAGTCCCAGCGTAAGGTAACTGAACTAAACTTTAGTTCAACCGTAAGGTAACTGGACTAAACTTTAGTATATGCGTAAGGTAACTGGACTAAACTTTAGTCCAAGCGTAAGGTAACTGGACTAAACTTTAGTCCAACCGTAAGGTAACTGGACTAAACTTTAGTCCAAGCGTAAGGTAACTGAACTAAACTTTAGTTCAACCGTAAGGTAACTGAACTAAATTTTAGTCCAACCGTAAGGTAACTGGACTAAACTTTAGTCCAACCGTAAGATAACTGGACTAAACTTTAGTCCAACCGTAAGGTAACTGGACTAAACTTTAGTCCAACCGTAAGGTAACTGGACTAAACTTTAGTCCAAGCGTAAGGTAACTGAACTAAACTTTAGTTCAAGCGTAAGGTAACTGAACTAAACTTTAGTCCAACCGTAAGGTAACTGGACTGAACTTTAGTACATGCGTAAGGTAACTGGACTAAACTTTAGTCCAAGCGTAATGGACCTGGACTAAACTTTAGTCCAAGCGTATGGTAACTGAACTTAACTTTAGTCCAAGCGTAAGGTAACTGAACTAAACTTTAGTCCAACCGTAAGGTAACTGAACAAAACTTTAGTCCAACCGTAAGGTAACTGGACTAA
Organism: Oscheius myriophilus; assembly: GCA_964057215.1. Classification (NCBI taxonomy): domain Eukaryota; kingdom Metazoa; phylum Nematoda; class Chromadorea; order Rhabditida; family Rhabditidae; genus Oscheius; species Oscheius myriophilus. The sequence continues at coordinate 31,352,323 of OZ059907.1, read as the reverse complement.
ACTTTAGTCCAAGCGTAAGGTAACTGAACTAAACTTTAGTCCAACCGTAAGGTAACTGGACTAAACTTTAGTCCAACCGTAAGGTAACTGGACTAAACTTTAGTCCAAGCGTAAGGTAACTGAACTAAACTTTAGTTCAACCGTAAGGTAACTGGACTAAACTTTAGTTTAACCGTAAGGTAACTGGACTAAACTTTAGTCCAAGCGTAAGGTCACTGAACTAAACTTTAGTCCAAGCGTAAGGTAACTGAACTAAACTTTAGTCCAACCGTAAGGTAACTGAACAAAACTTTAGTCCAACCGTAAGGTAACTGGACTAAACTTTAGTCCAAGCGTAAGGTAACTGAACTAAACTTCAGTTCAACCGTAAGGTAACTGAACTAAATTTTAGTTCAACCGTAAGGTAACTGGACTAAACTTTAGTCCAACCGTAAGATAACTGGACTAAACTTTAGTCCAACCGTAAGGTAACTGGACTAAACTTTAGTCCAAGCGTAAGGTAACTGAACTAAACTTTAGTTCAAGCGTAAGGTAACTGAACTAAACTTTAGTCCAACCGTAAGGTAACTGGACTAAAGTTTAGTCCAAGCGTAAGGTAACAGAACTAAACTTTAGTCCAACCGTAAGGTAACTGGACTAAATTTTAGTCCAAGCGTAAGGTAACTGAACTAAACTTTAGTTCAACCGTAAGGTAACTGAACTAAACTTTAGTCCAAGCGTAAGGTAACTGAACTAAACTTTAGTTCAACCGTAAGGTAACTGAACTAAACTTTAGTCCCAGCGTAAGGTAACTGAACTAAACTTTAGTTCAACTGTAAGGTAACTGGACTAAACTTTAGTATATGCGTAAGGTAACTGGACTAAACTTTAGTCCAACCGTAAGGTAACTGGACTAAACTTTAGTCCAACCGTAAGGTAACTGGACTAAACTTTAGTCCAAGCGTAAGGTAACTGAACTAAACTTTAGTCCAACCGTAAGGTAACTGGACTAAACTTTAGTCCAACCGTAAGGTAACTGAACAAAACTTTAGTCCAACCGTAAGGTAACTGGACTAAACTTTAGTCCAAGCGTAAGGTAACTGACCTAAACTTTAGTCCAAGCGTAAGGTAACTGAACTAAACTTTAGTCCAACCGTAAGGTAACTGAACAAAACTTTAGTCCAACCGTAAGGTAACTGGACTAAACTTTAGTCCAAGCGTAAGGTAACTGAACTAAACTTTAGTTCAACCGTAAGGTAACTGAACTAAATTTTAGTCCAACCGTAAGGTAACTGGACTAAACTTTAGTCCAACCGTAAGATAACTGGACTAAACTTTAGTCCAACCGTAAGGTAACTGGACTAAACTTTAGTCCAACCGTAAGGTAACTGGACTGAACTTTAGTCCAAGCGTAAGGTAACTGAACTAAACTTTAGTTCAAGCGTAAGGTAACTGAACTAAACTTTAGTCCAACCGTAAGGTAACTGGACTAAAGTTTAGTCCAAGCGTAAGGTAACTGAACTAAACTTTAGTCCAACCGTAAGGTAACTGGACTAAATTTTAGTCCAAGCGTAAGGTAACTGAACTAAACTTTAGTTCAACCGTAAGGTAACTGAACTAAATTTCAGTCCAACCGTAAGGTAACTGGACTAAACTTTAGTCCAAGCGTAAGGTAACTGAACTAAACTTTAGTTCAACCGTAAGGTAACTGAACTAAATTTTAGTTCAACCGTAAGGTAACTGGACTAAACTTTAGTCCAACCGTAAGGTAACTGAACAAAACTTTAGTCCAACCGTAAGGTAACTGGACTAAACTTTAGTCCAACCGTAAGGTAACTGGACTAAACTTTAGTACATGCGTAAGGTAACTGGAATAAACTTCAGTCCAACCGTAAGGTAACTGGACTAAACTTTAGTCCAAGCGTAAGGTAACTAAACAAAACTTTAGTTCAACCGTAAGGTATCTGGACTAAACTTTAGTCCAAGCGTAAGGTAACTGAACTAAACTTTAGTTCAACCGTAAGGTAACTGAACTAAATTTTAGTTCAACCGTAAGGTAACTGGACTAAACTTTAGTCCAACCGTAAGGTAACTGAACAAAACTTTAGTCCAACCGTAAGGTAACTGGAATAAACTTCAGTCCAACCGTAAGGTAACTGGACTAAACTTTAGTCCCAGCGTAATGTAACTGGACCAAACTTTAGTTCAACCGTAAGGTAACTGGACTAAACTTTAGTCCAAGCGTAAGGTAACTGGACTAAACTTTAGTCCAACCGTAAGGTAACTGGACTAAACTTTAGTCCAACCGTAAGGTAACTGGACTAAACTTTAGTCCAAGCGTAAGGTAACTGGACTAAACTTTAGTCCAACCGTAAGGTAACTGGACTAAACTTTAGTCCAACCGTAAGGTAACTGGACTAAACTTTAGTCCAAGCGTAAGGTCCTGGCTGAGAAATTCGGTATTTTAGACTCATATTGGCATAAAACGTAAAAAGTAGTAGTTGAGTTTTTCTCCAATGTTCAAGTGCAGTTTCCGCACAATTACAAAAAGAATTTAGACCTACCCCGTAAAGTTAGAAAACCTTCTGCTGCACTCTTTAATTTGGCAGATTTGGCCGTAGAAGGTGTTTATACAATTTTTTTTTTGTTAAAAAATCGGCATTTGTCAAAGTTTTAGGTGTTCGCAAACTGTTTTGAATGTTTTCAGTCCGCTTGAAGAAAAATTTCTCAGGACGGTCACGTCCAAATTGTGCAAGAGCCTTATTGTATATTTTCCAAATGACGTAAAAACCGTGAATTTATACCAAAAGAAACTTATTTTGTGAAGTATTAGTGTTGTTTAAGAATATCCAACAGTTTCGCTTTGTTCAGACACTGAAAATCGGCAAAAACCATAGCGCATCTAACCAACACTAAATTTCGTAGAGCTTCAATGCCAAATTTGAAAAAATCGGTCGATGGAATTTGAAGTTTCAACCTACAGCTCGAGTATTACAGAAATCTCGTCTTAAGACTATGGCCGGTGGCTCACTATGGCTATGCCCAGCAGCAGAGCCAATTATGCGGGTATAAACTAAAACTTGTCTAGATCCAAGAAAAAGTTCGTAAAAGTGACTTAAACAGTTCGTAAAAGTGACTTAAACAAATAAAAACAGTTTTCGAGTAAGCATCCTGTGTTCAGATGTACATTTACAATATATAGTGTAATGAACTTACTTACGTAAAACCCAGGCCGTATCAAGAAAAAGAAACTAGCAAAGCGGCGTAGTTAGTCATAAGAATTAATGATGAAAAGCGTTGTTCAGGGTTGATTTGTCCAAAATTACCAGCGATGAGTGCCTGCTTTTATTACACGACTGGGTAGAGGAGATCTTTATGAGCATTTTCCATACCAACTTTTCAAACTTTGAAACTATTTGCGCTTTCACAGTCATTCAGTAGCCAGTGCGCGCCGGTGATGTCCTGTGATGCTCCCTGCTCCCTCGCTGCTCCCTCGCGGCATCGTCAGTCGACAGATTAGGACATGATTCCCAATACATTAAGGCATCTAATGATGCATACACTCTTCTGGGCAATGAAGCATCAGGTGACTAGATTGGTATAGCTGCCCCCCCTTGAAATTGAAATCCTGCCTAATAATGCAGCATTAGTTCGATACGCAGTTTGACATAGAGATTAAGTAACCTTAGCTTTCACAAACATAGTCCGGTTTGTCGACTCTTTAAAAGCGTTGAATTCCCTTTGAACGTAAACAACGCCTCGTTCTAATCGATGCAAGTGCCACAGGGATAGCCCTGGGCCTCGCAGGTTCGTGCTGGGCCGCTCTCATCAAGTAGCCATCAGAAATTAATGTTTTGATCGTTCTTGGAGCCCAAGACTAACCAAGCAGATAATGGAATGATACGTTGAGGTTCTGGGCACCGCTGGCTAACCATTTACCGTTTTTCACCAATTTCCCCAGTCTATATTCGAAATGGCCTTACCCATCCACCTGCTCTGGTCACGACCAACGTCGAGTTTGGCTTCCGGGGGAAGTCTGCCCAGAGTTTTCAACCACACTTCACTCCAATGCCGCTTTAACACACTACTCCCGCTACGATTTCCTTCTGATCTAAAACTACGAGAAAAACTATCTAACACCTAAGTGAGATGGGTTAATGTCGTCTTTGTCTATGTCTATGTCGTCTTTCACAGAGCCTAAAAGAAAGTTGTGATTGCATTTGAGAATTCGGAATCTAGAGAATTGCCTTACGAGCCCCGATCTTTTGTTGTACCTTTGGTTTATTCCATCTTTCCTTTTCGTTTTTTATCTTTGCAAGCGAGGTCGCATTGCTTGTCTATGGGAGATGACATTTCATTGTTAAATTGTTCAGTGAATTTTAGCATTCGGTTTGTTTTTAGTAACGCAAGCTCATTTTCTGCTTGTTTAGTTTTGGCCGCTAGGTAGCCATGCTTGAAAGCTGTAAAACAATGCCGCACTGGAAAGAGTTGTAATCGATGCGTATTACAGTTGTGGCCGTTATCCTCTGTTAAATAATTCCTCATGGTCTTTGTATGTCTGTGTGTTTGTTGTCACGCTGTGAAATTGTGTTCTTCTTTTCCCCTACAATTTCCCTCATGCGGGGTACTAACTTCACGTAAATGTTTGCCGAAAGCTGAAAAAACTAGGCAAGTATTGTTTTGAAGACGAAGATCAAAGGACTGTACAGTGCGAAATGTCACGGTGTGTCGAAGGACGCTGCCTTCAGGTTAGCGAAACAAAGAAGCGTTTCAAACCAGCAATTTATTTTACCGTAGAACAACAGTTTTGAAGCAAAAGAAATCTGATCCGAAATTATATCAAACGCAAGGTAAAAATGCCTAGTTGTTCTCGACGTACATGAATACATTATAAGCATTCTGTCCATGGAGTACACATCCGACTCCTTGTTGTCCCGAGGATGACCATTATCCAGAAGAGACTCGACAGGGAACCGCAAAAAGCAATGAGCATCACAAAAACCCTTTACGATAGCTAACCTAATGGTCACCGGACAAACTTGGATGAAAACTTCATCATGCTTGTAAAGAACGGCGTCAGTTTCAAAAAAAGCTTTTTCAGAAACGGCTATCTGAAAATGCAGAATAACTGAAGACATAATTAAAACATACTTCGTCAAATTTTTTAGCTTTACGCACAATCCGCGTTTCCTTCTCAACCTGTTGTTGTGATTACTGTGGTTTCCGATTGAAAGTTGACTGACGTGATTGTTCGAGATTATCCTTACGTTACGGCTGACCTAAATTATCTGCACTTGGGGAAGGTCTCTTTAGGTAACAAGCTTCTAAAAAGCTTCTTTTAAAGATACAGTGCCGGACGGATTTCAGGCTCGCAATCTGAAATATTCGGAAACCTGCTACGAGATTCGTCTTCTCTAGGTAGGTTCCTGTGCTATGTAAAGAAGGAATGTCTCATCACGTCCGAATTGTTGTTTTTAGGGTTGTATACCACAGTTTTGTTACAATTTATTAATGAATCTTTGTTAGATTTTCTGGATTGCTTTTGCGTTCAATGGTTTTCTTGTGTTTTGAACAATGGCTCGAGACCGGGGTGGACTTTTTTGTAAACGTTACAATCATGGAAAATATAACAAAGACAAATAACTCTGCTTTCGTGGATGCCAGGGATACCGCCTGGAAACTGAAAATCATCTTGGCGGATCGCCCACTCCTCTTTGGAAGAAGAATTCATCTCCTATTTCTCTCCAGAGGACGAAGTCTATGAATAACCATTTCATCTCCCTTTGGTGTTAGGTGGAGCAGAGGTCACTACTTCAATCGATGCTTCATTGTAAAAACTTATGGCCTGACCCTCGTATTCATCTAATTCTGATCACCAGTTCGAGTAGAAGACCAGAAAAGGTTACCTTTTGACATGTCATTGATTAAAGAAGGACCTGCTGAACTACGTCCAATCAGCGGATCATAACTTTTGCAAATAATTTTGATATCTTCTCTGCGTGTAACTTAAAATTTACTGCTTCATAAAATTCGTGCAGCTACTAAGTTTGCTTCAGCAAATACATCAGATTATCTTCCTGCTAATTCAGATGACGATTCGACGGTTGAGAATTTTGGTACATAAAACGTTTATTTTACCTAAATAAGGCACAGAAGCAACGAATAACAGGCGTTTGCAGCAATGCATTATGAAACAGAGAAGAAATAAATATCGGGTATCATGGATTTGCTGTTCGTCAGTAGCAGTGATGGCTTGGCGAACGCCCGTGTAGGCAATAATTCATCGAAGCGATACATTGCATCCGTTCGTTCGTCGCACTTAAGACCAGAATCAGCTTGTACCTGCAAAATTTGAATTAAAACAAAGAAATCCACGAAAACAAACCTAGATCTTAGAAGACGGTATTCCAGAAATTATGACTTCATCAACGTTGCGGAAAGCTACCTTCTTGGCGTTAACCAGGACCTAAATAGACAAATTAGTCGACATAAATGCGAAAAACGACCTTTTCCTTTTGTGCCGCAGATGCACCTTCAACAATGAAACCACCAGCATCACAACTGAAGGAAAATAAGACTATAAATTAAAAACCGTTACCTTTCATTGCTGGAACCAGTCGGCCTGTTGGTGACTTTGCCTCTAAAGGGCGGAATTTCAGCAACATGTACTCTGAAAAAAACATCATCGAACAAAAGGAAGAAAAAACTCACTGTGATTGGACTTGCTGAAGGTGGTCGAACGTTTCAGGTCAAGAGATGCAGACTTATCACTGATCGACTTGTTCGCCTTCTTCGTGCCAGAAAAGGGGGGAATTTCCACGACTGAATACTCTGAAAACACCAGAATTTAGAAAACGATTCAAAAGCTTACTGTTGCGGATATTGGTGGTGGTATTCGCACAGATCGGGTCGGTGGAAGCTTCAGTCGAGCTTGGAGACTTGCTGGTGGTCTTCTTGCATTCAGTGTCGGTCGACGAAGCGTTCGAAGTGGATCGCGAGGCGTTGAGGCTCTTGAAAGGAGGAGGTGGGTTGAGAATGTACTGAAACAAAAACTTATAAATTTAAAACAATGAAAATGAATAAATCACATATATGAAAATACATAAGTTACCTCAAAGGGGACGTGGATGCACAATTCGTCCGGGTACCTATACTCTTTCGTGTTCTTCTTCTTCCTGCTGAAACAACTGTAGAGATCTGAAAAAGAAACATTAGATTTAAATAAAAACTAACGAAAACCCACATTTGAACCATCCCATTGCAGCTGATCGAAGAAGAGAGCAAGAGCAGAGTGATAATGGAAAGAGCGGGCGATGACCTTTGAACGCCGCGTCCGACCAATTACGGGTCACGTCTAGGCGGGCGCCTACAAATTGTACTTTGGTGGATCTGATCAATAAAATTAATTGTTTTAAAGATAACGGTGAAAAATAGGTTATGATATAATAAAAAGGTGATAAAAAGGCCTTGTCCTTAGCCTAATCAAGCGAGCGGACAACTTGCGTTACGGGGTGTTATGTTCAGTTTCCGTGACCTCGGTCCGAAAACTTAACAATTTAGGCTGTGCCTCCTCGAGCGCAACACCACGCACAAATGATTCGAAGGCACAAGGGGAAACCCCGGTACAGACCAGTCCACTCAAGGCCACCGTCCAAACATTTCAACCTGTCCCCTCTTGGCTCTCCGAACCTGGCCTCTCTCGACTCATAGGAGCTCGCATCTATTTCCCCAATGAGATGTCGCCTACTACTCAAAGGAGACTACTCGCATCTTCAAACAGACCAGTGCCCAGGCAGACCGATCCAGAACACATGCGTGTTCGTGAACCCACTCCAGATGACATTAGATTCCCTATATTATTCATTGCGTATTTCAGTTTGTTCTGACTCTTTGTTTATAGCACGTGTACCGCGTAATACATTATAATAAAATAAAAAAAGTTTATATAGATAAGATTATGTGTTAAGAAGATGACGGTTTGATATTAAGGGTCTTTGAACTAAGAACCAACCAATTAAAGTGACAGTAAGTGGACGAAATATAAAGACTTACTGACTTCATCGTATTTTGACTTATTCTTATTTGCAATTATCCGATAATCGTATTTGCCTACAAAAACGGTTGAAAGAAATGCCACAAAACGCGTTGTTTGACCGGAACCCGTGCCAACCATTGTTTGATTTGCAATCGGTCTTTATAAAAAATAACATGAATTTATCAAATTTCAGTTACATTTTATACGAATTTTAAATTTTATGATGTTATTTTTAAGAACAAATGTGAAATTCTGTTGCGCTGGGGCCAATCTGCCCCAGTAGGGCGGAGACAGTCCTTTAATCTGGCCTACCTAGACGCTCCCGGCGGCGGAGTGTTTTTTAAATTTAAACTTCATTCTTTCGAGATTCAGCTTGTTTTAAATCATTTTTCTTGCTCTTTGTTGTTTTTCTACCTGAAAATATTTACGAAAACCAAAAAATAAATAAATAAGACGCAAAACTCTCTTGTAATAGCGTACACGCCTCATTAATTTTGGGACTTTATTTATTTCTATTTGTTTTGTTTTTACACTTATATATTTTAGTTTTACTTCACCTTTACCTTACAAAACGTTTTTAAAAAAACAGTTTTTAAAAACAGCCTGGTTCTCCGTTCATAATATGGATTATCACGCTTCTGTTCAATTTACATTTTCACAAAGTCATGTTCACTGTGCCGGCCTGTTTTTGTTGTTTTTTATGTTCACGTTTATGTTTTTTTTGTTAAATTTATGAAACCTTTTCTCTGGTAACTCTAATTTTTCAGGAGTCTTGTTAGAATTATCGGATATTGTCGACAAGGAGGACTCCCTGCATGAAAATGAACTACGCTTATTCAATCTACCGTGGATTTAAGAATTGGTATGATGCTCTCAATGGCGCAACGTTGTCCGGTAGGTTCTGTTGTGACGTCACTTCCTTTTTAAATATGAAATTTGTTTTAATTTGGTTTTTTAGGTGCCATCGATGTCGTTGTTGTGAAACAGCCCAATGGAGAGTTGAAATCCACTCCCTTCCATGTTCGTTTCGGGCGCACTTCCGCCTTCTTCGCCGAGGAGAAGGTAAGAACTTCAGTTTCTTTATTTTATTTGTTTAGTTTGTCGATGTTTTGGTTAATGGGAAGGAACTCGGCGTGAAGATGAAGCTTGCGCCTGATGGCGTCGCTTACTTTGTCGAGGAGTGCGAGGACGATGGTTTCTCTCCCTCCCGGGCCGCCTCTCCGATTCCTTCTTTGCTTCCAAAGAGCACGGATAGTTGCGTTGATTTGAGGTATTTCAAATGTTTTTAATTTTAATATTCATCATTTTCAGAGTTCTGGGAGAGTTTCCGTTTGCTCCCTCCTTTGGCCCTTTGCACCGTTCTACGTCCCTGCCCAATCTGACCACGCCTTTTGTCATTTCTACCGATTCGTTCGGTACCAAAGCCGTCGAAAGCACTGAAACCGAATACAGGTACGTTGAAAATTGTATTTTGGTTTTATAAATTCATTTAGGCCTGCGCAAAAGTCCAAATCGGACATTCACGGAGACGTGAACCAGATTCGCAAGCTGACCGTTGATACAAACGACCAGTCGTTGTCCATTGAGAAAAATGGACAGAAGAAGAACAAAAATCAGGTTTCACCTTTTTTATTAAGCAATTTATGTTTGCTCTTAGGCTGACAGTCTGCGCGTTATGTTGGAAGACGATGCTCTGTCTGACACCGAGGTGGATTTGATGAATACGACGCCCAATCAGGTTTGTGGGTTTTTTTGAACTGTAAACAATTGTTTTTTAGGGTAGCGTTGATGTTGCTTACTGGCCCTGGGGTAAAATGCCTGAAACTCGACTGATTTCCACCACGGATTCTTCTAAGAAGCGCAGGTGGATGTGGAAGGATCTGTTCGTGAACAACGGCACACCGCCCACTGAAAGGCCTGATTCTGAAACGAAGGACGAATCGATTCCTCTCGATGCATTGATGGAGATGAAGGATTCTGGAAGTGTCGAAAAATACACAGTTTCGAAGGATGCCAGGTATTTCGGATTGTGTTTAATGTAAAATGGTATTTTAGTCCTAAGACAGCTCGTGAAATCGCCACGTCGCCGACATCTACTCCCAAGGGCCCTTCTGCCAAGCACATGCACGTCCTCGATTCTTCTAAGGGACAATCGACGCCTCCGCGTAGTGTCCAGATGACCCCGTCTTCTGTTGGAAGTGTATCGCCCATGACCATGGCCAGTGTGACGCCTTCTTCTACTGGACAGATGACGCCTCCGCAAAGTGCATCTGGAACGCCGTCGCGGAACATGCAGCCCAGGAAAGGAAAAAGTCAAGGCTCTGTTCTGTATGTTTCTTTGTTCTGAGAATTTATTATGAACTTTTTAGCTCTGTGAGCAAGGAAAACATGGAGCCAATGAAGGGAAAAGGCGGAAAGTTGTACGTCAGGTCGCTGAGGCTGTCTTCGGATAAGCTGAAAACTTTGGGACTACTGCCTGGACTGAATGAATGCGAATACAAGATTACCACCAAATTCCAGGTTATTTGTACATTATTTGTTTCAAAGACGAGGTTTAGGGAACTGGCCGTTGTGTTTGCTACGTCTATTTGTACAATTGGTACGATCAAATCGTTGTTTCTGATGTGGATGGCACTATTACTAAGAGCGATGTCCTCGGTCACATCATTCCTGCTATTGGAGGGTCGTGGGACCACAGTGGAGTTGTTGATCTGTACAAGAAGATTGCCAACAACGGGTTTGACTTTCATTTGACAACATTTCTTTTTTCTCTGTAATTCAGATACAAGATTGTGTATTTGTCGTCCAGGGCCATTGGTCAGAGCTACACCACCACGAAGTACCTTTCGGATCTGGTGCAGAACAGTTCGAACTTGCCCCGTGGTCCTATGCTCCTCTCCCCTACTGACCTGTTCACGGCGTTCAAGAGGTAATTGTGTTTTGTTTTTCTACTACAGGCACTTTTTAGGGAGGTGATTGACCGTCGCCCACAGGAGTTCAAGATTGCCGCCTTGTCCGATCTGAAGAGCCTGTTTCCGTTGCGCCAGCCGTTCTTCGCTGGTTTTGGCAATCGCCACACGGTTTGTCGTTTTTATATGCTCGGAGTAATCGATTTATAGGATGTCACCTCGTACCGTGCTGTAGGAATGCCGTTGTCCCGTATTTACATAGTCGATAAGCATGGTGCTGTAAAGAGGTGAGAATTTTAATAGTTTATTTATAGTCAGGCTGTTCAGCTCAAAGTTGGGAATTCGCGTCACCTCCTACATGTCGCTTGCAGAGGAGGATTGCGATCACGTGTTCCCGCCTTTGGAGAAAAAGTGAGTTTATACATGTTTCTCTTTACTTTTTAATTTCTATCTTTTAGTCCTGATGGCTCGACGAAGAATTCGTTGGCTGAGACCACTTACTCCTTCTGGAAGGAGAACATCTCGGATTCTGATGTCACGGATGACGCCATTGTTGCGTATGCTACTAAGCGTAATAAGAAGATGTAACTCGCCACTATTTCTTTCTTTGATTGTGTTTTGTGTTCGATATTTTCGGTGTTTTTTTATCTATACGACATTCATCCCAGTTTTAGTTTAATGTGATTAAAAGACATATTGATTTTCGTTTTTTTGTCATGAGGTTGACGAGACCTTTAATATCTTTGTTGTATTTGGTATATCATTTGCCCGTTGAAGTTTTTTTCTGATTTGTTTGTTTTCAGATGCGGCAGAAGAGTAAAAGGAGTGAACGGAAGTCGTCGAAAAGCTCAGCCTGCGGCCCTGCCACCCGTACCAGAAACCAGAAAAAAGAGTAAGTTTTCCATTCAGTTACATTTATACCTCGGTGTTTTGTTGAGTACACCCTTGTGTTTCAGGAAAGCCCCTGTGGCTCAGCGAACACTCGGCCGCACCCCCAAGCCCAAAGTCGTCGCTGTGCTTCCGAAACCCAAGCCACCCACAGAACAGAATGTTAGTTCATAATTTCTAAACTTCAATACCGGCCTTATGGTTTGCTAATCATTCGCATTTTTTTAATTTAAAAACGAATGTTTAGTTTAGGATCCGAACCGCAAGTCGGCAGTCAGCCGTAGTAAAGGTGCGACTGGCAAGTCGAATGGCGGAGGATTCCGGAGCAGAACGTCCAAGGCATCGGCCAGAAGCAGCGCCTTGAAGGAGCCGAAACAGCCTAAGAAGAAGCCTGTCCCTGGAACAAATACAGCTAAGGTTTGTTATGCTTTGATAAGAATAATTTCAAAAACCAAATTTTTTGGATGGTTCGAAACTGTATTTTCATGTTTAAAGGTTTTCTGAAAATTTGGCAGGCGCTAATGTGATTGAAAAACTAACTCATTTGTTTTCAGCCTCCCGTGACCCGTCGAAAGTCGCAGCGATTTGCACAGAAGCCAAATCCTTCGAGCAACAAAGGTAGAAGCCTGTCGGTGCCGGTGGCGACAAAGAACAAGTCCAGGAAGTCTGAGAACGGAAAGGTACCTTTTTTTTCTTGTTTGATTGAGAAACATTTCATCATTTTTGGCTTATTTGAAGCTAAAATTGTGATTTTCCTGTTTGGGAATTTTTCTGTTATTGAAAACTTTACAAATGATCGAGAGACCAGTTCATTTGATTCAAGAGTTTACTTCACTTGTTTTCAGGCTCCTCAGAGACGCCGTCAGTCGGTCCGGTTTGCTCAAAGGGTGAAGTCGCCTCAGAATGTCGCGAACCCCAGGGACCCTTTGAGGGAAAATTCGCAGAATTCCAGGCGCGGAGACAAGAAGGGAGAGGCTGTGAAGGTACCTCGAACTTTTTTATCATTTTGGATTTTTTCTTTTTCATTTTGGAATGAATACCTTTGGAATTTTTTGTAATTGAAAATTTTGCAAATGACCAGGAAAAGAGTTCATTTGATTCAAAAGTTTACTTCACTTTTTTCAGGCACCTCCAATGCGCCGGAAATCCATGCGGGTTGCTGAAAGAGCCCAATCGCCTGTGAATGCCCAGGGTGCTGCTGCGAAGGTAAGGTACCTTAAACTTTTTTCATCCTTTGATTTAGAAACCTGCCAACAATTTTGGCTGATTTAAAACTATAATTGTGATTTTCACCTATGGAAGTTTTTCGTTTTTTAATATTTTGCAAATACCAATAAAAAGAATTCATTTGATTCAAAAGTTTACTTCACTCTTTTTCAGGCACTTCCAAAGCGCCGTCAATCCGTGCGTGTCGCTGAAAGGGCCCAATCGCCTGTGAATGCCCAGGGTGCTGCTGCGAAGGTACCTTGAATTTTTTTATAATTTGATTGATAAACATGTTTGGGATTCAATTGGTTCGAACATTTCACCCCATTTGTTTTCAGGCACCTGCAATCGGAGATCGCCGAAAATCGATGAGAGGAAAGAAGTCCCCGTCTCCTCGTAGAAATCCGTCTCCTCTGCAGCCGCCGAAGGATAAGAAGCCGGAAAAGGCAGCCACAGGAGGAAGAAAGAGTCAACACATCAAGGAAAACGAAACCAAGGTATGGTTGAGAGTATTTACAATGTTCGTAGCCAACACATTTTATTCTGACTAAACGGAAATGTTTTTTTTAACGTTACGTAGGCAACAATGGAATGGAAAAAAAGGTTTTGGGTTTTTTTCAAACCACTTGTTTTCAGGGCCCGGTCAAAACGAGGGGAAGGTCTTTGCTCCCAGCGAATCCGAAGACGCAGGAGAAACGCGCCGGAGGAGGTAGAAACCGCCGTTCGACTGCCAAGGCGGAACCTAATGGTGGCCCAAAAGCCGAGGTTCGTTTAACATTTTTTTTATAAATCGCATATAATTGATTATATATTATATAAAAATTGCAATATTTTTTAAAACGCATTTAATTGACATTTTAGAAAGCTGAGATCGTAGTGGTTGATTGCTTCTCGTCGTCGGATCAGGATTCTGACAAGATGTCCGATGAGGAAAAGAAGCCGAAGAAGGTTGTTCCGGTTGCCACGAAGAAGGACAGCGAAAGTCCCCCTTGCAACGTTCTGCCCGAGGAGTCCTCTGTCTCCGAAGCGCCTTCGATCATCCAGCACAGTGTTTCTTCCACGCAGCGCCGGAACGCTGCAACATCGGATGCTCTGAATTCGGAGACGGTTGCGAACAGGGTTGGACTTTTAATACTTTTCTGTTTTAATAGGTCTTTATTTCAGACGGCCGATGCCGCCGTTCCTGAACAGTTCAGTGTGCGCTCGCCCAATGACTCTCTGATTGCGAACGACGGCACGCCTCCATTGCTGATTCGCGGAGTCCTGGCTGAGACGTACGTTTTGTCGAAGGTCCTGGGAGAAGGGTCCTTTGGAACGGTAAAACATAATATGTTCACCATAATGTTCTTTTTAAGGTCTATCTGGCTACCCACAATCTTTCTGGAGCCAAGTTCGCAATTAAAATGATTGCGAAGAAGCAGCTGAGCCAGAACGGAATCCGCCGCGTAGGGTTGCTAGCACGACTTTATGACTCTGATTGTTTTCAGCTCGCACACAAACTGGCGATTCTCAAGACCGTCCAACACGTGCATGTGGTCTACACGATGGCCGTCTACGAAGATCCCGACCACGCTTTTCTCATTATGGAGCTGTGCGCGTCCGACGTAAGTTTTTCCCTTCGAAACCGAAAAAATTCTATCTTTAGCTTCAACAGTATTAACGTCAATCGCGCTACCACGGGCAATCCCTATCTGACGGATCAGCAAGCTTCGAAATTTACCAACCAAATACTTCGAAGTGTTCAATACCTCCATGGCAAGGGCATTGTGCATCGGTAGGTACACTTTTTCAAACTTTGTCAGTCATTTGTTTTTTAGAGATTTGAAGATGGCGAACGTCTTGATTGGACGATGCGGGAAGCTGAAAGTTTCCGATTTCGGTTTCAGCAGAATCGTCACGGGTAACTTGTGAAAATTTTGTTTGTTTTTCAATTGCACTCTCAGATGATTTGAATAACACGTATGTCGGAACAAAAGGTTTCGCAGCTCCTGAAATTTACCGTGGAAAGCCGTACGATGGAAAAATGGTAATTTCAAAAATGGAAATTCTTGTAAATAAAATGAGTTCAGGCGGATGTGTGGGCCATTGGGATTATCGCCTTCTACATGCTCCACGGCGACTTTCCCTACGGGACAGAGGAAATGAACACTTTGCGGGCGAACGGAGTGCCTTGGACCGAGCGAATTACCGACAAGGCTTACGAATTCCTGCTAAATGCTTTGCAAAAAGTTCCGGATGATCGCCCTGAAATTCGAGATCTGGTCCTTCATCCGTCAGTTTTTTTTTCTTCATATTTTTAAACTAAACTTTTGTGTTGCAGCTGGATTGTTGACAATGATCCCAACACGACGCTCGTTGCTTCTTCTGAATCGGCTGAAGGCCTGGACTTAGACGTTCGTTTAATTTTAATCCTATAATCGAATCTAACGAGTGCTTTTCCAGACTACTCGTGTTCACAAGCTCCTACTCGCCACCCATTCATGTCTGTGTCGCCGCGCTGTTTTCCCATGTGTTCCCGATTCCCGATGTATTTACCGATGTCTTTGGCTCATTCGAGGGTTTATTACCCACCGATCTCACATGGGAGGGATAGTTTCCCCCCACCGTCGCAAGGGTGTGGATAGTTTCCCCCCACCATTTCGCCCTCTTGAGGGCTCACGTGTCTCGTAGTCAGTACGTATTTAGAGATTCCTTAGTATCTATGACATAGTTTTATATTGATTCAGGTGGCATGTATTAGCCTTAAAAATTCATTTGCGTTTTCTTTAATAATTTCTAGGGCATTTTTTGCTGGTTGAGTAGAATAAAAGTGCCTTTCATTGTTTTTGTTGTTTTGATACCCAAGCGGAATTTCGGTTTAGATATCTCAATATCTTTTTCAATTTGCCGAATGTTTTAACTTTTCCCGAAATCGTCTCAGTCGATTTCAGACAACCCAATGGGCTTGTTCCTAAACATATAACAGTTCGTTTAAAACCAATTAGGCCCTTGCATTTGTTTTTTGGTCTTTTTTTCCGGTGTCTTGTTAGAATTGTCGGAAATTCTCGACGAGGAGGACTCCCTGCATGAAAATGAACTACGCTTATTCAATCTACCGTGGATTTAAGAATTGGTATGATGCTCTCAATGGCGCAACGTTGTCCGGTAGGTTCTGTTGTGACTTCACTTCCTTTTTAAATATAAAATTTGTTTTAATTTGGTTTTTAGGTGCCATCGATGTCGTTGTTGTGAAACAGCCCAATGAAGAGTTGAAATCCACTCCCTTCCATGTTCGTTTCGGACGCACTTCCGCCTTCTTCGCCGAGGAGAAGGTAAGAACTTCGGTTTCTTTATTTTATTTGTTTAGTTTGTTGATGTTTTGGTCGATGGGAAGGAACTCGACGTGAAGATGAAGCTTGCGCCTGATGGCGTCGCTTACTTTGTCGTGGAGTGCGAGGACAACGGTTTCTCTCCCTCCCGGGCCGCCTCTCCGATTCCTTCTATGCTTCCAAAGAGCACGGATAGTTGCGGTGATTTGAGGTATTTTAAATGTTTTTTTTTTTAAATTTTAATATTCATCATTTTCAGAGTTCTGGGAGAGTTTCCGTTTGCTCCCTCCTTTGGCCCTTCGCGCCGTTCTACGTCCCTGCCCAATCTGACCACGCCTTTTGTCATTTCTACCGATTCGTTCGGTACCAAAGCCGTCGAAAGCACTGAAACCGAATACAGGTACGTTGAAAATTGTATTTTGGTTTTATAAATTCATTTAGGCCTGCGCAAAAATCCAAATCGGACATTCACGGAGACGTGAACCAGATTCGAAAGCTGACCGTTGATACAAACGACCAGTCGTTGTCCATTGAGAAAAATGGACAGAAGAAGAACAAAAATCAGGTTTCACCTTTTTTATTAAGCAATTTATGTTTGCTCTTAGGCTGACAGCCTGCGCGTTATGTTCGAAGACGATGTTCTGTCTGACACCGAGGTGGATTTGATGAATACGACGCCCAATCAGGTTTGTGGGTTTTTTAAACTGTAAACAATTGTTTTTTAGGGTAGCGTTGATATTGCTTACTGGCCCTGGGGTAAAATGCCTGAAACTCGAGTGATTTCTACCACGGATTCTTCTAAGAAGCGCAGGTGGATGTGGAAGGATCTCTTCGTGAACAACGGCACACCGCCCACTGAAAGGCCTGATTCTGAAACGAAGGACGAATCGATTTCTCTCGATGCATTGATGGAGATGAATGATTCTGGAAGTGTCGGAAAATACACAGTTTCGAAGGATACCAGGTATTTAGGATTGAGTTTAATGTAAAATGGTGTTTTAGTCCTAAGACAGCTCGTGAAATCGCCCCGTCGCCGACATCTACTCCCAAGGGCCCTTCTGCCAATCATGACCTCGATTCTTCTATGGGACAATCGACGCCTCCGCGTAGTGTCCAGATGACCCCTTCTTCTGTTGGTAGTGTATCGCCCATGACCATGGCCAGTGTGACGCCTTCTTCTACTGGACAGATGACGCCTCCGCAAAGTGCATCTGGAACGCCGTCGCGGAACATGCAGCCCAGGAAAGGAAAGAGTCAAGGCTCTGTTCTGTATGTTTCTTTGTTCAGAGAATTTATTATGAACTTTTTAGCTCTGTGAGCAAGGATAACATGGAGCCAATGGAGGGAAAATGCGGAAAGTTGTACGTCAGGTCGCTGAGGCTGTCTTCGGATAAGCTGAAAACTTTGGGACTGCTGCCTGGACTGAATGATTGCGAATACAAGATTACCACCAAATTCCAGGTTGTTTGTACATTATTTGTTTCAACGACGAGGTTTAGGGAACTGGCCGTTGTGTTTGCAACGTCTATTTGTACAATTGGTACGATCAAATCGTTGTTTCTGATGTGGATGGCACTATTACTAAGAGCGATGTCCTCGGTCACATCATTCCTGCTATTGGAGGGTCGTGGGACCACAGTGGAGTTGTTGATCTGTACAAGAAGATTGCCAACAACGGGTTTGACTTTCATTTGACAACATTTCTTTTTTCTCTGTAATTCAGGTACAAGATTGTGTATTTGTCGTCCAGGGTTATTGGCCAGAGCTACACCACCAAGAAGTACCTTTCGGATCTGGCGCAGAACAGTTCGAACTTGCCCCGTGGTCCTATGCTCCTCTCCCCTACTGACCTGTTCACGGCGTTCAAAAGGGAATTGTGTTTTGTTCTATTACAGATACTTTTTAGGTAGGTGATCGACCGTCGCCCACAGGAGTTCAAAATTGCCGCCTTGTCCGATGTGAAGAGCCTGTTTCCGTTGCGCCAGCCGTTCTTTGCTGGATTTGGCAATCGCCACACGGTTCGTCGTTTTTATAAGCTCGGAGTAATCGATTTATAGGATGTCACCTCGTACCGTGATGTAGGAATGCCGTTGTCCCGTATTTACATCGTCGATAAGCATGGGGCTGTAAAGAGGTGAGTATCTTAAATGTTTCTTTATAGTCAAACTGTTCCGCTCAAAGTTGAGAATCCGCGTCACCAGCTACATGTCGCTTGCAGAGGAGGATTGCGATCACGTGTTCCCGCCTTTGGAGAAAAAGTGAGTTTATACATGTTTCTCTTTACCTTTTACTTTCTATCTTTTAGTCCTGATGGCTCGTTGAAGAATTCGTTGGCTGAAACCACTTACTCCTTCTGGAGGGAGAACATTGAGATTTGATACCAGTCATACATGGTGCAGTGATCCAAGCTCATTCTTCACAAAGCCTCACTGTAATATTAACAAGTGGCTATGATGCGATATGCTGAAAAACGCATTTAAGTAGGTTTCGCATCACGCAACGTGTATGGCCAATTAGAGCACGTTGGATGGGTTACTCAGAGCCGATTCAACAAACAGGGCCATGCAATCCCTTGCCGTTGATTCAATAACAAAGTCCATTCAGTAAAAAACGCTGCTGGATGTATTTCTACACTTTAGCAGCAAAAGGACAAAGGAATTTCAATCAAGCGGCTACTGCATTCAATTTACGATTTTGAGAGCTATAGTGAAAGAAGTTTCCAGGAGAGTTGATTCCGAGTGCTATGGCCAAATACCATGGCACATATGAAGAACTGGGCCGTCCATGGCCAATGCTAGACTGTGGCTCCCATCACGAGTTGAGGAGCCCGGGGAAATAACGACGTGTTAGTGCATAACGTTTACATCGCGCAAACCAAAGACAATATCCGCCAGTGGCCACGTGACCGGTCAGAGACAGAGAGTACATGAGTAACGAAGCGAGCGCGGTCCGCGACCGCAACAAGTGCCATCGAAACAAAAACATGTGTCTCATCCGGGCCAAGTAGACTAAGGATAGGGCATACCTGAAAGCATGCTCGTAAGTTCAGTCGATTTATGGAACTCCATTCAATATTGTTGCTGTCGCAGCAAAGTATAAAGCTTTTTTCGGTATTGGGAAACTTTCCAGCTCATATATAAACTACTGATGGACGCGCAGCGCTTAGCCTTCCTTGGTCAATACTACATTGGCACTGCCAGAGGTAGCCGGAGAAAACAACGACTGGGTAGTGCAGAAGCTTTATCGCAGCCGATCGTCCCCTTTTGTTACATTGTGAGAACCAAAGACAAATGCGGCCAGTTCCAGATGGCCGCGAAACAAGTCTGCGACCGCAATCCGTCCGGCGCAAGGTGGGATATAGCATTGCAATAAGAAATATCAACTCAGTTGACAGGAATCCGAAATAGGTCCATGGCACCCTGGGATTTGATAAATTCATGTATCAGGAATGAATAACAACATAGCTGTCGGCTGCTGAAGCATTAGTCAGTGCAAACCAGGTTGATGCACAATCGGGTGGAAAAA
The DNA here is from genome assembly GCA_964057215.1 of Oscheius myriophilus. Classification (NCBI taxonomy): domain Eukaryota; kingdom Metazoa; phylum Nematoda; class Chromadorea; order Rhabditida; family Rhabditidae; genus Oscheius; species Oscheius myriophilus. The sequence continues at coordinate 31,332,473 of OZ059907.1, read as the reverse complement.
AACTAGAGAAACAACGAGTACATAAAGTGGTACAATAATTCTTTTATTTAGAAAATCCAAACAAGCGTAACGAAGTTCAGCGGAAGTATTGAGCGAGACAAATAATCCGTCATTGTGTGGTTGTAATCGTCCTAGACTTCGTTCCCCACACAAGCAAACATATCAAATTTTGTCCAGGGGTGGGAATTCACAATCTCCATAGCCATCGTTTGATTTACTCTATATTCGTTCTTTTGCTGTTTCATTGTTTATATTATTTTAATATTTATTATTATTTCTATATTATATTTGACATTTAAAAAAGAAATTGTTTATAATACGGCATATTGAACTAAATATGAAAACGTGAACTCGCCACAATCAAAATTGGAGTTTGTCCCCACACCCGCGCACGTATTGATTTTCGCCCCGGCGGCGAGCTGTCCTTATCTCCATGGCTGTCCTTTTTGCTCTAATTTTGCTTTCATTTCGTTCTTTTGCTACTTTGTTCGTTGTTTTTATTTATTTATTTTTTTGTTTTTATAGAAGAGATGTTTTTAATAAAATTATTTTCAGTTACATTTGCAATACAGGAATCCGGTGACCCTTTTGGCCATGGAGCCAAATGTAAGTGATTTTTCATTATAATGTCGAATGAATTGTAATCATTTTTCCTTAATTATTATTTTTTTTAGCCGTCGGGTCAATGGTACTTTCTCCCCCTTGAGGGAACAGAAGTTTCGGGACGCGGGTGGTCTAAAGGCAAATTCAGTATTTGCCAGGTGGGTTATTTTTTGTTTGTCATTGTTATATTTTTTAGGTCACCACGGTCGATATTCGAGCCATCTATGAGGTAAATGGTGTTATACAGCACCATGTTCTGCTACCGTCCGTTCCGAGGTGACCGACATTGAAACTTTCTTTTTAATTGCTGTTTTCAGGTTCCTGGTTTCGGCTTTTGCCTACCTTCACGAAATGGGTGTTGGTGTCCCGGATTCTGGAGATAAAGATGAAACTTTCCGCAAGGCAGGCAGCATTTCCAGGCAAAATCGCTTCTGGGAGGCTAACCAGGTAATTATTTTATAATTTTATCAGTGTTTTATTCCTATTTCAGACTGAACCGTTCGCTGATTATGATGGCTTCCGTTCTCTTACGTATATCGATGTCGGGGCCCTCATCAAGCGATTCCTTCGAGATTTAAAAGTGCCCCTTATCGGAAGTCATTCCCGTCTACTTGCCGAACTTCTCGAGGAAAAGGCTAAGGTAGTTTTTGTAATTTATCAATATACAATCTGTTTTTAGAATCCGCGTGCCTTGGAATTTGATGTCACTCGATACCCTCTGGCGGGAACTCTGGTCTTCGTGCTTTGCAATCTTCACATGGTACCAATTTTGCCCCGGTTATCTTAAACCACCGTTTTAGTTGTCCGAACGAGGATCGTCTAGAATGACCGTGGATACGTTGGCAATTGTGTTCGCTCCTTCTTTGATTCGTCCTGAGAATAGCAAGGAAAAGGAGGTATAGTGTGAATGTTGTGTATACTAATTCAATTATAGAGCTTATCGTCTCATCAGTCCGCTGTTCTGATAATCAAGTACCTGATCAGTCTATCCCCGATGATTATGCTTAGCAGAGAATGCTTGACACCCAGGTATGTTTTTGTAGTTTAAGCTTGAAACCAGTGTTAATTGTTAGGCCGACTTCTGTTCCTCCTCCTTCTAGGCGCTCAGATGGAGGAAGATCTCGTTCCGTTGTGAAGAGGATTATCGGACTTGTTCGTGCCAAGAGCCAGGAACGCGATGAACCCGTTAGTTTTTTCCTGGTTCCAATATTAATTTGTGGTTTAGATTGTTCGCGGTGTGATGAAATCTCCCACTCCCGTTTCTCTGAGGCGTGCTTCTCGCATGTCAATTCCTTCTCACGGCTACCTTTCGGAATCGCGCAGGTCTCGCTCCACTGCTCGTCGTACCCCTTGCTGGTTTCCGTTTACTGGTGGCGCGGGAGGCGGAGGTACTCCTTTGTCGTCGTTTTCTTCCGTTTACACTGAGGTAATATTTATTGTAACATTTTCCTTATTTTTACCGTTGTTTTTAGTCTTGTCCCCAGGGCAGCCGCTCGATTTGCGTTGGCGATTCAATGGACAATGATGTAGGTGCTTTTGATGGCAAAACATATTTTTTTTTTACAGGATTCCGTCAAAAGGCGTCTTTTCTCGGACAGTGAAGTTGACTGCGCGTTTGGACCTACTAGGCGAAACTCTCTTGCACAGGAGACTGGTGCATTCGGTGACAATCGACGACCTTCCACTCCCGAGGTTGGTTTTGTCTGTTTGCAAAACTGTTTTCTGAAATCAGGATGACTGCTTTGTACATGATCCGATCACTTTTGTTGATGTTCTTGATGCCCTCCCTGTTTGCGGCGACCACGTCCAGACGTCGCTGGATGATGCTTTTGTTGCACCGGTTAGTGGATTTTTCCTTTGAATCTGAGATTGTGATTTTTGCCTGTCGTGCCGGATGACCCTTGTGGAGCGAACGACAACAACGGATCGGAAAACGATCTTTTCAAAATGGTGAGTCATGCCTTTTGTAAATCGGTCCTTTTCCTCAGCCTCTCATGCCGCCGAAGAAAATGCATAGGCAACCTGACTTCCAGCCGAATGAGAATTTCGCATCGATGATGAGACGCTGCTCTGACTCTTCGGTGGGGTTGCTTTGTGCTTCAATATTACGCATTTTAGGAACTGGATGCGGTTGTGTTTCGCACGGAGCCATCGTTCATCACCAGCCGTCCCTCGCTTGTGCAACTGCGAAAAAACCAGACCGTTCAGAAGAAGAGAGCTGTGTTCGAGAAACCGCCATCGGTAGGTGACTTCTTGGTCTTCTGTAAAATCTGTTTTAGATGCCCGCGTATCCGCTGACGTCCAAGGGTAACCTGCCTGCGGAACCTCGCCTTCCTTATCATTCTAGGTTTAGAACTCTTTTTTCAATGTTAATTTTAATGTTTTAGGAGGAACAGCGTGGCGGTAATGCCTGATCGAGAGGCCGGAAAGGGCAGGGACGTGTCTGCTCCTCGTAGACGTTTCGACGACACCCACTGACGATGCTAATGTTCAAGTTATTATTTCTACAAATCATGTTGTTCCTAAGTGTTGGGTATATTTGATTCCATTGTTATTGTCTTGGAATACATCTGAATCGTCATTGATGTTGTTCTTTTATGTGTATTGGTTTTATGCCATACTGTTCTTGTTCTATTGACACATTTTCTGCGTGGAATTTTTTTCCGGACAGAATTCTAAAGATTTCAACGTAAGCCGTGCCATATTACTACATGTCTCGCACAGTTTACTCACATTTCGAAACACTTACCCATGACGCCACATTCGGCTGAGCGCTTTGTTTGTATACATTGGCGCTTTCTCTCTTTGAAAGATGACTAGATCGCTTTCCCCTTCACAGATTTCTTTTCTTTTCCCAATGTATGTTTTCCAAATAGTGTTTTTTCAGGCGTAATTTATGGCGAATATACGGAAGTTAGACCATGCATTTGATTTTGTTCCAATTTTCGTGCCACTGTAAGTTTGCAGTATTAGGGGATGTCATGTTTGTTGTTTCAGATCGCAGTCAAGCCCTCTGACTATGCACGAGAGATTTGTGGGAAGTCCGCCGCGACCAAACGATGAACCCTTGCTTCCACCCGCCTCTTGCCTCCGACCGAATCAGTTGACACGGACGAAGAAGTGTCCCAGGCGTAGGTTTCTTCACGTTTAGATGAACCATTTGAATTTTTCAGTCACACATCAAAAGCGCCGGCTAGATGAGTCTGCAATTCCTCCTCCGTCCTCATCTCTCACCAATGCTTCAGAAAGTGCCGAGCCAATTTATGACGTTATAGCAGGCAAGTTGTATGTTTATTTTTCGAAAAGACATTTTCAGAGCCGTCCCACCCCTTGGATGATTTTCAAGCTACAAAAAGTAGAGTCAGATGCCCTGTTATGAATGAGTTGGCTGATGATAAAGGTACCATTGTGCGTAAATCTCTGACGGGAGCTGTGGATCCTCAGGTTGTTTCTTTTTTATTTCGTTGTAGTATATCTCCACTACTTCTTAATGCTTCTTATTCAGATGCTCAAGAGAAATTTCCGATGCCTTATACTTCGTTCAAAGTTTGCCGTTTTCCTGAAAAGTCAGTTTTGCGAAGAAAATCTCAGTTTTTGGTTGGCCGCAGAAGAATTTAGGAAGAACGGTTCGACCAAACCAATAGATGTTGGTTTTTTTGTATTCCTGCCTTCAAAACAAAAAAAAAATCTTAGGCTGCTGAACTTCATGAGAAGGCGATGCATATTTACAACAAGTTTTTCTGCCCAACCAGTATGGAGTTGGTTAATGTGGAATGTTCTACGACCAAGGAGATTAAGAGGAAGATCGATGGAAATGCCGTTGAAGCCGATATGTTTGAAAAAGCACAAGCTGAGGTATGCTTTTCTGAGACGTGTGAACATGCTTCAGGTATTTCACCTTCTGAGGTATGACTGCTGGCCGAGGTTTCTGAAGGAGGGTGGCTTATCGCCTGAATCTGAGAAGCCTTGTCATAATGACCATCACGACACGAGTACATGGGGTATTCCTGCTTTTTTTATTAAGTTACTTAACTGATGATTTAAGACTGCTGTTCAAATCACGGCTGTTCTTCTGACCCTCATTACGAGTGTCGTTCATCTGGTGATTTCAAGAAATCAAGTGAATGCCATGAAAAGATTACCCGTGGATTGAAAAATAAGGTAAAAAATTTACATGTCTACCTTATTTTATTTTCAGAAAAAATCCTTCGTTCAAAGGATCATAAGAAGGGACTCGATCTCCGATCTACCGCATAAACAAAAACCCGCAATTGGCCTACGGCGCTCTCTCAGTAAACTGGGAATTTTATCTGGGACGAAGAAGTCGTATTCTTCCAGCGATTCGCATAAAAAACGACTGAGTCTGCTGAATGTAAGTAGCTTGTTAATTTTTCGAGATGATGCTTATTTTCAGTTTTCCCACTCGCCATCGGAATTTGGTCATGGACGTCTGGACAGAACCTCGTCGACGGCTTCTTTTCGAACTCTTTGTCTGCAACATTTGTAGTCAAGACAAAATATCCCCTACCACTCTTCGAGGGAAACTATCGTATTTATTTCGAATTCCGGTTGTGCTTATATTTGTCTGTGTGATAGACTATCAGTAAATAATTTATCCATGCCACGTATTATTGAATGGTTAACATATTAAAAGTCGCACGATTCTCCGTGACAAAAACCTTTTATAAAGAACTATGACATTTTTCCTCCAAAAAGGCAAACAGCCTTGCAATAACTTTTTTTTTGTTTGCGAATAAATGTTGGAAAATTTTGCTAATTACTATACCCATAAACAGTCAACGGGATAACAGCAAAAAGGGTATACTCGAGAAGAATGCATTACAGCAACGCGCCGCATCTAAAGTTTTTGAAATCCCACTCACTTTGTGAGGTCGGGGAATTAAAAGGCAAGAAATATTGACACGTTTCCTTTTGCGCAAAATGCATTAGGCTGAGCCTAGGCCTGAGCCGTAACCGTGTACGCATGAACGCGTCTGCTTCACATAAGAAGTCGCTTTGTGTGATAAATAAATAAGTCACTGTTTATGTTACTTTTTTTTTTACATTTTTTAGTCAATAATTATTCTACATAGTGTCCTAGTGCTACATAGCGTGCTTTAGTGTCAAAAGTTCGTACAAGAAGTATCCTGCCTGAATCTCGTCTATGTACCTTGTGAGAAGGTGATGTTATCGAAATAGCTTTCCATCGCTGTGAGAAATGGACTACATAAGCATATTGGTGATTATGACATGAGTGAGCATTTGGTTCGCCTACAAACTCCCGGCAGGGTGTTTACAATTGTTCAAAATTTTTTATGACAGAACCGTGATTAAGTGATAGTGAGGAGTAATGAACGGTACTGACTCTACAACTGTTCAAAAGTTTTTACTTTGGAACAAAGTAAAAGGCACAATATTTTCTAACAGAAATACACAAATTCTTTAGTAAACGAGGAACCATGTTTACATTTGTGACATCTTAGTTTTTCACGCCGGACAGTTACTCGCTTGTTAAAATTGAGAATTGGGCAACTGATGAGACCCTGATTATTGTCTTTCCCTAAAAGAAAATATTGGGACAGGTGGGCAAGTTATGTAGTTGCACCCGCCGAAGATCGCCCAATGATCGTATAAGCCGTATTTGCTAATTAATTCCAGCAAGAGATATTTGGAGCGTTTCTCCTTGATCAACAGTTCGGTATTCTCTAGAACACTCCAGGAATATATTGAAGTACTTTGGTAACCGCCGACCGCTCAAGGGCTTTGGAAACTTATTCGACCTCCACCTCAAGAATTTGAAATAAGATAACAGCAACCGCTGCAAAAATTGACCGTTGATCAATTCGTAGGCTAAATGATGGTCCTGCGCGTAGTTTTAAAAAAAAACCCTTGAAAAAGGCTTTTTAAATTAAGATTTAAGAGGGTTTTCCTCCCGCTAGTCTGTGCGGTCGGTCCCTTCCTCGCTATTTCAACCTGATTTGGAATTCCTCTTCTCCAAGGCGGAGTGGAGCCCCGTGAAGACACTGGAACCACTAGCCTTCTAGGTTTGACATTTCTTTTGGAATAATTGTAGCAGAAGTTCCAAGTTCTGTAAAGCAACCAATTCTTAATGAGATATAGGTTTCCCATCTCAAATTATGACATAGGAAAGTGTGTTATCGCTGAAATGTCTTTTTGCTTCTAAGCAATGGTTTTCAACGTCTTCGGAACATCCCTAGAGAAAAATCGTATACATGAAGTGCTGTCGAAATATCATCTTCAAGCCTGTGCTTGACTACTGGGGGACATCTACACCGGGACCCACTTGTTTGACTTGTTGGGTTCAAAAACCTTATCCCAAAGGTGCCAAAGCTCTGAAAGGGACCAAAAACACCCCGTTTTGAAGTTCACTTCTAGTAAACTTCTATTAAATGACATAGATACAATAAACAGCGCATCGTTTTCACAGTGGTTTGGCTTTGGATACGGTAACAATTTTTAAACGGAAGCTATGCAAAGAATCTTCGCTTGTGGGTGCAAAAAGCGATCGAAACCATAACTAGCGAGTGTGGAGGTATGTCAAAGCTAAACACGATTTTCGACTTGAATTATTTAGAAACGAAGGGATGGTGTATGTCTTGGTGCTAGTTCCATTCATTTGCAAAGTAAAATATTATGTATTCTCTGCTCTTTGCTTTCTCACAGAAAACCTAACAATGAAAAAACCTGTTATTGTAATTTGCATTAACAGTTTTTATGAGTATTACATAATTATGATAGCCCTAGTATGCCATGTTATATTCGCACATCCTTGTCTATATCTTGCACTCTATGGCTAACTTCCCTACTTGGGTCACGATTGCGCCACAAGGGACTGACTTATTGGCGCGAAGAGCGCTTGACGCAACCCGCTGGCAAGTACATTAACCTGTCTGAGATCAGGTTTCACCATGACGCTTTTTTCATCAATATGAAGTGTTGATTCCTTTTTTTAAACAAACGTTTTACAAAGATCACGTGTTTGTGTAAAATCCTCTGCAGCTTCTTATTTCAATAGTTGGAATCAGCCGCACCTCCACCATACTAATAGGTAACGATGTCATTATACTATTCCCTTTTGACGGTCACGGTGTTTTATTGCTCGTTGGGTATTCCCTCGCAGATCGCCGATCGCCATTCCGCGCTGCGTCTCGTCCGTCGCGAGCACTTTGCTCCGCCGGATTGTCCTCTGACGTGTTGAGCAAACACACGACTCACAACCCCGTTCATATTCACCTACCTGCGGAAATGACAGAGTGCGGGAGGGTAATGAGAAGGAGTTGAAGAAAATGATCGGTGTTTGTGGAATACTTGGTGGATAATTGTCAGAAAGGTGCCAACGGATCGGCGGCAATTGAAAAGCTAATATTGGTTTTCTTCGTTTGGATAACAGCGCCCCACCTACACGGCAAACAGATCCTTGTTCATTGCAGCTGTGGTTCAGTGAAGCGACTACCTATTTATTAACAAAACATGTTAGCACTTTTGACTTGCTCAAATGCTTTAGATTGAAAAAAATCTAAATATGTCAAAGACAAGTCAGTATTTTTTCCCTAAAAATCAAGATGTAAACAACACGTTTCCGGATTGTTTAACTTCTTAGTTTTCCAAGAACTCTAATTTTAACCACAGTTATTGTTACAAATATATCTGTTTTGCATATATTACTTTGTAATGCAAATTGCACAGTACTCCTTTTCATTGTCATCCATTCTGTTAACACTTTTCTACTTGAACTTGAAAAATTTACCCAAATCACGCATTTCGTGCAAGAAAAATAGAACCGCTGCTAAGGAATTTTATGCTTGGCGAGTCTTCCTTGTACCAGTTGTTTAAGATGTCCCTGAAAAACTTTCTCGCAATTTAAAATCAATATCGCGCTTAACATGCCTTAACATTTAACTTATAATCAAAAAACCCAAACTTTTCAATTTGTATCAGGTTGTTTTTGTAATTTTGATTTACTATGACCAACTGTTTCGAGAGAATCGAACATTTTATGCTAATACGTTTTATGCTTTTGGTTTGTTGTTCCTCTAACTGGCTGTTGCGTTTATCCCTGAAAAATGGCTGCTCGAAAGCCCCGAAGATCCCGTGTTCCTTTCTTTCCCTTCCCGTTTGCTCGATGCTTCGATCTTTTCCGGTCCCATGGCGGTGCCGGGAAAGACAGGTCGCCGGTTGACCGTAATGCAAATAGAGGCACTTCTGCCTTACCGAAGGCGAGTCAGCGCTGATCCTCAAGACAAACAGCACACGGAACGAGGGGATAAGATGATGGGATCAATGGGTCACAGGGCAAGTGCCTTATCCTTCAATGTTGGTTTGAGAGTGAAAAATATTTTTTAGAACATTTGTCGTAAGATTTGTATTATTCGAACTCAAGACTTGTATTATGCGAACTATTAATAAGATCCTACTACGAAATCCCCATTTTCGGAATCTGAATCGGCGGTTGAAAAAAAAAGGAATGCAGAACTACTAACATATAGCTGTCACCAAATTGGAATCATGCCAATAAAATTAGAATGTTCCAGTGATCCTCTGTTGACATTGAAGTTTGTAGTCTAATCAGTAGACACCAGAGCATGATTTGCACATTTCCGCAATTAGCATATGATTTCATTTTGGCGACAGCTATATAATGTTTATGAAAGTTTCGGTTATCTGATATTTTTCTCAGTAGTTCAGGCCAATCATTTTCGCAGGCTTTTGTGATAAATGCTTCTTTGATTATAGTTCTGTGATCCTCCAAATAGCCCATCCCAATGTTGAGACCCCAATTCTACGGGGACAGTGGTTATCTTCTTCCGGCAGAAGGACACTTTATCTATGTGACCCATAGTGACAAGAACAGGCAAACCACGCCAAAGATTAAACTCAGCGTTGAAACAATTCTCTAGCAACTTGAAGAAAATACACCCAAATTGATTAGCTATCAAATAGCAAAAGCAACAAAACTCAAGAAGTCGCCAAAGATCATTTTGCTATGTATTTTTCTCAAAAAATTTGTTACAAACTGTCATTTTACATATGTCGGTACTGTCAAAGTTTTCACGCACTCTAGACTTGGCGCTCAAGTTTCTGTTAAGAAGTGGAAGGTGTGAAGTGCATTAGTGAGAAGGGGCCGCCAAAGGGAGGCCGCTACCGTGCTTTTACGCAATAACTTTGGCCAGCCATGGTTGTCGAATAGATATTTCTGTGGTTCATTACGAGAAAAACAAAGGCGACATTAATTATATCAACTTTGGGTTACAGAAATGTTCCTGAGTCGAACCCAACCACCATGTGGTTAAGTTTCTTGAAGTTTTTGGAGAAATTTGAACTCATTTGTGAGCTGAAACAGGACAAAATCGATAAGTTTTGTATAGTTGCCGCCAAATTAGAATTTTGCCAAACACAATGCAGGTTCGTTCGATACTTAGGCGAAAATACCGTGCAAAAAGCGAAAACACGAAGAAGAAGCGGCTCTTTTTCATTGATTTTCGTGTTGCGACGGCTATAGCTGTTGTATATACTTGGTTGTTAATTATAAGTAGCTTTTTAAAACTTAACATTCGATTACAAATTTTTCTGTAGTGAAGACCTTCTCGCGCCATTTATTCTTTTGCATGTGCATGTGATGGCTAAGGGCTTTCATGCAGCGGCAACTCGATATGAGGCGGTGGTTTTGATCGGGTAACTCAATACCCAAAAGAGGTACGGTAACGCATGAGTGGAGGTCACCTGGAGGATCCACTTACCAGGTGCGGCATGGGAGGATGAATAACCCGGCAAATGGCAAAAGAATAGCAATTGGAAAACTTAAAGTCAACGTTTTGATAGAAAAAAACCGATAGAACCCTGGACCGATGGAAGCAGACCAGATGACGTGGAAAGATGACGGTGTTGCCTGACTGATTGTAAGAAATGGGAAAAAAAACCACGACTCTTAAGTTTTTACATGTGTTTATATCTTTTTGTGTTATGTTACAAATGATCTAAAGCTGTACCCAATTTGAAATCTTGACATTTTTGCTTTTTGCGGAAGGATTGTGATTTTCAGGCCACGCAAACGCGCAATTCCCTTTTCTGCGGACGCTGCTCGCCGACTTTCGTTTTTTTTTTTTTTTTTTTAAATTTTCATACAGCTTTGCATCTAGCACAATGTGAAATCAAAAATGACTTGGCTTTCCGCGTTCAAAATAATCATTATTTCCTTTTTTCAATCCCTTAGGCATATTCTCAGTAATGTCTTATTTTAAAGTTAACGTTCTTGGATGAGTCAAGTTCTTTTTGTTACACTTTTTCTTTTTCTTACTTTCTCTTTTTGTTACGAGAAACCTTTAATTGAGTTATTTTATTGAAACCAATTTTTTCCCATTTTCATTAACTGTACTTTGACTTTCCTCATTCCTTCGATATGATTAGATTTGTCGACTAAACAATGATGTTTTCATTTAAAATTACCAAGAAAAATGTTCCTCCGCAAATAATGATAATATCGATCTTTCTAACGAACCCCCTAACGTTTCTTTCAAGAGATCAAACCGCCAAAACAGTCTTGTTGTCTTGTTTTCGGGTAAGGAGGTGCTGGACTCGGCGGGCCGTCGCCGCCAGGAGAGTCACCACTTTTTCTAAGAACTCGCCTATTCTTCAGACGGATGGCGCACGATACTACGCATGGGAACCACAGGACCGTGGGAACAGCTGGAAATAGCGTATTTGTCTTTGATACACACACAACCACGTGTGGTCCTTTTGTTGACTCTGTTGCAAATAGGGTAAATATTTGTGTTTTCCGCTATCACATTTTGTATGTTGATTTTTATAATTAGCAGAACTAATTGCATTTACGGCAAAAATGACATTTTTTGACTTGACTTTCAAATGAAAAATTAGGGTACCTTTAAAAATTTTTTTCTTATTTTTTTATCCAATTTTCTTTATAACCTTTTTTTTCCGCTATCACTTCTTGTATGCTTATGTTTTTTTCTGTGTTTTTTTTTTACACAAAGAACTTTTTTTTTGATATGACTTTCAGAAGGAATATGGTATAAAACTTATTTTCCTCTTTTCAATAAGGTTCTTTATAATCTTTTCCGTAAAAACCTTTCCCACCCCTTAATATTTTGTTTTCCTTTGCTGTAAAAATTTTCAAACCGTAATGAAAAATGTTCTAGATACACTTTGAAACAATTTTCTTTTATCATATCTTTGCAACAAATGATTATTTTATCACTAGTCTGAAACTGTCATCTTACACATGTCCATTTTTCATTTCCTCTTTTGAAATTCAATTCCCCCCGTCTTGGACTCTTTCTTTCGAAAGCATCTCTACCTTTACGGATGGGCGGGGCGGTGACTCGTTCACTTGCAGGTACCCTGCGTAGGCGGGGCGAACACACGTATTCTCGCGCATGGAGGGATTCCAAGGCTACTCGGCCAATCAGGCTCTAAGCTCAGCTCTTTCGGCTCCATCCGGGTCTTCTGAAGCTTCGGAAAAGGCTAAGGTTGGTCTATACTTAAAACATGTTACTTGTTTTCACTCACATAAAACATGTTTGTTTTAAAATCTAAATTCATTTCAAACTTTTACTCATAGAGATTTTTAATATTGTTTTACTGTGTTCAATTTGTATTTTAGTCTTCATTCCATTCTTACACCCCTACGACATCTACGGCATTGGAACACCCGATGCCTGTTTACAACTCAACATTCTCTCAGGTAAGCGTCTGAAAGACAGTGAGAGGCATAGATCCGCATGGTTTGGTATGCAGCAGAAGAGACTCACACGAGGGTGTATGTTGTTATCAGTGCCCGCCTGGTACACAACCATGTGTTTTGGGCACATCGACGCGGCCCACATTGTCTTATCTGCAGACCCTATGAGTCGAAAACATCACTCATTCGCGTATCGCCGCTACAGTCCTCTGCTCTCGCTCTCTGCTCAGAAATATTTTCATTATTCAGAGCAAGAAATTGCTTAGACTAAGGGTTATTTTGCAGTTGGGACCCTTCTTAGTCACGAGACTCACCAGATGTTCCATTTTTTCCGCTGCTCCGAGAAATTCTATGATTAAACCTCTTTTTTCTGTACGCCTCGTACGTCGGTACGCAAAACAATCTTTGCAGTGCGTTCGCTTAGTTCACAAACTAATTTTGCATTCTTTTTCACACAGAAAATTTGAAAAGCTGAAAATTTAAATTTGCGCTTTACGTTTGAAAACGATCTTTAAGACTTTTGCGCTTGCAAATTTTCTATTGATTTGAATGCTTGAGTGTAATTTTTACTAACTGAAGGTTTTCAGTCGCTTTTTAATTTTACTATTCTTTTTCTTTCAGGGAATGGATTCTCAAAGTCAACCCGCATCCTTCACAAGCTACACAAACAGCTTCGGATATCCAAACTACTATGGAGGATCTTCAGATGTCAGTGCAATGGCCGCTTACCCCACTTACCAGTACGCAAACGCATCACAGGTGCAAAACATCTACAACGGCTTTGGAATGACTGGAGGCATTTCGCCAATAAGTAAGTCTACACACCATCGTTGAATTCAACTTTCTTTCAGCTTCTTGTGCATCGGTCTCCAATCCTTCACCCCTCTCCCTCCGTTCTTCTCCTACAGGAGGCGGCGGAATTCATCTGACAACAGCCGAGTTTGAGGTAACTTGACCAATAGTAGTTGAATAATTGCGTTTTTAAGGCGAAGATTCGAAATGGAGGATACGGTAATCAGAAGCCGTCCTTTTCGTACATCTCTCTCATCACGATGGCTATACAGCAAAGTGAGAAGAAGATGATGACGCTGTCGGAGATCTACCAATGGATCATCCACCACTTTCCCTTCTATGAGAATCATCAGCCTCGTTGGCAGAACTCCATTCGGCACTCGCTCTCCTTCAATGACTGCTTCCAGAAAGTTGAAAGGTGAGATAGGCTTCCGGCAGTTTGACATCGCATTTTTTCGTTTTTGGATTTTAAAGTTAACTTTTTGCCCACCGATCTTGGAAAGAGATGTAAACAACCTGCGCATCTAAATGTAAGGACCGTGCGAAAAATGGAACGCAGGCATTTTTCTGGGTAAAATGGGGACGCCGCTAATACAAGATGCATGGGCGAGGAGTATAGATTCAACTCTGACAATTTACATTAGGAAACAAGCATTAAAATTAATGTTTGTTACGTTGAAGTTATTCTAGCTTGGAAATCCTAATGAAGAACAATTTCAGATCGCCTGACCAGCCGGGCAAGGGAAATTTCTGGAAACTGCATCCGAATGCTGGAAACATGTTTGAAAACGGCTGCTATTTGAGAAGACAAACCAGATTCAGAGACAGTGGCAAGGAACCTAAGAAGAGAAAGGTTTGTTTTATCGTTTATAACATTCTAATCTTTATTTTCAGAGCCGTCGTGTTCGTTCTGACATCAAGAAGGAGGAAGCGGCTGAGGAAGTCGATGTGAAAGACGTCCAAAAACTCCAGTCGATTTCTCTTCCCTCAGCAGCAGTTTCCCAGTCGACCTCCAACAGTCCTCAAACTGCCATTAGCAGTGAGAACACGGTTAGTGATATCTCCTCTCTATTCACTCTAATGGAGGCTGTCACCTCGCTCTTCCGGTACATGAATACCCGCCGGACCTGGCGCAACGCTCGCACCTCAGCGAGGGTGACCCTTTTAATTATTACCATAGACCACAAACAATTGATGTTTAGGTGTCACAATACTCTGCGTACAATCCCTACCAACAACAGGACTTCTCTTCTACAACATCCGCTAATGGACTTCTCCCATTCACACTCAATCCCCTGCTGAGTAAGAACTTTGACTACACTTCAGTCTACAACACCTACAGTGGATTCGGAAGCGAAGCTGAATTGTACAAACCATCCACTCTAAACCCTGATCAGTTGTAAAAAAGTTATATCACAATCACCTCATTGCCTCGGGTCTTTCATTCACTAAAACCCTGCCTCAGATTGAACCACACATAATTGTGCCTGTTGAATATTCACTGATGTTTACGTTTTGCATTGTGTCATAAAATATTATACATTTATGTGTTTTTAAAGTTGAAAAATGAGAGGAAGTTTGAGTAAGGTACGTCCACTCGATTTCGTAAGTTTTCAGTTTTAGAAGGTAATTCTAAAACTTCTGAAATTCTGAAAAAGTTGACAGGCATATTTTGTTTTGCAAAATGAAAATTCCAGAGGGTCTAAGAAAAACGGCTTGCACCTATGTCTTTAATGTTTACCAAATTTCGTTATTTTTTAGTGAACGGAATGGATAGTTCAAAGAGCTGCTAAGAAACTTCTAAAATATTTCGGCTTGAACCCGTGTTCCAGAGGTTCCGTTATGAGTGGTGTAGAGAATTTAGTTCTGTCAAACTTGAAGCAAACATTGGAAACCTTTAACAACTAATAGAGTTCGTTTATATTTGCAAATTTAAAATAGTGCTTTTTGAAAATATCTTTCCCTGAATTCAACTCTTAGTAAAATGCTCACCTAAATTTAGAACGTTGAACATTGCGGTCTGACCAATTTTTGCAGTTGTAGACTGAACAAAAATAACGTCTAAAGGAATCTCTAGTTATATCTAATTTAACCACCCAGGAGATTAAGAGGAAATAGAAATTTTCAGATTTTTGGCCGCTAGAATTATGGTTATTTTTTTGAGGGCCGGGAGACCCAGAGGACACCGCGGTCTCCCAGTCTCATGTGTTTCAAATGAGTAGACCGGGAGACCAGGAACGCTGCCTCTCGAAAGGAGGTGCAAAACATATCGAATTGTGAAACCTGCAAAAGTCTCGTTCATGGCGAACTGGGCAAATACATCAAAATAATCAAATAACGTGTTCCCCCAGGATTAATTCGGAGTAAATTGAAGATTCATGAAGGTATCATTTTTCCGTTCTTTCCATCATTCTGGCTTAGTTGTCATTTTGATACAAAAATCTTTGTTTTTGTTTAGTTAACTTCAATTAGTCCTCTGTACAACTACTAGTGGTTGGTGGTCTAGCGATCTAAGGCGCGGCTATCACTCAAAGGGTCGCAAGTTCGATCCCTCCCTTTATCAGCCCAGCATACTACGCTCCGGTGATGGTACAATGGGTCGTAGGCGCATTGTACGATAGTAAGACGTCTGGAGAAACGTTGGCACTTAAAGAAGAGGGACGCAACCCTGCCACCGGGCTCAGTCGGTGGTTTCCCGCATGTACTACAAACCTTGATACAAGGAAAATTTTACTTTACTTTAAACTTTACTTTAATCGTTAGACCTAGGAGAGCTTGTATAAACAACATCCACTGTTTCAAAGTGGGATTGAAAATGTAGCTGGAAGAAAATTTTGGCTCACCTAAAGACACTGGAAAAGAAGAGCATTTTGGGCTCAGTACATTTAGGGTTATATGAAAGAAAAAACGATTTCAGGTTATAAGACACTATCTCCAAAGAATTTTGAACTGAACTCCACAATGTCGTCTTGATTGTTTTACAGTTTTCCTTGTTTTGGAATCATGTGCTCCGTGGATCTAGGTTTGCAACGTTCGACTTCTATGATTTATGTGGTTTGAGCCACGTTCTTCATGCCAAGCGGGGTCTCACGGGCTGGGCCATTCGGAAATTTTTGGTAAGACTAATTTTGACTTATATATAACAAACACTATTCTTATATTTAAAACAGTTTACAAAATTATTGTACCCATTTATACAAAATTTTAAATTTTGATTTTCATACCCGGCCCGCTGGGCCGGCATGTAATTTGATAACTCCGATGCCAAGGTTTGATGTGGGCTCGACTAATTCCGACTTGGGGGAAGGGGAAGAAGTAATATACCCCTCGCCCAAAGAGCTTGTGATAGTGGCGTGCGCATTTGACCCAGAAGATTGTCTGCGTCTCCATGTTTCGCACGTTCATTGGCTCGTTAGATGTGCAGGTTCCTTATAACTTCTTCAAAGGTCCATCGGCGAAGACTATATATTTGGAGCTATCAAGGAACCGATCGTCCAAATGCTGGCTCGAGAAAGGAAACTTCGGACACAACCAAACTATATCGAATTTTCAGATTTTCAGTAATACGTAGGAAAACATATGTCTGTGCAGGATGGACTGAAACGTTTTGAAGGTGAAAAACACTATGTGGTTCTGAAGTGCAATCAAGGATCGGTTTCATTGAGCCACTTCTTTAAACTTGTGCTTATTTGAAGCCTATATGCTGACCAAATTAAACATTTCTTCCTTTCCAACTCACCGAAACTTATTCATTGCGAGAATTCGTGTTGCGTACCAAACCGTTGTGATTCAACTTTGACGCATTGGTCCGACCCTTGGCATATTCTCCTACATTTTACGAACGGCTGATACCTTCGACTACAGATTCGTTACCAAAATGCATGCCTATATGGGAGTTGGTCCCTTTCCTCCAGTTCCACAAAACAACCGGTAAGCAGTCTAAATTTAATCACCCTCAACGAAAGACAACAGCCAAGGTTTGATGTGGGCTCGACGCCCGTTGGCCCAGCCATTCAGGCCGCGAAGGTACCATTGGGTGGTGAGTTCATTTGCTTGTAAATTATGAGGCTCAATACAGGATGTGTTTTTGGTCGCGCTTCTGGTTATTGCTTGTCTCCTACTGTTTTCGGTATCGATGTTCTACTCAGGAACTTTACCTATCTGGATTGCCGTGCCTATATGGCTAACTTTTGTGCTAGTCATTCTCTTCACAGCAAAAAAGGTGACTGCTAGTTAAATTGGAAAAATGTACTATTTTCGTTTTTGTGGAAGGATCAATGTTTAAACAGTTTGGCAATCTATGCCATGATGATTTTCATATCTTGTGTATGTCTTATTGTTCAACACAGTTTGCTATTTCTTAGATACCAATAAATGGATGAAGCCAACTTGAGAACATGTCGTTAAATGCGCCTTGGTCGTTGATATACAAATCAAGAGTTCTCCTAATCGACAAAATAAAAATTCAAAAGTTGCTGCCTGTTTTCTGATCGCACCTGAAGTTCGAAACATGTGTCGTTTAAAGGCTTTCGCACTGACCCTCTGACGGCATCTTTGTTTTCTGATTGGTTGACATCATTTAACTCGCGAAAGCTGTGGTGTGATTATATTGCAACAATATGGCTCCTAAACTGTTCGATGCCTAAGAATAACGGTTTGACCGACATAATTGATGCGTAGCTTATGAAATGTAACAAAGTATAAATTTTTATAGGTTGCGGTCATGATTTCGTTACGTTTTTTCAAGTTAGAGCTTAAAGTTTTCGTCTAAAAGTGGGATATAATGGTTTCTTTTAGTTCTTTTTATTTTGGATCTGTTTAATTATGGTTTTTTCAGGTTTTCTTAGACAGACAGACTGTTACCGACGTACAGATGGTGCAGCGCTAGTATTCCATATCGAAAACAACTCAAGACGGCAAGTGCATTAATACGTTGTTGATATATGAATAAACTTTTCTTCTCAAGCAGTTTACACTGCATGTGAAAAAGTAGTGCCCAACAGCTGAAATAGAATTGTTCATCGAGTATGTGGTCCAGCTTTGCACACAAAAACGGCTACTTTTGGAGAACTCAGGTTAACGCAAAATCGGCACAAATTTTTCAGCTTTCAGCCCAGCTAATTCTTCTTGTTCTCATCATAAATTAGCTTTTCTCACATGCAAAATGGTATGAGAATTTGGGTACCGTTTATATCTTCACTTCACAAAAAAAATCATATAAATCTTTTCGAGTCGTTATAGACCATCTGAATTTTCATTTTCATAAAAGATCCTTCCGTTGCTAACAGACGCATATACGACATCCCCAAGCTGCAAACTCAAAGATTTCCGATAAATGACGAAATTGGCGTATCGATTTGCCACGGCCCTTGATCGGTTTGATTCCATAGACAGTGAGGCTGGGTTCTTCGCATGGTGCGGCGTTTTTGACTGGCGAATCAGACGCAGGTGTTGTAAAAAGATTCCTCCATGGGGATTCATCTTCGCTCATTCACTTAACGCACAAAGTGTGCGCTGCCTTGTCTTTGTTTCGTTGTCTTGTGGACGGTTTTTAGTTGTGAAACCAAATAGACCTTATGGTGTTAACAATATACTCCTCGCCGCTCGAGCTTGTCCAGAAAACTTGGGCATCAGGATATTTTTCAATAAACATTTACATAAAAATGTAAACTTCTAAATCAATCATTACTTAAACCAATTAACTGAGGTGCGTAGGTCATCGACGTTTCTGGTCAAGGTGTGCGGGCGAGAAGTGTATTTACGCATTTCAATTCAGCCGATTTCCATACTTTCCACAACTCCCAAACCTTGTAGTCTTCGCCACTATCGAAACAAGCCATCAGAAAGCACAAACCGAGTTTAGGACTGAACGACCGCTTTTCTCTACAAGTAAATTCCACTTGTGCTAAATCCGCAGAAGTCGGGTTAACTTTCGAGGCTCTGTTCGAAATGCGTAACTAAAACGGAGCGAGAAAACCAGACAGACTTAGAATTACAACGTTCAGAAAAGGCAAATACAAAACTTTATTGCCAGAATTGTTGTGCAACAGCTTGCAAAAATATTAAGAACAATCTTTGTTCAGAAAAATACAAATGCATCATTTCAAATCCGAAATCTTTGGCCTTCAGTTCAACAACATTCGTGTACATTCGTTTGTGCTGCGGCCTTTGATATCTAGGAAAGTAAATAATTTAGCTTCTTCATTTCTTTAAAAATATTTTAACATCTTCACGATTATCTGCTGTTTTGCACTATCCATCCTAGCCCGGCTTTCTCAAAACGTTCAGTCTCTGCAGTTGATTCGTTTTCGACATTCCGCTAGGCCTGCGCCTGTAAGCAAAAGTTTTTTATTGTAGAAAGTGCTGAAAATCACCCCGCTTGAAAAGTGCCGTTTTGAAAACGAGGTTTTTACGATGGTTTGAAAAATAATCACCAAAAGGCCTATGTCTATTCCACTGGTTTGAATTTGAGGCTTGTAAAAACCAATTAAGCCGCCCACATCTGCGAACCTGTGTTTATTCAATTTACTGTTTTTTAATCGCTATTCGGTGTAAAATATGAGCTTGAGTTACTAACTTAAGAAATGAATACCACTGGAAATTCGTGTTAATTCATCACTATATTCGAACCAAAAACTTACAGCATTGAAATACATTTTGTTTCCATCGGACAATCGCTTGCTTGGCGAAAGATCCTGCAACCGAGGCGAGGGTGATTAACAATGCTAACCGCAGATCATTATTGCTTTTACCAAAGTGCCATCCTGCGAAAACGACCTAAATGCAGCAACAGCGCGCTTTTCAGGCGGAAATAGTGTTCAATTGGCTAAGACGCAGAGAAAAAGCGGGATTTGCCAAATATGCTCCTTTGGCAACAGTTATACACACTACGCATAACTAGGAGGGCGCAGAGTTTATAGCCAAACGCAACGTAATACTGGAAATTCATTCATTCGAAAGTGTTAGAAACCGAATTTATGTTTAAAAACCGGTTACATTAGTGCTGATGTAAATCTACCGTTCGAAAAGTGCCCGGGTACTCAGCATGCCCTGTGACGCATAGGCAGCTGCGCTTGCGTGTTATTTTTACGCGTCCCATAGGCGGGGTTTAGTGTCTCCGGAAAACATCCTTACCAGTTCACATTTTCCTCAATCTCTTTTCGGTTTCTATTTGGGCTGTTAGGGATTCAGTTTAAAAATAGCTGGTTTAAAATGCATCAATGAAGTGTATTTTTACAGTTTACATTTCGCAATTCATAATTATCGTAATTTGTCATGTAAAAACTATTCCTTCTGGTATGTTTTTGCGGAAACTGAATTCCGGTTTTATGTACAAGATATCTCAAATTTCGTGATGGTACCACGGAAATCAAAAATCTAAAGTATGTACGTATAAAATACACATTTATTTTGAAATTTGTCTTTCCAGAACGGAAGAATTGTTCTTCCACTCTGTTTCCACAGTTTTTCGCATTGGGCGGCCCAACATTAAACTACCCTATAGCCAGACGACGTTCTCTCTTGTTTTCTTTTTCTCAGATCCCCATCGATCGCCGCTCGATTTAGCTTTGGCGGTAAAATTCACGGCGTTTTTAGATTTATTCTTTATAGCTTTAAGTTTAACTCACATTAGACCATGCTGACGGTCATTGTAATAAAGTTCGCTAATAAGTTTACGTTAAATGGCATAAGAATTAAAATGCCAAGCGTTTACCTTTTTTCTTTTCTTTTGTAAAAAAGGTAACCATTGCCTGGGTCCGAACAACAATGGGCATTGATAATTTCATATAAAAGAAAACATCTCTCGGACGATATTTTGGCTGGCTTCTCTGCGCCCTCCTGTCAAAGCGCACTCCCTCGCGCGTCCGCAATTGGTGTCTTTTTTGACCTACTCCTATAGTGGTAGGACAAGGTACCTAGAATCCTTAAAGGAAACTATATAAACCGGCATTCTGTAAAAGGCGGCACGGAAAAATACAAAGTTGTTGAAAAATTCCAGTAAAACAACCGTCAAATATAATTGAAGACTGTCAAATGTAATTTCCGAAAAACAAACTGACTTTTCGTTGCCTAAAAGATTTTGGCTCCTGTAACGAGTGAGTTTGGATTCTAGTCAAAGGTTTCTCGGGGGTTAACTAATTTCTGGATACACGGTGGGGCAGCAGTGTTTCTGGCAGACCAAAAAATCAAATTCGGAAGCATTGAAAGATTGTTTCAAGCGCGTTTTGCTTACACGCCAATGAAAGAGTTTCACAGGTTCGATTTAGAAGAACCAATAAAAATATCAAAACTTAACAATAAACCAGCAAATTTGCATTTCTGTTTTTTTTTTCTTACGTCATACAACCTTGTTTTTTAAAAGCTTAATTTTATTAACTGATGCTATTTTACTGTTTAACGGTTTATTCAAGTTATATTTGTCCGTGCGGTAATTTCTTAGTATACTCCTCCACAGCGTCACATATTCCAGTCTTTCGCCGCACCCATTCATTCTGTTATCGATTTAGTAAAGTCAGTCCTACCATGAACCTTGCCATGCGCATTTGGGCAACCCGTAAGGTGTTAAGAGTAATCACAGTTCAAGTTTCACTAGCAAAGCTAAACGCGGGAAGGATACATCAGTTAACCAATTTCTGCTTGACTCCTATGAAAATTGACTTATTAATATGTGTGATATTTGTGAAACGCCATGCGAAGCCTTGTTTCGTATTAGGAAATCTCCGAACCAAGGTATATAACCTTGTCGGCCTGCTTTACAACTGACCCCCTACTTTGACTAATATATCTTATTATTTATCTTTGCAATATTTGTGTTATCTTTTAGTTTCTATAACTTTTGTGAGGCCTTGTTGCCTATGCAACCATTGACTGAATTTGCCGTGCGTGATGAGAAATTAGCACAGCATCATCAGCGAAAAGGCTAATGGACTGTCCGTTCATGCTAATTTTCTTTTTGTGCCAGCGCGTTTCTCGGAAAACTTCAGGCAGAACGGCTGTAAACAATCTAGGCGTCACACAGTCAGCCATACCCCTTTTCCAACCTGAATAGGCACCCGTTTATATTAACTACTACCCCAGATTAACTTTCCTACCTCGTTTTAATCCAGCCTTGTTTTAAACCAAACGGTGGTATACCTTTTTTTAAACCAGCCTTGTTTTAATCGAAAGTTTTTTGCTTGAGGATGTCTGGCGAATCTGATGGACCTCCCACTGCTGTTGTTCCGAAGAATGTGCCTGAGAGAGTCGTAGTATCGTTGAAGTAAGCAATTAATCAATATTTTGACAAAACTTCTTATTTACAGCTCTCGGGGCGCTGAGCCAAACAGTATTGAAATGCATGCAATGGAGGAAGGAAACGCACCTGGGTATTTCAATTAAACGTAGCTCTAAGTTTGAATTTTTTAGACCTTCGAATGCGGAAGAGCCTCAAGAACCATATGACAGGGAATGGAAGCTAAATTGGAGTGTGAGTTATTTGATCTTCTATTAATTCTTGCTTTTGCGATGATATAACACATTAGATTCGTATTTAATATTAATTATAGACTTTTCCTTAAACGTTTTTTCAGTGCAAAACCCGGCTTATTGGAGCGGTTATCGTCTTTGCAATCTACATGGCTTTCCTCGGAATCCTGTTTTTAGTTGGTCCAGAATTCAAGAAAGACCCGAGATGGGCAGTCGGCGGCTTCGGAATCACGGAATTTTTGCTTCTGATGCTCTGCCGCAAGGAATAAAGAGGTAGGCTAGTTTTGGTTGTTAAACTAGCTGTTATGGTTTAATAGTTTAAACTTTAATGTGTTTCTTATTACTTTGGTGTCCAAAGAGAGCATTCACATTTCGAGAAAAGGAATTCATGGTTGAAAAAATAGTATTTCACTTTATAAAGACAATATTTTTTTGTGATCTACCTACGTTTAAAAGATCGCATTAACGATACTCTAGTCCCTCGCGAAATCGTTTTCAATAGAAATCTTTCTGATACGAATTTATCTGCATCTCTTAGGCAACGCCCCGATCGTTCTCACTCGTTTTTGAGTTTGCAACAGATCGCGCGCGAAAGTTGTTTGTTCTACAGCACCCCTCTCTCGCTGTTTTCCACTCCACATTTGGCATTTTTACGCTCTAGTTTGAAGAAAATTTGCATTTTTTGGTTTCCTCTTATGTATGTGAGCAATCTCTGCGGAGATGGACATTGAACTGCAACCTGTTGCTCCACAGATTCCTCCTGGGGACGATATGTGGGCACATCCTCCCAACCCACGCCCTTCCCGACTTCACCATCGCAAAGGTGTAAGTCATCAATGTTTTATGCGTGAATTAGTACCGAAGAGACAAGATGGGAATTTTTTCTTGTTAGTAGCACATCGTGAAACCAACTTTAGATTTTTTAAGTTGAATTAGCGGAATTTGCACTTTCGGTTCGGAAAATAACCAAAATCGGGGGTTAGGTTTAAAAACAAATCTCGATATATACCTCTTTTCGGACGTTCTTATCTCTCTAATGGGTGAAACGGCAGTAAAATTTAAGGTAATTTTCCTACCTTACTTCAAACTAAACCAAAACAATTCATAGGCTTTGTGTCATTTAATTTTGTTCGGTCACTTTACCTGCCAACACCCAAAAATGTAAGAAAAATCAAAACATTTTTCTCTAAAAGTGAAAAATTTTTATAAACCAAGAATTTTTGCTTTTGCAAAATGTTGTCAACGTGTCAGGATGGTGCCATGAGGTTGTGTTCCAAAAATGCTAAATTTCATAAAATGGGTGGTGTTTATCTTCAAAACTTTCCTCCAGGGGCAATTTTACATCAAATTTCCAATGTTTTTGTACCAGGAGTTAAGGCCCGCCTACGGCGGTCCTCACTCCTGCGTTCGGCGGCCTTCGGCCGCCTCAGTGGGTTCTTACGGCCTAAAAAACGGCAACGGCTTTTTCGCAAGGCAACTTGGTGCAATTGTTGTTGTTTGGCTTCGTTTAATTAACGATTTCAAAACTCTTAGTGACACATATGTTTCTGACGAGTGGTTATGTGAATCACATGGGAAACGTTTCATCACGTGAATAATATCTACCGAAGAACTAAACATTTGGAACCCCAAGGGCAAGAGTCTCATATGATCATACTTGTGCATAATCTAAAAACTAAAAATCCTTACCAGAGTCTCTATCCAAAATGTTCTTAACAAAATGTTTTTTTCAGTACTGGCTTCGAAATGTCGTTTACGCGTGTTTATGGCTCGTGGTGATTTTGCTCTGGTCTAAACCTGACCGCGGTGCCCTCTATACTCTACTATGCTTGGTGTTTTGCTTCATCATAATTTATGTATGTACGGCTGACGCCATCGGGGTTGGTTTTTCCTTCTTTTCGTTAACCAACTTATTTCAAGATTTGCTCCGTCCGACATCAAGTGTACGTGGTCTAACTCTGTATCGTCTACGAGTTCAAGAAGCGTAACTTATCCAGTTGTCCCTCGTTTCTTTAACATTCACATTTTATTTGCTGAAACAAAATTGTTTATATCCTTTTTGGTAACCAATTGTCACTAGCACTAGCCGTTTTCTGTTTCGCTAGACAGCATAGCATCCACCGGTCCGATTTATCAATAGTTTTCAGTCACTTTTCGCTTTTTATCATATGATTTTGGCTCACATCTATTCTAGGTACATTCGCCTTAATGTAGTAAATACAAAATAAAGTTTAGAAAGTGTTACGATCCAATTTGTAAACCGAAGTCTTAGTCTTCGTTTTATACATGCTCAGCTATGGGGCTAACCATGCGCCGCAGAAATCGATCGAACTGACCCCGACAAAACAGCGAGCACAGGCGCTCCGCGTGTCTCGACATTTGAATACGTTTTGGCGCCAAACTGGCTCGGGTGCCAGCCGCAGGTGTTGCAAAGTGGTCGGCGATGGGGGGACTTAGAGGACGCCTTAGGGTTGAACTTTCTGTCTCGCACAAGAATATTAACCGTGAATAGGTAAAAACAGAAGAATGTACAGCCCAGTAGTCAATCTTTGGGGAAAAAAGCAAAGTTGTAGGGGTTCCACTGGAGAAGAAATTCCTACTTTAAACCTTCATTTATCTTTAACGTTCTTGGTAATCGGCGTGGCTCCACTCTGTGTTGAATCATCACGGTCTTTCGTAACGTTTCCCACGGGATGTTCTATAAACAAACAATTGATTTCTCATTCATCAGGGCTCTTATCTGGGGATAGGACGCTTATTTATTTTTGATTAATAAAAATAATGTCTCAAATAATGGTACCCCCAAACAGTGTATATCCAAATTAAAGTACCCCGCCATCATTTCGATATTTTCTAATTCAAAGATTCTTTTGTGCAAATCTCGTAATATTTTCATTTGTTTTCTTTTATAATTAACTGTTTCTCAAAAAATCTAAGCGGTTTCCTTACTGAAATTTCTCTAGGGCGATGGCAATATCAAAAGAAGGCTTTCGTGATACCGCAAGTAAGACATGTTCTTATCGGGTGTCTTACCATTGCAATTTTCCCAGCAAACCGAAATTCATTTGAAGCTTTAACGAAGGCTCTTCTACTTGTTTAAATTCCCAAACCGTAGTTTGGCTTTTGAATGACATGTTTATGTTTGCTACGCGTACTGGAACCACACTGTTTTGTTTGTTCTAAAGTAAACACCTAAATAAATACGTTTAATTTTGTATAGCCGTTAAATCCTTAAATGAAGATACATTTTCGTGACTAAAAATTGAAATACATCACATTGTTTCTCATTTGACTATCTTTCAAAGGGTTTCAAATGTTTGATTGCAAAACATTTGTCTTTGGCAGGTCTTGCAAGTGCTTCCAAGCATCATTGTGAAAATACGATTAAAAATTTTAATAAAGAAAGTTATTTAGATATGGACGCAGTTGCTGCGTCACATCGTCCTACTTTATTGACACTTTTCCAACGTTGTGTTCGCGGTGGCGGACCTCCCAGAAGTGACCTTAGGCAGGGCGCGGTGGTTTTTCAGAGAGTGGAAATGCTTAGTCCAGAACAGGTATAACATAGTTTTTCAATAATTATTATTTCTTTTTCAGATCCCCGTCTATTTTCGTCCAATTTGTGTTATAATCGAAGTAATGGCTCTCATCATGACTTTGTTCCAGCGCAACTCTTCGTTTCGTCGAGCCTGCATTATTTTTGTAGCTATATTGATCTTAACCTTAGTTGCTGATTTCGTGATGGGCTATTAAAATTACATGGCTTATAAAGAATTTTCTATCTGTTGCAATGAAAACGGTTAATGACATCAAATCCCTAATTTGACGATATCATCTTTCTAAACCCATGCTGAGGTCAACTAATCGGCTAAACCACAACAACCTTATCTACGTTGCTATCGCCGAAAGGTCAAAATATCTATTGAAACAAAATAGCCTCACTGCTCTATTTTGTACTAATGATCTTTGCTGACTTCTCTCCACGTTTCCCTCTTTTTGTAATCTTTCCTCTGCCAAATAATTATCTATAGGACCCAAAAAGGATATCATATAGACAGACATGTCTAGTTTGAAAATGTTTTCACGATGACTTGTTATTGTAGAAGAGTCGAAAATGATCATTAATGATGCGTTATTCCACAGTATTTTTTGACTGCTTCCAAAAACCGCTGACTATGATACTTGTATGAAATTACCATAAAAAAGCGTTCTCTCATGGTTTACTTAGGTTGATTGGTACTTGCATACATTTATTATCTATATATAGAGCCTACTCTATTAGGACAATTTCACAAGTTTCTTTTCTGCCGAGAGAAGGACTTCGAAATCTTTCTATGTTGCAGGCGTATAATGATTGTAAAAACTGATAACATGTTTATAATGAATCCGGCTTTTAAACAAAATAATACTTGTTTATATAGCAGTAAATCACAAATCACATACAAAAGGTTAGCTGTTTTGTCATCAAAAGTTATCAATCGAACACGCGGACGGCGAAAACAACAAAATCAGTAGTTTGACTTACTGAACTCCTTCAAACGAGGGCGTCATGTTTCGCTGTCCTGGTTATTCTTCGGTTTTCCGATTGACTCGATAGCCTCAAGTTGCCCCTTTACGGAAGTATACCTCTTTTGATATGACGCTCAACTTGGCTGCAGATTTCTTTTTTTCATTGAAGATACAATAATTTGTGTTTATATGAACGACATACGGTCATAGTTAATGTATATTTTTCAACTGTTGCTAGACACTATTTCTCTAGAAAGCATAAGTCATAAGTTTTAGGAAACCTAGTGTAAAAAATGATGAAATGGAACATAGAAAGTCTCATTTTTCCAGTCTCCAAAACTGGCAACGGCAACGGAGGTATTCTTAGATCTGTATACACGCCATTTTTACAAACTTTGTATTGCACTTTCATTTATTGCTTACATAAAATGTAACTCTGATTTTTGCTTGGAAGTTTTCGTAAGCTTCGCAGCGTGAACTATGGGCTCCTTTTTGTATCCTTATCATTCCTGCCAATTCCAAGTTTTTGCATAATGTTCCGATAACTAGAATCTATTGTCTGCAAGCCAGTGTTTTCAGGCATGCTTTTGTTTTTTCTACTTTATGCGACAACTACGGGTTTAGAAACTTACCGAACAGTGCAAACACGGTATGTAAAACGTTTGGTTTAATTTATGACAAAACAATAGATTTGGTGCAATAAGAGGAAAATCAATAAGCTCTTATGGAGGGCATACTGCCTTCGCTTTTTCTGGGATTCCCATGGCCGCTCCACCTCTTGGAAAATTAAGGTAATCAATCTAATCTGTGGTTTTAAAGGCAATTTAGATTCAAATCGGCCGTGGAACCACAACCTTGGAGCGGAGTTCTCGATACTCTGCAATATAGGAATGCGTGCATTGCTGACCCAGTGTATGCAATCTAAAAACCATCTAAAAGATTTGTTTTCTTTAGCCGAACATATAAAACTGATGCTGGAGGGCCCATTTCAGAAGACTGCCTTTACAGTAACGTTTTTACAAGCAAAAAGTGTCTAAACACGGTAATTCCTTTTGAAGCCAAAATGTATTTGGCTTAAGGGAGGTTGTCCGTGATGGCTGTTCTTCATGGAGGAATATTCAAGTTTGAGTCACCAGTTATTTTTCGACAGGAAGTGGTTATCAATAACTTTGCAAATGAGGTAAGTATTATTTTTATGACCATCAATATTGTGTTTTTTAGGAACGTAACGTTGTAGTTGTGACACTTCCTTATCGGTTAGGGATACTTGGACTTTTTCAACTTGAGCAAGAAATGAAAACTTCAACTGACAGCAACATTGTATATAGAGGTGAGTTCTGAAAGAAATAAGGGGTTAGTTGGAAAACTTGTTAAAAAATACGCGCTAATATTGACTTTTTATAAATTTTTTTTGTGAACTTTTTGATGAAATATGTGCTAATATAGAAAAAAATGTATTTCATTCTCACTGCCGATGGCTACCATTTGCATGGTTTTGTGGATTTTATCAATGACATCAAAAATTGTTTTAAGTCTTTGAATTAGACGCCAAAGTTCGTTGTAATCTGTTTTAAGCTTTAAATATGTGACAAATGCAATTTGCTATTGTCTGCAACTGGAATACGCTTCATAATTTCTTAACAAACTTTTGAATGTGAATGCTGCATAATGAAATAGTGTCGTTTAGTGACGGTTCTATGTGAACTGTAATACTCCATTCATGTGTATAAACAGAAATAAAGAAATTACATGTGATTACCCAGGTATTAGGGGGGGGGGTTCCGGCAAAACGGCCGAAGCATGCATAAGTTTGAGATAAATTATCCCCCCCCCCCCTCGCAGACCCTCACAGAAAAGCCAGAACGCGTTGACATTGAATAGATTTAGATTTGAAATTAAAAATGTCCCCTTCCTAGGCTTTTATACAACCACAGACCGGAAGTTACAACATAATGGCAATGCATCATCCTATTCCCTTCGGAAACAATGGGTCGTAAATTTCATGGGGTCTATGGAAATGTTCTAATAAAGTCTAAATATATTGGCAACGTTGTTGGGCAGGTAATCTTAGGAAAAAACCTTTTTTGTTGGCTCATCTAGACTTCCAATTGGTGTTGATTTATCAACTTCATTCGGTCCATGAACAGAAAAGTCGCGATTTCTTGGTAGGCTTGAATTTGTTGAATAATCTTGTAGACCGCAGCTACAAAGCTAACTTTCGTGTTTTGAAAATTTTGTTTCAGATTGCATTTTCGGCCTACAGTGGGTTCAGCGTGAAATTCAAGCGTTTGGAGGAGATCCATCCAAAGTAACTTTGATGGGACACAGTGCGGGAGGCATTCTAACCCAAACGGTAATTTTACAATAAAATGTAATCTAACTGATTTGCAATAATTATAGCTCGCACTATCACCGGCAACATCTGGATTGTTTACTCAGTTTATTTCAATGAGTGGGTCTACTGCAGGAGGAGATATATCAAAAGGCAAGATTATCTACAATTTTTACATAGTGATTCAGGTATTAACATTAAATATTCGAGAGCAGTGTCGAAACTGTTAGGATGTGCTTCACAAAATGAAACTTTTTCAAACGCTATCGTCGTTGAGAAAGTGAGACCAGTTTATTTTAAACAAATTAAATTAATAGGTAATCGATTGCCTTCGTTCGAAAGATGAATTGGAGATTCTAGCCGCCCAGAAATTGATGAATAATCAGGTGGAGGAAATTACATTTCCCTGGATCGATGGATCGAATGGAGTGGGAAATCTTAATTTGTTTTTCATCATTTGCTTTAGATATTCCCTACCTATTTAAAAGAATTGGAAAAGTCTCCACGCAAACTTAACGTTCTTATCGGCACTGTGACAGGAGAGTTTCGGGACGTTTCGTGCGTTTTTCCCTTTTATTAGTACTTTTTGATACTTTAAGGCAATCTTTTGAAGATGGGCGTATGAATCCTACAAAACTCGATGAGATTTGCACTTTTATCGGCTATCTTCGGAATTATGAGCGACCGGAAAAATTTGTATCGTATTGCAACAACTTTTATGGAAACTGTAAGTGATGTGCACACAAAAACATGTAATATGGTTTTGAAACTTACTGTTTTTAAGAGCGATTTTTTTAAGGTTGAAAGGAATACACGCGAATACATATACAGTCCATTTCAAATCAAAAGTCGGCGACGTTTCAGCGACTTTGGATTTCAATCGTATGTAACAATTGCCGATTTGAAGCACTGACGTGAATATAAAAAGAATAAGTTACGTAGCACTGCAAAAGAAGAGTGCGCAGACAATTTATTAATCGCTGTGAGACCAAATGTACCTAGTCCTTGAGGAAAATCCCGTTTGCCTTGCCTCTTTTTAGGAAACGCACTATAAAAGTAAAGTATAGCTATAGTTTCCCCCGTATCAGGTGTGTAGTCCCTGCGGGAGACCACCGACTAGGAAAAGTGGCGGGGTTGAGGCTCTCTTCCTGGCGTACCAACGTTTCTCCAGGTGTATTACTTTCGTAGACTCTTCTACTACCCATTGTACCTTCGCCGAAGCGTAGTAGGCTGGGTTGACCCGGGGCGGGATCGAACTTGTGACCCTTCCAGTGGTAGCCGCGCCTTAAACAGCGAGACCACCAACCCCTTTACTATTTTATGCACTGTATTATAGTTTAAGTATGTTGTTCATTACTTCACTCATTGTGTTTCAGACGTTATTGTGGGCAAGGCCTCTTTTTGCACCAACAAAATTTTATGAACAGGGCAATTTCGAGAAGATTCAAGGAAATCGGGGGTAACTGGACACAGTAAAGTGATATTTCTTCAGTGCCTTCCCCTCCTTAGCATTTGAAGGAACACCATTTACCAAAAAGGAATGGGCAAAAAAGGCGCCAACTGTCAGAACAAGCGCTTTTTGTTGAGAGACTTTTTGTTTAAATGCAGGAAATGGGGTGGGGTTTGGCAAAATTCCATTTAGGTTTTTGAAGTTATCCGAGTTATCTTTTAGAAAGGCCGTGGCTCCGAAAGCTTCAGTATTTACTCTTAGAAAATCGTGTGTAAAAATCCCTTTTCATAATCGTTTCAGCTACCGCAGCGGGATCAATGGACGATGATTACTTATTTTACGCTCATACTGCGCGCATGGCCGATTTGTTTTCGTCTACTAATGCTAAGGCCTACGTCTACAGGTTTATAGTTTGATCAGCAGTCTTAATTGCTCTTTTCAGTTTCGAGTACACTGGAGTCGGCAAAGTTTTTCAAAAGAACTCCAAAAAACTTCACCCAGAACCAAATCATTCGGAAGATTATGTAAGAAACTCAGTTTATTTTGTGAAATGTTTTTTTAGGTGTACATATTCGGACTTCATCGAGATGACACGGCAATGACAGCGAAAGATTTCGAAATTGAAAGAATTTACTCAGGGATGCTAGCAAACTTTGTAAATTTCGGTGATCCGACTTATGAAAACAAGTGGACGCAATGGGATTCAAACAACAAGAACTATTTTGTAGTTGGTCAGTCTCTGAATTTTGAATTTCACTTTAATTTTTAGATTTTGATAAAAAGCTGAAAATGCCTGGTATGAAGAATGGTTATTACAAAGAGGCGTATGACTTCTGGGAGATTGCAGCGACAAAGTCAGTGGAAACTATTAGAAAAACAATTTGAAGCATTTTTAGCGCTGCTGGACAATGGACTCCTCTGGAAACATTTCCTTTGCGACAAGATTCGTACTTTGCAAGAAGTATTTTGACCAGTATGAGTCAGTGGTTTTGTAACTATTATACAGAATTTTTAAAAGAAAAACAATCTCTATATTTTTCAGTTAGTGCATGGAACAACGAATCAACCAGCATCGACAAAACATTGCCAGCTCTTGTGGAAACTTATGACGAATGGGTTCCGTTCGTAAGAGATCTAAAGCACAATCGTGAACTTCAAATTTCTTCAAATTTTGGTTGGTTTTTTCCTTTAAATAGACAAAGATAAAGGTTTTTAGCCGAGGAGTCACACAAGGATTATGAAGCTACGTTCAGTAAGTGTTTGTGTTAAAAAGTACTGATTACCTTGTTTCAGATTGGGTCACAATTTCTCTGGCAGCCGTTGTGATTCTACTTGTAATCTACATTGTTATAGACAAAGTATGGCAGTACAAGAAACGCAGAGACTACAATTCTCTGGAGTAATTTGATTTTTAATATGTAAAAAAATTCAATGAACAATTTGTTTCAATATTCTCACGTTTCATGAAAGGAAGGCCAATAAAATAGTAACCTCACCTGGTAAACGTGTTTCGTGAAAGTCAGAGCGTGGATATAAAAACCAAAGCGCTAGGGCGGGGGTTCGTGCAAAACTTTGGCAAAAACGCCGTCTTCTGGAGGCGCGTTTGTAAGTTTTTACTTGTTGTAAAGTTGTTAAAAAGGCTTTTGTCATAGTCGCTGGCTTTCAGAATATTTTGAAATGGAAAATCAAATGCTTTCCCACTGCTTTTTAACAGTCGAGCATAGGTCAGCTACGCAGCAACCTTATCTTCATCACTATCGCCGAAAGGTCAGAGAATAAATCATAAGTTGATTAACATTCGTCAACATTTGTGCAAAAAAAACAAAACAAAAACAAAATACCCTAATGCAACAAAATACCCTAAGATTGTTCATCCTCCGAACGAAAAACACAGACATTGTTAAAAATCCAAAAAAGCTCACAAGATGTTTTTCCAAGACGTAGAAAACTTTTTTTCTCGAACAGACAAGCTTGTAAAAACACTAACTCTGTTCAATTCATTTTGTAATTCTCTTCAATTCATTTTGATCAATTTTGTTAGCTGAAAATCGCAGAAGTGAAAGCAAAAGAAAATTACCGGGCTTATGGGGTTTTTTTTTTACTTTTAAGCATTTACCAAATATTTTCTTTGAATAGTTTCGTACTTCAATAGCAAAATATGTTTTGCTGTTGATATAACGAACGATGTGTGCTGCTTCGATAGATATATTGGAAAAGTCAATGTATCGCGGTCGATCGGCGCTTTTATACACATCAGTTTGCATTCAAAACATGTGTCCTTTTCTGATTGGACAAAAGGATACACGTGTTCATAAAGTTGTGACGACAGTCGCGACACTCCCGACTTGAGAAGGTGTACAGCACACAACATTCGCTAGAAGTAGAAAGGGGGTTATCCGCTTGGTGGGATTCGATGAGGATGTGCACCTGAGGAGACAGGCATTTGTTCGCTCTTCATCTCCTGGCTGCTGTGGTGAGCTCGCACGTGCATCAGATGTAGCCCTGATGGCCATCCTGCAGTACATCTTATTGGTACCTGCAGTGCAAAGCTTTGCTGAGGTAGCTTGCAAACCGTGAAGAAAGAATGCTCTCAATGAGGCTGAGGGTAGTCGATTTGTCGATTTGGGAGGTGCTGTCGTCAGATGTTGAAGCGGTGGAGGGGACTTTTATGCCGTAGGGCATCCTGCCGTGGTCGCCACTTATCGGAAACGAATCCCCGATAGATTGCAACAACAACAAGAGTACAAAGACTTTATTGAGAGACACTTAGTACCTTGACGATGTTGCGGAAGATGGTACTGTCGTCGTCCTTGAAGATGTAGAGGGAACTCCGTGGGCTGGGGCTCCTTGGGCTGAGGTTCCTTGGGCTGGACTCCTTGGGCTCTCCTTGGGCTATCCTTGGGCTATCCTTGGGCTTGACTGTAGACGATGCTGATGCTGGTTGATCCGAAGGTGCCCTGTCTCTGGATAGCTCCCTTTTGTAGACCCATTTTGTGCATAATGAGCGTCTGCGTCTCTCCTTGGCGCGTTGTCTCTTGTGCGCCGTCTTGCATCTCGTACTATCTTGTCCAATTGATATTAATGTATACAAGCAAAAATCCTTGCTGTGCGCTTTACAATCTTACGAATAATAATGAGATTGGGCAAAGTGAACGATTGACATATAGAATAACGCTAACTTAGAAGATATTTCATAGACATTTAACACTAAATATCACTAAAAAGGTTCGTGACAGTTGATGCACCGTGAGATGCATATCAGAGAAAAAACTGGTACAATACAGATTAAGGCTTATAGATAAATCAAACTTGTGTCAAAAAATTTATAAAATATGTGTAGCATATGTATAGGACTGGGGGTTTAGACTTGTACTTGTACTCGTATTGCCAAAATTATGACGAGTAATAGTTGAAACTTAAACGTGAATACTTGAAACCCTAATGCAAAACATTGTTCTACAACGATGATAAATATTTACCACTGAAGAATTGGCTTTGTGATCTTTTGAAGTCTTCCCGGAATGAATCAGTGTTAACGCATAATTAAATCGCTGCACAAAACAAACTAGAGTTCCTCGACCAAACAACACTTGTTTTCTATGAACCAACCTTTGTAGTGTCTCCACAAAGAGAAACGTCTGAAACATTACGACCAAGAACGAATGAAATAGTTTCCCCGAAAATTAAATCATTCTCTGCCTTGAAAAAGTTCTTGTACACGGAAGCCATTAAAATCGTCATTGGCAAACTTGAAACTACAATTAGTGAACTTAAATAGGGCCACTTGAGGAGCCAATAGAGTTTATTTGGCCGGCACAATACATTGTTAAAAAAATTGCTCACAAACCTGCATAAAACCAAATATCTAAAAGAGTACGAAAAAGCTAAAATTTGGGGAAGAAGTTGACTGTTTCCTCCGTACATGAAAATGGTTAGATTACCGTATATTTTTGGTAAAATAGAAACAGAAGCGAAAAATACAATCCCGTCGTTTATAACAACGCCAATCTACAAAAAATGTTTTTAAATGGTTAGAGGCAAAAGAACTTACTGGTAAAACAAGTAAAAGAGAAGTTGCAGAAATGAAAGACGAAAATGTATAAGCAAAAAGGTAGAATTTATAAGATGAAATATCTTTTCCTGAACTGAAAAGGGGAAATTGAATTTGCTCTAAAAAATCAAGTAATACTTACCGCGTAATAATTATGAAACAGAGAATAGCGTTTAAAAGTATTCCGGTCGATGAAGTGAAAGCCATAAATGGCACTGTAAGTTTAAGAAGAAAAATCATATTTCAGTGGAGACGCTAAAATGAAATTGTCTTTTTTCAATTTCAAAACCCTTTTAAGGAGAATTAGAAACGAAATTGAAATGGGAACTGAAAAAGCACCTGCTAGACAAGACGACGATTTCTCAAAAGTCAGGTTACACCAGAAGAGTGTAAATATTAAAAGAAATGGACAAAGTAAAAAATTATCCTTATATACATTTGAAGGCTGTCTTTTTGTTTGTTAGCAGCGCAACTAATTTGCATAAAGGTGCACCCCTTCATTTCCCCCAACTCGCCCATGAGGAACAGTTTATTGAAGCTTGCAACAAATAACGGCCGTAGGCCGCCAAATTGAGCGTAAACTGCGATTGCAGTTTGAAGCGGCCGAAGGCCGCCGGACCCAGAAGGCGAAGACCCGCGCAACGGGGCTGTGGCTTCTGGTTAAGTACATTTGCACATTTTAGATTTGATATCCTGTCTTTAAAAGTCTTTGTTTATCTAAGAAGTTGTAAGAAAGCTTTTTAATAGTTAGTAGTTCTTTTGTTAATTTAAGAGCATCATATGCTATCATTTTTCAGACAATGACTAAATGTGGGAAATACTTCCAGGGAGGAACACAATGATGACAGAAAGGTGTGAGCTTTTTTTCCACAATTTAAAAGCGGAAGCATAAAAAAATGCAATAAAATTTTAAAAATAACGTTGGTCTACGAAAAAATCTACGAGCCAATAAAATGATAAGTAGTCCAGAACTTTCGTTTATAAGTGCGGTGCTTGCTTCCTTTCAGAAGGAAAAACGTTCAAAAGTTTGTTAGCAACGAACGAAAACTACAAAAAATGGTATTGAAAGAGGAAAATGAAATAAGTGTATTTGTCAGTGTTGGTTTAAAATGATAAATTACGTTGGCGGAAATAAACCGATGTCATCTCAATTTGGGAAAAAGTGTTCTTTGAGTTTTAACATCCGCTTGATTACACGTTCAGTCGTTTTTTTTTTGAAAGGCGCAAACATCAATTTACTTGAAACGTTGATATGATTGTCACGGACAAAGTAAACAATTTATTTAGGCACAAGGTTAAAAATTCGGAATTTATCCTAACATCGAAGGTAAAAAATGTTTTTGTTTACGAGTGGTTCAGGTGATGAGAGATTCACACGTTTAACAAGATGCGAAAAAAGGAGATGCGGGTAGGAAATGTTTGAAGGACAAATTAATTGAAAATGTGGCGTATCTCATGTGTCTCCGCTTTTTGTAATTATATGTTGAAGAAGATAAAGTGCATACTGACTGCCACATACACCTGGATTACTACGTCAGTGGAGGAACAACTTTAATTATAGATTGCACCTAGATGAACGTTGTACAGCACAAACTCATTTCGTTTGTTGCAGGTGCACGGAATTAAGTCGAGACTAATCAAAATGTCCCGTAAAGAAATATAAAATATAATTTACCGTTGGCAAATAAAACTAATTGGCGCTGAGTAACACAAAGAACCATTCTTACAATTCATTCAGGATGCTTACTGAACCGTTCGAAATTAACTATTATAAACAAACAACACGTACAGATCTATTTTTACACAAAAAAAAACTCGAGACGTGAATTGCACTGCAGTAGCGTATTCTTCTCTTACGTAACGTATTCTTTGGACTCATTGTTATTTTCGATTTCCCCGCTTCTGAAGATGAAAATATTGTTTTAGTGACATATGGAAACATTGGCTTCTTTTTACTTGAAAACATATTTAACCAAAGAATATTCAAATATAAAAGCTTCTGTTCTACCAAAGCTGTCCCCCGTAAGGTCTTACTTTAATTTAATTTTTTTAAAGTAAGGAACAAAAAAAGAAACAAGCATGCACTTGTTGTGGAAATCTAGGAGCAGGTGAATATTGTTTGAATAAATTGTCGATTACGATACCAAACAGCAACTCGAGCGAAGAAACAGAGTCAAAATCCACTACATCACATGAATCTTAGTCTGTTGCTGAAGCGACGCGTTCTGGTTTAAATTTATCTCTAACTTTGCTCACATTGCATCGTTTTTGCCCAACGTTGGAAGATACAACACCCACTGGCGATCGTTTAGCCATGAGTGGCTGAGGCTTACAGAGTGGAAGCGAGGTAGACGAGTTGCTCTCTGCTGGTTCTGAGACTAAACACCATCAACCGCGTTTCTGAATCCCATGTCAAAGCCAAGGGCGTCACACCCAGAGGGACGATTTCCGCTCTGGTTACCGCAACAGATACTGTGGGTCACCAACACAGCAAAAGAGAAAAAACTGGAATTCCACTGCAAGAAACCATAACGGTTCCTTAAAGTAACTCGTTTTTGGGATTCGTTAATCGGATCTTCTTTAATCCCCCTTGTCTGCAGATTAAGTTATTGGTCATATGGAAAAACTGACTTTTATTTACTTTAAAAACATCTTAAACAAAAAAGTCAAAGGGAAAAATAATGTTCTGCGAAAGCAGCTGTCTGTCCTCCCACTTGATTTTTTCAGTAAGCATTTACTGAAATTGAGATGAACCATTCCAAAAATGCGTTTATTATTAGTTAATCAAAACATTAGAAACATAAAAAAGCATAATTTGTTTTGATCCTATTGCGAAGTACCTAATTACCTTCCGAGCGAGACAAAGTCCCTAATGCTTCTTATACAATTTTTTTTTAATATTTTTCACTAAACAGTATGTGAGCATTCCAGAACTCTAAAAACAGGTTTCCGCTCTTCAAAATCATCAAAAATAATTATTTTTGAAGAAAACTGTGAAGTTGAGTTTTTACCCTTATAAAAAAACCCAAACAGCCTGACATTTTGCAACAAAAAATCGTTTTTTCGTCTGAATGAAGTGGAAAAATAGCATTAGCAGTCTAGGATAAAAGAAAGATGCATACTAAACAAAAAAACACGTAAGGCTTGATGCCCGAAAATTTTCCCAATTTCAGCCATATCGACGGAAATTTGACAGTTTTCCCGGACTTTAAAAAAAAAAAAAAAATAGATCGATGCGGCG
Organism: Oscheius myriophilus; assembly: GCA_964057215.1. Classification (NCBI taxonomy): domain Eukaryota; kingdom Metazoa; phylum Nematoda; class Chromadorea; order Rhabditida; family Rhabditidae; genus Oscheius; species Oscheius myriophilus. The sequence continues at coordinate 31,294,311 of OZ059907.1, read as the reverse complement.
GGGCCACATTTGAACTGGCTTTTATTTTATTGTGCTTGATAAACATTACAGTTTGGCTTTTGCTCTAGTTCAAATGAATGCGTTCCTTAACAAGGGGAATTCGTGCATTTCTCTTACACAAACGTGTGTATCGATTGTTTGTGGTCGACAGCGTCTAGAATGATATTTTGCGAGCTTGTAGGTTAGCGTCTCCTTTTTTGCGCGGGAAACGCTAGGGCGGGGTCGCCTTGCTGTGTGTCTATGTATAGGGTCGCCAGATTGAAGCCGCAACTCGACTCGTCGAACAACTGCATCATGTCTCGCCGTGGAAAGGGAGGAAAAGGACTCGGAAAGGGAGGAGCCAAGCGCCATCGCAAGGTGCTTCGCGACAACATCCAGGGCATCACCAAGCCCGCCATCCGTCGTCTCGCCCGCCGTGAAGGAGTGAAGCGCATCTCCGGTCTGATCTATGAGGAGACCCGCGGAGTGCTGAAGGTGTTCCTTGAGAACGTCATCCGTGACGCCGTCACCTACTGCGAGCACGCCAAGAGGAAGACCGTCACCGCCATGGACGTCGTCTACGCCCTCAAGCGTCAGGGTCGCACCCTCTACGGATTCGGTGGATAATTCCATTGATCGAGTGATCAATCAAACCCAACGGCCCTCTTTAGGGCCCTCTTTAGGCTTTAGGGTCTTTTAATTTCCTGAGTTTCACTTTATTTTCTCTTACAGGGGTCAGGAAAGAGTTACAAAGTTTGACGAAAACTTAGCAATTCGTAAAACTTTTGCCTTTTTTTGCTAATTTTTCACGAATTTCGGAATTTTTGTGATTTAAAAAAGTCAAATCTTCACGCAAAAACCTCTGAACACTTAAAAGTGTCTAAACAATACAAAACTAGTAAAAAACAAAATAAATATAGGAACCTCAATTCCGGGCCTCGAACCCGGGACCTCCGGCGTGAGAGGGGGATCAGTTCCCTGCTGCGCCACCGGGGTCCCATGTCACGGGACTGCGCCGGCACCCTTAAATATCTGGGCGGCGGTCACTGTTGCTATGCCGGCGCCACGAGGAACCGATTTCACTTGCATTCAGACCGAAATGGGCAGAATTTTAGAAAATCAAATTTAAGCGTTAGTATTTTTAGAAGAAATATATCTGTAAGGACCGAAAAGGCTTTGATTCTGGAGAAATAGATTTGTCTCAAATTGTGCAAACTAGTTGGTTAACCAAAAAAAACACACTTGAGTTTGCATGTTCAACCCTAAGGTCCTTAAGGAAAGGTTAAGGTCCTTAGGTAAGGTCGACTCTTTATATCTCGCTCCAAAATCAACTTTTTTGAGTTTTCAAAAAAGCATGGATTTGTGCGTTTTGGCCAAAAGGATTTAAGTGAAAAAGTCACGTTTGTTAAAAAGGTCTTCCTATAGTCTAGCAAATGAGCAGGTAGCCAAACCGTTAGCGTTTTCCTTTCGTCTTTTATTAAGCTGCAAATTTAGCGAAAACGTCGACTTTTTTTGCAATTTTACTTTCGCTATAGGTTATATATGTTTTTTAAACTCCCATATTGGGCGTCCCTGAGTAACTTTTGATTGCGCTCTATCCCATCAGAAAATCTACTTCAAATTCGAAAAAAAAGTGAAACATCGTAAAAATTTATCTCGGCTCCTATTGCGAAATCGGTAGCCAATGTTTTGCAGAATCGTAGGCATGCACCCACATATGAACCTATTCAAGTCTGACCCCCGTTGGTTCAGTACTACGAAAGTTATTAAAAGTGAAACTTGAAAAAACGACTTTTCGTGTACTTTGTAGTATATCGATTTTCAGAATTTGACAAAAACAGCTTGTTGAATCATTCCAATTTCTAGAGTTTTCTGTTACAACAGATTTTGCGATTTCGCAACTTCGCAGGTGACACATTTGAATTGGTTATTTAAAATGGATTATTTTTTTAATAATTGGAAATCCTTCTCTGTTGTGCTTTTCCAGTATTTCCCCCATTTTTCGTTAGGTTTTGGTGTTTTTTCAAGGCTATTTCACATTTTCCATAGTTTTAAAACGCTGAATTTGGGTTTTAGATGTAATAATATATAATCAAAACCAATTTTTCAGGTAAAAATGGCACAAAAATACTGGATGGACAATCAACAACAACAGCAGAACCAATGGTACACGAATAACCAGGGCCCAGATATGGGATGGGGACAGTTCGACTACTCACAGAATGATCAGAGTCAGAACCAGCAAGATAATTTTCAAATCGAATTTACGTTTACAGCTTTCAAAATTGAAAAGCGCTGCTTTTAAATCGGTGGCTTTATTTGAAATGATTTTGAAGTTTTATATTAACTTTTCAGCTGCCGCCGCCCCTGCCCAGCCCAACTACTACGACAAACAGCAGCAGAATTACTCGAACAACTCATATGGAGGCAATATGTTCATCCCCAACCAGCGGAGTAAGTTTTTTTATAAAAAAGATTTTACTATTTTCCATTATTTCAGATTCGAACATGCAGTCGAACAGTGATGGAGAGGATTATGAGAACGAACCTCCCCTCTTGGAGGAGTTGGGAATCAATTTTTCTCACATCAAGGTTAGTTGCAGTAAAATATTTTTTAACTTCACATTTTTAACTGAATCAAACCTGTATACTTAACAAAAAGGAGGTTGCGTATTAAAAACGCAACAGGAGTTTTGAAAAAAATCTCGAATTGTAGAGTTAACCGACACTTCTTAAAATCAATATTTGAAATTTTTTCTTTTTGCAATTCTGTTAGTTAAAGTAGCAAAATGTCGTATTTCAAAGTACAGCGGGGAAGTGATGAAAACGAGAAGATTTGGGGGGGGGGGTGATTTCTGTGAACCCCCACTAGATTTTTGCTAGAACGAACACAGTAATCTCTGTGGTTACTGGATTGAAGCTTTTATATTAGAGAGTTTGTCTAAGCTCCGCTTAATTTCCCGAATGTAGACTAAATGCTAAACCAACAAACCCGACACTTTTAAAATTCGGGTAACATATTTTTCGAGAAAAAAACCACCATTCGTAAAAAGAAAAACGTTCTTTTTAAGGTATTCGCACAAGCATGTGTTAGTTCACAAGGCTGCTGTGCCTTTATTTTACGGTGTTTGAAACCAGAAACCAGGTTAAAGATGTGAAGTTAAAAAATATTTTGCTGCAACTAACCTTGATGTGAGAAAAATATGACTAACGTAGAAAAAGTAAACGATTTGTTTTAAATGTAGAAAAGAACTTCAATAAATAATGACTTGCAATATGAGATGCCTCTTTTTTCCTAAATGTCTCCGGATCTTATATAAACACCAAAAACAACTGGAGTTGATATCATAGAAAACGAATCTCTGCCTTTTTCAAAAAACTTTTCAAAATACTTTTTTCGTCCCATCAAATTTTTTTTGACAGTGCACCTTTTTAAAAACCATTCGTTTTTAATCCGAACCCAATCTCAAAATTTAAAGAAATCTTTAACCTATTTTTTTATTAAAGACTTAAAAGTCTTTAATAAAAAAAAAGGTTAAAGATTTTAAAAGTCTTTAACCTTTTTTTTTTATTAAAAGTCTTTAATAAAAAAAAAGGTTAAAGATTTCTTTAAATTTTGAGATTGGGTTCGGAAAATATTAAGAGATTAGGAGTAGAATAAAATAGAAATTAAATAGAATAAAACAATAATAAATGAAAATAAAAAAAAATTAAATAAATTTTTTCCGCCCTCAAATGATTTGACTTCGGCGAAGTGATATTTTGCCACTTTGTTTGTGCACGTTTTTAAAGGGACCATCAGCCTGCTTTTCGAAACGGAAGTTATTCAAAACAGACAAATTCTGTAAATGCCGAGGTGATTTGGTTATGTGTTTCTTTCTGACAAAATAGCTGTCAATTTAAAACAATAGATTTGCAAAGGGATTTCTTGTTCGATTTTCCAGAATGCCAATTATACCTGAAGAAATTTTGTCCTCTTTTTATCCAGTCTTTAACCAAACCACCCCATCTATCGCGTTTCGCTTTTTCACACAAGAATACTAATCGATTCCCCGTGCACAGTTATCCCCATTTCCGTTGTTGAATTTTTTTTAAAATTTGCTTTTTAGAATATTTCTGATGTTATGACATCTTTTCATACCGGTGCAAAGCTTTAGGTCCAATCCTGAAAATCTGAGAGTTTGACCAAAAAACGATGTGTTTCGGTTCTAAGCAAAGAGACAGGTGACATGTATGTTATGATCATCAAAAACTTTAAGGTGCTATAGCCTTTTTTGCTAATTTGTCAAGGATTTCGGATTTTTCGTGAATTTAAAAAGTCAAATCTTCACGCAAAAACCTCTGAACACTTAAAAGTGTTTAAACAATACAAAACTAGTAAAAACAGAATAAATATAGGAACCTCAATTCCGGGCCTCGAACCCGGGACCTCCGGCGTGAGAGGGGGATCAGTTCCCTGCTGCGCCACCGGGGTCCCATGTCACGGGACTGCGCCGGCACCCTTAAATATCTGGGCGGCGGTCACTGCTGCTATGACGGCGCCGCGCCACGAGGAACCCATTTCACTTGCATTCATACCGAAATGAGCAGAATTTTAGAAAATCAAAGTTAAGCGTTAGTATTTTTAGAAGGAATATATCTGTAAGGACCGACAAGGCTGCGATTCCGACGTAATAGATTTGTCTGTGCAAACTAGTTGATTGAGAACCAAACAGTTGCAAAACACACTTGAATTTGCATGTTGAACCCTAAGGTTCTTAAGGAAGTGTTAAGGTTTTTAAGGTAACGTTAAGGTCGATTCTTTTTATCTCTCTTCAAACTCAACTTGTTTTGACTTTGAAATAAGCAACCGATTGATAATTTTTCATAGCTCGTTTATGAATTTGACAAAACTCTTTATTCACGTTCACATCTTTCAAGAAAAAACAAAACACTTTACTTGCGCAAAAAAGCCTGTCAAGTTTCCGAGCATCCCTCATTTTGTTCTTATGGTTAGGAAAACTTGGTTTCGGGCTCCATTTTGAACGCACCGGCATGGTTTCTTTCAATTTCCTGAGTTTCACTTTATTTTCTCTTACAGGACTCAGGAAAGAGTTACAAAGTTTGACGAAAATTCAGCAATTCATAAAACTTTTGCCTTCAAATTTTTCACGAATTTCGGAATTTTTGTGATTTAAAAAAGTCCAATCTTCACGCAAAAACCTCTGAACACTTAAAAGTGTCTAAACAATACAAAACTAGTAAAAAACAAAATAAATATAGAAACCTCAATTCCGGGCCTCGAACCCGGGACCTCCGGCGTGAGAGGGGGATCAGTTCCCTGCTGCGCCACCGGGGTCCCATGTCACGGGACTGCGCCGGCACCCTTAAATATCTGGGCGGCGGTCACTGTTGCTATGCCGGCGCCACGAGGAACCGATTTCACTTGCATTCAGACCGAAATGGGCAGAATTTTAGAAAATCAAATTTAAGCGTTAGTATTTTTAGAAGAAATATATCTGTAAGGACCGTAAAGGCTTTGATTCTGGAGAAATAGATTTGTCTCAAATTGTGCAAACTAGTTGGTTAACCAAAAAAAAGTTGCAAAACACACTTGAGTTTGCATGTTCAACCCTAAGGTCCTTAAGGAAAGGTTAAGGTCCTTAAGGTAAGGTCGATTCTTTATATCTCGCTCCAAAATCAACTTTTTTGAGTTTCCCCATCCCATATCTGGGCCCTGGTTATTCGTGTACCATTGGTTCTGCTTTTGTTGTTGATTGTCCATCCAGTATTTTTGTGCCATTTTTACCTGAAAAATTGGCTTTGATTATATATTATTACATCTAAAACCCAAATTCAGCGTTTTAAAACTATGGAAAATGTGAAATAGCCTTGAAAAAACACCAAAACCTAACGAAAAATGGGGGAAATACTGGAAAAGCACAACAAAGAAGGATTTCCAATTATTAAAAAAATAATCCATTTTAAATATCCAATTCAAATGTGTCACCTGCGAAGTTGCGAAATCGCAAAATCTGTTGTAACAGAAAACTCTAGAAATTGGAATGAATCAACAAGCTGTTTTTTTTTCGAATTTGAAGTAGATTTTCTGATGGGATAGAGCGCAATCAAAAGTTACTCAGGGACGCCCAATATGGGAGTTTTAAAAACATATATAACCAATAGCGAAAGTAAAATTGCAAAAAAAGTCGACGTTTTCGCTAAATTTGCAGCTTAATAAAAGACGAAAGGAAAACGCTAACGGTTTGGCTACCTGCTCATTTGCTAGACTATAGGAAGACCTTTTTAACAAACGTGACTTTTTGTGACCGCCGTGACCGCCGCCCAGATATTTAAGGGTGCCGGCGCAGTCCCGTGACATGGGACCCCGGTGGCGCAGCAGGGAACTGATCCCCCTCTCACGCCGGAGGTCTCGGGTTCGAGGCCCGGAATTGAGGTTCCTATATTTATTTTGTTTTTTACTAGTTTTGTATTGTTTAGACACTTTTAAGTGTTCAGAGGTTTTTGCGTGAAGATTTGACTTTTTTAATTCACGAAAAATCCGAAATCCTTGACAAATTAGCAAAAAAGGCTATAGCACCTTAAAGTTTTTGCTTGACAACCCGTTGCGGGAGGGGGTGTATATGGGGGCTCCTGCCGCGAACCCGCCTACTGCCCGCTCCACACGAAAATAATGGACCGCTGCAACTCAAACAACTTGTGACGTTGAAATTATGTAGACAACAGCTAAACTACTTTTTGCTCTGCAATATTGCAATTTTGGTGGGTCCTTTAAAGGGACCCCCGGCCTTTTTCAAGTTTATTTCAAATAATATATTTTATTCTGTTAACCAACTTTCTACTTATCAATTTCAAATCTTTTTTTCCTAAAAAAGCGTAATTTCAAATCAAAACTCAAAATATATTTATCCCAACAGGCTCCAGCGTACGTTTTTTCACAACATCTGTCCGCTGTTTACAGTGTCCAGGCAGTTGAAAGCCGCTGGTAGCTTGGGCATTAGGAACGCGCAGTGCTCTACCGCCATCAACCTTATAGTCAAGTGGTTAGCACCGAAAGTTGGTAACCGAACGGTCCCAAGTTCGGTTCCGCTCCCGTTCATATGATTATTGCTTGTGAAAAGAAATAAGCATGATGAAATCGTACTGTTGTATTCTGTCGTCGGTTTTAATAGTGGAAGAAAGGTGCCTGGTGGTCCCTTAAGCAGTGTCTCTGTAATGTTCGACATGATTAACAAGCGCAGCGACACAGAATCCGCCTTTGTTCTTGATTTGGCCCAAACTTTTTGCCTTAAAAGGTGTTGTCTATTAATCATATTCCTAAAAGAGGCGTAGATTCGACCCATGGGTAAATTGCATTCAGAAAAAATAACCGATTAGATTTGAAATGTATTTCAATTTGCAACAAGATCTCTTGCGATGACATAAAAGAGATTGCTTTTTATTTCATTCTTTCATCGGCCGCCTCGGTATGGCGAACTTGTAATATGGATCGATGATGTTAGTAAGTCATGACTGGCTCTGTGTTTGCACGGAAACAAAAGTACTTTGTCACAGCGCGCCCACCTATGAATGCAAATTTATTTCTTTCAATTGCGTGTACCCACATCGTGCTCGTGTCTCGGTCTTCATTTTCAAAAATTATATTCTATTTTTCGTGTTGCGCCTAACATAATCGTGATTTTGTTGAATATCATGATTAAAATATAGTAACCTTTAGAAACATACATTTTCTCGTCAACATTTTCAATAACAGAACCACTTAATGGATTCTTTCTTCTTTGTCAACATTAAAGAAAGGTTAGTTTTGATTACACGCCAGTATAACTTATAAAATACCTTAAAAAATCAAGTAAAATTCAAGTAAGTGCTTAATATACTTAGTAGTGGTTTTTAGTGTTTTCTAACTTCTAGCAGGTTCTTTAGCACACTATGTAATTTTAATAATCAGTAGTTATATGCATAGATACATACTTTTTTTAAAACTTTTTTCTGAAACAACAAGTTGTGCCTCAAGGTTTCCTCGCAGCCAAGACAAACAGGCAGTATGCATTTACATAGCGCTATCGTTGTTTTGATTTCAGAGGAACAAGTAGGTCAAGGCAGACGACAGCGATTGTGCATCTGTTGGCAGCTTAGCACACAACATCACTTTAGGCCCACTTCTAAACAGGAACTACAAACCGTAGAGGTACTCCGCTTCACGCACTGAATGTAAATGACAACCTGACTGCCTCTCAACACCTTCAACAGTGGTCATGACTTCTTTCAACGTTGGAGACAGCTGTTAGTGCTATAATTCGGACCCCAAGCACATAATCGTCGTTTCATGGTCACCGACTATGTCAATGCGTGAGTTTGAAAGAACCCTATATTTCTTGCTTGCTTTCTCTCTTTCTTGCTCTTTCTCTATCTTTTTCAAGGCCATTTCTTCTACATATTAATCCCCAAAAATTTACATTTTCTACCATACATGAGCCGCTTAAATCTTAGGGCGTCTCGAATGATTCACAACTGAAAAACAACGGATGCAAGTAGCCAAATGTTCAAATAAACTAAAACTTCAGTAATAACTCAAAACAGATTATTGCGCTCAACAAGTCATAACAAAACAAAGGTTTTAAAAACCAGTATTAGAGAAGCCGCTTTTATTTGGCGTTTCTACCATTACCTTCTGTTATTATAGCATTCCAATTTGTACTTTTGATTACTAAAACTTTTTAGTTTGAGTAAAAGAAGAAATCTTGACTTCAGAACTGAGTTCAACTTCGACAGCAGCTTCTGCAAAAGAACAGACCGGTATTTTTCACAAGCTTTGTTTTTCAATTTGACAAATTATTTGTGTTAAAAGGGAATGATTCCTAGAAAAACGAAGAAACAACTTTTTTTCAGACTGACGGAGAACCTTTGAGAAGTGCTTGGAAATTGACGATAGGAAGATTATCGGAAGATTATCATTTTGTCATTCGAACATACATTGAAGGTGTTGTTATATTGTAAGAAAGGAAACTAATTTCAACAGTTACTTAATCGGGACCGTTAAAACAGATATTGAAAAAGCGCAAGATCCGCAAAATATGCATTCTACATTTTGCCATCAGAAAGGTGTCAAATAGTCACGCTTGGTCAGACAGATGGAGAAGGAGCTGATTTGCATAACCTTTATCGTTACGAACAACAAAACATGATTTCGTTTTTCTTTTAAAACCAACAACGTGCAAAATAAAGTTAACGTAACTTTGATCAACTGTGAAATTATTGAAGCTCTTATTGAAGTTTACTGCACTGTAGACAAACAATGATTTCTGGTTATCGGCAGCAGAACTGAAAAAAAAAATTTATATAGCCTGGAGCAACAGGAGAAACTCACTTTGACGGCGGCAACGATAGCCAATGAAATATTCAGGACAATAAGAACAGAACTTAGAATCAAAACATTGTAGTTGTCTTGGTTGAAGTAGGCTAGTCCTAGCATTCCAAAAACCATAAGAAGAGAGACCACAAATACCACGACGCACTAAAATATCATTTTTCGCATTAAAAACACTAAAAAACATTTATTTTTCTTTAAACTTACTACATAAACTGAAAAGGTTTGTTGCTTTTGTTTCAGCAAATATATAGATTGTTCTGATCATATTGCAATTTAGTTAGTACTCCAAATGATTGAAAGATTTCAATAAAAGATCTACCGTTTCTAGCAACCAAAAATCATTACAAAGTTTATTATTAAATTTCGTGCCGTACCTTGTTTCTCTGCCTTGTGGCGGATTGCGTAGGCAGGGTTTCATTTGCATTGAACTCGTGTTGTGTATTCCTCAATTCCTCCAAGTGCCGAACAGCCATTTCAACTAATAATTCGTCGTTTAACACCGTCTGCATCTGAAATATGATATTTTAGTTTCACCGACAACTTGGGTCAACGGAGTGTTCGCACAAAAAGGATTGCGGCTGGCGCGAACGGAGTGATGCATATCTCGTGAGTGAGGAGGCCCGACACAAAAAGACGTCTGAGAACTATCACACGCACTATTCAAAGACATGCGACGGTTCTCTGTAAAGGACAAGAGAAAAGGCACTGTGTTTCTATATGTCTTCCAATATTGAGCTCAATTTGAGTAAAAACAACAAGAACAATGTCTTGCGTTTGCGTGTAAAGATGGACAGTAGCACCAAGTCCGATACCGTCAAGATTATCAACTAAACCTGTACTTGAAAGATTTTTACTTGTATTTTCGTTGTAGGAGCATATGAATTGAATGCTGGACCTCTGAGTAGTTTCTCTCTCAGTGGACTGGAAGGGCAAGAAATGAAAAAGGTGAGATTTATTTGGCGATTGAATTTTCGAAGGGGGCCCGCCCGGACCGGTCCCGTTAATTTTAAAAATGTTTTTAAAAATCTCTTTTCTAAGTCAATTTTTTTAATTTCTGTTTACTGCAAAACATAGTTCTAATTGTGCAAAACAAACTGGGTGAAGGAGAATTCGAACTACCCTAGATAAATTTTATATAATTTTCACAGCCGAGTGGCTAAAAGGTCGGACTGGCAATCCGAACTCACTCAACTTCGATCTCAGATCGACAAAACGTTTTTGCTTTAACGCGGTATCTGAGAAAATCGAGGCTTTTCGTGTCCTTTTAGGCATTCAAAAATTTTGTCTCCTATTCTCTTGAAAACGGTTAATTTTGTCACCAATCGACCCAAAAGCGGACCGGCCCAGGCCCGTCCTGAGACGGCCGGATTGGCACCGGCCAACCGGCAAATTTTGAGAAACAGGCCGAGAAAATTTGGGGATTAGGATGGCCCGGGCCAGCCCGCCGAGATGGTGATTTAGTCTAATGGTCATTTGGATTTTAACTTTTAACTTATCCCTTAACTGATCGTTGTTCCCAAGATGCCACCCGTGATTCATCCCTTCGTCAGTGAATCCTAGCGATATCTTGAATTACGATCTCGTCTGATATTCCCAGCGTCCATCAGCAATGTTTTGAATAGCTCGCTGTCTTTCCGTGTCGGAATGCACTTTCCAAGGCAGATTCCCCGCCCCGACCACAGATGGCTGCCATTTTTGCGCCGCCGCCATCTTCCTGGTCGCACTGAAATTAGCGTTCCTTTACGCCCTTGCACTGTTCATTGTATAGCAATTGCTCTTGCAGCGCGTTGAAGTGTTCCCTCGCCTTTTTGTTTTTTGTAATTCAACTAGCCCAGAGTCATTTATTAACTAGGTCCAATCACGCAGATAACTTTTTAGCAAAGTCCTTTATGATAAATTTTAACGAGGTCCTTTACCATTATTCCTCGGATGCGTTAGGGAAGGCCAAATATACCCTACATCTTTGTTTTATAAAAAAATGTTTGGCATATTCAAATGACCTCGTTGGCTAGCGCAGCAATTTTTGAAACACAGTGGAGACGATATCTTATCAGGTTGGTCGAATACCGATTTCTTTAAGCCTTTGTACTTGATTCTCATTTCTGACAAAATACGTTCATTCAAAAGGGCTTTGTTCAGCGCCTTCGCGCACTCGCGTGCGCATGTATGACTAACTGACTGACTTGGCGGTTTCTATTATCTGAAGGAAATCAGAATCAGAAGATAGCTCCCCTTCTTGGCGCGCATCCTTCGGCCTCTCAGTCATGTGGCAGTACCAATACGCGATATGTGGTCGCACAAACACGCTGCCTTCGGCCGCTCAATCAGGCGTCCTGTGGCGGATGAACTGATAGGCTACCACCGGGTACCTACAAATGCGCACCAACATCTTTTATTCGATGGAAATTTGCGTGAGGCTACGCTTAGACACCGCATTACGGAAAATCGGTGTCTAGATCCTTGCCCTATATTTCTATGTGTCATAAGGTATATTTCGTTGCGTGCCAGCCCGGGCATTGATGACTAAACGGCGGTGAACTTTTCGGCGTGCGGATTTCCATACGCCCCCGAGACGGGGCTCCGAAAGGTTTCACAAATTTGATGCTTCGGCCGGAAGATGGTTGTGTTTTGTCTCTCCTGCGCTCTTTCTAAGTAGTGCCGCAGGTATCGAACATCTTTTCACTCCAGCAAATGCGATGATCCTCACATAAGTCATACGATAGAATCTTTTTCGGAACAGTAATTAAGCAGCAATACCTAAAAACGAGTCATTTGGTTGTTTTGGTTCCAAATTCAGCTCTTCAGCTAAGAATCTGCACAGGGATACCCAGACTGGTACAGCGGATCACGCGATGTTCGTCAATAACCAAAAAAGGTGTTTGTCTGTTCGCAACTCACCGATTGTTTTTATCTTAGTCCCATTTCGCCACAACATGTGTCTCAGCGAAACAAATCTGTTGCGTGCAACAGTTCGCCCGCCTCTTAAACAGCCCAAAACGTCCAAGCCCCGCTTCGAGGGTCTTTTCCTTCTGGATTCGGTCACCTTAGAGTAGCTTCGCGAGTTTGAACCAAAGCTGCCGTCTGCCGCATCAGAGCCGCTGGCCGGCCTCAAGTAAATTAGTGCGTTAAGATTTCGGCCAGAGCGGTTCCCGGCATCGCGTCAGAACGGTTGCCTTCCGCACTTTGTTAAGCCTCTTTGTTTTATCCCATCGTCGTCTCTCCCCTCTGGAAATGTCTCACTTTGCTTAATACGCTGCTTTTTTTTTGTATATTTGAATGCTCTTGCAGCGCATTCAAATGATCCCTCGGCTTTTTTGTATTTCAACTAGCCCAGAGTAATTTTCTAGCCAGGTCCATCAAGCATAAAAATTTTAACAAAGTGCTTTACCATTTTTCCTCGAATGCGAAGGGAAGTTTTGTCATTTTCCACGTTAAACACTACGGCTACCGTTTGGTAAGAGTATCCAAGACATGCCTCAAATAAAATCGCCAAGTATTTTAGACCTTGAAATACCTTGAAAAATCAAGAGACGTGGCTGTCTTTACCTTGCGTTTAACGTGGAAAATGACAAAACTCAACCCCAGCCTTGAGAAACAAGATCATTGTTCAAAGAAAAACCTTTATTGGTCTCATTTTTTTTAAACGTGAAATATTCTAAATGTCATAGTTTGGCAACAAGTTGAACTGCCAAAACAATAGGCGTAACCGCATGACAAAAGAATTTTTACTGTGACAAATTCAAACGAATTCGTTGTTGGCGCAGCATTTTTTAAAACACTGTAGAGACGATAGCTTTTCATGTTGGTAGAATATCGATTTCTTTCAGCCTTTGTACTTCATTCTCATTTCTGACAAACTACGTTCATTAACAGGGCTTTTTGTTCAGCGCCTTCGCGCACTCGCGTGCGCATGTATGACTAAACGGTGACTGACTTGCCGGTTTCCAGTGTTATCTGAAGCGAATCAGAATCAGGTGTTAGCACCCCTTTTTGACCCACAGCCTTCGGCCACGCCCTGCTGAGGATGAACAGAGACCGGCCGCAAAAAATCTCTGTCTCGATGGAAATTAACGTGAGGCTGTGCTAAGAGACTGCGTTGCGGGAAATCGGTGTCTAGATCCTTTGCTCTTTATTTCTATGTGTCATTGAAAATGACATTTCTCTTGCGTCCCCGTGTACCAGCCTGGACATTGATGACTAAATGGTGGTGAACTTTTCGGCGTGCGGATTCTCATACGCCCCCGAGACAGGGCTCCGAAAGGTTTCACAAATTCGATGCATCGGTCGGAAGATGGTTGTGTTTCATCTCTCCTACCTTCTTTTAAATTCAAGTGCCGCAGGTGTCGAACATTTTTTCACTCCATCAAATGCGATGATCCTCACATAAGTCTGTTGCATACGATAGAATCTTTTTCGGGACAGTAATTAAGCAAAAAGACCTAAAAACGAGTCATTCGGTTGTGGTGGTTCCCAATTCAGCTCTTCAGCTGGAAATCTGCGCAGGGATACCTAGCCTGGTACAGAGGATCACGCGATGTTTGTCGATAACCAAAAAAGGTGTTTGTCTGTTCTCAACTCAACGATTGTTTTTCTCTTAGTCTCATTTGGAAACAACATGTTTCTCAGCGCAGCGGATCTTTTGCGAGCAACAGTTCGTCCGCCTCTTGGACAGCACAAGAGTCCAAGCCCCGCTTCGAGGGTCTTTCCCTTCTGGATTCGGTCACGTGAGAGTAACCAAATGTATAGAAGGATGGTTCATTTTGCCTATTTAGTGTTACACATGGATTTTGTTTGTTTTTGTTGGGGACCAGAAACTCTTGCCTTCAAATATAAGTTGCACTGTTCATCGTATCGCAAATGCTCTTGCAGGGCATTAAAGTGCCCCCTAGGCTTTTTTATATTTGTAATTCAACTAGCTCAAAGTAATTTCCCAACTAGGCCCATCATGCAGATACATTTTTAACAAAGTCCATTACCATTATTCCTCGGATGTTGTAGGGACCGCTACGGCTGCTGTTTGCTAAGATTATGCAAGACATGCCTCAAATAAAATCGCCAAGTGTTTTGGACCTTGAAATATCCAGAGACGTGGCTGTCTTTACCTTGCTTTTAACGTGGAAAATGACAAAACACAACCCTCTAACGATTTTTCTGGCTCGCGCTGCAATTCGTTTGAAACATTGTGGAAACAATAGTTTATCACGTCTGTTGAATATCGATTTCTTTAAGCCTTTGTACTTCATTCTCATTTCTGACAAAGTACGTTTATTCAAAGGGCCTTTTGTTCAGCGCCTTCGCGCACTATGACTGAACGGTGAATGACTTGCAGGTTTCCAGTGTTATCTGAAGGGAATCAGAATCAGAAGTTAGCACCCCCTTCTTGGCGCGCAGCCTTCGGCCGCTCAGTCAAGTGTCCGTGCGAATACGCAAAATGTGGTCACACAAAAACGCCGCCTTCGGCCGCTCAATAAGGCGTCCTGCTACGGATGAACAGATAGGCGGCTACTGGCTTACAAATGTGCGTGAACATCTTTTACTCTGATGGAAATTGACGTGAGGCTACGCTGAGACACTGAATTGCGGGAAATCGGTGTCTAGACCCTTTATTTCTATGTGTCATAAGGTGTATTTACTCGAAAGGACATTTCTATTTCTTCTTCGCGTACCAGCCCGGGCATTGATGACTAAATGGCGGTGAACTTTCCGGCGTGCGGATTTCCATACGCCCCCGAGACGGGGCTCATAAAGGTTTCACAAATCAGTTGCTTCGGCCAGAAGATGGTTGTAGGTTGTTACCTCTCATACCTTCTTTTTTTTATTTAATCGAATCTGAGTAGTGCCGCAGGTGCCGAACCTCTTTTTATCTCTAGAACATGCGATGCTCCTCACATAAGTTAGTTACATACGATCAAACCTATTCAGGACCAGGTGCATAATCAGGATGACCTAAATCAATCATTCGACCGTGTGTTGTTCAAATTCCGTTCGTTAAATGAAAATCTGCACAGAGATACCCAGACCCGTACGGCGGATCACGCGATGTTTGTCGAAAACCAAAAAAGGTGTTTTCCCCTTCTCAACTCAACGATTATTTTTCTCTTAGTCTCATTTGGAAACAAGATGTTTCTCAGTACAGCGGATCCTTTGCGAGCAACAGTGCGTCCGCCTCTTAGTGAAAAAAGTTAATGTCCCCCTTCACGGGCCTTCTGGATTTGGTGACCTTTGAGACCAAAGCTGCCTTCTGCCGCAACAGGACCGCTTCGCGCCCTCCCTAACATTGGGGCG
This sequence comes from Oscheius myriophilus, assembly GCA_964057215.1. Lineage (NCBI taxonomy): Eukaryota > Metazoa > Nematoda > Chromadorea > Rhabditida > Rhabditidae > Oscheius > Oscheius myriophilus. The sequence goes on along the minus strand of OZ059907.1, from coordinate 31,278,677 downwards.
TGAACGGTCCGGCCAGAGCGGTACCAGGCTTCGTGCCTGAGTGGTTCCCGTCCGCACTCTTCGTTACTCCCCCTTGTTTTCTCATCCCACCATCATTTCTCCCTTCTGGAAATGGCTGACTTTTCTAATACTGCACTGCTAATCAACAGCTTAAAACTACCAAATTTATTAACGGATCGTTCATTTTATTTTGTATTAATATGTACATTGTGTGTTTTTTCGTTTGCAACCGAAAACTCTTGCCTTCAAGTTAAAGTTGAATTCTCTAATTCCAATACATTTATAATTACAAAAAAAAAATGAAGTCTTTTGAATTTAGAGAAGGTATTCCACAACAACTGATCATAATTGCCCGGCAACCGTCCTTGCTCGTTCGTTAACGAGACGTATCGTAAAAGTGCGCCTAACAAAGGTGATGACTAGACGTCTGACTCCCTGCGTGACCTTGCGAGAGCTCTGTGTCATTACACAATTGCTGCTGTTAAGCTTCAATGAGTATTCTCTGAACTACTTCATTTGCGTATGATTTCCGTTTAAAAACAGCTATAAATACAACATTTGTAATACTTTTCGTAAGTTGTAGAAAAATGTCCAACGAATGGATGAAAAAGCGATGTGATTAGCATTGGTCAATGAGTTTCGTAGGGCCTGTTTTCTAGTATTGAGTTATTTGCTTTCAATAGGCATAATTCATCAACACATTATGCATTTAGCCTTTATCAGACCTCTTTTGTAATAACGTTTTCGTTTGTCTTAGTAGAAATAAAAGTCTGTTTTCAGGAATGTTGGTGCTGTTGCTCGTTGGCTTTGGCATCACCGTCGTCTCTTTCCTGGGAGGATTCCTGCCCACTTTCGTGAGTTGACAAACTTTTTGGAAATAAAAAGGGCCTAGTAAAATGTCAAGTGCCGAAAGTTTTACTTTCAAATTTTTAAAAACGCAAAAAAAACAATTTTTTTTCAGTGCTTCAAGAAGAGGCTCTTGAAGTACCAGGGCAGGGTCAATTCGTGCTGCGCTGGGATCTTCCTAGCCACCGTTTTTCTCCACCTCTTGCCGGAACTTATGTGAGAACGTCTTCTGAAAAGAGCAGTTGCAGTTTGTTGCAGGATCAGCTTCGTCGACATCCAGAACCAGCACAAGGGAGGCCGTCTTGATTTCGCCTATGTGTTCTACGCGATCCCGGTTGGATTTCTGGCAACTCTGCTCCTAGAGCTCCTGGTGCATCGCCTTCTCTCCGGACACTCTCACAACCACAGGTTTGGTACACTTGTTAGATCATTCAGTTGCTGCTAATTTAGCGACACCGAGCTCGTCAACGTCGAGAAGAACCTCCAGGACAAGGAGGAGCTTTCCGAGGAAAAGTTTGCAGAAGTTTGAATCAATGTGTGAGGTATTTTTTAGAAACAGCTGTGACTCTGAAGTGATGATGAAGAAGTTCGAGAAGGGAATCGAGGATTCCGGAGTGGATCTGGACAGTTCGGAATCTCCTAAGTAATTATTGATTTTATTGACAAACTGAAAGTCTTAGAACTACTGTTAAAGAAACTAAAAAACCGAAACTTTCAGGGCTCAGCCGGCTTCACCTTCTGTGGAGAAGAACTCCACCGTCTCCGCCTCCGATGACGTCAACTCCGTCGAGAAGAACTCCACCATGTCCGTCTCCCTCTCCGAGGACTTGAAACCTACGATTTCCGAGAACAAATGCGAAGTCTCCGTCGAGACCGGAAACATCGCCTTGTATGTATTTTTCTTAAAGGTGAAAATTTTCGTTTAGGTCGGAAAAGAAACCTACTGAGACCGCTGCCGGCGGTGCCAACTTCGTGAGAATCGGAACGCTCTTGGTGGCGATCGGCATCCACTCCGTCCTGGAAGGATTCACCCTGGGAATCCAAGTTTGTTCATTTTATGAGAATTTCAAATCAATCCTAATCTATTGAAAATTTATAAATGAAAATTTAGTGACACAAACTCTAAATTAAATTTTACCTCCCGTTGATTTTTTATGGATGTTTTTCTTAACATCAAACTTTAGAAAATAGTATGCCCCTAACGAAACGTTCAAATTTCTGAAAATCTAAAGAAAACGTTTTTTTTTTACGAACTATGTACATGAATTTTGTCTCTATGGTACCTAATGTTCGAAACAACTAAGGCAAAAAAGTTTTACGGGCGGGGGGTCGAACTGGGGTAACTGCGGATTGCCAGTCCGACATCTTAGCCACTCGGCCATTTTCTCTGCCCGGGACCGGCAACCTAATCAGCCACCTCTTCCTTACGGACTCCAAGCGGGCGGCCACAACCTAGCCAATTGCAAGGTCAAGTAAATATGATTCACGAGGGGGGGGGGGGGGGGGTAAATGTACCTACCTTTAATGTTTTGGCAAAAACCGGCGCCCGTTTATCGGAAAATCAGTATAATATCTCAAAGGTGTATGTTTAAACCGACTACTACGATCTTCAGTGCATTCAGTTAGACTGTCAGCAGTCTCGCGGATTAGGGATAGGCGAACTGAGAGACGCAGAGAAGCGAGGCCTCCTCCTCGGCACAACAAACCACGCGGAGGGGTTCCTACATGCAATAAGTGAAAAATGGCTAGAAACTCGTTTCGTGGAGTGATATAGGAAACGATCCATTTGCCCAGTCAATTTCGCAAATATTTTCAAGTTTGCCTTGCATGTTTGGTGACAACGGGAAGGGACAGCATCAGTTATCACGTGGTGTGCTATACAAAAACATATTGATGTTCTTGTTTTAGGCTGTCGTTCACAAAAGGTTTAACAAAATTGACGTGAACATGGCTTCAGAATAAGTAAAACACGTCTTTTTCCCCTTTTCGGGCTAAATTGGCCTCCATTAGGAATGGCCTTCCAAAATTCTAAAACCGCTACAATCACGGGGTCGGAAAGTAATTATTACCTCAAACTTGGGTAATTAAGCCAACTGCAAGGATTTCTAGCTCGTCATACCGGCAGGGACCCGCAGGCGCATCACAAAGGTAGAGAGCTCAGCCATGCAAGAGACATAGAGAAACGATACAGTTCTCTGACTAGAATAGAAAGTGTGACGTTATTACTTTTTCTCTTTCAATTACGACTCAAAATGATAACATTTTAAGAAGCAATTTCTCTATGAGTAGAGCACCCTGTCGTTCAGTTTATACGCCTCGCCAAATCTACTTCGGTCAATTTGGCTGCGTACACGGCCTGAGTATCCTATAATGCACCCTTTACTCTAGGAACAACATTAAGACATTGGAACGTTGTTCCTAAGTAGTTTTGGCACAAACTATATTTAAATTGCCCAAGACAATAAATTTTTTAAAAAAAATGCATAGATTTGTCTCTAATTCTCAAAATTGGTTTAATTAAGTGTTTGTTTTGGGGTTTAAAGTGAGTTTTGTGAATACATTTCGACGTGCCATTATTTCGCTGTTGGAACTTGTCTTCCACAACTCGCTTCAACATTAAGATAATCAAGTTTTTAAAAATGCAATCAATATTAAATTTGGAAATAAAACAATTTGTTATAGGATCATAGCGCCATTTTTACAAAAATTCTTATTTTTGGGGACTTTTGTTGAAAATCCGTGGTTTGTTCAATTTTTTTGAGGTATACATGTATCCGGCCAGACTCCAATATTTTAAATCTCTATGTACTAAAGCGCTAGAAAGTTGTTTTAGACCTTAGGATACTGCGAAGCACCATAGTGTCCTTTTGCTTGAAAAAATTATCTTCGCGGCCGCGCGCTTATATGCTAAAGATCACTTTTTGCGCCTGGAACAGCCACGCTGTGCAAAAAACAAGAAAACAGTTTTTTTAAAAAAAAGAATTTCCATGGTCTGCGAAAAAAAGCGCGAATAATTGTGACTTGAAGAACGAAGACATCCTGTTTTTAAAAATTAGCTTAACTTTTTCTCTTTTAGTCATTTATCGTTTTTAGAATAGGAGCTGCGTAAAGTAGGCAAAAGTCCCAAAAACACAAAATTATTATAACTTCATACCCATACCTACAGCAATTTAGGACACAGACACCACGATCTTCATGCTTGGAATGGCCCTTGGGCTCCACAAGTTCCCCGAGGCTTTCACCTACGCCGCCCAGACGGCTCCCGGCCTCTCGTCGACAGCTGTAAAATAACAACATTCTTGAAAAAAGTTTAAACTCAGGCCAACTTCCTGAACCTCGCCGTCTACTCCTTGATGACGCCTCTGGGAATGCTTTTCGGCTTTTTCCTGAGAGTAAGTTAAACGCTACTATTTCAACGATTTTGACTTCTTCAGAACTTGTCGATCGACGGGTACGAGAAGGATCTCTCCCTGCTTCTGGTCGAGGCCACTGGAACTGGAACATTCCTTTTTATTTTTTTTGAGGTAACAGTCTACTTTTGTTGCAAACCTGTTTTATTACAGCTTCTGGACACCCACATCACGTTGACCGAGTTCCTCTACATGGTCGGTGGATTCATCATTGCCGGCATCGCTCCCTTCCTGTGAGTAAACTAGCCCAATAAGCATCTACTTCATTAGCACTCTGCGAACAAATACGTTAAAAAAGAGAAGAACTTCGCAAAAAGCGTTTTCATGTATTCCGCTCGAGCAATTGTGGTGTTTGCGTGTTTTTATTACTTTTATGCGATAACAAGCAAAACCGTTTTTGGGGTGCCGGGTTACTGTAGCCCAGACTGTGGATGTCATCGCTGCCTTGCTTTATCTCGCTTCAACGTGGCCGAATTAAATAACTGTCAATTATACTCTTCGCCAAATCTACATGGGCCGATTTTGCTGCGTACTTGGCCTGAGTATCTCATAATACACGATTTAGGCTCGGAACAACATTAAAACATTGACACGTTGTTCGGAAGTAGTTTTGGCACGAAATAAACCAAAAGTTTAAAAAAAAACCCGCTTGTTAATAACATCGTGATAACACTAGATCAAAATGACAAGGTTTTCATTACGCAGTGTTCGAAAAAGTGGGCAAAAATAAAAATAATTGTGACCTCTTTGGCTGTGATTACCTTAAAATGCAAAAGTTTTAAAAGCAAATCACTTTAAACAATTTGCGAAACTTTTTTCTAAATTTTTTTTTTCCAAAAACATTTGAGGCATGCCTTATCCTCAAAATAGCCTTGAAGTTCGCGTCATCAGGTTTCGGCGCCGATAATAGGCGCCGTGGCTCGAAAATTTTATAGTGAAAACGGGCGAAATGTTTAGGTCACTTTTAAGAATTTTGTTGTTTAAGAGAACCACTGCCAAAAAGGTCACAAACTATCAATTTTGCTCACGTTTTCTAACTTTTCGTAGTGGAAATCTTGATATTTTGATAAAGTGTGAATTACTATCGTGATAAGAATAAGCTTGTCAAACTTTTTGTAATTGAGAGTTTTTTTAATTGGGTCCCATTGAAGCAAGATACAGTTGCAGTTTTTACAGCGATAGTCCGAGCTATGCAACCCAACGAGGCCGAAAAAAGCTTTATTTGTAATCTTTAATATGCTTTATCAGCATTCCTTTTTTAATCCCTTAGAGCTGTCATTGATCCGGATCGAGTCTAATCAAAATGGCGTCTTAAGGCGATAACGTTGCATTATTTCGTTTCATAAAAAATTAGTACCTTATGAATTTTTAATTTACCAACAAGTGTTGTTTCAGGGAGGCCACCGTCTTCGCCTAGGGCCGTCATCGTCTTCCCCGACATCTGCATCTCCAGAACTGTACTTTTTCCTCTCCGGTTTCAAGCTTTATTCTTGATCTTCCTCTTCCACATCCGCAGGCTATTGAGATTTTTCAGCTGTCCGGCACAGCTAATGCCTATTTTTTTTTTTTTCTTATTTCCTATTGATGTGCCCAATTGTCTCTTTCCCGTGAATACCTTTGATAGCGATATGTTCTTCTACCACTGTCGTGGAACTTTGTAATTGATTCACGGAAATTAGTTGGTTTTTTTAAATGAAATTACTGAATTAATTTTTCTACTCATGTAAATCGGTTAAGACTGTAAAACTGTGGGAAAAACTAAATTATGTCGTATGCGTACGTATCGGTGGAAAAAGGTTTATTCTGTTAATGTCGACTCGATCTTTCACTCAGCAAGCCACAGCGCAACTGACTTGCTAAAGCATCCCTAACTAATAAATTTTTCTTTTAACGTTGAAATTGTAATATTCGGTAAACTCATCCGAACGAGTCATCATTTTACAAAAACTTTATTGATTTTAAGCAATTTTTCGTAAATGGTCGGAATCTGACGCGGGCTATGAATACATCTTGAATACGGAGAACGAGAAAAGCTTTCTTAGAAGAACAATAGCCAAGTGTCCACGAATCCGCACAACACTCCCAAGAAAAACTTCAGCTGTGGATTTTTCTCGATGAACGATTCGATGAGGATAACTCCGACAATTATTGCCACGGCAAGAACACAGCGAACGATTCCCTAAACCCGAATTATTTATAAACATAACAAATCTACTTACGATTTTTCTGCCTTTTATTGGTTGATCTGCATCATTATTTGGAGTTTTATCGGCATCGTCCCTAAAAATTCTAATTTTGATACATTCAATTTTCCTACCCGGCGGTTTGCAACAGATGCTCGACGGCAACCATAGCAAAGTCTTTAACGTGTTTCTTTGTTTCCTGAATAAATGTCAAACAATTTTCATACGGAGTATCTCCGCATCAGCATTATTCGTGTCTTCATGTTTTCTCGATAATGATAAAAAATTAGTGGATAGCTTTTTTAAAATTTTAAAATTGCTTGTCAGCAAAAACATCAACCAAGTATGAGTTTTCAAAAAAAAAAAACACACAATTTGGTTGGTTCTGTCAAGGCAAAAGAGGTGGTTACACCGATTTTATAAACCAACACGTGCATTGCAAAGCTTTTACACGCTGGAAATGTGTAGATCATCAACAAAATTTATGAAAATTGACTGAAAGTTTCATCACTTACGTGTTCTTCGAATGCATTTTCCAACTGTTGTTTGAGGTTTTCAGCCTGTGAACTTGAATGGGGAACTTCAACTTTCCGATCTTCAGCTGCGTTATTTTCGCTTTTCTGAAACAGAAAGGTTGTTAAAAAAGGAGGCGACCTTCTACAAAAAAGACATTTAATTTCGCGCAAAAATTCAAAAACAAGCGGAATATGCAGCGTCACAAGCGTCGCATCATCGCTTTTTTCACGATTAAGTCTTTGGGACAATCTCGGACTTCGATTTTGAAAATCTTTAGGGCATTCATTAGTGCGTATTGGTTTTTTTTTTTTTTTTACTAAAAATGATGGTTATTTTTTCTTGCCATATTTTTCATTTGCATTTGCATAAATTGAACTATCGGTCGGCTTCTGAACTTTCTGGCATTTAAAGAATTCAGAAGAAAACATTCAAAAAACAAAATTCTGAAACTCACATTTTCTTGTTCGGGCTGGTCTCCGGAAGCATCTTCAAAAGGGTTGTTTAAATGAATCTCTGCTGGATCACTAAAATTGTAATATTTTGTTTTAAAATCACTTTCCTTTTACCTGGTGGAAACGTCGTAAGATGTCGTCAAAGGGTCATTTCTTGTCGATTCCATTGTTGCATTCTCTTTTTCTTCCTCAATTAGTTGTTATATTAGTTTCAAAGCAAATTATTATGTAACAATATAATATGAAATGCCTCACTTCGGTCATCTGGGTGCTATCTGCCTCAGGAATGTGCATTTTTTGTTGTGTTTTGTCGGAGGTAAAACGATCAAGTGTTTCTTCTATTGCAAGTTCTTTTGGTGTTACCTCCATCTTTAGCTAAAATCGAAAATACTTAGAAGAATAGTATATGTTTACCTCTGTTTTTTGGCTTTGTTGACAAGGACCTGGAATGAAATACAATCTGAAAACAAATGCGCAAAAGTAACTTTGGAAGTCAATCAACTTCTCATTGAGTAAATAACAATATGAAAGTCTTTTAATTCTCACAATATAGCAAGATAGGCAAATGTGAAATAAAGAAAGGTCTAAAGTGTTACGATACAATTATGGAAAACTATTTAAAACGTTGTTTAACCTTTAAATGTCAGTAGAATTAGCGGCCACAAGAACTCCAAATGCAGAAAAGAAGGCGATTGTCCCGAAAGCCCATCCCTTGTAAAGGCAAAAGACGTACGCACTGAGAGAAAGGACGAGCATTATTTCATACTGAAATTTTGTTTGAATTGGAAATTTCATGGGATGAAACCGTAGCCCCAATTTACACTCAATGGAATATAGCATAATTCAGTCAATGAAAAGTTCTAAAACGAACAAAATAATCTGCTGAATTTAGAAATTCTTAACTACTCGATTATTAAATAACTATCCGGGTCAGAAGCTTCTCAAACATAACAACAGATAGCTCTGTAAATCGCCAACGTCTCATAAAAGAGTTTGTCCTTGAACAAGCAAGCTTTTAAACACCGATTGCTTTACAAAAATTACAACTGGCTGAATGCTTTAAGATAGTTTAAATTAGCCCCACTGGCTAAACTACCTACTGAGGGAGCGGTATCGTCGTCGGTTGAAATCACTGATTCATCTTTATCTTCTCCGCAGTTTTCGCAAGCACTGAAAGAGTTTTTTATGTGGAACTCGTGTGAGTTAATACCGATTCTGGGTGGTGTCAAATTCGATGCCGTAAGCCTCTTGCATAGCTCGCTGGATTTCAGAAACAGCGAGTTTGTATTGGATTTCCGCGGCTTCATCATGCTCTCTCTCCTAAACAATTCTGTGGGCGATTTACATGAGTCATCAAAATTACACTAACACCAATTACAATCGTAGCGTTTCTGTTAACCTCCCCCTCCCCCCAAACTTGGTCCAGAGTGGATTTTGGAATCAGATAAGGAATAGCATTTCTTATCTTGTAAACTTGGGTCTAATTATTAACTGTTCAAGTCTTAGTGTTACTTGCAGTGTATTGCGTATTTTTTGTGAACAAATTTTATAAACCATCAATTAATGTCCAAACTTACCGTCGTTCCGGTACAAACTCCACATCGATCGTCGGTTCCACTGTCAGGGTCGCTGCAAAACTAAGATTTCAATTAATGTAACCGTTTATACCTTGTCAGCAAACCATGTGCATCACAAGAGGCCGTGTTAATACACGAATCCTTCTTTGAAGTAGGGAGAACCACTCGAAAATGTCTTTTCAGGAACGCCCACAGCCAGGACATCTGCAAAATGTGGATAAGAGAAAGGAAGATAATATTGGGCTTTAGGTGTGTGTGAATCTAGAGAATCCAAAAGAAAACAACAAGGGATAAAAAATATATGTTTTTTTGTCGCAAATAAGAGTTTCCTGGAAAGTGGACTGGCTAGGGCGAACCACTGTTATATATAGGGCCCTGTAATGTAAACCAATGGTTTCCATTAGTCATCACTTTCAAACGTTTACGTTTCCAAAATAGTTATGAGCCATTGAATGTGAGAGATTGCTCAACATAGCGTTAGTTTGATGTCAACCGTTTGAGAAAACAAAAATTAATTTGAGTCAAACAAACTTGCCGTTTTATTTACTTCGTCTGCTCCTGACGACAAAATTTATGTGGTAAGTGAGCATAATCAAAAACATGCGGGCTGTCAAAAAGGCGAAGAAACGTTTCTTCGCTAAGGAGCACATTATTTTATACTGGAAAATTTGAATATACAATGAAACACGCTACTGAATAATTCGCAAAATGGTACGGAATCTTTTAGTCATCAATTCAAAATGCATATATTCCGAATACTAACAATTCTAAGCATTCCTCAATGGTCATATGAAGATTTGCAAACATAACGTTTGCAAACGTTTATTCAATATTTAAAGAATTCTGCCCGATAACAGGAATCCATTTCGTTTTCAGTGATAGCTTTTCTTCTATTTTTGAATTTGTTACAAAGACATTCCTTATTTTCATATTTAGAGGGACAAACGTGGTCTTATTGGTAACCGAAACAGTAAATTCTAGCAACTATAATGAAAATGAAAACTTTTATTTCGCTTTTGACTATTTCTTTCAACGGAGTTTATTTGTACCTAGAATTACGAAATCACAGTTTTCGTGTGGTTCCCCCTTGACCCCTCCCCCAACCGCGACTATGCTCCCTCCCCGCCCAACCAATGATTCAAACGCGCGAGTTGAATTTGACCCTCGCTTTCAGTCTTGCGCTGACCCTTTGCTTTACCCATGGCGCATGTTCCCATCAGGTTATCCGCAGATCTTTGTCAAACTGCTTATACCCCATTCCTTGAAATGTATACATTTGAAAAACAGACAAAGTTGCGGTAAATCGTGGGGTTAAGCAGATTTTTTGTAACCATTTGCGAAACTCTTCGATTATTTCCTGTTAAATTGAATGTTTTTGTGATATCTTTATAAACAAATTTCTTTCTTTAACGTTTTATTGCAGGTTGACTGACTGTGATATTTTTTCTCTCTCCTGTCAAACTTGGGTTTTAATCCGGATTTTCTCTTTCACGAAGCCCACAACAAGTAAGTTTACTTTCACCGCCTTAAGGTAGAAATTTGCCTACATTCTAAAATGTTCGCATGATAATTAGGCGTTATGCGAAAAAACACTAATACATATTCATGGCGACAAATTGCTTGATCGCTTGTTTTAAAATCAGTTGCTGCCGTTTTCTACAACTTAGGGTTTAGAATTTCAGAAAATGACGCTTCTACCAATTCGTCAATTCGCAATTCGTCAATTCGCAATGGTTTAAAAACTTTCCTTTTCAGGCTTTTCTAACTAGTTTGTTCTATATTATCCAGCGATCACTCTGTTCTTTGTTTTGGCCTCTGTTCGTTGTGCCCGGAGACTGAAACCGGTTAGCTTTATCAGAAGGTTAGTTTTGTGATATTGGGAGCTTATATTAAATTACAGGTAGACCCGGTTTTTCTTCTTCCCACCATAATATCGAACAGAACAAATCAACTACGGGGATATAACAAGATATAGAGTTATTGGGCGTTTGTTGTGAAATAAACATTTTTTAATTGATTTTTAAAACAAAGCTCAATTTCAGGTCGCCGATGTTTTTGTGATTTTGTTCCTAGCATAGTCTTTCTCAGCATCTAATGTCAATTTATTTAAGTTGTTAATGGATATTACGCTGCAAATCAGTCTATTTTGTGGTGTGGTTGAATAATGCCTTCATCCAGGTATGGGCGTGTTTTCCATGACGCCGCCCAATAGCGCGAAGTGTGTACACAGTAGTTCCCAACGCTGTGGGTGGTCTGGATGAATCGATCCTCAGTCTAAAAAAAAAGGCGCCAATTCTCCGGTTGTTTGGCTCCGTTTGTCGTCATCGATTGTAGCGAACCGTTTGCTGTTTCCGTGTTTCCCGAATTCCCTCTGGTAACCCTGCCATGCGATCAGAGCAATAATCGATTGCGACCGGCGGGTATGTTGTTGCGACGCACGCGACGCGACCGCTGTCGATTGCGCTGGCCAGCGGTTGCGTCGCGTTCCGCTTGGGCATGAAAAACTCTTGCGCGAGAGATTGTGCACGGTGAATCACGCCGCCTGGGAGAGGTCTCTGGCAACAGACTCAAAAGATCATTGTTCATTCTCTACAAACATTTACAACCTGTAAAAATGGAAAGCACCGGGGGGTGAGAAAAGGAGGTGGGGGGGGCAAAAGGGAAACACTGCTGGGGGTCCAGAATCTAGACATCGGACAGCCGCACTGCAGCTTCACAGTATATTACTCCTCAGGAATAGTGGGGAGAAGCGACTTGCGGACACCTGAAAATAAACTTCAGTATATAAATGAAAGTTAGTATTCCCTCAGCGAAGAAAGAATTTTAGGAAGCTTGGGTGCATAACAATGGGCTGTTAACGCATAAAAAAGCTTCGGTGCATAAAAATGGGCTGGCTTTAGCAAAGAAACAAAAGTAAGTGGAAGGGAATATAGATTTTCCCTTTTGAGACTATTTTGCAGATCCCTTTAAGAAAATTTCTTTGGGAAACTGTTTTCGAAAGGAAAAACGTGTCATGCTAGTCATTTCTACTTCCAAATTTCAATAGGAATGTAAGCAGAGGGATCTGCATTAAAATCTGCGATTGACCTTTTCAAGGTCGGAAAAACTCACAATGCTTCCTCTTCTTGTTAAGGCGACGGCGCTTCCACGCAGGGATGAGACCAGATCCAACCGGAATATGAAACGGATCTGAAATAGACTCTATTAGGAAAAACACAAACAAACACAAAATTCACCTTTGGGAACAACTCGGCCGTTGTCCAAGGCAGACGAGCTGTTGGCTGGAGTAGCGAAACCGGTCAAAGGAGGATTGAACGGAACATCTGCAAAAGAGGTGTTCTGCTGAGTCGGACCCACATTTACAATCGCTGTTCATGTCAGAACCGTTCATCGTAAGAGCCGCAAAACCCGCACAGAAGGGAAATTGCTGGGAAACTCCATCACTGACACTGTTTTCAGGTTTATTCATTTTGTCATCCACTGAAAAATTTGTTAACAAATCTAAAGGTTTAATTGAAAATTACCTGCGTGACTGAAGTAATCGTTCTTGCTGTCGTCGTTGATAGAACCATTGCCATCAGAAACTTCCGTAGGCAACAACTGAGCAGCATCGAAGGGCACGTAATCTTCATTCAAACAGAACGTCGCCTTTCTGGCCAAATTTCCAAGGGCGTTTTCCTGGTTGAAAAGCGTCTTTCTCGGTTCCACAAGAGGAGGGACACCGAAATCCATCTGGTGAAAGTCATCTTCATCCTGAAAAATCATATTTTCATCTGATAATAACAATTCCCTACCGACGACTGAGAAACCTCTGCGGTGGCCATCGTTTGCTGATGCGGCCTTAATCGCATTAATTAAGAAAATGTTTGCTACATACCGAGGAGGAAAAAAGGAAGCTTGAGCGAGAGTGAGACCAGTGGATGAGGAAGTTTTAGGACTGGGGACTGGATCCGGATGCTTTTTAGAAGAACAAAACAATCCGAAACACATCGGATCCTGAAGATTAGTTTTCAGTGTTTTAAACAAAATCGGAATTTGAAAGCCACAAGGTTTCATGAGAGTTTTCCTAAACCACAGCCCACTCTGTTGTACTGCAATCCTCTGATCATACAATCATTGCAATCATTGTTATAGCGAAATCAGATGGCATGCTTTTCTCAGAAAAGTATTTCTAGCTGGATATTAAAGCGAACTTTTAAACGTAGTCGAACCGAAAAAAATGAATAATCCAGCCCAAAAAATGAATTTTTTAAATCAATACTGATTTTTGAGAACAAATGTGAGGTCGATTTTTCTTTCGTCACCAAAAGGGCGATTTTTTCTTTCGTCACCAAAAGTTTTATTTTCATTTTTCCAGAATCTTGAAAAACAGGCTATATTTGGGTAGAAATATCCAGTCGCAGAAAAGCATATGTCGGTCATAAGATGTGTCAGCGGTTTCTGACTCATAAAAGGGCCAGTCTCTAGTTTGGAGTATGTGAACAAACGATGCTTTCTGTATTGAAAAATCCCAGCAAGTGCCTGATGGGCAAAAGGTGCCAAACTGGCCCCCTTAACCCCGAGAACTTAAGACACAGTTAGGTGCTCTTCAAAGTTCCCGAACATTTGAACTCAAATGACTTTAAGCTTTTCGGAAGTCAATAAATAGGAAACAGTTTCCTGTAAGTATATAAAAAGTCTCAAATGGAAAGACTGAAGCTAATGTCTTGGGTAATGAATGGCCAAAGGGCTATGTCCACTCGTGGCGCATTCGAAAGGGCGGCGGAGGGGTGGCAGAGTCCGACCGGCACGGGGGCGGGGAAAATCGGCTCCGGAGGACTGTGGGAAAGCCAGTGTTTAAAAATTGGGTGTAATTTGAACCCTTCTTTTGCAGGAATTCATTAAAGGGAATTCAACAGGTCAATCAATATGTTCTTCAACACACCAAAACAATTTGGTACAATTAAAAATATTCCAAGTTGTTCCAAGTTCCACAGTGGTTTCATTTAAAACAAAACTATGAAAAGGCCTTTTTATACAATCTGCATCACAACTCGATCATTGATGCTGCGATTTGCAAGCCACAATGATTCACAAAAATTTTCATGGGCGAGCCTATGTGAAAAAGTTTATCAATATTGTTTTTACATATGAAAAAGTTTGTGTTTTTGTTAACCGAAAACATAATGGGTACTTAAATTATGCAAAAACGAGTATTCGACAAAAGAATCTTATAAGTAGATAAGATCCGTTATAAACAAGACCTGCTCAACAAATATTTTTGAGAACGACGGCTGGCTGCGAGACACGAGTCATGCGTTCAACCCAGCTGGCAAAGGAAAAACTGAGGCCATCTGGCGTCTCACCCATTTTTGCGATATTGTCTGCATTTTTCTAAAACGAAGAATTTATCGTTTAACACACACATGAGGCGACAAAATAAAAAGGAGTAAATACAGAATCGGGTACATTTATATAGCGGAACTTGACGTCCACCAGGGAAATTTAAACTTGCATTCGCTTTCTTCGCATGAAATTGAGGTAGTTACTAGAATGCTCGAGTCAGAAAAATGTATACCTTTTGCATCGTTCCTTACTAATGTGATTCTTTATGTCAAAATAAGGGTAGATTAGCGTGCTACAACTCAAAAGGTATGTTGATCCCGCCGAATCAAACAAAGGGTGGCTACGGGTCTGGCCGGCCCGGTCCGAGGTCGAAATTTCTGAAAGTTAGACAACGACATTTTCATAGGAATTTCGTCTTAGGAATGACAAAAATTTGTCAGCGGGGGATAACTTCGGATTTCCGGTCAGACGACTCGGCCATCCAACACATCGCTTGGAGAGACGTTGAGACGAAGGCCTCATCTCAGCCTTAGTGTGTGGTTCCCCCAAGTGAACCCCTTGACGAAAACTATGATTTTCTACACTGATTAAAACCGCGACGCCGTCGCTTTATGCGTCACTGGTCTTCTTTCCCAGCGTTTGTTCATTCATCGCAACGAATCAGTAAACATCCGCGTTTTTATCGGCGCAGACACAAACGCCTGTGACTAATTTGCACACTCTCAGAGGTCGCGGGAAAACGGTATTTTATTGATATCCCTTGTTTGAGGGTAGGGAAAACGTGACAAAACGTGACAACATCAGGGGTGGCGAAAACTGGCGACCGAGAAAATTTGAAAGCGGGCCGGCCCGGGCCTAATGCAAACCCAGTGAGCAACAACAGACGAGGTTAGTGTAAAACGAATCTGTAGTGACATCAATATGTCATATGTCACCTTTTAAAACTTTTTTGGTTTGTTTTTGTTCACAACACTAATGGGTTTCATAACAAACGCGAAAAATTATTTTCCCTACTCTATTATTTACACACAGAAACTGAGATAAAGGAAGAATTAAATATTGAAGAGTGGAGGATGAATCGGGGCGCGCACACAAATTGTTATGGAACTCCAATGGGAGGAAAACAACATATCTGCTCACATGATTTGTGCGCACCGTAGACCGAACAGCAGGCTACCGTATACGAAAAAGAGAAATCAGATGGTGAAAAAGAGAAATCAGATCTTTTTGTACCTTTGTGTGATTTGATGCAAAACACAGAAACCATGGGAGGCGACTAAAGGGCTTGACTGGCGAGTTGGCTTGGAGAGCTGCGCATCTGCGAGATTCAAATGCGAGGCGTCTTTGGACTTTTTCGCGCTCGTTTTCGCCAACACTCAAGTCCTTTAAGCTACAGTTTAGCCTATGCTTAACTTTGCACAACTTTACATGCATGTACACCGAAATGGAATATGCAATATTTTCCAATGAGAACGTTTGGTTGATTAACACAAAACCGGAGGACTGTTTATGGTCTAAGTCAAAGACCACCTTACATCAACACACTAAGAAGACAGAGTTTTGCTTTCATAAGGAAAAACAAGAAGCATACCTAGAGAAAAAACAATTAACAGGGAAACCTACCGAATTAAGAACCGATTATATTTAGAACTCGAAATTGGGTTTTTCATACTCTCTGGGTCGTTTCTTTAGCCTATCTTGAACTCAAAACTGTGCCTTCTTCTGGAAGACAATTATGCTTTACTGGTTATTCAGACAGTCTTGTTTAAAATTTATACCACTTTTGAAACGGGTTGTCTAACTTTTAGAAATTTTGACCCAAGGCCGAGGGCTGGGCCGAGCAAAACTGGGAAGCGGGCCTGCTCTGGGCCACCCCTAGAAAACATTTGCTTGACAACAAAGGGCTATCTGAAAGTTTACAAGATAAATTCACTCATTCACTTTACTTTATTTCAAATTATTGGACGATGGATATGAGCTTGATGGGAAGTCAACAATCACTGAAAATTGTATATTGTATCTTAGTAGGTGTTGAAAAACCAATGTTTTCCATTCATTCCGATTTTTTTTCATCATTTTCCTTCTCATGAGCACAAAAAAGGCACTTACCATAACCCTCGAAGTCAAGGGAAACATCAGATCCTTTAGTAATTTGTTTCGTAAAACGGGTTGTTTCCTTTTTGGCTGAAATTCTAGATTCTTTGAAAGAATTAGCTGAAGTTGATCAGAACTCTCAGGATTTCTGTTTGTGCGTTACAATAGTGTCTGTGTCCTTCCGAGGCGATTAAACTTTCAAAAGCCTTAAATCTCTTAGCGTGTTGCCCGATTTCCCAACCTTTTAACTAAGTTTTGTCTACAGGCCCTTACTCCTTATTGTTGACCGCGCGTTCCTCGCCCGTGCGGCGGTCAGCTCACAGCTCTCACCGAAATGCTGCCCAGTACACCGAAGAGACGCCCCCTCATCGCCAAAGCCGCCACCCTGTATCAACTACGTGCGCTTCTGATCGAGATCAAGGAGCTCAAGGAGTCGCTGCCTTCTGTGATAGCCGAACAACTACGTCGCCAGGAGAATTCGCGAAAGGTGGTGCTAACCGGATTCCGGGAGGGCACCACCATTGATCAGGTGCGTCAGCTCTTTTCATTGGTTGGGGTCTCTCCCGATGCCGTTAGCCCCCTGTTCCCCCTAGGAAAACCTGATGATAAGGGTCGTCATCGTCACCATTTTGTCGAAATCTCACCGAAATCACCCTACTCCCACCTTAAAACCCTATCTGATACTATGAGGACGATTCCTGCCTATTCATCTTGCAGTGTTCGCCGATTCGAGACCTTGGAAGAACACCGAGAAGGTTATCTCCGCCGTCAACACCGTCGCCAGCTCCAGGAGACGCCGCCCGAGCGCACGACCCCGCCGTTCGATCGATCAGACGCCGACCTCACGCTGTCCGCGGCTGACCTCACGACACAAGCGGCTGACCTCCCGCTGTCTGCCCAGAACGCCGAGTCCCAGGATCCCGACCTTTCCGCGGTCGAACAAGCTAGGTGCGACCCCCTGTAGTTGCCGAGTCATCGGATTCTCATGAGGAACCTCCCTACGTAGAACCCCCTTATGTAGACCCCAAAAACCCCCTCGCCGAGCACATTTGTTACCTCTTTAGTACCATCGATGGTAAACCTGAGGCCATTAGCATGTATAAAGCCCTCTCTGAGACCCATCAGCGGTTTGTACATAGGTTCGCTATGAATAAGTATTGTATGAATCTGCCAAAGCCTTATGAGGGACCCCCGCTACCCCGCCAACCCCCTCCACAGTCCTCCTTCTCCTTTAAATCCCTTTCTAGGTTTTTCTCATAGTTCCATTGTCTATAAGATTTCAGCACGTTGCTAGCCAGCGTAATAAATATTATTCTTAAATTCACACTTACTAGCAAAGTTCGCGTTCTATAATCAAATAGATTATTTGAGTTTACAAGATTTTTATTCAAACACGTGTTTCAGGTGCACACGCTTTTGGTAACGTGCTTTCTTCAAAAGAACGAGTGCTCGAAGGGTTCTTAGTTTTGTAAACGAGATCTCACTCAATTCAAATCAATCGAAGAAAATCACTTTAATTTTCATGCGAAGAAAATCACTTTAATTTTCAATCCAACAGATTCCGGACGGCATTTTTTCTTGATGAAGAAGAATGTGGAACCATCGTTGTCAGAATTTAGCCCACTTGTGCCATTCTCCAATCTGAAACAAGCCAGTAAAATGGGTGATTACTAGGAAGTTTCCACATTAACGGGTTTGTAATTGTGATAGTGTTTAACTTTAAAAACTATAGCTTATTGAAACCTTTTTCAAAATGTGTCTGTAACAACAAAGAAAAAACAACCTTTGTTTGGAATTGCGGTTCTCTTCCTGATTTCCTGATTCGTTTTAAACACTGAATTTATCATTATACTACGAAAGTTAAATAAAGCTTACAAATTTTCGCAGATAACAGGAGCCAACTACAATTAAAACACAAAGAGCCAACCTAAAATTTCGTTTTGATATTTGTAATGACGATTTTACCAGATCATTAAGATGTATTTACAAAATTCATTCTTACAATCACTTCCTTGTGAGTGGGATGTCATAACCGTGCTAAAAGTATAGTTTCAAGCTTACATTACAGTGGTCGGGTATACAGAAAAGAAGAAATATCGCTTTCATGTGTTCTGAAGCAAGAGATATTGCAGGTGTCACCAGATAATTTCAGCGGGAGCCGGTCAAACATCAAACAAAAAGGTATGATTTGTTGATGTGCTTCGACAATTTCTCGCAAGTATGTAGTTTGATGTATAAAGTTTATGAAACCCCATAGAAACTTTGTCAAAAAAAAATATTTTTTTAGTTCCGTGTCGTATGGTGTGACGTACACAACGAGAAATCTGTCTAGTATGACGTTTACAAACGTTACGGATTGTCTGTTTTGCACCTTCAAAAATCGAAAATTCGTCATAATCATGTTAAGTCACAATAACAAAAGATGGTCCTTTACAGACAGACGTTTTTCTTCAGATCAGAGTTTCCACAGGTTTTTAGAGCTGAAAGAACACAAAACGTTTCAGTATCCAATTAAAATTTTGTAAACACGGACCTCGTGATGATAAAGAACGGCATGTTTTGTTTGAATGCCAACCACCTCTTCTTTACATGACTAGAAAATACCATATAATGAAATAAAAATCGTGCTTTTATTGAGTTAGACAGGTGGAATGGGCTTTCCTCATTCTGACATCGTTTATCCAGAAAATGTATTGCCTTCTTGTCACCTATGTCACCTCTAGGTTTTGTACCTGACAGCCTACCAAGTACTAACAATGGTTGCAGACAAAAAAAACTGGGGAGATCAACACCGTTTTGGTCGTTGTACAAGTAAACATGAAAACAAATGTAAACTGACAATTCCACAACCTGTCCGAAACCCTAGCAGGACCACAGAACAGATGTTTCAAGATAAGTGTAAAACAATTTTCATTGGCCCCTTTCACCTTTCTTTCTCTCCTGTCACCGATGGCCATTTTTCCAAGGAGAACCGAGCACCTGACCGTCAGCGTCGCCGAAAACGGCGTACCATAAGCAGATTGTGCGAATCTCCCGCTCAGCTTGTCGGTCTTTATCAAAACATTGTAATGTGAGGAACTTCATTTAAATTGGATGAGATATCTCTGTAAATGAGGAGGGTGTCAGACAGTTTAGCATATTTGATTCCCATAATTTTAGACCGTATCCAATCGAAAATGAGAAGCAATCCGCTCCTCCATTGTTACTCCGTAGTTAATTGTTTCTTAGTTGTTAGTTTACTTTCATTGCACTTTTTCGATGCGTAGAATACATTTGCATCAATAGGTTGTAAATGAAAGTTTAATTGGATCTCCTTTGCACGTAGAGCCCAACCATTCTTTGACTAAGTCTAATCGGGCTTTCATTATGTGATAAAATGACGCATACAGCTTTCAAGCTGAAGCATACAGCTTTCAAGGTAGTCCCTTTTTATCACAACGAAGTTCAATCAGGCTAATTTCAAAGACTTTCGATGGTTGTCGTGTGATCTGCCAGCGCGCAGTCTTAATTAACATATGCATATCTCTCAAACGATATTTATTTTGTTTTTTATCAAAATTTTTTTTTCAAGCGTTCACGATAGGAGAACCAAATGTCTCTTGCACCACAAGCCCCTCGGGCGAGTAGCAAATTCAGTTCAACTGCTGACATCAATGCAACCTGGCAAATTGCGAACATATGTCATCTAATAGTGGGGTCTGCTTTCGGAACAGTTAGTCACAAAACTTTCTATGGCTTTAGCGACGGCAGAGGGCTGCAAGCCAACCAATTTTAAACCAGTTTGATTCAAGTCTCACAAAACCACAGTAAATGAGCAGATATCTTCTATACAATTTTTTTATATATCCCGTGTGACTCAAAGTTCTCAAAGGTAGAATATCCCCTAAAAGGTTCTTTTTTAAGAGATACCTGTTCTGAAGATGGTTTTTGAAATCGCTCAATTATTAAGTGGTTAAAGAATTTGCACTGGAAAAGGAGCATCACATGTCTTTGTTTCAACATTTTTCACTTAACCAGAAATCTTGGAAATCCGAGGAACAGCTCGGAGACTTTGAAAAGATGGTTAAAGGTCGTTAGACTTGAATCAATGGGTCTTTTCGATTAGATAGTATTCCAGTTTTAGCCTTTTTGTTTTGTTCACAATAGAGGCACAACAATAAACAGACTGAGCTAAGTTGTAGTTGTATACAATCTCCGCCTGCGTCTCGCTCTGCCGTGCGGTCGGTCTCTTCCTCGCTCTTTCAACAAAACCTGGATTGCCCGTCCTAAACCGGAGTGGAGCCCTATGAGGAAGTAGCCCTAACAAAATAGAGCGCAGAAGTCGTCGGATGTTCCCGGACCGTCACTAAGCTTCGCATGAAGCAAAATCTACGGAGAATGGAATCAATCGAGTCAACGTGCGGAATTGAAGTCGGCAACTGTGATTGATTCTGACGGTTCAGGGAACAACGAGAATCAACCGGGTGTTTGTGAAAAAACGGAATCTTCTTACAGGACAGTTGGTCTCAAAATTTCCTAGAACGCTAGATTTTTCTAGAACAGTGATAACACCGGTGCAGCACATCAACCATTTTTAATTTTTAATACAATTTCAGAGATGTGTAACGATACCGCAGTAAATCTGCAGATTTCTCTTATAAAATTTGATGTATATAACTGTTTCGGGACGCAAACGTGTAGCAACTGGTAATATCACAGGGGACGAATTGCAACTCTTGAGTGTTTGGATTTCACCGGGAAGGGTTGCGACGGGTGAAACAAAACGCAATGAATGGCGACTGTCCGCATTCAAACTGGGATGAATTAAACCTGTTCAGATTGCAACCAAGACAAATGGAAACAATGACGGTTGGAACAGGGACGTTTCGCACCACAACTAAAATACACTTTTGCCATTATAAGAGGACAACTGCTAGAAAAATATTCAAACAAGGTTGCGAAACGTCCAACTTGCAATTTGTCCGCAGTGCAAACGAGTCTTTTTGCGAGGTGGCAACGTTTAGAAACGACCTCATCACAATTTGAGAGTAGAGCATACCGACAGCGTTAAAAAAATAAAGTTGCAAATCATACAGATTTCCAAACGATTCAATCGCAAGCTGTCTAGGAGCGCGATCAGTCCGGGTTGCACACTGTCAAGTTGCCATACCTATGCGCCCCCTTGTTTTGGTTGGTCTGTGTGTGACGTAAAGTTGTCAACTGTTGCATTTTCCTGAAAGGGGAAAATTCTTCTTCTTAATCAATAAACAGGTGGATTTGGGGGGGGAGTCTCAATGTGGTGCTATACAAATATTTTGCAAGTAACTATGTAGTATAGTCGCTGAGAGAGTGTGGTCTCAAGGTGGCTTTTAAAGTATCAAAATGAAACAAAACAAATCCGGTGTGGCAACATTATAAAGTGATTAAATAATTTACACCCGAAAAGGGGCATCAAACTTCTTGGTTTCAACTATTTTCCATGTGTCTTCTGAATTCGAGGAGCAATTTGAAATGACTGTTACGGCTGTTACTCTCAAAATTATCGGTCTTTTCTATTACGCAGACATCTATAGCTGCCAAATGGAAATCACGTGCTAATTACGGAAACATTCAAAGCATCCTTGGTCGATGACTGCTAGACTACAAATATCCATATCAACAAAGTATGGGTGGAACATTATTTTTCTTGGCATGATTCCAATTTGGCGGCAGCTTCAGTTTTAGACATTTATATTTTGCTCCCATTAACAGGCCCGAGCTCAATCTTTAGAGCGTTACAGGCCAGAGCCTAAATTGTTCAGTTTTCGGACGGGTCGCGAAAACTGAACATAACTCTTCAATTAACACAGTTCTATCATCAGAAACGTCCGCAATGTATGCGCGAACAGATTAGGGTCAAACAGCTCCAAAAGTAATTGCATTGGGTCGGTTTCTCAGTTACGCATCTGCTGTTCATCGGGCGGGATTTGTGTTTGCCTACATTCGGGGAAAAGAAAGTACGATAAGTTGTTGAGGCTGCTGGAGTGTTTTTAAAGTGTTTATGTTGTGGCCGATGTTTTCTACTGAGGTACATACTGCGCGACAATGGAACGGCGTAAAGTCTTTGCTATCTACCGATCTGATTGCTGGAAAGTCACGCAGTTTTCGGGGAGGAGGAGAAAGGTTTACTCCGTTTCACTTATAAATCCGATACGAAACACGTATACACATGTTGTGAACAAAAACAACCCTACCTTCCTCATTTCACATTTGTGATAGGGAGGTAATAAGTTTGCTGACGTTACCGGTTTCTTGAAAGGAATATCAGTGCGCATCGGTTACATTAGACCTCTCATTCCTACCCCTTTTCTTATTCTCACCTCTTGTCTTCCCGAAGAACGGCGTCAAAGTATTTACACTGCTGTTTGAGGGGAAATGCTGATGTTCGTGAACCGCAATTGCCTGACAGTCAACGGAATTCCGGAAAAATCAAGTCCTGAATTCGCTGTGCAATCTCTTCTTGGACACGCTGGCCTTCTGGCTACAGACTCCATCATTCAGGATCAACAAGGGTTGACGGCTCGAACCGGCCACTCAAGGTAAGATTATCCGAAGGAGTTCGGATGCGTTTGCTCACTGAATTGGAACGGAAGATTCGAGTCGTGCTTTCAACCTTTCCTGTGCGTTCGAGACGCCTGATCAACGAAAAGCTGAATGTCGCCGGCTGGAAACACCTCGTCCAGAAACCGCAGATGAGTCATTGATGTCAGCCCGATAACGAACTCCTTGCCGTTGTATGGTTTCCTGGACAAAAGGAAATGAGTTTCCGTACCTTTGAGTGTTGAATGGATCTACGGAAGAAGTGGATCCATTCATCAAGCTCTGTTAGCCGTTCAAGCCCCTTTTTTTTAAAAACTAGAACAGTGCTTAGATGAATTTACAATCCGTGAACAGTTCGATTTATTCAATCGCTATTCTAGGAATCAACAGACTGGAATAAGTGATCATTACTTTATAAAACACCATTTGAAATTACATGTCAAGCCCCTATTGTATTGTGCATGTGTTGCTTTTAGCCCACCATGCAATAAAGTTGTTCTTAGTTACTCACGCCCATCTTCGGGGTAATATACGTCACCAACACGAACTATGTAAGAAGTTATGCCTGGATCTATTAATGCAATTATCAATAAATCTCTTCCCTGCAGTATGAAATTATTTGATGATTTACTCACTAGGCGTTACTTTAAAGTCCTAAGAGTATGCGTGTTAACACGATTTCTGTCCTTGGCTTTGATTGCCAAAAGCAAGCTCATTCAGCGTAACCAGCAAACGATGACCCGTCTTAAGGGGATAGTCAGGCAAGATTTACAACATTGGCTAAATTAAAGGGAGCATCAGGGGGTTTTCCACGCCCATGCAAATCATATGCTAATGAGGTCTTGACAAGCATTCTGTGAACAACCGTTTCTTTGAGTGGTGTTGGGGAAAATCATTTAAATTGGAGGAACTTCAATTTAATTGGATGCGATGTAAATGAGGAAGGTGTCAGACAGTTTTGCATTAGTGATTCGCATAATTTTCGACCGTATCCAATCGAAAATGAAAATAAATCCGCTCCTCTATTGTTATTCCGCAGTTCTGGCATCCGCGAAATGAAATTTTAATTTGATATCCTTTGCAATTAGAGCCCAGCCATTATTGGACTAAGTATAATCGGGTTTTCATTCTGTGATAAAATTATGCATACAGCTTTGAAGCTAAAAAAAAACATACAGTTTTCAAGTAATGGGGATCTAGCGAAAAGCTCTGAAAAGGCTTGAAAGGGTTATGAATTCCATACTTATCACTTCACTCATCACAACAAAGTTCAATCAGGCTAATTTCAAAGACTTTCGATGTTTGTCGTGTGACCAGTCAGCGCGCAGTCTAAATTAACATAAGCACATCTCTCTGAAACTATATATATTTTGTTTTCTATCAAACTGGTCTATCGAAACGTTTTTGGCAATTCATTAAACAACTATGTATCACTATAGGAGAACCAAATTGTCTTTTCGGGCGAGTAGAAATATCAGGCAGCAAACGTTCAATTTTAGTAGCGGCACTGGGCGGGAACAATAAGACTCACACAAAATATATAGATCCGACTGTTCCACTAGACCATATTAAAGTTTTAACGAGAACTTTAGCGCCGTTTGAAGCCTCATGGACGGCTTGTTAACAAATTTTTGGGTAAACTGTGAGTTTCTCAAGAGTGCGGGTTTATTAGAGTTTTTAAATGCTGTACGTTTGAAAGCAAGAAAACCCCACGTACTCAACACACGCAATCACAAGCATGAAAACATTTGCAACAAGTGGTTGCAATTAAAATGTTCAACGAATAGTCATCAAAATGTTTTGCGCTGTACTAATGCAGGAGTATAACCCACTACATGTAGAGTACGATCATTGGTTAACCAAAAAAACTCGTGTTTGAATTCTGTGTTGGAATACTTATAAGGTTACAGCCTTGCAAGGTTGCGCCTAGTATTACAAATAGTAAAATAGTTATTGGTTGCAACCCAAAATTTCCGGTAACCGGCAGCAATAGCATGTATTGTGAATTCCACCCCTGCAGAACTAAAATTAATCACAACATAGCCTAGCTTGATACCGCAGATTTCGATGTTTGTCGTGTGATAGCCGTGATCAACCAGTACGCCAGCCAGTGTTAAAAAAAAACAACATAGAAATCTATGTTTTCTATCCAACTGCACTTTCTCAACTGATTTGAAATTTCATTAAACGTACGTACATGCATCACGCTTGCGAAACCAATTGCGTTTGCCATTTCATGCTGTTATTTCGGGCATTTGCGCACAATCCCGACACACAAATAAGGCAACAAATCACCACTTATCAGCAACAACACTGCAATCATTTGTGACGGCTAACACGCCACTGGCCAGCGGTGCTTGAACGGTCATTGAAAGAATATTTAGCTTGCCACGAGGCCATTCTGTTAATGGCCGCTTAACTAAATGGGGGGGGGGGGGGGGGGTTGTCATGCTTCTATTCCAATCTTGTTATCTAGAACATGGCATTTTGTGCTAAGTCCTAGAATCTCGTTGCGTATTCACGTTTCTCCTGACATAATGATACAATAGTGCCATGGTAAAGCAGTGAAAGAAGTGTTTTGAATGCGTCCGTGGAAAAGCTAATAGATAGCGGGGATGGTATTATTGGAAAACATCGGAAGGTCCGTTTTGCACTAATTGCAGGTTTGTAAAAGTTATCCTACCCAAAGACACAGGAAATCTTAATGAAAAAAGCCCGGGCACAAAGAAGAAAAAACGAAGAAAAATTAAAAACAACCTAACTCTTTTTATTGGATTTTCTGTCCTTGTGACGTCCACTGTGCAGATGTTTCATGTGGTTGTGCCCCTCTACGACAACTGAATACAAAAAAAAACAAAATAGAAATATTTTGTGTTATACCTATGTGTCAAGATGGAGGTTGAGTTGTCGACGAGCTGCTTCAATCCCGGCGTATTTTAGGAATATGAAAAAAACACAGTTTGGAATTTAAGCAGGGAGCAACTTACATAAACAATTGTGTCGGATCCTCAGTGATGAGACCCTTCTTCGCGTAACTGAAAAAAATCAGTTAATCATGAAATTACAAGTTTTTAAAGTACTAAAAAATCAAATAGTTTTTAAACTCGCCTGATTTGTATTCATTTCGGCAAGGTAGATTGAGATATTCGTGGCGTGTTCTGAAATTTAATGAATAATTAAATAATTATTGGTTTTGTATACCAAGTTTCAAAAAAGTATAATTAAACCCCGCCGTCGAGGCATATGACTGGATATTTTTAGAAACGCTATGACGTGGGGAGAAATACGGAGTGGGTTTGCTTTATTTCGCCCGTAAAGCGATCTGAATTTACTTCACAACATGAATTGCGCCCAGTTTTAGATTCTTGATTTAGTGTTTTTGTTTCTATCGAAATAAAGTTTGAACTAATTTTTTTCACTTTTTGCATTATGCAATGTAACGTTTTGAGGCACTTATATGCTTTGATTTCTTTTCAACGTGAGTTTAAAAAAACTAAAATGAGTAACGGGATCGAGCAAAAAACCTACAATATTGGCATCTTCACAAAGTTTCTTCCAACTTGTCAGCACCGTGAAGAATCCTGAAATTTAGGATAATGTTTCTTTTTATTCGGTAAAAAAGGTAAAAACAAATTAGTCAACAACGCGGGAAAATACATAATTTGAACGCTGCCAATGTGTGCACGGCGTTTGCCGCTTTTCCGCACGGGACCCGAACCGAGACGCTGTGCCCAGATATGGCGTGCACAATAAAATACAAGAGTAGTTGATACTTGTTAAAAAAAATGTTACAAGATTTTTTAATTGAATTATTGATGTTAAATATCAACTTAAATGATTTATTCTATGTTTTAAAAATAAAACAGGTAGATAATAAATTCAAAGAAGGCTTTATTTGACACGTTACTAATAAAGGCTCTTTTGATGTTCACGCGAAATTGCACAAAACTCGACAGCCCTGGTGTCGACATATGATGTGGAGATGACAAGGAAAAAAATAAAATAAAATTTTACTTAAATTTTTTAATAACGTTTTCCAGAAAGTCTATTTTTTTTTTTTACAAATAACCATTTTGTTTTCAAAAAATGACAAATATGTTAACCAAATACTTTTTTATTGTCCATTGGCATTACGTACAATCATATTAAGATAATTTCCACGAGGTCGAAAATTGTGACCGGGTTGTTTTACCTCAAAAATATGGAGAATGGTGAAGCATGCACAAAAATTCATTGACAACGACTGAAAAAAACAGCTTTTCCAAATTAAAACGCAAAGGAAATTGATTTGAAATGGCCATAGTTGGAATTTGAGCTGAGTGCGTATTTCCTTCGGTTTCTTGCCGTTGGTGTTTCTTCTACAGCTAGGATTTCTTCAAAAAGACATCAGGTGCGAGTTGGGCTCGAAGGTCACAGGATATTTCCAACAAACTAAAATAGTAGATAAACTAGCTCAATCACTTATCCGCAAACCACTGTGACGTCTTCCTAGAGCGTATCTTAGCCTCAGTTAAAATTCTAAGATAATGAATACAAATATGTTTCGCATTTACATCCTGTTTACGAAGCTCCTGAATCTGGAGTAGGATCTCGATACAACTATCTATGCTTTGGATGTCTCATTGCCTTATGTTCTTGATAACTATCATTCCCGGGTTTTTTGCAAAACTTTTTTTTTAAAGAAACGTTGCTAGCTGATTGCTTACTTTCGGTACACAACACAAGAATTAAGAATTTTACCTACTCTTCATAGATAACCAAATGCAAATCTTGGCAGGATTAACCAAAATTCATGTCCAAAACAGAAAGAAATATATCACCAAATCGATTAGTCTGTGACATACGAACAACTAACGGAAAACTTTGTTGAAATTTAATTTATGCAGAGCTGAAAGCGATTTGAAATCAAATTAACAAAATGACACCTTTTTCACTCCTTTGAATATTACAACTCGATAAGTCGCATGACTAACCAGCATGGCGATAACAGCAAAACTATCCGAAAGAGAAACTAAAATGATACACAACGTTCCCAAGCCTGTAGCAAAAACCGTTAAAAAATATTTCTTTTTTTTCTTACCTGGGAATGCTATTTCGAATGTGCAACATAACACTATAATTGTACATGGACCAATAAATAACAAATAATGGACAAAAGTCTGAAAAAGAATAAGATTATGGTTGTTAGAGGTGTGTTAAAGAGCTATACATATGAAACTACGGTTTTGAGTATTGATTAATATTCGTTTTGTATATTAAAAGTTAGTTTAACAAAGCACAATAAAAGTATATTTCATTTATACATACCTGCATTACAAGGGATCTTATTAAATTTTTGTGCATTTTTATAGCCGTAGTCGAAACCAAATTTTGTTTCAGGAATCGGTATATTTTCAACGTGATTAAACACAACATGACGAAAAAGCTCGACAATGTGCACATTACATAAAATGCCAGAAGAAATTCAATTTTTCCGAAAGTCACGAAAACGACTGACGGATTCCAAAAATCAGGGATTTTTTCACAGACTAGACGAAACCTCTAAAATGAGTTGGATAAAGCACTGTGTTTATGTACCTTTTGTTTTTCGAGTTTTACTTTGTCAATATTTAGGGTTAGACAAAAATATGAAAATAAAGTTGTTTGTCCAACAATAACACCAGATATTAGTATTGTAAATATTAGAGTGGTAATGAGCTTTGAAACAGGAATTAGTACGATTCTTCGGTAGAAAAACAATGAAAAGGTGGTTAGAGAAGAAACTAGAAAATGTTTAAAATGATAATTGTATGATTTATGTATGATTGAATTGAATGTTTAATAAGATAATTGTATAAAAAAAAGATAATTGTATTCAACACACCCGAAGCTAGAAGAAAAATAATATTGGCTTTAAAACAAGTTGGAATTCCGATAGATTCAAAAAATCCAAGTGAATAGCCACCACACAACGGAAAAACCAAAATAGGCAGCCCTCCAGCCGAAATAGAAAGTTGCATTAAATAGTTACTTAAAACTCTTTACTGAGAGTTTTCGCAACTTACGCTGCAAGGTTCAGCAATAATAGATTTTTGTAACGTTTGTTGTCTACAACTCCTTTTATAAATACAACACAAGCTGCCCCAAAAAGAATATCACTGTCGATAAAGCTGTGAGTATATGCATAGTGGTTATAAACCATTGTGGATTTGGATCAAATTCGGTTAGGAAATTCATCTTCCCCTACAATAGCAATAAAACAAACATAAGAAAAAATGAATACTTCCTTTTAGCAAGTTGCACATGAAAGATTCAATTTGGCGGAGCATAATGAATGCGCGCAAAAAAGTGAACCCTCGTGGAAACATGTACGCAGTTCATTTTCAATAAATTATGAAATTTTTAATGTTTTTTTTGCTAATCTAAAAACGTCGAGGATTCCAGTATTGCACATGGCAGACGAAATTTCCATAATCTGTCCATAAATTGGTGAAAATGTATTTTTCAATGGTTTTGAAATGATTTGCTACTTTAATCTTTCAAAACAAAAAACCCAAAACGTTGATTCTTTTTTATTCAGAGAAGACATTTTTAAGAAAGCCCCCTTTTTATTGATGCTCTTCTAACTTTAAAAAAAAAACAAATGTTTCATGAATACCCCAATATTTCATAATGTACCCGTGATTTCAAAATCATCTTACGGTTGCGCATATCTTTTTGACTGAGTAAACTAGCCTATGATTAACGTCCTAATTATGTATTGTGGACATCATAAAACAAAATAAAATTTTAAAAAAATATTTAACCTCGAAACTGATTTATTTTGGTTTAAAACGCATAAAAGATAACACATATCAATTCATAAATACTCAAATGTCTTTTCATCAACTGCTCGAGAAATATAGTTGAACGGTTGTTTCAAGAGGAGATGTCAGTTCCGATATCCATCCAAGCAATGAGTTTGATTCTAAATTCTTTATTAGTGTCTATTATTGAAACTCTTACCTTTCAGCTGCTGCGGATACCTTGAGGTCTTCGTCAAAGAACACAACGTCGTGTAGAGATAAAATCCAAATATTCCCAAAACGTGTGAAATTTGAGATCCTGCCTTTTAGCCTTATCTAAAACTTGATATATTTGTAATTCATTATGAA
Organism: Oscheius myriophilus; assembly: GCA_964057215.1. Taxonomy (NCBI): domain Eukaryota; kingdom Metazoa; phylum Nematoda; class Chromadorea; order Rhabditida; family Rhabditidae; genus Oscheius; species Oscheius myriophilus. The sequence goes on along the minus strand of OZ059907.1, from coordinate 31,248,583 downwards.
AAAAACGGTTTAAACTAATTCAAACGAACCGGGGACGTATAGTACGCCGTCAGGGCTTTGAGAAAACTTTTGTCAAAGTTATACATAATTTCCTCTGCCATTTTCTCAGAAAACAAGTTTCGCTTGACATATTCCTCCAATGTTTTCTGGAGAGCCACACCCAAGGTCGAGTTACGGTAAACATTGCATTCTGGCATCTGAAAAAAACTAATATGATTCCGCTCTTGCAATAATTTTGAAATGGTTCTCCTAAATATACGACTCTTCGACTAATTTTTAGCAAGCTTGAATTCAAGCAAAATGTCAGTTCCAAGTGTAAATAAAAAACATATACCAGGAAATGATACAACATCTTTTTTGTTGTTTTATTTGTGTAATGGAATCAAAAAATTGCCTTGATCGTCAAAAACTTTCACAAACTCAATTTAAATCTGTTGGAGAGAGAGAGGAATTCAAACACGTAACGTACTTCTACAAAAAGGTAATCGAAGTGCACAATGAGTTATGTATAAAACGGCGTCCACTAACACTTCCGATGAATTGAAGCACATGTGACAGAAGTTGTTCCGGGGAATATTAGACTTCTTATCGATTTCAAGAAGAAATGATGTGTCGGAGTTCCCATGAGGACTAATTATCTCTTTGTGCAATCACAGAATCACCAAGGAAACAGGAGAACACTGCTATTAGAAAGAGGAGTGGGGAGAACAAATGTACGAAATTTTCATTTAAATAAAACAGATTTTATGGTATCAAGTAGTTTATTCTACAAACTCATACGAAATACAAAAAATATGATCCGATCAATGGGAATGGAATGGAAAACGTATGACCACAGTGCAGTTCGTTAAAGTTCAATATTGTTACTTTCAAAATTTGAATGGGAAAACGTTCTAAGATATCCGACAGTTGAAAAGAAAAAGGGAAATCTTGCTAATACATTTCAAAAACTGAAACAAGATAAAAAGCGAAAAAATAATATTCGCAAGTAGAAAACTTCTAGCGATACATTCAAGTTGACGAAGATTGTCTTCCTAGTACTGAGGTTCGTTTAACTTGCAGTCGCAGGCCACCACCTTCACCCTAAAAGTGTTCATGCATCAGTTGATTTTGTGATTAAGGTTACTTCTCTGCGAATTGTCCGAGTTCTTTGTTAACGTCGTAAAACTGGACGTTCTGGACCACAAAGCTCCAAACGTTGTCGTAGTAGCGATAGGTCACTAACTTCTCCGATGAGAAAAAGATGGGATACTAAACATAAAAGCCTTGCACGATAAAGAAAAGAAGCAAGTTTGTGTGTATGCGCGTGTTTGTCTGTGTGTGTATGTATATATGTGTGTTTGTGTGTGTGTGTATGTGTGTGTGTGTGTGTGTGTATGTGTGTGTTTCTGTGCGTGTGTGTGTTTCTGTGTGTGTATGTGTTTCTGTGTGTATATATGTGTGTGTGTGTTTATGAGTGAGAGTGAAGCTCACCTTGTTCTTTGCCCTGTTCGATAGAGTTTTGTTGATATGCCAGTCGAAAGAGTCGAGAATCATCGTAGCCATCTTAGGAGTGATGAGAGCGTTGTCGATGAACTCGTTGAGCGTACTGACCAACGCAGTACCCAGAGTTGTATTTCGGTACATCTCCAACGACATCTAAACAACTTTACTAAAAGAGGGTACTTTTGTAAAAGAGGGTAAAAGAGGGTACTCACAGTTGTTCCCTGAAACAAAATAGATGTTTTCCAAGTGTTTTTCCTAATATTCGGAAGAAGGTAAATGATAACGCGTGCTTTTTCTATTTCCCGTTAACATTACGAAAACAACGGAAGGATAAGGAAAAGTAATTTCGGAAATTGAAAATGGAAAAACAAAGAAAATTCGCAAAAATAGGATATTTTTGCATGAAGTGAATAAAGTAAGCGCTTCAAACATTATACAAACAGCCATTTTTAAAGAAGCACAATTGCGTAGTTAAGTGCCAGATGTAGAACGGAAAGTTTGAATGACGTTTTTTATCTATGAATTTCCTCAGACGTCAATTATCCGCGTGTCCTAAATAATAGGCATTTGGATAATAGTCGTTGGTTCGGCGATTATCGAAATGTGGAAATTCACCACTTTCCCGGAAATCTCAGCAAAAGAGCGGAAGTTTTCGCACTAAATTCTAATGGGTGTCTGTGCTAGTTTAATCTGCTATTGTTAAAAAATTGAAAAGACTGAAGTAGAATAATTTGTCAAATTAAATTTTCTAGAACACTGGTTACCAACAATAACATGCCGAAGACTACAAATCAAAGACTGCAGTTTTGTAGGAATCCGTTGTTTACAAAACATGAAGTGACTAGCACCGATGCTTGAGCATATTTATATTTTTAAAGATTTTTTTACTCCGCACTTTCGGCAAAAGTCTAAATGATGACAAAACGATCGTCATCGGAAACTTCCTTTATTGAAGCTTCCTTCTTCCTTTAAAGTCTAGAATAAAACAGTAATTAAAGTACTTGTCATTCTAACCATTAAAACATTTTATAACAGCACAAATGTAAATCGGATGTTTAAGAAACAAAAGACAATCCATAACCAGAAGATCACTTAGTGTAAAATACGTTTTGCTCAAAGGATATTTGGAGTTTTCAGCGGGTTTTCACTTCGAACTATCGGGAAAACAATGGGCGGAAATGCTGAAGAACGCATCGATCACGCGGAAATTGTACGTCTGAACTCCCACGAGGATTCATTGCTTGGATTGACTAATAGTCATCTAGGTATAAAGCGTCAGAAAGATTTTCATAAGTTTCTGAGACATAACAATCGGAAAACCGTTAAGGAAAAGAAATAATGCGTAATAATTGTTGATAGATAGCTAAATACCATCAGTCCTTTCGAAAACTTGGATTGCAATAAACACAAAGATATGCACACGAAAATACAACAGATTTTTTGTAAATTAAAACTAAAATTATGGCTCTCATAATGTATATTAGGCTTTAACATACATATACTACAATGAACGCACTCTGAAACTACCATTTTTTATTAAGTGCAAGTGGCTCATTACAAGTTATGAGAATGGGTTCAACTGGCTCGCGAATTACGCAAACCATTCTCAAGAGACTAGGGAATATAAAGGTTATAAAACCAAAATTTATTGAGATTTTAGACAAATTTTATTACCACATTGAGCGTTATTCGGTAAATTCCCAGTGTTTTCATCATTTAATTCGCCTTTAAAACGTAGTCATTAAAAGAAGTATATTGATCTTCGCAAGTGTTGTTTTTTTTTTGCACGTGCAAGCATAATACAGTATTATTCATATATTTTTATAAGCATTTTTATGATTTTTTTCTAATCAACCGTTCGGTACAAAAGTCTTATTGTAGGTACAAGGTAACTTTTCAGTAAAAATGACACTTTTCTAAAGGAAGGTCAAAACCAAGTAGGCTCTCTTGCACTACAGCGAATTATTTATGTGAATGTAAATTTATAAACGTTTAAAAATATATCAGTATAAACGAGAAAAAAATATGCTTTAAGCACATATCAAATGAATTTAAGTTAAGTTTGAAAGTTCCTTTAAAATAAGTTGTGTTATTTATGTCACAAAAACACTACCCTTTTCTATTTTCACTACAATTCTGAAGCAATGTAGTTAAAACATGTAATCACTTAAAAGTGTTCAAGTGTTTACGAGAAGTCTGCAAAACCCTGGGAAATTCATATGAAAGTCAATTCTTTATTTGTCTTCAACCAGAACAAGCGACGTTATTATTAGTCGATGAACAACTACGTTTAAACACAATTTTTCTATACTCAGACACAAAGCAAATTGTCAATATTGGGTCAATTATAGAAGAAATAGGGAAAAGTGCAGAGTATAATATTGAAAATTCATGGGGAAATTGTATTTGTAAAAACGCTGTCCAATTTGAAATGAGTAGAGGAGTGCTGTTAAACAGAACCGGTGATACTGTTTGTAGAATAAGAAGTTTCAGATAACCTTTATGTTGTTTTCGTACGTTAACGGACAGCATGGGGAAATGAACAGTGGTAAAGTAGAAACGAATTTTCAAAACACAACATAAAATGATACCAGGGTAGAAAAGACAACTTAGACCGGCGTTGAGAATAGCAACAAAAGAAACAAGATGGTCATTGATTTTAGAAAACTGAAAGAAAAGACGTCTTCAAGTTTCATAAAAGAATACCTGGGTGATTCCTCCCGTGAATGAAATTTCGGAAATGTTCCTTCCAATGGTACTTCGAACATCTTCTGCGAAGAATTCATGGTTTTCCTTGTTGAAAAAGTTTGCGTAAAACAATAGTTGGTACACTATATTTGGGATTGCTGTTATTATGAAAATAACAGCTGTTGAACAAGAGTTGCTCAATAAATGCAGCTTATCGGGTCTGTGACAAGGTTAGAATGATATTTCAAATTTCTTACCTGCATAATGCAAGGTACCTGTAAATGTATGACAACGCTAAGATGTGCATCATTATTCGGCAATTAGCACAGTACAACCATATAATTGTGTTTCCAATAGGGATGGGTAGAAGTGCAATGCTGGCAAAGAAGGCAGATCCTTTACTGGTACCCATGCTGATCTGAAAACTTCTGAATTATGCATTTAAAAGTACAGTTTTCAAGATTTCTTGAGTTTGTAGTCACTTTGTTTTGGTCAATCAGGTTTTGTTGCGGACCTGGTAATTAGCCAGGTATTTTTTGCCACTAGTTTGGAGTCCGCATTGTTGCGGGATCGGTCCCATCGTCTATGCTACTTTTGACTCTGACTATATTCTAAAGTTTGGGTGTTGTGTTATTTTCCGCACCGTTTCCTTTCGCAGTTGCGATCGATCAACTGGAGTTTCCATGATATCCCAGAGTTTCGAAATTTTGACCCGACAGTTAAACGAGCTCAATCATAAAAACGTGAGAAACTATTTCCATGTTTTAAGAGACATACAATGTTTGGAACCCAAACTGCAAGATCTTTCAGCACTGGAGGGAAATTTAATTTTTTCATAACCCTTTAAACATTATATGGCTGTTTTTGACAACGGGTTTGTTATATTTGAAATCCTTCAAGCTTTGAAGCCTGGTTTTGACTTTTTTAAAATTTTTCTTCAACTGTAAACAGAGAAGAGCTCATTGACAGTAACGGAAATTGAGGATCCGGCTAAATTTTTACGACATAATACCGAAGTTTATATAATTAGGCTTATAGTTCAAATATGTCATATTGAACACATTCCATTTTCACTGTTTCTTTAAAGGGTTTATTTTCAACTTCCAATTTCATAACCATTTGGAAAATCTTTCAAGATGACTGTTGAGTTAAGAGTATGCAAAACCAAACCTATGACAGGACTTTCTACAGAAAAACGATGTATTGTTTACTTTGACAAGTAGCTTAGCGACATGAAAGAAATTGAATTTTTTTCACAGAAACGTTTTGCCCACATTTTCAGTCGTTGTGATCCTAAGGAACATGGGTTTCCTTAAATTTTACATTTGTTCCCATATGATAACATTGCCATTTCTATCATACCGGAATTATCGGAAGTAAACAGGCCGAGGAAGTAAGCGACGACAGAGTATAGGCTAACATGTAATATCTGTACGTGGCAATGGATTTTCCAGAACTGAAAAAAGAACTGCTTAAAACTGAGTTTTTATAGAACTTACTATTTTGCGATTATTACAGAAAATGTTGCGTTCAGAATGACTCCGAAGCTTGATGTGAACATGACAAAAGGCTGTGTGACCATAAGTAGACTGTTCATATTGTAAAAGAAACCTTAAATGAAATAAAATATGTATTAATTCTGAACGATAATGCCATTTTGATAGCAATGAAAACCATGGTGGGGATGTTGATCGCCAGCCACAGAACAGAGAGGAAATTGGTTTTCAATTAGTTTTCCGAGAACGAAGACAGCCAAAATGGGCAAAAGTGCTTGACATTTAAATAAATCATCCTTTTCATTGCTGTATGAAGTAAAAGAGTTCATTTTTTACGTATACGGAAACTGTTAATTTTAAAAGCAAGAAACGAAAGAAAGTTTCGATAAATGATAAAACATAAAGACATGTAGGTATCGTAAACGATGAAACGGCTTCTAGAAATACAGTTTTTGAAGCTATGAGTAACTTTTTGCCCGGCGTTTTTATACCGGAAAAAGCGTGGAAATTACAGACTTTAAAATTACAACGTTTCTTGTTTCACAGAGAAACACCAAGTGACGCACTGGCTAACTGCTACTATCCCACGGGTTTAGAGAGGAGATGTTTGGTGAAGCTTTTGGGAAAGTGTACTTTTGCAAAACAGCGACAAAAGAATATGGACTGGAAACCATCGAACAGGTTAAAGCACTAAAAGAACATATAATTCAATAAGTAATACATTAGATTAACCGAAATCACTCTAAGCAACAGTGGCTAAACGCAATTATTGTAAATGCAGCACTGAAACAAGTACCACTGACAATCAAGCCAGTTACTTTATAACACTCGATGTTCGTCTAGTCCACCATCTCTTCTCGTACCGTCCGCCTCATCCTCCCCGGAGAGCTTGCCAAGCACGCCGTCTCTGAGGGAACCAAGGCTGTCACCAAGTACACCTCCAGCAAGTAAGCTCCTATGAGCTTTCATCAACCCAACGGCCCTCTTTAGGGCCACAATTCATTTCACAGTTTTAGTATTGCTCATTTGATAAACTATGTTTTCTTTGTTTGTAGTGGTTTTGCAGGATGAACATTGGGTGAAAAATAACATTTTCAGGGTCGATGTTCTTTGAGCATCATCATTTCAGCATCTGCAAACGGTCTCCAATGATTTTGCGTGAAAGTGCTGTAGATACAGGCGTCTCATTGCTATCAAGGGCGTTTTTTCGCTGGGCGTGATCGCCCCAGCGTTACCGACATATAGCGGTCCCTGCGAGAGGTCGGGCAATCCGCAAGGAAACCTAAGCAATGGCTCGTACCAAGCAGACCGCTCGCAAGTCCACCGGAGGAAAGGCCCCTCGCAAGCAGCTCGCCACCAAGGCTGCCCGCAAGTCGGCCCCGGCTACCGGAGGAGTCAAGAAGCCCCACCGTTACCGCCCCGGAACCGTCGCTCTCCGCGAGATCAGGCGCTACCAGAAGTCCACTGAGCTGCTCATCCGCAAGCTCCCCTTCCAGCGCCTTGTCCGCGAGATTGCCCAGGACTTCAAGACCGACCTGCGCTTCCAGTCTTCCGCCGTGATGGCCCTCCAGGAGGCTTCCGAGGCTTACCTCGTCGGACTCTTCGAGGACACCAACTTGTGCGCCATCCACGCCAAGCGTGTCACCATCATGCCCAAGGACATCCAGCTGGCTCGCCGTATCCGCGGAGAGAGGGCTTAAATTGCTCCCTTGAATTCAACCCAACGGCCCTCTTTAGGACCACATTCAAACTCATAGTTTTTTTTATTTTGTGTGTGTATAAATCATATATATTTCTTTGTTTGACTTGTTGGATATCTGGTAGGTGTTTTACGATTGAAGTGGGGTTGTCACGTGATTCTTAAAGAAACGGTTGACCAAAAGAAAATCTGGGTCAGTTGCAGCGGTCCATTATTTTCGTGTGGAGCGGGCAGTAGGCGGGTTCGCGGCAGGAGCCCCCATATATACCCCCTCCCGCAACGGGTCGTCAAGCAATCACTTGCCAAACGTACAATGCCGCCCAAGCCGTCCGCCAAGGGAGCCAAGAAGGCCGCTAAGGCCCAGAAGACCACCCGCACCGGAGACAAGAAGAGGAGAAAGAACCGCAAGGAGTCTTACTCTGTCTACATCTACCGTGTGCTCAAGCAGGTCCACCCCGACACCGGAGTCTCCTCCAAGGCCATGTCCATCATGAACTCGTTCGTCAACGACGTGTTCGAGCGCATCGCCGCCGAGGCCTCCCGTCTGGCTCACTACAACAAGAAGTCCACCATCTCTTCTCGCGAAGTCCAGACGGCCGTCCGCCTCATCCTCCCCGGAGAGCTTGCCAAGCACGCCGTCTCTGAGGGAACCAAGGCTGTCACCAAGTACACCTCCAGCAAGTAAGCTCTTATGAGCTTTCATCAACCCAACGGCCCTCTTTAGGGCCACATTCAAACTCAGTTTTTAAGCTACTTGCAAGAATAAATCTTTATCAAGGATGTTTCTGTCTTTATGTCGTTGGACCTGTTAGAGGGGAGGGGGAATCTGAGTCATGCTATATTGATTACTCCATCCAAAGCTAATCTGGGTCAATCATTGCACACGCCCTGTGTTCGTTGGGGGTCGCTTTTTCTGCGCACGCTAGTAACTAGGCGGCAAAGGCTGTCAAAAGCCCTTGAGTCCAGAAATAAAATCCCCCGAGTAAGGAAGCTGTGAATTCAGGTAAATAATACTTTTCCAATGTTGGACATGCTGAAATCGCGTTATAACTGTTGTTTGCATACCACATTGATAAACTCTGATTAACCCAACACCCCTCTTTAGGGCCACATTTTAACTCACAGCTTGTGTGTTTCTTGTATAAATCTATGTTTGTTACGATGTTTCAGCGCTCTTTGGATCATCACGCTTACTCGTTCTAGGTTGGTTTATAAATAAATTGAATCGCTTTTCAATTCGATTTCACCAAATTGTGTTTAAAAACCGTTTTTGTGGATTAAAATATAAGGAACTGTAGTAAAGGTGTGAAGGTTTGCATGCATCAATATGTTTATTTTCCTGTTTGTTCACAAAACTTTATCTGTAAGTGCCGAAAGGGGCCGTAGTGTGATATTCTTTGGCTTAATCATCGAAAACCGTCACTTTTGTTATTGATGATAATGAAATGCGAACGTAAACAAATCTCCCAACCAGTGTTTGAAGTGTGGCCAAACAGCCTTGCCATTTGTTCCAACAACAATCACTTTAGCCTTCGCAAAAACTGATATCAATTCTTTCCGTTACACAACAGAAAAATTTCGCTAGAATAAAACCAGTTTTAGCACTAGTTTATAAGAGCGCGTCGACAACTGAAAATATATCCACTACTTCCTCTTCTTTGGTTAAAAACACAACTTTTTTGCAGATATGCGTGTCTTTTACACTTTGGCTGTACTTTTCCTTTTCTTCACACAAGGAAATGCAAAGAACATTCAAGGGTAAGATTCTATTTGTTGACACAAAAGACACTGATTGAAACGCAATTGTATAAGGACTTTAATCCAAGAACACATCCACATTTAGATTCACAGTGTATCTTGTTATGAGAAAGTGGTTTTGGTGCAAAACATTCATTGTTAACTAGATCTTTCCTTTAAAATCGGTTTCGAATTGAGATAATTGTGTTACAGGCGGGCTCCTGGGCAACATCCTGAGATGATCAATTTTGAACCACTGAGTGAGTTGTAACTACAAATATAGGAAAGTCCTTTAAAGATATTGATCACGACGCAACTGTTAATATTCGAGCGTTTCGACCTACAAAGGAACAGAAGCTCTCCGGTTTCTGATGGACTTTTTCTTTCTCTTAATGAAGCATTTATTGAAGGGGTTCACAACAAATTCACGTGGCGTATATAACGACAGTTTAAAAACAAATGGCGTTTTCTAACATGAGAGCGGAATTGTTTGTACGAAGGAATGCAAACATCAATTATGTGAAGTAATCGTTCGTTCAATTGTAAGTAATCGTTTGAAGTAATCGTTTGTTCAATTGTATTACAAAAAAAGGTTTAGAAGTCAAAATAAACGGATACCCTTTCACTTTCGGAAACGTTTTTCATGAAAATCTAATTTTATGCGGGGTTCTGGTGTTCCAGGAAGATTCTGAGATCTTAGGGTTTTGACATATTGGTGTGACATCTTAGAATTCTCTTTAATCTAAACGATTTGGAAGTATCGGTCGCACTCTAACAGTAAAGAAGAGTTAAAAATGTTCAATCATGAATGTTAAAAGCAGAAAAAAGTACCAATGTAACATTTTCAATCGAGACATTAAGAAATCTGAAGAAATGTAATACAGTTCTAATTAACACACATAGAAAAGGTTAAAAGCGAATCCTTTCATTTTTAAACCAGAGGTTGTTCACATCAGCCCAATGTCGCATGTAAACAACAGTTAAAAGGTGATTTCAAAATGTAGAAGAGAATTTACAGCTCCTCTACTCGGGAATTTTATTTCTGGGCGGGCGCTCAAAAGGTCCTTGGCCGCTTGGTTACTAGCGTTCGCCCACCCACCCAATTTCGCAGAAAAAGCGACCCCGACAAACACACGGCTCGTGCAATGATTGACCCATATTTGGTAGTTTTTGTTTTGGAAGGATGGATAAATCAAAAGATCACGACTCAGATTCCCCCTCCCCTCTAACAGGTCCAGTGACATAAAGACAAAAACATCCTTGAAAAAGATTTTTTCTTACAATTAGCTTAAAAACTGGGAGTTTGAATGTGGCCCTAAAGAGGGCCGTTGGGTTGATGAAAGTTCCTAAGAGCTTACTTGCTGGAGGTGTACTTGGTGACAGCCTTGGTTCCCTCAGAGACGGCGTGCTTGGCAAGCTCTCCGGGGAGGATGAGGCGGACGGCCGTCTGGACTTCGGGAGAAGAGATGGTGGACTTTATGTTGTAGTGAGCCAGACGGGAGGCCTCGGCGGCGATGCGCTCGAACACGTCGTTGACGAACGAGTTCATGATGGACATGGCCTTGGAGGAGACTCCGGTGTCGGGGTGGACCTGCTTGAGCACACGGTAGATGTAGACAGAGTAAGACTCCTTGCGGTTCTTTCTCCTCTTCTTGTCTCCGGCGCGGGTGGTCTTCTGGGCCTTAGCGGTCTTTTTCCCTCAGAGACGGCGTGTTTGGCAAGCTCGCGCGCGGGTTTTGCACGCAAAAAGTTAAGTTTAACGGGGCCGACATAATCAGAATAATCTATTGAGACGCTTTTGATGGCGAAATCTTGCTGAAATTTATAGGGAACGGTACAAAACTTACTAGATCTGAAACCTCATACTAACTAACCGCATGTTGGCCACTGTGGGATCCATGAACAGAACCTGTACAATGGACGTGTCGAATATCAGTGCCGTAATTTTTATGTAAACGTCACAATATCAGTATTCACATTGGGTATGTGGCATTCACCCAGCAAAATATAATTAACCGCTGCCGAAGCATGAAATGCACTGTTTGGTTTTTGAGCTTGCATTGTATGTACAGCACTGTTATTTGCACCCCAGCTGACCAAATGATTGTGCGTAATTTGAAAGCTGTTTGAACTCTAAGGCAATACTCGGTTTACCATGTTAGCAAAGCGGCATTTGGATTATAATGATCCCTTGCCCTAATAATGTAAATGTCTCCTTGAAAATTGGCATGTGATTATGTAGCAAATATAGAGTATCGATTATTGCTGTTGTTGGGCTACTTTACGGCAAATCAGATAAACGAATTGATTCAACATGTTTGAATAAACAAGACAGAGTATTTTTTAATTTTATCTTTTTATAACAACAACAAAATGTGCCGGTTAAAAAAATTAAGCGGCCTGGATGATGTGAGGGTTCAGATGGATGGGCAAACTCCTCAGCATACGACGGGCAGCCCACCGAGCGTGTCCGAGATGCTTGGTGACCCTCTGGTGAGCCTTCAAGCAGCGACTAAAAATAAATTTTGACCACTAAATGCCCTGTACTAACCGCAGATGGCTGTTGGCGAGTCTGGCCGGCATGAACTGTACCTGGGCCAGAGATTCGTCGATGCACTTCAGCTCAGCTTCTAATCCCTTAAGCAGAAGAATTTTGGTTTAAAAAAAAACAATCTCACTTAATCATCTGCAGGCGGCGGTTGTATTCCTGCACGCGGATTTCTTCTCTTTTCCTTTTCTGAACTGCACCACGACGCAGTCGGCGGAGTGCCCTGGTGTAGGAGGAAGGAGGCTGTACGCGGTCAGAGAAAAGGTGAACCATCCAAAAAGAGTTGGCACTTATGGTTACAAAGGAGTTTGTAGGTATGGTAGTTGACCGAACAAGAAGAGTTAACGAGAAACCGCACACTCTTTCAAACACAAATACACTCAAAAACTTTTGTGGGATGTCATTTATTTCACAAGTTACCCGGAATACATTGATGACACGTCAACGTTACACATAAACTCGAAACACCCGTCTCATGAAAGCCAATTATACACCGAAAATAAATGCAATACCTATCTATTACTAAGAGAAAACATATAAGCACAAGTGACTACATGCGATACACAATGGTGCCTAGTCTAAGAAAGAAACAAAATCACTCGCTTCGCGAGGTCACGGATACAGGCCCATAGGTCGGCGAAGCGGCGGCAAAAATGCGAGAAGACTCGTGGATGGCAAGGGTGTCGACGCCACCGAAGAACATCTGGATGAGAGAGAAGACGAGCACCGAGAGGAAGGTCACGATCATCATGAAAGGCAGCTGAAAACTGAAGTTAATAAATTTAAGACAGGCAAGGTTACCTTAAAGAAGGCGTAGATCCAGAAAATAGTGCTGAAGACCCACAAGAACAGAACGAACCACTGCACACAATTAGCCAGCGTAGTAGACTGAAAATGAAATAAAATAAATCATAATGCCAGCTTTTCTTAACAATCGCAGATACTAAACCATACCTGGTATTCCGGTTTCACACTGGCATCAGAATCAGGGAATTTTCTGTCTTCTCCAACCTTCGAGTAGAACTCCTTGAGTTTCAGTTCCTTCTTCGCCCAAAGGTCATTAATCCAACGAATAAGGCCTTCATCATCCGTCGGCAGGCTTTCAATAGCGAATTTCTCAACCTGAATACGATTTGAAATATATACAGCAAAATAATTTACCTGGTACTGAACATCCGAAGGACAAGCCCCGTCAGCGATCAAATCCACTTCCGTCTGAACTATGTTCTCTCCAAAGCCGATGGTAACGTCGTATATGTACTTGATATAGCCCACTGAAAACACACGTTTATATCCACATGGAATAAATTTAAAAACAAAATTATTCGGAGCATTAAAAAGAAGAAGAAGAAAACTCACGTTTTCTCATCTTCTGAACCATGTGCACAAATCCAGTGGTCCTCGGATGCATGACGTAGTCGTAACGGGGAAGACCATTCTTATCAGCAAACCTGTGGCTCTTTTCAGTCCCGATCGGGCATTTATCAGTGCCCTCCGGAAACAAAAGAATCTAAAAGTAAATTTTACCAATTTTGTTCAAAACAAATACCTGATAATTATCTCCGATGGTAGCGTAGTAAGCCAAAATGGAATCCAGCTTCAAAACGTCCGATCGAAACAGGCGATCCAAGAAAATAAAGGCGTTACTAGCCATCGCCCAACCTAAATAAAATATTTTATTTAAAATGAGAAGATATACTCACCAGCACCGGGAAGATACTTCAAAGCACCCTTCATAACAATTTTCTCCGATGTGCACAGCCAGGGATCCATTTTATACAGAGCGTCCCAGAAGAATAGCCAATCGAGGCTGGTGCGATGATTCATGAGGATCAGACTAGGTTCCGAGTGCTCAATTAGGTCTCCTTTGACGGAAACCTTAGTTCCAAACATCAATTTCAGCAATGCCTAAAATATAAATTAATAAATAACTGACATTTCCGAACTGACCCCTGGCATAATCAACCACGACCCGATCATTCGGTCCATCAACTTCCGCCACAGACGCGGGCTCAGAAAAATAAACGGCAGCATAGGAGTAACAATGCAGATCGCACCTGAAACACTAATAATAATTAAATATGATAAAAAACAGACCGAAAAAGGCGGAGAAGAAGAAAATGAAACCGCAGATCCATCCGCAAAGCATCGCGCTCAATGAATGACGTCCGCCACCAGCTAACGACTCCCCGGGCGAAGACATCACATGAAATTAAAATGTTTATCATTGTAACGACCTTAGTAAAAATAAATAAAACAAAAAAAAAACGAGAAAAATATCAATATTCCAAATTTAGTCAGACTGGAATTAGGTCTGACAACATACGCTAGCGGTTTACTCCATATATCGCTAAAAATTTATATTTAAAAATGTATATTCATTAATATGAAATAATAATAATAATAAAAAGTCAAAAAAAGAAAAAGAACAAATAGATAAATAAAAATAATAAAAAAGCAAAAAACAATTCACCTCCGCATGGGATTTGAAAACTCTGCCAGCCGCGGATTGCGATTGGCGCAGCCGTTTCGCAGCCGCGCATCTTTGTCGCAGATCTGGGTGTTGCGCCTTTTTCTCAAACGAAAATGCAAAACAAGCGATACCAATGCTGTTTTTAAACAAATTTTATTAATGTAGATGAATTAGCTTAAAAAATCACGGCTCTGGTATGTTTTAGCCGTCCTAAGGAAATAATGCCGTCCGAGGAAAATAATGCCGTCCGAACAATAATAATGGCGTCCGATAAAAAGAAGACCGTCCGAAAGGGCACATGTCCGTCCGAGCAAATTACGATGCGACGACAATAATTTTCGGACACCACCTTTGGCTTTTCTCTCCGATTCGGTTGTAAACGTATAAATTAGTTTACATGGTCCTAAATTGTCGAAAATCGGGAGTGTATATCCGGGTTTATCCAGGTTATGGCTGGTAAACCCTAGAAATGCCCTGTTGTTACGGAAAGTAATGGGCTACATTTGCTCAATCGGATTACAACTGTCCTAATAGTCCCAAAGTTAAGGGTGGGGCCTATTAAGGATGCATCAGTTGCCGAGCCCTCCTAGAGATACTTAGTTTGCTCAAAATGGTTCTTCATGCCAATATTCACGTATTATAACAGACATTTCATAATACTCTTTAAAATAGTTCTTTTTTAATTTACAGAAAAAAAGCAATCGATATTTTCCAATTCTCAATATCGCGAGTCGAAGCTATGCAATGTGCCGGTGAAAACGTGATCGCAGAACTTTGCTTTCGGGAATGCATTCTTGCCCATGGAACTTACTAAATCTCACTACTTTCGTCCGGGAAACTGCAAGGATATAATTGATTTTTAATTGCAAGGATATATACTCGGGAGAGTATACTTAGCTTACCCCAAGTAAAGGGGGGTAGACGGGCGCAAAACAGAAGTTAAGGGGGATCAGCGTCTCCCGAGGTATGGGATAACTACAGAGAAACACATTGATTGAGTGGGTTGAATCTCAAAATTACTTGGCAAAAATCGCGGATAAATACTCGGACTGTTTTATTTTGCTCGGACGGTCATGTTGCTCTTTCGGACGGTATTATTATATTCGGACGGCATTATTTTTTCTGGACAGCATTATTTCCTTAGGACGGCTAAAACATACCAGAGCCAAAATCAAAATCACATGTTAAATAAGTATTTATATTCACGGAATGGTCGTTAAATAAATCTAAACTTGTCCGACAAGCACATAATTCGACATTTTAAAAGTAATGCAAGATCACTAACAATTGTGCTATCTTACATGAGAACAAAAAACATATGTTCGAATATTTTTGCAACATTTTTATCTACCAGACGTCATTAACGCGATTTTAATCCCGAACTGAAAATTAGCTGTCCAAAATTCGACACGGGCACGGGCGAATCTGGAAAGTCCATCAGAAATAATCCGAGCTGGCGGTTCACATACACAGAATTTATAATATATGTGTGAAGAGACTAACGTAGAAAAAGTGAACGATTTGTTTGAAATGTAGAAAAGAACTTCAATAAATAATGACTTGCAATATGAGATGCTTCTTTTTTCCTAAATGTCTTCGGATCTTATATAAACACCAAAAACAACTGGAGTTGATATCATAGAAAACGAATCTCTGCCTTTTTCAAAAAACTTATCAAAATACTTTATTCGGCCCATCAATTGTTTTTGACAGTGCACGTTTTAATACCAGTCTTTAATAAAAAAGGTTTCAGATTTCTTTAAATTTTGAGATTGATTTTGGAAAACATTAAGAGACCAGCGGGAGGGGCGCCTTCGGCGCTCCTCCCGCTGGCTGGGGGCTGCGCCCCCAGACCCCCCTTAACGCTGTTACGTCATCATATTAGAGACCCATCATATTAGGATTATATTAGGACTTCGAGACCCATCATATTAGGATTATTCTGTTTTGCCTTTGTACGCTCTATCGAGATATAATTTTTAGATTAATTGAAGAAACTTTAGTTTTTAGCAAAGTTCTGGCACGCTTTCGCTGCGAGACCCATCGTATTAGGATTATTCTGTTTTGCCTTTGTACGCTCTATCGATTGATATAATTTTTAGAATAATTGAAGAAACTTTAATTTTTAGCAAAGTTCTAGCACGCTTTCGCTGTGGGACCCATCGTATTAGGATTATTCTGTTTTGCCTTTGTACGCTCTATCGAGATATAATTTTTAGATTAATTGAAGAAACTTTAGTTTTTAGCAAAGTTCTGGCACGCTTTCGCTGCGAGACCCTAACACGATTTTCAGGCTATGACCTACTCTTGGTTAGGGTAGTAACATATTGAAAAATGAGGTCAATTGGTTCACGGGGAGCTAAGATCTGATATGGGGTCACACACACGGACAGACAGACAGACAGACAGACAGACACGGACATTTGCGATTTATTAATATGGATTAGGATTAGAATAAAATAGGCAGAGATTCGTTTTCTATGATATCAACTCCAGTTGTGTTTGGTGTTTATATAAGATCCGGAGGCATTTAGGAAAAAAGAGGCATCTCATATTGCAAGTCATTCTTTATTGAAGTTCTTTTCTACATTTCAAACAAATCGTTTACTTTTTCTACGTTAGTCTTTTCACACATATTTTTCTCACATCAAGGTTAGTTGCAGTAAAATATTTTTTAACTTCACATCTTTAACCTGGTTTCTGGTTTCAAACACCGTAAAATAGAGGCACAGCAGCCTTGTGAACTAACACATGCTTGTGCGAATACCTTAAAAAGAACGTTTTTCTTTTTACGAATGGTGGTTTTTTTCTCGAAAAATATGTTACCCGAATTTTAAAAGTGTCGGGTTTGTTGGTTTAGCATTTAGTCTACATTCGGGAAATTAAGCGGAGCTTAGACAAACTCTCTAATATAAAAGCTTCAATCCAGTAACCACAGAGATTACTGTGTTCGTTCTAGCAAAAATCTAGTGGGGGTTCACAGAAATCACCCCCCCCCAAATCTTTTCGTTTTCATTACTTCCCCGCTGTACTTTGAAATACGACATTTTGCTACTTTAACTAACAGAATTGCAAAAAGAAAAAATTTCAAGTATTGATTTTAAGAATTGTCGGTTAACTCTACAATTCGAGATTTTTTTCGAAACTCCTGTTGCGTTTTCAATACGCAACCTCCTTTTTGTTAAGTATACAGGTTTGATTCAGTTAAAGATGTGAAGTTAAAAAATATTTTACTGCAACTAACCTTGATGTGAGAAAAATTGATTCCCAACTCCTCCAAGAGGGGAGGTTCGTTCTCATAATCCTCTCCATCACTGTTCGACTGCATGTTCGAATCTGAAATTATGGAAAATAGTAAAATCTTTTTTATAAAAAACTTACTCCGCTGGTTGGGGATGAACATATTGCCTCCATATGAGTTGTTCGAGTAATTCTGCTGCTGTTTGTCGTAGTAGTTGGGCTGGGCAGGGGCGGCGGCAGCTGAAAAGTTAATATAAAACTTCAAAATCATTTCAAATAAAGCCACCGATTTAAAAGCAGCGCTTTTCAATTTTGAAAGCTGTAAACGTAAATTCGATTTGAAAATTACCTTGCTGGTTCTGACTCTGATTATTCTGTGAGTAGTCGAACTGTCCCCATCCCATATCTGGGCCCTGGTTATTCGTGTACCTTTGGTTCTGCTGTTGTTGTTGATTGTCCATCCAGTATTTTTGTGCCATTTTTACCTGAAAAATTGGTTTTGATTATATATTATTACATCTAAAACCCAAATTCAGCGTTTTAAAACTATGGAAAATGTGAAATAGCCTTGAAAAAACACCAAAACCTAACGAAAAATGGGGGAAATACTGGAAAAGCACAACAGAGAAGGATTTCCAATTATTAAAAAAATAATCCATTTTAAATAACCAATTCAAATGTGTCACCTGCGAAGTTGCGAAATCGCAAAATCTGTTGTAACAGAAAACTCTAGAAATTGGAATGATTCAACAAGCTGTTTTTGTCAAATTCTGAAAATCGATATACTACAAAGTACACGAAAAGTCGTTTTTTCAAGTTTCACTTTTAATAACTTTCGTAGTACTGAACCAACGGGGGTCAGACTTGAATAGGTTCATATGTGGGTGCATGCCTACGATTCTGCAAAACATTGGCTACCGATTTCGCAATAGGAGCCGAGATAAATTTTTACGATGTTTCACTTTTTTTTCGAATTTGAAGTAGATTTTCTGATGGGATAGAGCGCAATCAAAAGTTACTCAGGGACGCCCAATATGGGAGTTTAAAAAACATATATAACCTATAGCGAAAGTAAAATTGCAAAAAAAGTCGACGTTTTCGCTAAATTTGCAGCTTAATAAAAGACGAAAGGAAAACGCTAACGGTTTGGCTACCTGCTCATTTGCTACACTATAGGAAGACCTTTTCAACAAACGTGACTTTTTCACTTAAATTCTTTTGGCCAAAACGCACAAATCCTTTGTGTAAAACTGCCTGTCGAATGCTTTTTTGAAAAGTCAAAAAAGTTGATTTTGGAGCGAGATATAAAGAATCGACCTTACCTTAAGGACCTTAACCTTTCCTTAAGGACCTTAGGGTTGAACATGCAACCTCAAGTGTGTTTTGCAACTTTTTTTTGGTTAACCAACTAGTTTGCACAATTTGAGACAAATCTATTTCTCCAGAATCAAAGCCTTTTCGGTCCTTACAGATTTATTTC
This sequence comes from Oscheius myriophilus, assembly GCA_964057215.1. Taxonomy (NCBI): domain Eukaryota; kingdom Metazoa; phylum Nematoda; class Chromadorea; order Rhabditida; family Rhabditidae; genus Oscheius; species Oscheius myriophilus. The sequence continues at coordinate 31,229,737 of OZ059907.1, read as the reverse complement.
TTCTAAAAATGCTAACGCTTAAATTTGGTTTTCTAAAATTCTGCCCATTTCGGTCTGAATGCAAGTGAAATCGGTTCCTCGTGGCGCCGGCATAGCAACAGTGACCGCCGCCCAGATATTTAAGGGTGCCGGCGCAGTCCCGTGACATGGGACCCCGGTGGCGCAGCAGGGAACTGATCCCCCTCTCACGCCGGAGGTCCCGGGTTCGAGGCCCGGAATTGAGGTTCCTATATTTATTTTGTTTTTTACTAGTTTTGTATTGTTCAGACACTTTTAAGTGTTCAGAGGTTTTTGCGTGAAGAATTGACTTTTTTAAATCACAAAAATTCCGAAATTCGTGAAAAATTAGCAAAAAAAGGCAAATGTTTTATGAATTGCTAAATTTTCGTCAAATTTTGCAACTCTTTCCTGACTCCTGAAAGAGAAAATAAAGTGAAACTCAGGAAATTAAAAGAAACCATGCCGGTGCGTTCAAAATGGATCCCGAAACCAAGTTTTGAGGGCCGTTGGGTTGAATTCAAGGGAGCATTTTAAGCCCTCTCTCCGCGGATACGGCGAGCCAGCTGGATGTCCTTGGGCATGATGGTGACACGCTTGGCGTGGATAGCGCACAAGTTGGTGTCCTCGAAAAGTCCGACGAGGTAAGCCTCGGAAGCCTCCTGGAGGGCCATCACGGTGGAAGACTGGAAGCGCAGGTCGGTCTTGAAGTCCTGGGCAATCTCGCGGACAAGGCGCTGGAAGGGGAACTTGCGGATGAGCAGCTCAGTGGACTTCTGGTAGCGCCTGATCTCGCGGAGAGCGACGGTTCCGGGGCGGTAACGGTGGGGCTTCTTGATTCCTCCGGTAGCCGGGGCCGACTTGCGGGCAGCCTTGGTGGCGAGCTGCTTGCGAGGGGCCTTTCCTCCGGTGGACTTGCGAGCGGTCTGCTTGGTACGAGCCATTGCTTAGGTTTCCTTGCGGATTGCCCGACCTCTCGCAGGGACCGCTATATGTCGGTAACGCTGGCCGGCCCTAGGGCCGGGGCCAGGGCCGTCCACCCCTGGCTGGGGCGATCACGCCCAGCGAAAAAACGCCCTTGATAGCAAGGGAGTGCCAGTATCTACGCAACTTTCATGCAAAATCACTAGAGAAACTTTCATGCAAAATCACTAGCAAAATCATTGGAGAACGATTGCAGATGCTGAAATGATGATGCTCAAAGAAAATCGACCCTGAAAATGTTTTTCACCCAATGTTCATCTTCCTAAACCACTACAAACAAAGAAAACATAGTTTATCAAATGAGCAAAACTAAAACTGTGAAATGGATTGTGGCCCTAAAGAGGGCCGTTGGGTTTGATTGATCACTCGATGAGTGGAATTATCCACTGAATCCGTAGAGGGTGCGACCCTGACGCTTGAGGGCGTAGACGACGTCCATGGCGGTGACGGTCTTCCTCTTGGCGTGCTCGCAGTAGGTGACGGCGTCACGGATGACGTTCTCAAGGAACACCTTCAGCACTCCGCGGGTCTCCTCATAGATCAGACCGGAGATGCGCTTCACTCCTCCACGGCGGGCGAGACGACGGATGGCGGGCTTGGTGATGCCCTGGATGTTGTCGCGAAGCACCTTGCGATGGCGCTTGGCTCCTCCCTTTCCGAGTCCTTTTCCTCCCTTTCCACGGCCAGACATGATGCAGTTGTTCGACGAGTCGAGTTGCTGACTGCACGCGTCCCCAGCTTATAAAGACGTTTACTAGGCATACCCGCAATAACCCCCGCTTGTTGGCGCCAAAACTAACAACGCTTGCTTGCGTCGCGAAAATCGTTCAAAATGGCTTTTGGGGTTATCAAATGGATATTTTTACATTCTGAACCCAAAATATACATTTAAATACATTATTTAATCCCAAAAATTACAATTTTCATCGAATTGCACACTTGAATTCAAACAAATCAGCCCAACCCAGCGGCGCGAAATCGCCACCAACATTCCAAAAATGGGTTTTTAACGCTTTTTCGGTGGGAAATCGATAAATACACTAATTTCAGGGTCAACCCATAGACAACACGTACCGCAAAATCACCATTTTAACAATAAAAATTCCTATTTATCGAGCAAGTAAAGAAAAAACGAAAGAAATGTGGCCCTAAGGAGGGCCGTTGGGTTGTGGGTGCTGATCGGAGATTTACTCCTTGTCGCCAGCAGTCTTCTTGTGCAGAAGAACAGCCTGGATGTTGGGCAGAACTCCTCCCTGGGCGATGGTGACACCGCTCAGAAGCTTGTTCAGCTCCTCGTCGTTGCGGACAGCGAGCTGGAGATGACGGGGGTTGATCCTGGTCTTCTTGTTGTCGCGAGCAGCGTTGCCGGCAAGCTCGAGAACCTCAGCAGCGAGGTACTCGAGGACAGCAGCCAGGTAGACAGGGGCTCCGGCTCCGATACGCTGGGCGTAGTTGCCCTTGCGCAGCATACGGTGAAGGCGACCGACGGGGAACTGAAGTCCGGCCCTCGATGAACGAGACTTGGCCTTTCCTCCGCTCTTGGCTTTTCCTCCCTTTCCACGTCCAGACATGATGCGATGCAGCGATTTACTTGAGTACTCGTAACCAAAACGCGCGTTTTCCCCCTCATATACGGGTTTATGGCGTGCTACTACCCACCCGCCAAACATTGCGCACAAGAAAAGCGACCCCACTTAGAGACGTGGCCGGCACCAATTGGCGATAGGGAAACACAAAGAGGAATTGACGCAGATTTGGTTGTAATTGTTGGTAGAAAAGAAAGGGAATAATCAATAGAGGCACAACCCAGAGTTACCCCAGATTAGGCGTGATGACACATAGACCGCTGAAAATTCGTTACAGTTTCATAACAGTTTAATGGCATTGTCGATGAAAGATCATAAGAGCTTATTTGCTGAAAGAGTACTTGGTGATATCTTTGATTTCCTAAGAGACGACGTACTTGGCAAGCTTTCCGGTGGTGAGGCTGACGGTATTGCGAAAAGAGATCGGGGACTTGTTGTTTTTCAGCGCAGTCTGACGTGGCTTGTTTATTGCAAAAAGAAGAGAGATCTATCACAGTTACATCATATCAAGTTCTGGGCTTTCCGTTCCAGTTCTTTTTTTATTTTGTTTTGTTATCTGCGAGTGTTCCCCCAGTAGGCAATTACGTTTTTTTACATTTGATACAACGAAATGTTGTGGTAGCAAGAGCAGAAGAGTACAGTTTCTAAAAGCCATATCTTTTTTGAGAGCCTCATGATCATCGAGGAACCGAAAAACCCTATGGAACCAGAAAAAAGGTCTTTGGAAAGAATTGCACTTGTTTTAATCCAAATTCTTCCAAAGTTCGCCCATTTTGTTAACCGTTCAGACACCACCGCTTATGATTAGCGCAAGGATTATTCGATCTCGTTGAATTGGTAATGTCCTTTGCACAGACACCTTTTTATGCGCTGTTAACAGTTCTGTCCTGTTCCATCTGTCAAAATGCCACTCGCCCAGGGTGTTCATGAAACCCTATCAGTGATAAGCCTTGGAATTGGAACTTTACTAAGTTTCACTGGCTATGACACACAGTGTTTCATTGCCGAGTCCGTAGTTCATTCAGTACATGCCAGGGACCCATCGCGAATTGGAGGATATGCAGGTTATTATGGGTATGTTTTCAATGCTCAAAGTGCCATGTTATCATTTAGGTCCACCGTAATGTATGCTTCGTACACAATTTCAACTTTAATTGCACCTTACATCTGTTACAAAATCGGGGCAAAGTGGTCACTTTTTGCTGGAAGTGCCCTCTTCACATTGTATCTGGTAAGATATTTTGAATTGAGTTCTTTTCTTTTGCTTGAACAAAAGCAGAACTTCTGAAGCTTCATCTCATCGTAAGATTAACGTTTAAGATATGCCTGTGGGCTTTAAGTTAAAGAAAAAGTAGTTGTTCAACTCAAAAACCACTGAAAACACCAACGTTTCGAAAACCCTCGTTTTTTCATACCTATTATGAACTATCACCATTTCGAAAATGATTTTTTTGTTGAATCAATCATAAAAATATTCCCGTTTCCTGCAAAATTTCCTGCAAAGCGAGTAATTAAAAATTTATAATTTCAGGGGCCGGGGCTTCACAAAAATTGAACAACTACTTATTTCGTTTTCGATCTCACTGGAGTTTTGTGTGTGACCCGGTTCAAAATCTGCAGTGCGATATTTTGTTTGAACTTTTTTTGCTTGTTAAACGCTTTTGGGAAAAAACAGTTTGAAAAGCTCTAATATTTTGGAGGTTTCAAAAAAGATTGGTGTTTTTATAAGGATTTTTCAAATTTCTCCTTTTCAGACTGGCTACCTTTACTTGAATAATTATTTATTCTACACACTTCAAGTTTTGCTTGGAATCGGATTTGCAAGTATTGTTTGTTTTTGCACAAGTTTAACAAAATTCAGTGTATTTTACTGGACAAGGGCAGTATATGGCGGAACATTCTACGAGGGACACAATATCTCGAAACTCCGTGTTGCTTGGTATAATCGGTAACCAAAGGTTGGCTAAATGTTATGAAATTTCCAATTATACTACTTTAGCATGCTTTTGGGAGCATTGACTTTGATCTTTATATACGCAATTCTCCCTCCAGCTTCTAATATTTCCACTGAAACTCACACCTTCAGGTACGCAAGACGGAAAATTTACAAACTCCAGCTATACTATTGTGATTGTGATACACAACATTTTGCAAAAGTGTCACATACATATTTTTAATAACATTTTGCCTTGTTGCACCAAAATCATTTAGGGCATAAAACATATTCAAAAAACACTGAAGGACGCGCACATTTAGCCGCGCACTGCTAATTCCCCTAAGGAAACAAGTCTTACAGTTTTTTAGCTTTAGTTAAATATTAAATAATCCATGTACCATAAGGCTGGGTTTGAAGGTTCGAAAAAATCAGACAATATGGTCACAAGTCAAAGCCATCACAGTATATCTCGGAGTGGAGGTGTGTGATGCCCAGTTAATAACCGAATCTGTTTTTGAGGCTGATCAATAATTTAATTTAAGCCTTAAAAATGTGTGGTCAAAGAGGATTAAAAATTGAAAAGTTAACAAGAATTCATAAAAATTAAGTTACAAATGACACTTTAGCGTCTTAAACCTGTAACGTCGAAAAAGTAAGTTTTTGACTTCGTCTATTTTTCATGACGAAATACGATAAGCTTGCTTTGAGCCTTATTACAAACGTTTTAGTAATGTATTTATCTAACTTTATTCAATTTTCAATTTTCATTTTGGTTCTCGTTGAAGCAAGATACGGAAAAGCGAGTACGACATCGCTAGCATGTGCTACAGTCACACAAAAGACCAGAAAGTGTTCTTTTCCTTTTGATGTCATGTTTCTGATTTTTCGTGAGTATAAGATTAATCCGAAGCAAAATTTCCTATGTCACAGGTGTTTGTAATCTTATAAAATCGCGTCTTGAAACAAATATTGTTGGAAAAATTGCGTAAACTGTGGTCTTATAAAAGGCTTTAACATTTCATTCAACTTGTATTAGCATGTTTGTAGAAAATACAAACCTATTTTCTTTTTCATTTTGTTTTAGAGATTTCGGAGATACTGAAATTTTTGCCATTTTCTCCGCATTGATTGTTTCGTCGCTTGGTGCAAATGCTGTCTTTGCTATTCTACCCACAAGGCAGCATAACAGTTTGGCACAGTTAGAGCCGGTTGAACATGCAACTTTCTCCAATCAAATGAGTAGGTTATTTTTATTTAAATTTCAAAATCAACTGTTTAGGTCTGCTTTGGGGAACGTTTACGGAATCACAGGTTTTCACCCTTTTACCCTTCTTCATTTTCAACGGACTTCACATATCCTTCTGGTTGATTGTTTTTCCAACAAGTTTTGCTTTCTCGCATCATTTGGCTCACAGTCACCTTCTACCAGCATATTATAGTTGTGCCATTGGTGTAGGAAATGTACTAGGTAAGTTTTCAGGAAAACAGGCTTCATCTGCAACGGTGTCTAGAAACACCATGTTAACCTTTCTGAAGTTTTGAGGGTAATGAAAACATAGTGATTTCCCAAATTTTTGTGTTTTATAGCCTGAAAAAGAGAAACAGAGAGAACGAGATGGGGGATTTAGGGAACTTATAGGACAAAACGACACAGCAAATGTATATTTTTCAGTCGGTGGGTTTATTCATCAAATGTCAAAACGAAACACATCCTTTGGTCTTGTCCCTACTATGTTTACACAACTTTTTCTGTGCATTTGCATGTATATTTTGACTGTTCTAACAACACCGAACAATGCGACTATGTTCCCTACAACATCCGATGCACTGTGGATTCAACCGAGGTCAGTCAGGGATCGAATATCAAACAAACGCAAGCTATAAATCTTAAAAATCTTACGAAAAACAGCATTAATTTGCCTTACTAAGGAATAGTATAAGAGTACCCCAATTTCATAAGTCAAACAAACGATAACGAAAATCCACAACGAGGGGTCGAACCCAGCCTATCAGTCGATAGCTCCCTATGCGCCATTTCTTCTATTATTCGGCGAAACTAAATCTGTAAAAAAACGATCATTTCTTCTACAAGTTATATAATGAATGCCTAAACTTTTACATTGTCGCTTTTGCTGTTATAGTTGTTGATGCCACATTGATAATCAGGCATCGCTAAAAGTCCACATGAAACTTTGAAATTTTTACCAGCCATAAATCCGAATTCAGTTTTTGTTTATTGATTCTGTGTTATCTAGAAATTCAGTATTACAATCACGTTATTAAGTATAGTCTGTGTACGAACAACAACATCCTGATAATTTCATGCAAAAAGCTACATTGCTCATACGCTATTTTGTTTGGTTTCTCAGGGCCTCCGCGCACTCCCCCGCGCGTCCGCAATTGGCGCCTTTTCTAACGTATAACGTACTGCGTGTCTAAGCACCTAGAATCCTTTAAGGTGCCAAAGGGGCAGTTTTTGTTTTGACACATACTATAACCCTTTCAGCACAACAACCGTCCTTCTTGCTGGTTTGCTCCACGGAATGATAGACTGCTGTTTCTGCACTATGCGCTCGATGGTGTGCACTCTAGCTGTTCCTAAGAAGCGGTTGCAAGCATATTGTGTTTCAAAACTTTTCCAAGTAAGGAATTACGTTTTACCCTAATCTCTTTTAGTCCCTAGCGTCTTGTTTCGGAAGTTTCATCGGGTCTAGCATGCCTATTTACGGCTGGATTCCTCTTCTAGCAGGTTTGCAATTCTGAAAGAAAACATCACATTTGCTTCCAGGAGTTCAAGTTGTAACAGTTGTGTGCTTTTATTGTGTTTGCCGTCAAATTCACCGAGGTGAAAAAGAAGACGGAGGAAAGAAGAAGACTTGTGAAACAAGTCCATAATTCGTTGATGATTGTTATATAGAACAATTAACGTCTTTCAACTTTTTAGAGATAAATAGTGTTTTAACATTGTTCCGAGAATGAACTAAAAGGTACAGCGAAAGATAACACTTAGGTTTGACAGTCTAGAAAAATAAAATGATGATTAACGGAAAAACTTT